>JAWWEW010000001.1:58139714-58206050 GCA_035583185.1 Anabacerthia variegaticeps
TACCTTACACTACATTTAACACAATCTGCTGCTCTTCCCAATTTTGTATGATCTTCCAACTTGCTGAGGGTTCTTTCTGTCCTATCAACAAGATCATTAATGAATATGCTACACATTATTGTTCCCAGTATTGCTGCCCCTCCAAGTGGGGACACTACTAATGACTAGCCACCAGTTGGACTTTGTGCCACTGATCTCATCTGCAGTTCAGGTACTCCACTCTGCTGTCCATTTATCTAGTCTGTACTTCACTTTGACAATGAGAAGGTTATGGGAGACAACGCCAAAAGACTTCCGAGGTGCATGGCAAGAAAAAAGAACAACCTTCTTTTTGAATGCAAATTAAAAAAAAAAAAAGAAAAAAATAATAAAAAGAACGCATTATCTCTATATTATGGGTCAAAAGAGATTAAGTAATTTTCCTAAAATCTCTGAGGCAATCTATGACAGAGGAAGTCATTAAGCCCATGTCCCCTCCACCAGTTCTCACATTGCAGAGAAACATTTTCATTTTGTAATAATTTTTCTATTTATTGCCTACTCTGCCTTGAAGCTGTCCTTTTCAAGTGTTTTTTGAAACTAACCTTATAGTTTCAATATCTCAGAGCAAGATATGGTCACTCATATCTTGCATTTTTTACAGTCCTGAAAGAGCCTAAGTATCATTCTTGCTTTCTCTTTTCCCTATCACACAGAATGTGAACTGTAGTAGTTGTGAAGTACTGCTGAACTGACAGGTTGGAGCTGCTGCTGACACTGTGGAAAAAGACTTCCTGAAAGGTTAAAACCTTCATTTTTATCAAAGAAAATAGCAACGAATTATTTGAACTGTTCTGTCTTGAACCACAGGTCTTTGAGATAATATATGGAATCACTTAATCCTTCTAAATCCATGTTATTTTAACATTTATATAATCACCTGCTCATGAAAGTCTATAGCACACTTCAGGAACTGTTAGGGCTGCTATTAAGGCTGCTGGACAGAGTGTGAGCTCAAACTCAGAAGATTCAAGGCAAAAACAAAAGCTTTAAATTCAGAAAAAGTATGTACTTAGATTTTTGTACTTTTTAACGCACCCAAACCATGTATGTCCAGGTTATTTGTAACATGCATGAGTCAACTGATGGGAAAAAATCAAAAAACAAACAAACAAAAAAAGGAGTAATCAGCCCAGTGCATATTTTTTTTTGAAAAGTAGTAAAGGTATTGAGTCAACTCATCTTACGGAAAATGTTATAATGGTAGCTTTGCCACTTAGCTTTGAAATCAATTGGACTTGACTGCTGTTCTCATGTGACATATGTAGAGAAGCAGATTGATCTGTTTTGTGCAAGGTAACTACTTACAATTAAGTTTTGATTTTGTTATGTTACCAGTAGTGAAATAAAGGGGTAAGAGAGAAGCAGTAACACCCTACTTCAAAGCATCAAAACCTTGCTAAAAGAATAAGATCCTCAATTTTATGAATATAAATATGAAATTTAGTCAACATTCAAGAAAAACCTATTGGTGTACGTATTTTAAAAATGTAGAGTCAACATGATGTAGGTAGTTTGTCAAGAGGGCATGGAATATACAAAAGCATGAAAACCAAATAAGCTGTAATCTGACAGTCTTAAAATACACTTCTGTCTTCCTAGCATAAGGATCTGTCTGTGCTTAATCAAATTTGTAGCCAGTTAGTGACATGGCTTTTCCACAAAGAGCTCTAATACAGTTGGACAAATCAGGGGCATAGGTCTGGATTTTGTATGAGAAAAAGAGAAAGGAAAGGGAAAGAGGAAAAAGGAAAAAGAAAGAAAAAGGAAAGAGAGAAAGAAAAAAAGAGAAGAGAAAGAAAGAGAAAGAGAAAGAGAAAGAAAGAGAAAGAGAAAGAGAAAGAGAAAGAGAAAGAGAAAGAGAAAGAGAAAGAGAAAGAGAAAGAGAAAGAGAAAGATGCTTCATGGGCAGAACTATATGAAAAACAAAGGGAGAAGCTTAGACAGCCATTGGTAAGAACAGCAGTGTACTTCTTGTTGGAGGTATGTTCTATTAATTGGCAAATGTTCAACCTCTTTACAACTACTAAAATTATTTTCTGTACATTTATGAGATTAAAAAAAAAAAAAATTCTCCCAACTCAGATGTTGAATAAAAGTGACCTGACCGTACTAAGTAAACTGCATATCAGAGATTGTCTTTCTCTATGTCCCAGGCTTTGAAACATATGCTATAGCCTTTATGTTTCATTTTAATACGAGTAAAATGGAGTCATCAATGAACATCCCCTTGAAAAGACACATTGTATGTCTTTTTGTTGCACAAAGCAGTTCTAGTCACACCAGCTTTGTAGAGTCTGGATCATTGCAAGCACCTCATACTGAATAATGAATCTTAGCACATGAAAAAACACTGTTTCCCAAACACACTATGTACCTTTCCCTACACTTCACTACAACCCATGATTAGGAATCCATGAAGCAGAAAGAGTAAAATTGACAGAAACGATTCATTTTAAAATACAACTAGATACCATGTTTTATCACTCAAAACAAAATGAAACAACAATAATTGCAGTGTGAGCTGAACCTGCAGAACATAACCAGCTAACCTTAATTGAATGTTGCCTTTCCATTATTAAAAAGGGTGGATTTGGCATTTACCAGTTCTTTTACCTGAATCAGCACATGAAATTGTCTTCCTCTGAGTAAATTACCAAGTACTTTTGTTATAAATGACAAACTGACAAGAACTCTTGCTCTACAAAGGTTCATTTTGAAGACAAAAGAAGTACAGATCTGATTTCCAAGAACTTTCTTCTTTCATATTTATATATATATTTAAATATTCGGTTGTTAAATTGATTACCCCAATACATGAAAATCCTATATGGGAATAAATAAGAAAGGAAACCACTATCTTTCTAAAACTTTATGTCAAAATCAAGCAAGCTGTGCTAAAGGACTGAATCCCTTTGGCTTTGTGAATCAAATTCACACATAGAAGGATTCACTTCTGCATCATGTATATGCAAATACTGCTGAGAAAATTAAGAAGAATTTTTCATATATTTCATAGATTTTTTGATTGTGTCCTGAGTAACTGAGTTACCTAGAATTGCACAAAATACACTACATAGAATATAAGTTTGGACACAGGTCGCAAGCCAGTTGCCTTGCATTGGACGCATTCAGGTTTTGAAGTTCCCTAAATATAATTAAGAGATACAAAGGATCTGTCTTGTCATAAAAGCTCAACCACATACTACAATGTAACACAGAGAGACAATGGAAGGTAGGGAAACCCAAATGGGTGTTCTGTTTGTCTGCACTTACTGGATGGCCCTGGGGGCATAGAGCTGCAGCATCCTCCCCTCCCTCACTGTGGGCTCCACACCGTGTGTTTTCCTCTAACAAGACCCAACAAACATGGAGGTGGGATAATGATGAAAGAGATAGCGTGGATCTCAAGTAACTTAAGTTGTTCTCCAGTTTGTAACACATGCTGAGTGTTAACAGCAGAACATAACTTCTGATTTGGTGTCTAGCAGTGGCATCTGCCAGGGTAAAGTTAAATGGTTACAAATGACTGGGGAAAAAAAGCCAGCCTTCAAGTTAGAACAAAACAGAATAGTGAAAAACCTTGAAGTTTATATTTTTGGGCAAAATGTACTCAGCTTATATCTTTTTCTTCGCAGCAATACTTCAGCATGGTAGAAAAAGAAAATGTGATATTGCGCTTTTGCGCTCTGCTCTAGTCCTTCAATAGCAGTGTAATTGCTGTTTAGTTAATAAGCCCAGGTGCCAGTGATAAGTACATTTATGTATTGCATAATAATGATAATAGCTGGAAAAAAACATGTTGCCAAATGAGACAACCAAAAAGAAATATTAGAATCCAAATAGCACATAACTATTTTTTTCTCTCAGTGCAATCAGGAATTGAATACTGTATAGTTCTTTTCATCTCTATTTGCTGTAAAATGAGAATAATAACTCTATATGATTCATGGCAGATGCTGGTGACACAAAGTTACATACCTGTGGAGAGCAGGATGTTATAATCCCACTGTGATTAAGAAGATATATGTTTGCTGTTCTGCAATGAGGATGGATTGTTTACTTTTCCTATTAGGTCTGTAATTAATCACCCATGTTTGATCTGTGTGATACCAATGGATTTCATATCCCACATTGCTTAAGTAGCATGCTGGTTTGTACAAAACCTATTGTTTTTTATTAAGAGATGCCCCTGTAGAGCACACTACAATTTTTTTTCCTTATATAAACTCTACTTATTTGGACAGAAAATTGTACTGCTGTGAATAGAAAGTGATAAGCAGAGAAAATATGTCTGGGGAAAAAAAAATCCTTTTGAGTTACCATTCCTGCACTGAATAAATTATTTCCTTTTACATAATACCTTATGTACTCTTTTTCAAAGTGCTTTAAGTAAGAACTAAACAAGTCTTAAAGGAATAATAAAAAAAATTACTTTCTGTTGCAAGAGTTCTTTGATGGAAAAAAGTCATGTCTGGGTCATGTTATTTACCCCTTAATTTACTATATCTCAGTTTTGGAATAGTACATCTCTGGTAGAGCAGGAAACAGAACTCGTGTCCAACTGGGACTAAACTTAAGTCATGGCTGGCTCTCATAGGCCAGTACTCTCTGACCAGGTCTTTTTAGATATCCAGCACACGGCAGGTGCTTAATGAACATTTACTATCAAATTTACTTACTTGGAGACAGTTAATATTACAAGGGATTTCCTATTTCACAGTAATATAAAATACATTGAAATCACAATTCAAATGACAAATGTAAGTTACACTTAGCAAAATATAGAAATTGCAATACATAGGTCAATCACACTACCAATATAATTTCCATTATCAATTTCTATAAATAAAAATTATTTTAGGGTTTTACTGGTAAGTCACATTGACATATTCTGGACATTCACCCAGCTAACATGGAGATCACCACTGTGGTGATTAACTGTGTTTGAGAAGCTGTCATGACAGCAATTTAGAGCCATTGGCTGTGGTTATATTGTGACTATTAGCCTAAATCATGAAAAGGAATACAATTCATCTTTCCATGAATTATGAAGTAGGATAGGAACTTCTGAAGCTTGACAAATCATTTAAATCCTGTATTTAATATATAATATGTCTGTGTGGTTAAGATCATCCTGGTTAGATTAGCACATGCAAGAAGATTAGTCAAAGAAGGAAGCAGGAAGCACTTTTACTTTTATTACCCACTTTGCATGATACTGTGTTTGCTGGGTATACCTAAACAGCTTGACTGGAATTTGATTTGTATGCTGTGTGTATATACTTGCTCACCTCAAAATGGTGAGATCATCCTCAGACATCTTTGAGATTTGCAGTTTTTCAAATTACAAGATAGAACATTTTTTTCTTAAGGAAAGATGTAAAAGAAAATTCTTTACCGAGCATTTATTCCTTGTCTGTCTGCTGCCTTTCTGAAAGCATAAAATGCAAAGCCAGGGCATTAATCAAATTAAACTATGGTACATCAACAGTACAGTCAAATGAGGCTGTTCACCATCACAGTTGCTTAGTCTACTCATATACCTTGCACATAACCCTGTCCCACCCCCCCATCCATAAATTTAAGACATCAGTCTTCACCAGTTCCTTTTCCTCCCATGTCTTGCTTTACATGCAAAAGGAGTCTGGGTATTTTGCCCTAAGAGAGATGTGGTTTGACAGAGTTGGATCAGGGGAAGCAGAACCCTGGATGATCTGTGGAGCACAGGAGACATCAGCAGGGATACAGGGTGAGGAAAAGAGGCAAATCACTGACTCATAAGTCTGGGTGTTTGGATTCAGGAATCAACATCCAAACACCAGATGGTCTGAGAGTGGGGGTATGTCCTAAAAGGATTTGTCTCAGTGAATTAATATCAGTTATGCTTAAATATAATTTCAAGATCTACTTAAATGAAATTTCAGTTTCCCGTATTAGAAAGGAATGACAACTGCTCATACACTTTTGTGAGATAAGTTTGAGCTTGTATCCAGAACAAAAAGATCTTTAGGTTACCACTGATATATATGTTTTGGTTTTTTTTTCATTTGTTGGAAATGTAGCAATTATCAGAATTAACTATGGACATAAACCATGGCAACAAGATAGATCAAATTATGTGTAACTAGAGTTCTATGTTGAACATCCAAGTTATATATTGTGAATAACATCTCATTTCTGGCAACTTGTGGGCCAAATTAAGTTTGCAGGCCCACAAAGGAGGAGAGACACCATCCCTTTAGACTCATCCATCTTTCTAATCTGACTTGGTGCAGCTTCAAAATGTTTGAAGTGGAACCCCTGAGTGGCTCATGAAGTGAAGACAAGATAGTAACTATGGTGCTATGATATTGACATTGGATAACTGAAGTGAGAATTCCAAGTAGACTTTCAAACATGGAATTTCAGGGTAAGAGGGGGATTTGACTAATAACAGAAAAATAAAGAAAATATAACGTGAAAATATGTTATTCTTAGGAAAATGCTGAGGAGGCTGCCAAAAAATACCTTCAGAGTCAGTCACGGTGCTAAGAAACCTGATACAATTTTCAGAAAGATGTAACTAGTAATGCAGTTCCATTTGCCTAGATGATACGAACTATTACATTCACTATCCAGGAGAAATTTAAAATGTATTTTAAATCTGTAGTTTACAAAACATATTTGTTCAAGGCATGATTTTAAAACTGAGTCTTCAAAAGAAACACATCAGTGGGATGACTTACAGCTTTCTGAATACTTTATGGAGAACTGGGGCATTTTTGTCATCCTGTTCACTGTCATGTTTTC
Organism: Anabacerthia variegaticeps; assembly: GCA_035583185.1. NCBI lineage: Eukaryota > Metazoa > Chordata > Aves > Passeriformes > Furnariidae > Anabacerthia > Anabacerthia variegaticeps. The sequence continues at coordinate 58,146,546 of JAWWEW010000001.1, forward strand.
TTTCCTTGTACTTTCTTCATTTCCTTGGCCCTTCGGGAAGGACTAGGAAATTCTTTTCTTTCCTACTAGTCCAAAGAGATGCCTAATTCTTATGTCATTGCAATCTAGATGCTGGTAGACTTGCTGACAGGTATCTCAGAAATTCCTTCTGTGAATCGTGCTATTGTTGGCATAGTTACTTTACAGGACAGTGGAGCTGCTGCTGCTGCATGGAGAAGTTAAGAAGTACTCAATCTGAATCAATGAAGATCCTCCTCAAAGTTTTTGATGCTGCAAGGCCCCTTCATACTTGTCTGTGTCCTGGACATTGCTTGACTAGAGAAGGCAGTCCAGGGCTGTATCATACTTTTGCCATGTCTCTCTGCCCAATTAAAGAGACTAAAGATAGAGTAAGATCAGCTTTGAGGTGTTAGAAGGCTTGATGCTGAAGCTCAATGCAGAGGAGTGAGGAAAGAGCTCATTTATGGATGTGTACAACCTAATTATCACTCTCCTGTCAACAGCACTGCAGTTGAAACTGAACAGAAATTTCCTGACAAAAAATTAATTACATTGTTGGATTTCTTTTTCTTCTTTTTTTTCTTTAAACTTCTCATAATAGTAAGGTATTTGAACACCTATTTTAGAGTCACTTGCTTCTCCTTTCCTAGATCTCTGGCATAAGGAAAGAGGCCAAAAAAATATTGTGTAAGATAGAGGACTGTGCATCCCAGAGTGATCACTATATAATAAAAAGCAGGAAGGCACCTTTCAAGAGGTGTTTCTGGTGAATATGTGAATGTGTGCAACTTTATCTTTGTGTGGCACAAAAGTGAAATGGTTGGATGGACAAGGAACTCCTTTGAAGTCCCTCAGTGAAACTGTTCCAAGCACAGTCTCTGTAGGGAAACAGAATCAGAACAGGACTCCAAATTGAATTCTCTGAAGTGCACCCTAGAGATTTACTTTTTTCTACATGGATCAGGAAACTCAAATTTCCAATTTCAGTGACTAAAATTAGGCTATCTAAAACCCAGCTTCAGACACCAAAATCTCCATTCTCAGAAGCATGATCTTTTGCAAAATGTTATACCTTAAATACTGGTTACACTCAACATATTCATAGAAACTGAGTCTACAAATTTCTACAAATCCTTGGGAGCTATTTGAGACAGAAATAAACAGATTTTTCCCATTAAAAATCCTTTTTTTTTTCTATTCTCTTCTTTTTTTTTTTTTTTACACACCTTCAATGGATGGCTTTATTTATGAGTCTACACATGAACTCACTCACAGACTGAATGCTTGTGTAGAATTTTATAGCTAAAAATACTTCTTCCATAGAGTTATGAATATTTGAAAATGTATCTCTATCATGGAGATGAACAACAATTGTATGCATCACCCTGATGATCAGCAATCACTGCAATGCAATGGAAATAGAATTTTTACCCAGCAATGCTGCAAACTATAAATAATTGAACATGTTATAGAGTGGCTGAAGTATCACAGGTACTTGGAGGTGTTTTCCAGGAATTACTTCCATTTTGCAGCAATTGTGATATCATTTCCAGAAGAAACTTTCCCTAAGACCACAGGGAATGCAAGTAGTGATGATGACCAAGCTGATAAATACTTAAATGCACACATACATGTACCCCTAGTTGACTATGAGTGCAGAGGTATCCACTGAAGACCCCAAATTGATCCACTACTAATATGATACTTCCAGCTCTGAACATCAGCTTATCATCTATTTTCTTAGAAGCAAAGAAAACCCAAATCTATTTTCTTAGAAGAAAGAACGAAAGGGCTCATTAAGTCAAGCACTCCACCTTCCTGCCCATAGAGGAATGTTCTCTGCAGTATTGTTTGTGATACATTTTCAGGTGTTTGACCTGCATAGACTTTGAAATTTACACACAAATAACATTGCAACTTTATTTCGGGAGACTGCATAGTTCAGGTCTCCTTTGAAAATAATTGAATAAATTCCTTGCAGGAAAGTCAGTAGAGCATCTCACCTCAACCGAACTGCAGCAGTCTTAAAGAAACTTCCCAATCTTGCCATTCATGAGACTCTCTGGCAGTCACACTCCCAAATGCCAGATACTGTCACTGCTGGGGCCAAGGCCCCTTCACAGTGGGCAGCTCCAGTGAGCTGACCGTGCCCGGCTTGACTTCCCACACACCCCATCACACGCGCTCAGACCAGGTTTCCTTACTGGTTCGACCCCAGGTTTGCTGTAGCAGAGTCTCGGATGTCTCGTTCCACAAAGCCATTTATTCACAGTGCAGTAACACAGAAGCAGACTGAGCTGGTGCCTCCAAGGAGGACCCTAACCAAGGAACCCCCGGGCTTTTATACCCTCACAGTCTACCTGCGCACAAGTCTCGCTCTTCCTCCCGGGTCCTCCGGTCCCGCTGATCGGAGCCACAGGTCCCTGTCTCCTTTGTTATGCAAAGGGCTGGCAGTTCTAGACGTCTTGCCTCGGGCTCCTGCCGCCCAGAGCTCAGCCGGCAGCTGGCACTGCAGCTACACACCGAGCTAACAGCACCATAGGTATTTCTCAGTATACTTCAATTAGTAGCAGAGCTAAGGCAAAATGGAATTAGAAGAGTTTCAGAAGTGGAACTTGGCAGGTTGGTTAAACTGGTAATTGAGCTTAAAGGTGAACCGTAAGTGGCAAGAAAACCCAACAAAACCCCACAACAACAACAAAAAAGCAGTGCTCTTTACTGCTTATTTTTTATGCTAAAAACCCCATTCCAACCCTCAGACTTTCATCATGCCTTCATTTTCTCCTCTCTCAGGAAATGTAATTACTTCTCACTGCTTTCTCGAGGATAGCAGAAAAAAATCCTTGAAGGATTTATACAGTGCCAGCTGATAAAGCTTCATGAAACTGTAATGTGAGCATTGATATTCTGGTCAGTGGAAATATTAAACCTTTATTCTTCAAATGTGTTGCTATAGGTAGGCAGTCACTGAGACTGTGCTGCTGTCTGTGATCCATGCTGATCTTGCTCAGATGAACAAGTGTGATGTAATTCAAGTGGCTTAAAAAATCATTATGGCCACCCAAAAGTTACCACCCTGAGTGGAGTCCTTGAGTGCTCTTACTTTATTTCAATGTCAGGTATAACGGGTTATTGTAAACTACCTTTGCCCTTCAAAATTATTTCCCTAGACATGATTCAGCTGTAATGATAATGTCTAATGTGTTATTTGAGCTACAGTCAAGGAACAGCTATAATTTTGGTGTGACTATTGACTTTGATATGCAAGTGGATACAATACAAAAGCCTTGAAAATACTTTGCAGGATTATGTTCTTTTAGCATTGACTCTGCTTAAAATCATCTGAATAATCCCTGTTCATATCCATGGATACTCACAGAAAGAAGGTGGTGTGCCTGAAAGTACTTAGGGGTATTTTATACACTTTTGGTTTTTTTGGTAACATTTAAGATTTATTCATATCCATACGCTTAGTTTGAATGTAATGTCAAAAAAACTTAAGTATCAAAGAAACTCCTTGCCTCAAAATCTTAGCTGTTGGAAACTTGCACAATCCATGCTTCACAAGTAGTCTTATTGACCCAGGAGAGGACAAGCTACAGTTTTCTAAGGTTCCCTAAAGGGTCCCTAATCCTCCTTGTCTAATACCTCTGCTTAAACAGCTGCTTTTCTCCCCTCGTGTTATGAGAATAGAAGTGTCACTGACTACGTAAGCCATCATCTTACTGGTTAAGAGTGACATTTACTGAAATGGAGGGAAGAAATTGTATTGAGAGGCTAATTCTACTTTGATTAAAATAGCTCATTTCAAATGAGATACATCAAAAATTGATATAATCTGAAGACAAGAAACATAGTCAAATAAATCAGTCCATCAAAAAAAGCACAGTAGAAAAGGAGAGTTCACAAATGTTTTCTGTCTAATTATCTGATGCTTGGTTTTAGATGAGGGCATTTCATAAGGCCCCCCAATACCTGCAAGACTCTTGTTAGCCTATGATTAATAGTTTTCAGTGCTGCCTTTGGCAAAGACTATTGATTCAGTAAGACTATCAAAAGTTATGGCATATGCATAAATTGACTACAGCTCCCAAATAAGTACTATGAAGCCACTCACACTCCCTGCCCTGCCCAGTGGGATGGGGATGAGAATAGGAAAAAAATATTAAGCCAGCAAAATCTATGGATTGAGATAATAGTTGTTTAATAATAATCATCATCATCATCACCTAATTACTATTATTTTATTATAGAGCAGCAGTAATAACAACAACAATAGTAATAGTAATATTAATGAAAAAGGAGACAACAGAAAGGGAGAAAGAAAACCTAAGAAAAGGAAGTGATGCACAATATAACTGCTAATCACCTGTTGATGTTGACGCCAAGCCCATACCTGACCCCCTCCCAGCTGAAGCCCCCCAGTTTATATACTGGCCATGATGTCTGTGGACTGATATATCCCTTTGTGGACAAAGGTTCAGGTCACCTGTTCTGGCTATGCTCCCAAATTCTTGTGCACCTGTGCTCTGGCAGAGCATAGTAAACTGAAAAATCCTTGACTTAGAATCAGCATTACTTTGCAACAACTAGAACATCAGTGGGTCATCAACATTATTCTCGTACTAAATGCAAATCACAGCACTATATCAGCTACTAGAAAGAAAATTAATTGTATCCCAGACAAAATCAGGACATAAAGAAAGGTCAGTTTTACACTAATTTTGCTATCGCTCACTGTCATTCTGAAAACTGTTCAGTGTGGAGGCCTTCAGCTGCTAACAGAAGAGAGAAGAGACAATTTTAGTATCTTGCGAGTCACCTCCTTTATGACAATCTTTACCTGAACTCATAGAATTTCGTGTTCAAAATAAATAGCTGTTTTTTCTAGAAGACTGCATAGCCATGCAGAAATGTCAGCAGTTTTGCTGAGGTTTTTCCCATCCATTTCAGTTTCATACATTATGAGGAAGCAAACCTGTTAAATTTCTTAGGAAAATAAATATTTGCATGAATAAACCATAATGGCGCTATCCTGTTACTGATATCAGGGCCATGGGGGCACTGATGGTCTGATGGTACCTGCCAACCTCCTGAGAGGTCCCCTGATCCTGACACAGCACAGGACCCCATGTCAGCCCCCCAGGTCTGTTAGCTCCTGCACCAGCAACACCATAGCAGAACCAGGGCAGTGGGATCCCCAGAGGGGATCTCCATAGCACTTGGCCCCACAGAGACCCTTGCAGCAGCTGAGTCGGAAACGCTCCCCCTTCGCCTCCCCCCTTGCCACGTGGTCCCAGAGAAGTCCCAGGAAGGAGACACACACAGGCAGCAGGACAGGAAACAGAGAGGAAGTTTATTCCCAGGGTCCAGGTTTTTATGGGGTCTTAGAGGAAGTGAGTCACAACCAATCAAAACTGAGGGTTAACAGCAAATAGGGAAGGGGCTAACAAAAAACCAATGAGGGGGCTTTTCACATATCCTGCCCAGGTATATCCTTGCATCCTAATGAGGGTGTTCCCAGGGGGTTTTGGGGAACAAGAAGGTAACACAGACTCCATTTTATAATCGAGTAAAAACCTGCTTTCGAAACATTATGGTCAGCTTTCTCCATCTTCAGAGGCTCATTGCTACAGACCCTGGCCTATGCTGCATCCTGACAGTTGCTTTTCACCATCACACCTACCCACTTCTAAGAAATAAGCTTACAGGGTATATTGTATCAAAAAGGCACCCTGGGGGCCATTTATTGTCTCTAAGGGCAGATGTTATGTCCTCCTGTTATCTACATGTTTCAGCTGCCTCGTCACCTGAAATATGGTACCTGTCCCAAAGCCTCCAATTTAAGAATATTCTTTGTCTGTGCTACTACCACTCCATGTGTTGGTGCTGTTTGGCTACTCCCGACCAAAGCTGCACAGAGAGACCTGCTGCCAGCAACAGTAGATTTATACACACAGCTTCTTTTGGCATTAATATCAATGTTATTCTTGCTGTGTATTAGAATTGAACACTCCAGAAGAAGGCAATTAAAATAAAAGTCAGGCCCACTAGGAACAAATACCCAATGTGGCAATGTAAATTTAAGCTTCAGAGGTAGTCGTCTGGTGATGGTGTGTTAAGTAAGATACATGCAGGTACCCCCAGAAATGCCTAGGCAGTGGAAAGAATCCAAGAATATTTCGAAGGAGAGAATGTTAAAAAAACTTACAAAAGGAAAACCAGCAGTGCTGGATCAGCACTGGGCCTGAGAAAGGTGCACCTCCTGTTCCTACTTTAGGCTTTGTTATCACTGCCCAGCCCAGCTCTCTGATGTATGCAAAGACCTGCAGCATCTGCTTATCTCTCCATACACCAGAAAGAAAGAGTCTGCACTTTCTCTGGAATGCAGAAGGGAAAGGGAAAAAACAACATCTAATCCCTTGAGAAAGACATTTTGTAGATAGGAAAGCCTTCCTAAGTGACATTTGCCTTCTCATAGTAAAATCTTCCGGAAAAAAGGTATTTACCCAAACATGGTGTTAAAAGCAAATGGTGAGCTGAAGCTTACAGCTGTCTTCTAAGTGCAGGTAAACTAACAAACAGTAGGGTGGAAGAAAAACATGTATCCCAGACAAGCATCACCAGTCAATTCATGCAATCAGCTGCTGGTCTCCCAGCATACTGTATTCAGACATGTCTTCAAATGGGCTAGCTAGTCTTTAGATAAAGCCTTTTCTTCTCTTCCTGTCCTCAGATAGGGCACTTCAAAACAGTTCTGATATCTATTATTACTCGTGCCATGGTCTGCTTAGAGAATGAAACACTACATAAGGAGCCAAAGAAAAGGTGATTGATGGAAGGAGACACATGTGGATAGAGCTATAGGTAATGCTTAAATGTTTCTGTGTTAGAAGTTCTACTACCTCCATTTCTGTAAGAAATTTATTGTACATGCTGAAAGAAAAAAAGCAAAAAAAGTCTTGGATAGAGAAATTCTGCTCTCCAGAGACTTCAAAAAAGTTTTAAAAAATTCTAACCTTTCTGAAGCAAACATTCCTGTTAAAAATAAGTCCTCCTTTCCCTTCTCACTGAAAAGGACCCTCCTTAAAAGCCAGTGACTCCAGTTCTCTCTTCTATGTCATAATCCAGGGAAGCCCATTGGTCAAGCTCCAGACAATTCTCTAGTTGAAATGCAGTTAGTGTTTGAGAATTAGAGAACCTGACTCCTGATATGTCAGCTTTAATTCGCAAGCAAGCATTTTGATGTTTAACTTGCCCATCTTACTTTGTGAGTTGAGAGGTGAAAATTAGGAAAAAATACTTCTATTCAGTTTGGCAGAATATTGCAAGTACAATATTTTAGGAAGGTTAAAACTCTATTGTGGGTCTTCATGGCTTAGTTTATCATGTTATGGGCATTGTTGATCTCCAACCTCTTCTTAAGAAACCAGAATAAGTGACACTTTCTGTCTGTCAAAGAAGAAAAAAAATCTGCAGATTTTATTTTCACTGTAGCATATGAAATTATCAAGTAGAAACACAAGCCTATGTGGCATCAATATGCAATATCTTTATGACTCTTGGCAATTTGTCAATGATCAAAAGACAAAGTAAAGAATCACAGAAACACAAATATTCTGAGTTAGAAAGGACTGCAAGGATCATTGAGTCCAACTCGTAGGTGAATGGCCCATATGGGGATCAAACCCACAACCCTGATGTTTTTAGCACCATGCTCCAACCAACAGAGTTAATCTCAGGGAAGAAGCACAAGGCATTGAAAGGACATATTTGAAAATCACTGCAGTCTTTGTGGGACTGAAATGTGCTTTCACTTTTCATACAGACTCACAGGGTTCAAAATTAAGATCTATGAGCCTACTAAAGTTAGGAGTTTGACAAGTAAGATATTCTGCCAGTATGTCAGAGACTGAAAATGTAACTAATATGACTATCATCTTTACAGTTTTTCTGGAGCCATGTAACTATTTTCATTTTTTCAAATAAACTTCTGATGATATACGATAATGCTGATTAGGAGGATGTACCAACTGTTCACCAAAGCTTTATTAAAACTAGAAAGCTCAAAACAATTAGCCCTGGACTGTTGTAGGTGTTCAGACACTTTCTGCTTGGGTTTTAAATATCATCTTTTTCCAGTTATAATTTAATGGGAAGGAGGAAAAGTAAAGTTGCATTAATGGGAACATGCTTAGTGTGAGGAAATACTTTTTATAAGTATGCATGCATGAGGCAAGTTAAATTGGAAATGTGATGAGCCACCTCTGGGTGGAGACTTTCTTATTCTGAGCTTACTTGACCTGTTAAGTGAGTTGGATTATATATTACCACCCTTTATACCGTGTGATGTTTGAAACCTTATTTTCTAAAGCACGCTGCTTCTGATACAGCTAATATTTTATGCCACAATTGCATTGCATTCTGCCAGGGAAAAATCAACAGCTGAAGTAATAAGAAGTCTTCAAGTACTGTTTTCTGGTTTCACATCTTTGAAACTAGAAAAAAAAAAAAAATTGTCTGGTTCATCTGAACCTGAAAAGGAACTAGGAGTAATCTACTTGAGTTGGAAAGTAAGAAAGGCAAATAGGGTTTATTGCCCCAAGACTGATTTCAAGAAATTAGGAAGAAGACCACAAACCATTACCGTACTTACCATTTGATTACAGAGAGGCACAGAATTGGAAAAGCCTGGAAAATTAGTTCTTGCCCTGAGCTGAAGCAAAATGTGTTTATCTCTTTAAGCACTGCAGTGATTCCACAATAATTCCACATTTTGCTACTGTGCTAGTATTTTAGTGTTCTGTTATTTGCATTTTGTTAAACAGACAGCCAGTTTAGAATGGATGGTTATTATGACTTTCAAGTTTTTAGAACTATGTAAAACTTTGTCTTTGACAGGTTTCTAATGTAAATTGTAAAAGCTACTGTAACCATTGAGCTATGATAATTTGTATTAACCAAGGGCGACTGCTTGGATAAAACATTAAAAAAGGGAAAAATAAAGAACCCTTCTGGTAAATTGCTTTAATATTCCTGTCACAGATGGGCAAATAATTTATTAAGGAACTAAATAACAAATATGTAACAGAGCTTTGAATTCTACAAAGAATCATGAATCTGCTTTTTTAAACATTTGATTAATGTCTTAAAATCAGGAAATTATTTTTATAAACAGTGTTAATTTTGTATGTGAAAATCACTCTAGCTTTGAATTTAGTTGTAATGATAGCTATGTCAGTCTGTTTTTCTACCTCTGATTCTGATTTGAATTGACATTTATGTTTGACAATGACATTGTAGACTTCAGAATGAAGTTGATAAAAACAGTAAAGTTTGGATCTCGATTTCTTTTCGCTCTGAAATCCTCTGCAACATTAATGAAACTATTCTTAGGCCTCAGGAGACGGACTGTAAAAGTAAAATTTCAAATAGCAACTTAATTTTCTTTGTGTTGAAGAGATGAGTGGCTGTATACGTTGCATTCTTCATGGAACAATTCAAGGACTAATGCTGTTTCACACCTTCATTGGTCAGATGGTCGATGGAATGGAGTGCACCATCATCAGGTTCCCACAACACAAAATTAGTACAAGTAGTTAGTACACTACATAGCAGGGCTGTCATTATGAGGGACTCAGAAGCTGAAGGAACAGGCTGACAGAAGCCTCCTGAAGGTAAGCAAAGACATATTAATTACTACTTGATATATGATTATTTATGGCCTAATTCTAATCTGAGATACATTTCTCCACTTCATTTAATTGGAAATTCAATTAATATATGTACAAATCCCACCTGTCTCAGACATTTATATAAACAGACCTGTGTAAGAGGTTGACCTCTTTAATTTTTAAAGCTTTTAAACATTTTTCAAAGCTCTATAAATGTGAACATTTTTTTTCCTTTTAATTATCTATCCTATGGTGTTCATTAGCAACCTTTAGGCAAATGTAGTGACTCTTGTGCCTAAAATGGTAACTCAAGAGACTTTTTTGTAATTAGAAGCATAGAAATCAACTTTCAGCTAGGATAAATCATCGCTTCTCTATTCTCTATTCATGTGAACTGAGTTGCAGTGAATTTTACCCTGTACCTCTTTCAAAGTCAGGAATTTAATTTTTTTTTTTTTTTTTTTTTTTTTAATGTTAAGAAACTGTAAGGTGTAATACTACTACCTGTATAGTGATCCTATTATTTAAACCTGATTCAAACCATTCTCTGTTATCTCCCTCCAGTTCTTTAAAACCAAGAGTGCCTACTTTCTTAATTTGGGATGCAATTCACAGGAACAGCTATCCTCGGGAGACTTATGCAGTTCTGACTGTTGGCAATAGCTGCCCTGTTAGTCTAATTATTTTTTCTAAAAGATAACCATGAGCAATACGCAGCTTGATTTGTAAAGAATAAATCTTACCAGGCTCACGTTATTTGCTTTGTATTGCACAGAATTTTTAAGTTTCTGAGTGAAGGGAAATGGCAGATGCATTGTAGTATGATTTTAGTAAAGCTTTCAAATCTCTTGCAAAATCTCATCCTCAGATTAGTTTGTGGAGGCTTGGGTATGAATACTGATACACAGATTGAAAGGGGTTGAACAACTTTAAGTGGAGATTTTTGATAAGCAACAAATAATAGGGCACCAGGGTGGATTCATAGAGGCTATTCAGAAGACCTTCTGGGTCTGCATATCTTCAGTAGTTCGGAGGTGGAAATCAACTGCAGACAGTGCAATGCCCAGATGACATTTCACCAAGACAGGCTGTGAAAGGTAAGGAGGTGTGTTGATTTGGCAGTATTAGGACAGCGGAATGTAAGTTGATAACAAAATTGAGCAGCAAATAAATAAACCAAGTTAAATTAATTTCAAGATTCATGTTGCTTTTACCATTCAGGAAGGTAAGAAGAGTCTGTATATGGATAGCCTAATAGTATTTATGTGACCATTGCCTAGATGTCTGGATATTACTTTAACACATTTGTGAGTTAAAGAGCATTCAAAGAGAGACTACAATTAGGACAAGATGACAAGAACTGATTTGTAATGAAACATTAATGGAGTTAGATATTTTAGTTTTCACCAGTATCAGCTGTAGAAGAAGATTAGTAAAATACACATATTTGAGCTGGAATCATAATCCTGAAATAAGAACATCTTCAAAAGTATAGACTTTCATAGCAAATTTCTTGTTTGAAGTTTCTAGTCCTGAGAAGACACACAGGACTGAGAATTATTATTTAGGGGAGGTTGCTATTTCTCTTTCTCTCTCTCTTTTCTTTCTTTTTCTAACAAGATTTTTTTAGTTTATATGTATGAATATAGGACTATGGGGGTGCAAACAAAAAATACTAATATGACGTGAATTAAAGGCAAGTACAAATTGAATTATATGGATTCAAAAATGTAATCTTTGTTAGTTACAGTTGTGAGCACAAATAAATTACTTAGAAATGTAGCAGGTGAAATCTTATTTTTAATTTACATAAGCAAACACTTTAGAAGATTGCCTCCACCAGATGTGTGAAGTTTAGTCTTCCTTAAGATTAAATAAAATGCAAATACAACCAGCTTTCATCACATTCTGTAAACATTAAAATTAAGATAGCAGGAACAGAAAAAAATAGAATATTTGTATTTTGGAGCACCTTCATTTTAAACCTGAGCCTAAGATGAGTGGTATCACGCCATCATGTGTCCTGTTTAAAGGGCTTTTAAATGTAAAGAAGTATGGTAGCTCACAATTTTAACTGAATTGCATTCTCTCTTGAGATTTCAATCACCAGTTGATTTAATGTTGCCTGTTTAATCATATTATAAACTACTTCAACAAGATGGTTATATAATTGCTTTCTTAGCAGAAAAGGATAAAAGGCATACCTTGCAATTTTGATTGCATTAAACAAGGTATTACAGTCCTATGAACACAAAAAAGTTTGTCAGCATTTCCATTATCAATCTCTATGTTCAGGAGTTTAAAAGGTGTCCATAAAAGTATTCTACTGTCTAAAAAATCTCAAATAAAATCTCATCCTGGCAACAAGCTTCCTCTCCTCCTTCACCTCCGTCTCCTCACCTATTTATTTTCATTTATAATGCATTAATTTTTGTGGGCCAAATCCAGATTTTCTTGTTCATCTGGATCTTTTATTTATTGCACAGCAGCTACGAGATATAAAATTTTGTCTTTATGACCATTGCTCTGTGTGTGTGTAGCCTGATACTATTCATGTTTTCTTATAAAGAAGCTTAAAAATTCAAGGGCATTTAGAAAAAGGTAAAATAATTATGAGCAGAGTTAAAGTGAGTGTTGCTCAATAAACTTAGCCTCCATAACCAGTAAGGACAAAACAAGTTATTCCTATCTGAAGAAGGAAAATTATGGGAGGAGAAAAATTCATATTTCTTTCTTTATTAGTTTATTAGTTTTAAATTCTCTTTTACCTGGCAGCACATTATAATGAATGACAACTCTTGCTTTAGCTGTGTGAAATGGCTAAGATGATGATTACTGGAACAATTTTTATTTGAACACAGTGTTTGTATTACTGTATTTATTTAATTTCAGTTGTGTTCTTTTTGAGAAGTAGGAGGGTGAGTGAGGAAGCAGGGAATTGAGAAGAGAATAAATGACAGAGAAAGCAGAAATGACTCTTCAGAGACCATGGGGGGAACCTTCATCAAAGGAGACACCTCACATATTTTGAGCCATTGCCAAGCCTGGAAGGAGGGAATCCACGAACCTTGTAAACAGTTTGTTAGCCCCTCTGGAAGGTCTCATTTTCATTGGCAAAATAAGAGTGGAAACCTCTTTCTCTTTTGTTTGGCATCAGAAGCAAATTGTCTTGTCAGAGTTTCTTTATGTCAAATCTCCATTGTTATAATTTACTAGTGCTCCCCTCTCTTTCCTTATGGAAAAACCTCAGAACTATTATATCCATCTGCCACGGATTTGGGGATCAAAAACCTGATCAGATACCATTGCATTTTCCTTTCCTTACATCCAACAAATGCATCTGACAAAACTGTAATGCCTTTCCTCTTAAATACTTTTACAAAATGTAGCTGCTTGCAGTTTTGTATTCCAGAATTGAGTTGCTTCCTTCTTTTCTTGCTCTAATATCTCCCTGTGTATAGATTCTCCAAGCTATGGCTATGACAACATCTTAAGAGTCTGTAATGCTAAGTGACCCTTGAAATCAGTTGTATACAGAGGTCTTGAAGAAGAAGGTGGCAAAACCCCTTTTTTCTGCTCATTTAATTCCCAGCAGTCCGTATAAGATGCACACTACTCTTGAACTGTTTCTCATTCTGTAAAGATGCCTTCAATACCGCTAACGTAGTTTTTGAATTAGTGTGTAAATATTGATTTAGTGTAAGATTTCCTCAGTGGAAAATTACTTTATGGTATTCTCCAAGTTGCTCCAAGAACAAACAGGGGTTGAAGAATATCTGCTGTTCTCCCTCTCTGTAGCCCCTAGAGTCAGAAAGTATTTGACTTTTGCACTGACTCATGATGGAGTGCATATTGTAAGTTGATATTTCAGCAACCATTTGAACAATGCCATGCTTCAACAAAAGTGCAGATCTCCACAGTTCTGCAGTCCCCACTCCACTGGTGGTCTTTTCACTTTCTTGTTTTTCTTCTTTTTTTTTTTCATTTTGACTGGTTTTTGGGTTTTAAATGGGGAAACTTTCTGTATGCTCAAATCCCCAAACCAGTTTGGTCAGCTCTTGAAGTTTTTCAGTGCCACTGACTTTTGTAATTCTCCACTCCACTCTTTTAATTTCAGTGAAGGCATCTACCTTCTTTTTCTCCCTCTCACAAGACAAAGCCTAACAAATGAAAACTGTTATCCACTCATCTGAGTGGTGCATATAGCTGTTATCATGATTAAAGTATTACTCTCAATTCTTCTTTATGATAGCAAGAAACTACTCAGTTCATGAAACAGTAAAATGCTACATGTAATCCTCACTTTGACAGTCTGAATACCTAGAGCCTGCCCATTCATATCTATCTACTGTAAGGTAAGGAGTCTTTTTTATTTTTTTTTTTTAATTCTTTTTTTTTTTTTTTTATTTTATAATTAAAATGTTGGGGTTTTTAGCCCTTTTTGATTTCCCTGAATTTTCTGTTCTGTAATGATTTACTGTACGGAGATTTCATGTTCGGGACAGAAATCACTGCTCAAGCCTGTGCTGTTTTTGATCCTTGAGTTTCATGGAGATGGAGGTGGTATCAAAGTATCTCTTCAGCTTGATGACCTTTTTGTCTGTTTCACACGAATTCCTTCTTACCATTCTATGCCAGTGTGTACAATCAATAAGAAGATTCCTTCCTACTGGCACGGGAACATCTATCCATCGATTATTCAGTGAAAAATCTAATGACTTGTCTTCTTTTCTTAAGTGGTATGAGGCCACGGTAGAAATGAATTTTTTTTTTTTAATATATCCTCTTTCATTTTTGTAGATAAGGTAGATTAAGGTGGCTTAGAATTTTTTTTTCTAATTACTTCTAGATGGCAATTATGAGTATGAAAATAACTTTGGGAGCAAGAATTTTTATCTGCAGATAGGTCTGATAAATACATTTTATCATAGTTTGTGGTATTTCTTAGTACTTCATGGTCCACCAGAGTGGAGAATAATGCCTTTCTCAGCATTATTATCATATTTAATGAGAAAGTGTCACAAAACATGTGATCAAAAAAAAAAAAAAAAAAAAAAGATTGGCTTGGATCTTAGTCCTAAAGCACCATTTATAGAAATGGCTTAATCCTTCTTCCCAATTTCTAGCTGCAGATAAGACAGTGCTCAAAGCTGTATGAAACATCAGTGATGACCTATTACTTTAATGAAGCCACAATAGTGTCATTACACATTCTTATATGGTATTTCATAATGTTTCAGACACAATGCCTTTGACATTTGTAGTACGTCTACTTGGACACTAGCACATTCTTAGTGCTGTGGCTTCTTAATTGTTATAGCTGTGTTGTTTCACTCTCCCATGCAGCTTTAAGGACAGAGGATTTTGAGGTAAGGGGTTAAAAATTGTAACAGGCATAACATAAGATGAGACAAGAATGTAGATTAGCTGGGGACTTTATTTAGGCTTCCTGCATCCAAAATCAGTGCTCTTCCTCAAAAGATGGAGTTGTTGAAACAATTTTTGTAGTAAGTTACATTATGAACCTACCCTTTGCAGCCTGCAAGCCAATAGAACATATGGCAGATTGAATTTAATGTGAGTCTTGCCACTGAAAAACCTACACAGAGCTTTGAAAATTTACTGCTACATGCCTGACTTCATAAAAGGGAAGGTTAAAATTAAAGTTAATTCCCTAGTATAAATTTGTCCAAAATAATCTCTCACTAATGTGAATCTTAGAAGTAAAAGACTTGTAAACTCAAAGTCTGCAAGCCAGCTAAGAAAACAATTGCCTAGAAACTTCATGTCAGAAATCGGCAGTGTAGCCAAAATCACCTGCTTTACATGCTGTGAGCTATCCTTGCTTGTGACATAAAGCCAGTTCCACATTCAAGAGCCATAAGCTCCAAAAACAAAACACAATGTTTGTAGTCTGAAGAAGTCTGTGAAAAGTCAAAATATACTTGTACTACCCTGGAAAAGCCACTTCTGTCAATAGAAAAAAAATAATTGAAGACAGTTAGATCAGCAGCTGGTAGCTCTAAGTAATTGTTCCAAGTAATCCATAGTTCAGGATGGCAAAATGTAAATATTGTAGGGGGTGATTAAGTAGGCAGAGGCCATCTACAAACACTGTAAGGACTGTGGCCTTCCATTCAGGCTATGAAGGGTTCAGAAAAACTGTGTTCCTGCAAACCAAGCCCTTTCATGCTCACTTTTCCCAACACAAAGGATGTCCTGCATTTACCTTCACAGATTTCAAGTGTTTTATCACAGCTGTCAGGTAGAGTGCTAATAAAGACAGATTTTAAGTACCCATGCCTTGGGGTGTATAGGGCATGGGTGAAGTACTTGTTCTACCAGAGGACCACACAGGACTATCCAAGGCATCATATTCCTCCCTTTTAGTCCGTTTTTTTGCTGGTTTTTTTTCCCCTACCTCTGGTAGAAGTTCTTTTCAGTCCTCAGTTAAAAAACCCCAATAAATAAAATAAATAATCTAATGCAATTTATTAATTCCTTCTTCAGAAGTCATCACATTGAAAATGGTGGAAAATCTGTGTCAGTAACTGCATTCAAGGATGAGCAGAATACAGGTCAATTCATCAGCCAAGGCAAGCACTTCTGCTTTCTGTCCACTTAAGTTTGCATTTATTTCACTTCTAAGATAAGAAAATACATAGGTTTATGTACTATATCTGCTGGGTGACATGGTGCATAGAGACAGTGGGAAGGATGAATGTGTTCTGGATACTGTGGGGGGTTAGTAGTTAGTTAGTATTTATATTAACATTAATGGCAATCAGGGATGTACATTTCTGCATATTGAGATAATGAGTCTAATGGGAGAGACAAAATAATATGTCCCCTGAGCTCTCCGTGTGTTCTCCCACAAAGCACCCACTCTAAAAGATTTCTCTTCCATTTTTCAAGTGTTTTTTTTTTTTTTTTAGTTAATGTTTTAAAATATTTCAATTTTGAAATGTTAGCTGTCTTTTTGTTTGCCTGCTGTTTAGACACTTATTAGTAATTATACTTTGTAATTTCCAAATATGAAATTTTCTCTTAGGGTGTCATATCTTTCCTGTCCTCCCCATACTAACCTCTCAAGAAAATGTAATTAGGCTTTCAAAGGCTTCTTTCTCCCATTAAAAAACAAAACAAAACAAAACAACAAAAACAAACAAAACCAACAAAAACAAACCAAACAAACAAAAAACCAGTAAAGAAAACAAAAAACCAAAGCCCAAACAAGCAGTTTTGAACAATGTATATTATAAACCAATTCTTAATCTTTTAAATTCTATAAAAACTATTTCAGTTGTGGCTACTTTAATATCTAATTATACTGCTTGACTATAAAAAAAAAAAATCAGGATTTACATAAATGTATAGTTTTTCTTTTTCTCCCCCATGAAACAGATTATTTTTCCAGATATGTAGAAATTGAGTGCACTATCAATGTGCTTTTTGTCAGAGTTCCTTCCAAACTTAATTGGAAAAGGAAAGAAATAGTCCACTAATTTATTTTTAAGGTGGAAAATTAAAATGTGTAAGCTCTTTAGAGCACAAAGCAGAACTTTGCATTTGTAACACTTTCTTTATTGGGGCCTTTGGGCATTATAGCAAGATAAACACAAAAAGATAATGCAAGGGATGACAGCATTTTGCTGGAGGCAAGTACATATAATTGCTGTGGAAGGAGGGCTTATCAGAAACGTGAATGCGTATATGTGTTATGTATTTTAAAATAAGGGGTTTGTAGTGAATTTTGCGGTGCATTTTCATTAAAAGCTAGCAAGTGCAGGAGATAAGTACATAGATTTTGCAAAGAAAGCGGAAATTAATTGATTTGCTCCTTTTCTTACGTTTTTCCTTTCTCTTTGCCTATTGTCTGTTTGAAAAAATAGTCACAGGTTTGTAGACACAAAGCAAAAAATTTGCCTCTAGAGCTCTCATCAAAGACTAGCTAACACCAAATATTCTAATGAGAGGTAAATGAACAATGAATTAAAACATGATAACAAATATGTGATGAACTAAGGACAGCATAAATCAATAATTGCACTCAAGCTCTGTGAAAATTATACTGTCCTAGATTCTAGCAGGAAAGGAGGCAATTTGCTGCAGTATTTTGTGAACAGAGCTATCCTGTGGGATCAGGCTGCAGAGGACATTTCAGTGGGAGGAAGAGAGCAGTAGGAAGAGCAGCATGATTCATGTTCAGCATCTCAAGTGGAGGATAGAGCACAAGGATTGAATAATGAAACAAAGACGAGATATTCAGCATGCCAGGAAGGTTTCTGTTAGAGGGCTGTTAGAATTATTTAAAAAGGTTAGTCTATGAATAAACATGCTTCATCAAGGTCTTTTACACATGCAAAGGGAGATGCTAATGAATAATAAAAGAGTAATGGGGACTGGTGAAGAAATTAATGTTAATCTTATCCAAAGCAGATACAAATTAATATTGGAGAAACATTTTTGTAATCACTTCTCAAGGCAAAAATTCAATTAATGTGACTGAATCAATATTTCCAATCTCAGTCCCTTGAAAGTATACTTGTCTCTCTTCATATCAGCATGCTGTCCCGTGTGATCAGCCTGTGCTATTCAAGTTAATACTCAGGGAGACTTGTTAATGGTCTATTTTTGAGAAATTTGGTCCAGTTCTATAAACCACAATGCTGTGTTTTGAACTCGCCTCAGGGTATCTTTCTCTTAGGAGAGCTCAGTTTACATAGGATAATTACTGTATAGAAAATAGATATTTGAGCCAAAAATAATTTTGCCTTAAGCTTCTGCGTTTGTTTTTTTTAATTTTCTTTTTCTCCCAAAGATTATCTAGCACCCTCTCTTCACACAGGATGATATGTCCGTATATATAACATTACCCTTCAGACTGCGTACTGAAGCAACACCTTCTCTAACAGCTAAAAAGACCCACAACAGAAAAGAACAAAACAAACCCCAGAATAATAGAAAAAATTCTTCACCAAAAAATAAAAATTGACTCATCAGAAGAAACATCTCTATTTGCCTCAACTTTATTGTAGTGTGGGTCATTTTATATGTTTCTGATAGGCAGCCTCCCTCCTTGTGTATTTACCAAGCTTGGACAGCAAAAATATCTTTGCAAAGATCACAGGGATTATGACCTTTCTTGTGCACTTCAAAAAATAATACGAAATATCACAAAGTGGTTCCTGGTTTCCATTATTTTGTCTTTCCTCATTGGTGAAGCCCCTAGACAAGGGGTTTTTTCAGACAGTAAGTGATCTTTCTTGTATACTATATAGTATAAATGCCTGTCATATTTTTTTTTTAAGGTGTCAGGGAATTGGAAAAAGTGTATGAAACTAAATGGACTACCAAATAATAGTTTTACAGCTCTGGTAGATTGTGCTGTTTATGTTGTAATGCCTTGACAGGTTTATACAATCAGAGGTTCTAAAGTCAGCATCCTGTGATAGACTGGAATTGTTTGAAATATGGCATGGTTGAAAAAAGAGTCTTCTGTCCTCTGGGTTTCAAAACTAAATGGCGACCCACTCAGAATCATCCTTGTTAAAATAACTGCATGGACAATCTCACTTCTGTACTTTTAATAGCTAAAGTATCATTCCTATAATGAAAGAAACATGAAATGGTTTCCATGCTGAATGAGCTCCCTAGAGATTCTGATATTTGTCTCATTATATAAAGCTTTTCCATCGCCATTGCAATGCTTCTCATCTTTGCTTCTCATCTGAGTGGAGAAATTTCTGTCAACAGCTTTAGTCTGACTAAACCAGCATAACACTGAAAGGGGGATATGCAGTAGATAAGATTACTTTTTTTCCATTTATGTAGAAATTCATACACGGTGTCCCTGCTTTAAAAAGGATTACTATAAGATGTGGACAGCATTCCACTTTCTCATTAGAAGAGACAGATTACAATTTTATTTCTGTAAATAAGTCTGGGTTAGGCAAGATCAGTAATTTCAACGTGGCTGCTTTCACAATGAAAAAGAAATCATCACTTGTGTATTCTTATCAGAAGCTGCAGGTAACTTTAACATTCAGTACTGATCAGAATAACTCCTTGCATTCTACAACCTACCACATGCCTCAATAATTACATATGCAGGAAGGAATAGTAAACTAATGAAGTAAAATGTTAATAATACTATGACTAATAATGTTATCTTAATAATACTACTAAGGGGAGCACTTCAAAAAAACCCCACAACGAACACACAAAAAACCTGGGGAATTTGGGGACAAAACTTCTACATATATGTTCTGAACTTCCCTCCTTTTTTCTCCCTTTCAGCCAGTTTTAAACAGCTTACAGGCCAGGGATGATGAAGATTTTATTTCAGCATATTCCAGGGACAGATGTTGGAAACAGCTCCTGGAGATATGTGGCCAACTGTAGATGAGCCAAGGGGGATCTCCAGGCTCAGACACAAGCCATGAACTGTGATCTTCCTTGGGAAAGGTCCAAAAGGGCAGGTACCAGCTCTGTTTCCTGTTCTTTCTGAATTTCTATATCTCTGTGAAACTGAATCAGGGCAAGCATGAGATGGTGGATTTGTGGCTGTGATACTCTGTGGCAGTAGGATTGTGTATTTTTGCTGCATAGAAATCAAAGATATATTGGCAAATTAATTCTCTGCAGACCACAGCATAAAGTAGATGACCAATATTGGTTGCTAAACCGTGTAACTCAGAAAAGCTTTTGTTTTCTATTTGATCTAGCCTTTAAATCCCTGAATTTTGGATTCAGGCTTAAACCCTGGGTAGTTTTTCTTGCCCTGGAGTGAATGGAATGTAGTATGGTTCCTTCCTATCTCTGGGAACAGTACTGGTGGCTTGGGTTTTCCTGACATCAAAGACCTCTCAAAATGATGTAACCAGATTTCTGATGACACTTCCTGCTTGAGGAGAGTATCATGCCATGTCAGTGCAGAGTGATAAGAAAGAAGCCATATAGGTTAAAGAGGATTAGAAAGGGAAAAGCAAAAGTATAATTCAAATACTTTCCTCATCTAAAACAGGTGCAACCACTGGCCTTTAACAACTGCTGTTAAATGTAAAGGGAGTTCAGACTCTAACACATCAGAATATAATATAACCAAAATTTAGTGTGGTATTAAGGTATGCCCATCCTAGATTTTAATTTGTCTTCTTCTTTTTCTTTGCTGAGACTACTGCTATGTTTTTCACACCACAGCACTACTCTTCAGTCATAATTATGTATCATGCCATTGCATGCTAAATTCCCACTTGATTACTAAGAACAGTTTACCCTAAGACATTTCCCCAGCAATTATTATCAAGTCACAGGAACCGTAAGAACTGAGTTTTCATAGAAACATAGCAATTTCTTGGGTTTGGAACAATGGCAAAATCATTTGGAAATGTCTGAAAGAGGATAATATAGAAATGGCTTACTTGCAATAATATCACATTCTAGAGGCCTTTCTGCTATACTCTGTAACCAGTTTGCTCTGGTAATTTCACAGAAAAAAAGTATTGAATTTTTTTCACTGAGTCTAGGTCCTGACTGTAGTTAACCAGATTAAGCAATATGATGCCCTGGAGATGTAAATTTTTGCCAAGTACTGCAAATTTTTCAATCAGGGAAAAAAAAAAAAAAAAGAAGAAAAAAAAGAAACAGCACCCTTATCAAACAAAAGCAAACTAACAAGCCAACAAACCTCCCCAAACCAAATGAAAAGATATAAAACAGAACTGGAAAAAAAAAAAAAAAAGAAAAATATCTATTCATAGAAAGTATTCTAATGTCACTTAAAATAAGAATTAGAGTTATGCAGAGCACTTGATCTTGGGTTTTCTTCCCTCCCTTCCCCTCCTTCCCCCAGTCATGGATTTGTCTGATGCCTTATTGAATTCCCATGAGTGTCTAGAATACACAGTGTCTGGTGAAATACAGTTTCAAAGTTTAATTAGCCATACTATGAAAAACTTCTTTGCTCCAACCTTCTGTGCTAGTTTCAAGATTCTTTGAACCTTACTGAAAGAGACAATGAAAAATTGTTCCAAGTTTATCTTCTTCATGATGTGCATGATTTTGCAGACCTTGGTTTTATTTTTCTTCCGTCATCTCTTTTCTAGGCTGAATAATCCCACATTTTGATCATCCTCCTTTCTTTTCTTCATTTTCTAGTTCTGTTATATTTTTTTTTATGATGGGGGATTTGCACAGAAAACAGTATTCCAGATAAAAGCATGCAATGGATTTATACAGTGGCATAACAATATTCTCTGTTTGTTCTGTATTTCTTTCAAAATTAATTCCTACCATTTGAGTTGGGTTTTTTTTACTGCTACTAAGTATTAAGTTCATATTTTCATAGAAACATACGTAAAGATGTATTTCCTGAGTAGCAATAGCTATCTTCTAGCCCACCATTATGTATGTAAGGTTAAGATTGTTTTTGTCCATATGCATCACTTTGCATTTATCTACATAGAATTTATTAGATTATACTACACTGGTTAGAAATGTGAATCAAATGTTCAATGACTGATGAAAAAAAAAAAGTATAGCTTAGTTGAATGGGAGTGGGTTTGTATGGCTATTGAAAACTATGTGTGCCAGATGAAGATTTAGTCAGTCTGACTAGTGGGTTATATAAAACTCTTCATTTATAAATATGTTTGAAAGTATTCACTGAATTAGAGTGCAATTAGGAGCAATTACAAATTAAGACACAATAATCACTTACATATTAGTGCAGGGTTATGTGTCTTTACAGATGTTTGTGTATGTAAAACTCCCATAAGTGTTAAAGCAGTAGGCTATTGATTGACTTAAGTTAACTCTGCCACTGTTTAAACACAATCAAAAGGGATTTTGATGAGTTTACTTTATGTGAAAGGTGCAAACCTATACGAGTCAGGAAGTAGGAACTCAGCTGAAAGGAAATTCCAGATTCACCACTTGCTAGGCCATTTTAAACTGGATTGGAAATAAGAAGGCAGTAAAAATAAGTTATAATTAATAATTTTTTACTACTCTGGGACAAACACTATGGTGTAATTGATAATTTCCTGTATCTAATTTATGCCATTCTATGAATCATTAGAAAGGTATGTCCAAGCTGTCGGATCCTCACTGTATCTCTGAGGCAAGTTGTATTTATTAAGATTCCATGCAAAAAACTGGCAAGAAATTTGTGATTATAGCAGTAGATCAAGCAAAATCTGTGTTTTTTGCTTTATAAGAGATGTTCACCTTACAATACAGCTATAAGTTGAATTTATAAAATGCTGCCCTTACAAAGTATCTCAAAACACTTGATACTAAAAATGCCTCAAACAAAAACTTAGCAAAGTTCTGAACTTGAAATTGAGATGTGAGTCTTAAAATTGAATTGAAAAGTTCTTTTTTTTTTCCCCCCAAAGAGCTGTGCTGACTTTAGAGTTCTAATGTCTGATAGATGTGAATCCCACAATCAAGGAGTGTAAAAAGCAAAAGACAAAACCAGCATTGAAAGGATTTAAGCTAAACTAAGGGTCAGTTGGCAACCACTTAGCAGAAAACCTCAGTGCAACACAGAGGAGAATACTGATTCCTATAATTGAAAATGGATGAAAAACCAAGGTCACAAATTCCTTTAAAAAGTAATAGGGTATTTTGATGAAGTAGAGAGGGCAAAAAGAAGATGGGATGGGATCAAGGAAAAAGTTATCTAGAATTAAGACAAACCAGGAGGAGTCAACAACATCTTTAAGGAGTTTTTGCTTTGAATGGAACAGAATAAGAGGACATTTGGTATTCTTTTCATCCCTTCCCTCACCTTCTTTTCAGGATGTAATAGTTAGGAAGAAAGGAATATACTTATTTCTTCTTAAATCATTCTCTCAACTAGAACCAAAAAAAGGCAAATGTTTCCTAGCTAAATGAGTGACATCAAATTATGAATATTAGCTAGCAAAAGAGTGAAGTAAAAGGGAAAGAAAGAGGTAGGGATGGATGAGAATGAGAGAGAGAAAGAGAGAGAGATACTGAGAAAGCGGAACTGTCTGGAGTCTTAAGGACATCTTTTGTTTGGGCCAGTAAAACAATTTAGCTTCTGCAACTATGACTCTTGTAAAATTACTGGAGTATTTCTCTCCAGCAGTTCATACTGGCAAGGCAGCAGCACCCATGAAAATGGACATATTTTGACTACGTAATTCACTAAAATAGTCTATTTAGAAAGTAGTACAGATAAGAATACATGTGTATCATCATCTCTTGCGTGTTTTCATGTCCTGTCTAAATCTTGTGAGCAAACAGAGATGATAGTGAGTTTAGAAAAACTTATGTTATTTTTCATAACTTATCTTGAGCCAGGCAGTTTATTTTTAAGACAAGAATTGACTTTTTGTCAACAGGCATCTAGATTTATGTTCTGAATCTGACTTTTTCAGGATGTGGCTTTGCACCACACTCTGTGTGAATACTTTGCTTTGGCCATGAAATAAACTTGCCAATGCATTTTTGAGTGAAGCATGAGCAGCACATGCTAGTGGCAATAATCTCAGCACTCCTGCTGGTGGACAGGGTCTGAAGTTAAGGAAATCAGAAAGAAAGAAAAAGAGATCATTTTAAAGCCAAATATTTCAAAAGTTGTGAAGGTGTCTGTAAAATCCTTTCAAACACCACTGAAAATAGGATCACTTTTTATGTAATTGTTTAAATAGAGGGTTAGTTAATGATTTTGGGTTTTTTACACACTGCAGGTGCACAGTGTGACTAAGCAGCTGAAGGCTTAGATGTTATATATACATGCACGAGTAGTTTACTGTGAGAAATCCATCTGGAGAACAGTATAAACCATACATAATGGGCAGGATGGGTAGGAGGTGTTTAGTTTAGCTGAGGTCTGTTAGCTGTAGTGGATTGAGCATGTCAATTATCAGTCTGCTTCTGTACAATGTCATGAAAGAATTGGGAATGCAAATGTTCTTTAATGACGGGTCAGTCTTTACTTGATTTTTATATATGACCATAACTTTAACTTCCTTGATTTGTATATCTGTGCCTCTGAAAATGACAGTGCAGATTTCTATTTCTGGAAGTGTTACCTCTGCAGGGAAGGTAAGAAATAGCATATTGCCACTGTAAAATGTAAAAGAATTAAAAGATTACTGTAAAAAAAAGGATTATGAGGGTGTGAGTCTTTTTAGACTTGAACTCTCACATGTCAGCAGAATAGGACCAAAATATCCAGCTGGTTAATCAAAGAGACATAAAGCTAGATGTTTGCTTTAGTTCTAGGCATGCATGATACCAAAAAGTTGTAGGCTACTAGGGATACATGTTGGGGGAAAGCCCCCAAAAACCTCCAACAACATTTCATTTCATAACCATGAGCTCTCTAATAAGCAGTGTTGAGTCATTGTGTTGTTTCTGGAAGTGGAAGCAAACCAGCTTCATAAGCACAGTAGAAGCTCTGTGCATTTTTTGCACTGTGGTTTGTGCTTACCCTCATTCCTGTAGAACCACCTTGGGTACCTAACACATCTCTGAGAGAAAATTATATGTACAAATTTTGCTCAATTAAAATCCTTTCTTATTCTCTGAACAGAGCAGCCCCACATGCTCTACACATTGGGAACATTCCCTGTTTCATGCTAGCATCTTAGGAAGTGCCTAGATGTTTTCTGTGAAGGTGTTAACTGGCATGTGTCTAAAGTTTAGCAGGCAGTTGGATTGCAATTAAATAGTATGGATAATCATGTCCCGTTCGGCCTTGAATTCACGAACTACCCAATTTGGAACTAGACATAGTGTGCACATGCCTGTAAGACACAATAGCAGTATTTAATGGTCTCTGACTTGGCCACATATGTGTTTTTGGTATAGCACCATTAGTGGCCACAGGAGTCTTCAATTACAAACCTGACGACCTCCACCTTAAACTAAATACTACCTTGAGAAAAGAATATTATCATGATGTTTTCAAGCTTCTTACTAAATTAAATTTGTAATTTTAAAGGGATTTTAGAAAAACAGGGAGAAAACTTGGGATGAGTTACATTATTTATACTGTCTGAGGTTGAGTGTAACAAACAGTTGCCCTACAAGCTGAGAACTATAGACAACTGTAATAATATGTGGAAGAGCACATATGTTTGTGCACAGCCACTACACACTTTGGAAGTGCAAATTAAATAGTCTGTGGTATTGTATAGCTGTGAAGTGGGAGCTAAGAGGTAGGAGATTGCCAGTGTATGCCTGTTTAGATAAGATATGCTGTACTGGAACCCTGAAGAATCAGAAGGTATTGACGGATTATTCCACCACTCCACATATATATTGAATACATATAACTTTAGGTTCCACTTATACCATCAGTTTATCATGTAAAATCCACGCCAATGTTTTTTATTGTAGTTGTCTGGATAATGTGGAAATATCCTCTATATTCTCTTTAAACAGGGCATTGCTTCATAGGATCTTGCAGTGCTGTTCAGGAAAAAAATGCATTAAATATTTAAACAAAATAAATGGATTTCCTTGATCTATCAGTTGAGATATATTGAGCTTATCTAAGATTGTAAAAGGCACAGATCAGAGAATCTAAAAATATTTTAAAGTCACATTTAATGACACTTCCATAATAAAAAGAAAAACAATGGAATTGTGAAATACATAATAAAAACAATACAGTGTGGTGCTTTAAAATACCACAAATCAGATACTTTCCTTCAGTTAAAGAAGGAAAACAGTGGGGTTTTTTTTGTTAAATACAAGAATGCAAGAAGGTAGCTTTCATTAAAATTGTACCCTGGTATGTAAATAAAGTATACAGTACTGATAATGGGCACAATTCCATTACAGTATACTCCAAAACTGGCAAAGTGTTCAATCATAAGGTCAATACGAGTAAAAGGAAGGCTGGAAAGATAAAAGTTTTCTGCTGAGACTGGTAATTGGCTGGATGCTGGAGTTTTGGGAGGCTGTTTTTCTTTCTGTAAAAGGGAAAAGTAACTTCAGGTTCAATGATTTACTCACTTAGATGAAAGTCAGCCCTGTTAACTTTTTTTATTTTTTTTTTTTTGGTCAGGTCTCAAGGCATGATAGGCACTCAGGTCTAGTGCAGCTATTTCCTGGCACAGTGAAGGTGCATTTTAACTGTATCCCCTTTCTCTATTGCCCCAAATTGATTTAGCATTACAAGTGAAGCACATTCTTACCTCTCCAGCAGAATCATAGAACCACCAAATCATTTTGGTTGCTAAAGACCTTTATGAGCATCAAGTACAACTGGAAACTCAGAACTGCCAATTCCACCATTAAACCATGTCCCTAAGCACCACAGCTGAATGTCTTTTAAATATGTTCAGGAAAGGTGGCTCGACCACTTTCATGTTCATCAGGCTGTTGATCAACACCCTGAAGTCCTTTTCCACCAGGCAGCTTTCCAGCCACTGTTCCTCAAGCCTGTAGCATCATTGTGACCCAAGTGCAGGATCTGACACTTTGCCTTGTTGAACCTCATACCATTGGCCTTGGCCCACTGATACAGCTTGTCCATATCTTTCTGCAAATCCTTCCTACCCTTCAGCAGAGCAACACTCCCACACAACTTGATGTCTTCTGTGAAATTGCTGAAGGTGAACTTGATACCCTTGTCCAGGTCATCAGTGAAGAGGCCTGGCACCAATACTGATACCTGGGGAACACCACTTGTGACCAGCTGCCAACTGGATTCAACTCCATTCACCACCACTCTCTGGGTCTGGCCATCCAGTTTTTAACCCAGCAAAGAGTGCACCTGTCCAAGCCATGGGCTGCTGTCTTCTCTAGGAGAAAGTTACAGGAAACAATGTCACTTTACTAAGGTCTAAGGACCTAGCATTCCAGCCTTTCCCTCATCCACTAAGTGGGTCAGTTTGTCACAGAAGAAAATCAGGTTGGTCAAGCAGGACCTACCTTTCATAAACCCATGCTGGCTGGGGCTGACCCTCTGGTTGTACTCTATAGTACACATGATGGCACTCAACATGATACACTCTATGACCTTCCCCGGCATAGCTCTGTAGCTCTTGGATCCTTCTTCCAGCCCTTTTTGTAGATGGGCTTCGCATTTGCTGACCTTCAGTCAACTGGGACCTCCATATTTAGCAAGGACTGCTGGTAAATGATGGAGTAGCTTCGAGAGATCTTTTGCTGCATCCCTCAGTACCCTTGGGTGGATCCCAGCTGGCCCCATAGGCTTTTGTATATAAATGGAGTAGCAAGTCACTGACCACTGGATTGTGGGGGCTTCATTACACTCCGTGTCCCTGTCTTCCAGCTCAGGGAGTTGTGTACCCCAAGAACAGCTGGTCTTACTATTAAAGATTGAGGCAAAGAAAGCATTAAGCACCTCGACCTTTTCCTCATCCTGTGCCACAATGTTTCCCCCACTATCCAACAAAAGATGGAGATTGTCCTTAAACCTCATTTTGTTGTTAATGCATTTATAGAATGCATATTTATTGTCTTTTATGGCAGTAGCTAGATTCAACTAGAACTCAACTAGAAATTCTTTAAGTCCAGGTTGAGATGTGGCCCTTCAAATTTTCTCCTTGCATAACCTCACAACTTCATTGTAGTCCTCCTTAGTTGCATGCCAAGGCCATAAACTCTTTTTTCCCCTGAGTTCAAGACAAAGCTTTCTCTTCAGCCATACTAGTCTTCTTCCTTCCTGGCTTATGTTTCGACACGTCGGGATGGCCTGCTCCTTTAAGATTTCCTTCTTGATGATGATTAGTTCCAGTCAACTTGTGCTAAAGCAGGACATGGCTGAGTTATTACCTTATGATGACAGCAATGTAGTCTGAAGGACTGCATATTCTTAGGATGTGAATATATGAGGAGATGAAGAGTTCTCAAGAGGAGGTTGGTAAATCATCAATTGAAGAACTAATGTTTCTCTTACTGTAAAGAGTTGTTTGACAGTGTTCTTCATGAAACATTATTCTGGAGCAAGAAACCAGCTCCTGAAGGATTCTGCCTAGCCAGCATGCTGTAAGTGACCTTCCTCCAGGGTGACAGGGAACATGAGTTATTAGCTGCATGTCTCGGGCAGTGAATAATGGAAATTTATGTAAGTGTATGACAAATATGCAGTTGGGGGAAAATGATGCATGCTTGAAAGAATTTTTATCAGCTTTTTAGTATGGAAAAACCTCAAATTCCTTTTTCACTTCTATTTTGTAAATATAAGGAGACTCAATTTGGACTGACTTTTTTTCAGTTGCAGGTGCAACGTAATTATGATATCCAGAGAACAACAGTGTAGATGAAAGTCTACTGAAAAGAGATGAAAATGAAAGTCTGCTAAAAATTTATTTTATGCACAGTAGTGAAAATGAAAGGAATCTGTGAAGGGTTAAAGAACTTATGACACTGGGAGACTGGTCACTAAAATAGTAGAGCCAGGGAAAGACAGCAAGGTGTGAAATAAAATCTGCAAGACAAAGTGAACTGTGACTATTCATCATGAAAAGCAGATGAGCTAGAGACATGAAAGGCACAGAGAGGACTGGTAGGCCATAACTGCTCCTTGTCTCTTCCTACACAAAAGATAGAAGCTATTAAGTGCACCTATGAGGGTTAAGTTTCAAACAAGAAGAAGAAAGGCAAAAAAATTCTCAAAAGTATTTCTTCAATCAGTGAGGATAAAAAAAATATTGTGGGTGCAAGAAGTTTACCTGGTTTCAAAGGGAAACTGAACAAATACTTGGAAGACAGATCCATGAGGTGGTTGCTAGATAGACAGACATCAATAGACTAAGGTAGAAGAACATCATAAGGAAACACACATATATACTCATCCTTCCTTAGACATGCATCTGTAATCTGCCTGAAGACAGGGGACTGGACTAGATAAAACTCTTGGACTAAGCTAGTGGTAACCATTCTTTTGAATATCATTCAGCCTGTACACCTCAAAACACCACTATGAAAATGTACCTTTTCAATCACATTCAACACAAATTATTTCCATGCCTTTATTGTCCCTGTTCCCCCAGTTTCAGAATGGCAAAACGTAACTGCAGCAGAGCAGGATTAGATACTGAAGCCATCCACCCACTTGTGATGCATCTTTGGGCCCTTTTCTGACCTTTTCTATTTAATTACTTTTCTGTGTTCATCTGGTTTCACAGTAGGGCCCAGGTATTTTTTTTCTCTGAAGGTTTCATTTTTTGTGAGGAAAATTGTAACAAGTTCTAAGCTTCTTTCCTTAATATGCTCATTATCTTTATTGATTTCTCTTTGCTTATGTTTTACTAAATCTTCTTTTACTAAATCCAGAAGCCTTTCCTGCTTCATCCCAGGGAAATTTCTTGGGGAATAAGTGAACAGACTCCTCAAAACACCACTGGAGCTATTTAGCAAAGAATATTGTTCTTTTAGAGCTGAATTTCAATTCAACAATATCATATCTTACCTGAGAACTTCATGCCTATCCAAATTTTTATTCACCTCATTCCCCTGTGTTCTGGTGACCAAAATATTTCCATATAGAAAGTAAATCTGTTATTGCTCTTTTCTCAGAAAGTGATGAGATCATTCTGCTCTGATAGTCACTCAGAAGTTATATAGGCTCAGTATTCCTGTGTTGAGCCTCATTTAGTATCTTACAGCAAGGTTTATTTTAAGGAAATTTCATTCCATCTTGGACTTCAATTCTTCTGGTTGGCTTGCAGCCAGGCAGAATCTGCTATATCTGTCCATAAAAGATTGTAGACAGACAATTCCAGCTGGCATAGTGAGGTACAGGATTGTTGTGTGGCCACCAATAAACTTGTTATCCTTAATTTATACAGCCTCCTCTGATACAGGGAAGATTTGTTCAGCTTCAAAGAGTGAGGAGGGATTGAGTCACGAAAGAATAAAATACTTTCCCACAAATAACCATCTCTATTTGAAAAATTTTTTTTAGAGACATTCTCTTCCAAATCTCTTTTTAAATATTCATGCAAATGTCTGGGCTTATATTTAGAGAAGAAAAGGGGTTTAGATCTAAAAGCATATCATCTTGTATTCAGGTCATTTAAGAATATTGGTAATTATTTTTGTGCATATTCTAATTAAATATGTATGTATCACTTTAATTTCAAATAGCACTTCATAGAGATTTAAAAACACAGAACTACCCACCCCAGAGTTTACCATCAGACAATATATGAGGAGCAGAGATGACAGAATGTGCAATGCCAGACAGAGTAAGTCCTACTATGAACATAATCAGAATCTTATGCTGCTGTAAATGAAACTTGGCAATGCTGATGGTTTAATTTAAGAACATGTAAAGCATGAGGATGAAAAGCAGATAATGATGGAAAGCTTAAGAGGAGGGATTTGAAAGAGAAAGGGCAAACATGAACATTTCTACAAAATATATCTCATATCAAGGCAACTCCTTTGAAGTTGCCCAAAAGTCATTAAACCAGGGCTAAGCTTGGCCCACAAGGACTAAAATAGAACTGTGACACATGGCCAAGGGTCTATGCATAAGAAAGTACAGCCAGCAGGAAATTCCAGCATGCATTGGGTATGCCAATATTGTCTTCTGAGAGCCTGGAAGAACTGGCTAAGTTGTTGGTGCAGTGGGCTCAACACTTGAGCATGCCAGAGAGTTTCTAGACAGAGAAACAGACAGACAGCTGGACAGCAGGTGGTAGGTGGGAGCAGTGTGCACGGTTCTAAATGCTGCTATGCTTACATATTCTGAGTCTGATAGGCCTCTCTCAATGAGAACTATGGTTGCCTAGGTGAAAAAACTAAATTTGTGAATGTCACTTAGACAAAATGCAGTGGTGTCAATTTTGTTTTTTAATACACACACTGTGTATTAAACTGGAACAGTCTTGTGCCCACCACTGTGGGGATGGGAGTCCTGAGTCTTGCTGAAAATTTTGTGTTCTTTTGGGAGTCTCATACTTTTTGGTTGAAAAAGATCTTTCTGATGAGATTTAGATTATTTTTATGTCTATAGTTCATAAAGGGATTCAGTAAGTTTCTCTGTGATTTCTAGTCTTCCTCTTGCTCACATAATTGACCCTAAAACAGAGAAAAACATATAGCAGAGACTGTTGAACAATACTACATTTAGAGAGGATTTTAGGAAGCATTTTATTTCTCATCTTTCTTTTGTGAGAGGCATAGGTAGACACAGAAATGTTCAGTCAATTATTGCAAAGAAAATAGTTTTCTTACAGAAAAATAAAAGTTTGGTTTTCCTTTTAGTTATGGAGTGCACTGATATACATAATTCTTTTTCTTTGAAGCGTGCAGCTAGTATCATAATTCTCATAAAGTGCAGTTTCTTTAATATTCCATTGCTTTGTATTTATTGACCTGATATACTACAACACAGTATTTATTGTGCAGAGTTTTGTTTTGATGTACTGCATGAGCAGCTTCACAATGCTGCTCAATATGAGTGGTGATTTCTTACAAGCACTGGATGTGTTCATCAGATGTTTATGACCCCAGCTTGCTTCATTGGTAACAGGCATATAGCAGTACTTGGAGACACTTCACATAGACGAACATGCACAGAAATACAGAAAATGTTTGAAATATGCATTTCCCTCTCTGCCTGCATTCTCCTCTAGCCTGGAGGCACTTGAAAGGATACCACTAGGGCTAACAGAAAATGTTCAATGCATCTGAAAATACTTGAATTCTTGCTCAGTCAGAGTTCACCTCAATTTCATGGGTTTATGAAAGGCAGGTCCTGCTTGACTCACCTGATCTTCTTCTACAATAGGGTGATCCACTGTAGTGGTTTAAGCCCAGCTGGAAATTAAGCACCACACAGCCACTGGCTCAACTCGCCCTCTCTCCCCACCCCTCATGCCAGTGGAATGGGGAGGAGGATGAAAGTAAAACTTGCATGTTGAAATAAAAACAATTTAATAATTGCAAATAAAGTAAAATACAACAATAATGGTAAATAGTAATAATGATGATAAAAGGAAAACCAAAGACTGATGCACAAAGTAGTTGCTCACCACCCGCTGATGGATGACAGACCCCCTATTTCCAAACCCAGATTGCCCCCTTCCAGGTATCTTCCACCAGTTTATATACCAGGCATGACATTCTATGGTGTGGAATATCCTCTTGGTCTGTTCAGGTCATCTGTCGTGGATAAGCTCCCTCCCCCTGGCAGGGCATGAGACAAGGGAAAAAAAGTCCTTGATTTAGAATAAACATGACTTAGCAAAACCCCAAACTTCAATGTGTTATCACCACTATTCTTATTCCAAATTCAAAACACAGCACTTAACAGCTACTGAGAAAGAATTAACTCTACCCAAGCTAGAACCAGTAGATTTGCTTAGTGGATGAAGGAAAGGCTGAAGTCTCTTTAGACGTTAGTAAAATATTTGACACCATTTCCCACAGCATTTCCCACAGCATTCATGGCCTGCATGGATTCAGTGTTTATTGCATAAAACCCTGAATGCCCTGGCCCAGAGAGTTACATCCTGTTGGCAGCTGGTCACAAGTGGTGGTCCCCAGGGCTCAGTATTGGGGGCAATTGTGTTTAATGTTATCAATGATCTGAGTGAGGGCATCAAGTATGTCCTCAGGGAGTTTGCAGAGGATACCAAGCTGGGCAGGTGTGTTGATCTACTGGAGGGTAGGAGGGATTTACAGAGGAATTTGAACCTGCTGGATCAATGGGATAAAGCCAATTGGATGAGGTTCAACAAGGTGAAGTGCCAGGTCCTGCACTTGGATCACAAGTGCACCCCACACAGTCCTTCAGATTTGTGGATGAGTGGTGGGAAAGCTGTCTGGCAGAAAAGGACCTGTGTTAATAGCTGGCTGAACACAAGCCAGCAGTGTGCCCAGGTGGCCAAGAAGAGCAATGGCACCCTGACCTGTATCAGAAACATTGTGGCCAGCCAAACTAGGGAAGTTATAGTCACCCTGTACTTGCACTGGTTTTGTGAATCCTGCTTTAGGATCCTATGAGTACATCAATTTTTATTGAATGAGAGATTTTGATTTCTCAAAGAATCACCATCAAAGGTATTAACAAAAGTGGTTTTAATATGGATTTATAGAAGTGTGACTTAACAGAGTTTGATAGCAAGGTTCACTCTATCAGTTACTATGTGAAAGAAACATAGAAAGAAATGTTGAGTTAGCATCAAGCTAGAATAATTTACACAGAGACCAGAGTTGCAAAAAGGCGAGGAAGACCCTCCCACTTAGTCATAACATTCAGAAAGGACTCCTTTTCTTTTTAAACTCCTTCTCAGAGAGGAGTCTGCAAGTGGCTAGACCCAGATTTAGTCCTAGATTTGGTCAACCGCTTATGTCTAAAGGATTATATGTCTGAAGTTTATAATAATTAGTAATCAATAACTACATGATTAGTAATGTTTCGTCTGTATTAATTCATGATCCTATCAGTCACTGACTGAGGATCAGATTTAAATAAAGAGTCTTTCCACCTTAAGTAAGGAAGGATTTCTTAGACTCAGGTATGGAATCTCAAATCTTGAGAGGTTTCCCATCTCACGGGGAGTCACCTGGCATTCATTCCAGTAAAAATTTAGGGAGAATTCAAATTTGGCTCATCTAAAGATCTGGCATTGATAAAAGGTTTATCTCTTGAGAAGTAACCTTGAGTAACATCCCAGCTCAACAGGAGATCACTGCTATGCAGTCAGGCTGTTTAGAAGGGTAACTTCAAAGAAGACTCACTTGGGCTGTCACATTTATGGAATAAAATAGATGGTTCATAGTAAAATTGCATGCAATTAGAAAGGTATGCATGAGATTCCTTGCACCCATAACTTTCTTGGCTCTATGATAAATGAGTCTTGGAAAAAACACCTGCTATTTATGTGCTAATCATATGATTGGTGTTCCAAATTCATACACATCAATGCTTACTGTGTCTCTCTGTTCCTTGCTAGAGGAGCTCAAGCCTTTATCTCTTTTGGAGGACATACCAAACTGCTGCTACTTTGGTTAACGTGTCAGATGCACCATCACAACTGATGAGGCTGCACCTTGAATCCTACACTCTGTTTTGGGCCACTCACTTCAAGAAAGACATTATGCTGCTGGAGGTATGTCCAGAGGAGGGCATTAAAGCTGGTGAAGGGTGAAGAGCACAAGTCTTATGAGGAGCAGAAGAGATAACTGTGACTGTTTAGACTGCAGAAGAGTTTCTGGGAGGACCTTATTTCTCTGTACCTCTGCCTCAAAGAAGGTTATACCAAAGCAGGTGTTGGCTTCTCTTTCCAAGCAACAAGCAATAGGACAAGTGGAAATGTTCTCAAGTTGCACCAAGGGAGGCATAGGTTGGATATTAGAAAAAATTTCTTCAATTAAAATGCTGTGGTTTAGAGGTGGATTTGGCAGTGTTAGATTAGTGGCTGGAATTGATGATCTTGTCTTTTCCAACCCTATAGATTTTATGATTCATGAGCTATTGGTTATACATGAATGAGATCGTCATAAGGCTTTAGGTTCCTAAAGCCAGTGAAATACCTGCTTCTCTTTGATTCATATAAAAGCTGAGGACTAAAACACAACCTAGATGAAATTTAAGTGTCTATATTCAGGAAAATCTGTCAAAAATACAAGTTCCTGAAAAGACAGAACAACCATTCTGAAAAAAAGTTCTATATTAGTGATTCTCTTACTCATGCTCAGTGTAACAAATAAAATTACCTTTAGCAAGCAGAGAGTCTGGTTATCTAGGCCACCATTCAAGTGTCCTAAGTGTCATAAGGCTCAGTGTTGCAACACTGAAAATGGAGTTCCAGTGATTACTAAAATGAGATTTTAAGTTCAAGGATCTTAATGGTTAACATACTTGAATGCTTGGATGCTACTAGGATACATGAAAAAGCAGAAAAATGTTGTACCCTTCCTGGCTTTAACACCTCTCTTAAATTGACATGTAGGAACCTCAGTGAAGCTCTATTCTGTTATTAGGTGCTGACATCAACATTTTTACTTACAATTTGGGTAACATTACCTGACTCACATTAAGTTAGAACACTAAGTGAAAATGAGTCCTAAAAGTTAGCTAAACTGTCAGCTTGCAGAGACTTAAACATCTAAATCTCAAATTTTTATCTTTCAAAAAGCTGTTGAATATTGAAGATGAATGGGCATCCCATCTATTGAAGTTGAGTCCTTGAGAATGCAGAATTCTTGACTCCAAGGAGAATAAGTCAGATCCTTTCTTTATTCTTAATGTTGATCTACCTGCCCAGAAGGTGCTATGTAAAAGAAAAATTGTGTGAGTTTTTCTCCCACATTGTTTACTTTACAGTCAACAAATATTGAATTTTAATACTTCAAATTAAAAGTAATTTTTTTATCATTATAGAATAGCTTAGGTTTTCCATCCTATTTTTCATAGGTACACACAGCCAGGACCTTGCAGATAATGCTGAAGAAGACAGACAAGAAAAGTAAATACTCGTTTATGCTTGCTAACTTCTGACTATTACAGAGCATTCCCTGAATCTTGGTACCATCTTCCACAACAATGTAAAACCCTGATGGTATCTGAGATGTGCATCCAGGTCATTTGATCTTGAAATCAAGGATGACATATATCCAGGCCTCTCCCCAGTATGAAGTCAGACTGCAGTGAGGAAGTATACTTGGATGCAGCATGCCTGGATTCTCTACTAGAAATGAAGATACACATGTTCGTTTTTCATCAGTTACACAGTTATACGAATTCCACATCCTCAGCTTGATGTTAAGCCTATGCTAAGTGGAAAAGTGAAACAATCAGGGAAAATTTGGGATGCCTAGGGGTGTAGGGAAAATTAATTAAAACTCCACCTTAACTATTGATTTAAGATTTGATGGAATAATCATAGAGTCATGGAATAGCCTGGGTTGAAAGAGGCATTAAAGATAATCTACTTCCAACCTGCCTGCCGTGAGCAGGGACACTTTCCACTAGACCAGGTTTCTCAAAGCCCCAGCCTGACCTTGAAGACTGCCCAAGATAGGCATCCACAACTTCTTGGGGCAGCGTCAGTGTCCTACCACCATCACAGCAGAGAACTTGCTGATAATATCCAGTCTAAACCTTCTCTCTTTCAGTTTGAAACCATTCCCCCTTGTCCTATCACTACATTCCCTTGTAAATAGACTTTCTCCATCTTTCTTGTAGGGTCTCTTCAAGTACTAGAAGGTCACAACTGGGTCACCCTCACAAGCCTTCTCATTTCCAGGCTGAAAAAACAGAATTCTCTCAGCCTTTCCTCATAGGAGACACCCACCAGCACCCCCAAGTCCTTGTGCTCAGGATTGCTCTCCACAAGTTCATGTGTTCTCCGGCCTGCATTTGGTACAGGAGTTGCTCCAACTCAAGTGCAGCACCTTGCACTTGGCCTTGTTGAACCTTATGAGATTCCTATGGGCCCATTTCTTGAGCTGGTCCAGGTCTCTTTGTATGGCATGCTGTTGTTCAGGTGTGTCAACTCCACCACTCAGCTTGGTGACATCTGCACATTTGCTGACAGTGCTCTCAATTTCTTTGTCTATGAAGGAATTAATGAAGGTTTGAAATAACACTTGTCCAAACACAAATCCCTTGAGGGACACCACTTTTCATTGATGTCCATTGGGACTCTGAGTCATTGACAACTACCTTCTGGGTGATATCATCCAATCACTTTCTTATTCATCTAACAGTCCACTCATCAAATCCACCTCTCTCCAATTTAGAGAAAGGGATGTTGTAGGGGATCATGTGAAAGGCTTTCCAGAAGTCCACATAGACATTTGTAATCCTTCCCTTGACCACTGATAATGACATCTCCTGATATATATTGTTTGCTCCTGGGCTGACTTGTAAACTTTGTGTCAATTTATAAGTGTATTAAATATAAATACTAATGTGGATGAGAGTTTTAATTGAGTAATGATGGAAAATACTGAAAAAGTTGAGAACTGGTGTGTACTATCAGGCCAGAGCTACAATAAGAGCTCAAGAAGATGTTGTGCCCTGTGAGGAAACTGAGCCAGGGAACTACACCTCATTTGAGTCTTGTCCCTTAGTCTAGGAGCATTAGATCTTCTAGGAACATTAGATTTACTGGCATACTTAAATAATAACATAATACTGCTCTCACTTTACTGAGCTTGGTCCTTCCATACCTGTCTACATAAAACACAGAAATACCATGTCCTTAGTAAATTCCCACAGAGTTTTCAAGGAATAGTGTAAAAAACTCAGAGTTAAAAGAGGAGCTTTTTGAGAAAATGGAAACGTTTAAATTGAAATGGGAGTTAATAATTGTTCTTGAAAATTATTTAATGTCTAGAACATGCTTTAATATTTTAATATTGAACTTTATTAAAAACAATGTATATATAAATAAACTCTGAAAGTACTTCAGAAAATGAGGCAATTAGACAACCCAATGGTAGAATAAGATTGTCATAGAAAAGTGTATTCAAATGAATAGTCCAAGCTAACCATACACATTGATGGATTTGTAAATAGCTGCAGCCACTTAGGCAAGAGAGCTGGGTGTCTCTGGAGCAGTTAAGTGAAAATGTCCCTCGGTGTTCTATAATCACCAGAGATACCTGAATGACATATGACTCTTTGAAGGGAAAAATACAGAATAGAACAATACTGATGACACATATTTTGAAAATTCAGTATTCATTGCTGCAGTGTTCATTTTGATGTGAAATGATATAGTAGAAGAGAAACAGTCCAAAGAAAGGAAATAAGAATTTAGAAAATGTCTACAGGAAGAGAGATCAAAAAGATTAAGTCAATTTTGTTTATAGAAGAGATGAATAAGAGGTGCTAGGCTAGAGTTATACATAATAATAATAGTACAGTGAATGACGTCCCATTTGGTCATACACCTATTTCCCCTACACATACCTTAAGAACAGGTTAATACCTAATGAAATTAACACTAGTGGAATAATTTTGGTGTAGCTTTTAAAATATTCTTAGTGCATGCTAGGTTATCTATTTCCTGTAGCTACAAATTTCCAGTAGGTTTCAATATTTTTCCTGACAGGGTTTTTTGGATTTAAATGAAAATATATGTTAATGTTAATTAAATTTTTATTAACAATAAACATCATCAATGAAAGTTTAAACTTTGCATTTTGCAAATAGTAAGTATTCAAAGCTTTTATTTATAAGAAAAACAAAGGTTAATAGTCATCATAATCCTAAATAGATGAAGCAGTGTTAAGAAAACTGCAAAGTAAATATGAAATTCAATAATGGCCCTCCAACAGCTTGCCCTCAGATTGTTAGGAATTCATTAAACAATGGTTGAGCAGAACAGACAAATTATTCTCATATGAAGTATCTATCCATATTATGGATATTACATATGACAGTACACATTTCTGAAGGGAAGTAGTCAACAAATTTCATTTCAGAGAATCAGCAAGAGGCTTGATTTCAGCCTCTAGATATATCCTGCTTTGTTTCACAGACAAAATAGTAATAATAATAGCAAAAATAATTGGGATGCTGATGTATAAACAGAGTTAATATACAGAATCTTAATAACATAATGTAAGCTTCTGATAACTGTGGACAAAAGTTTATGCGAGTGACCTGACAGATATTTCAGATACATATTTTATGTACACTTATAAAAACAGTAAAGTAGGGGCTGGTAAAATGTTCATGACAGCATTAAAAACGTCAATGAGATTAAAAGTCAGCCAAAACAAAGACAAACACAAGTAGAATTTACAGTGCTGTATATCATGATGTGTAATGAATATCAAACAGTGTGAGAAATCTGTCTCATACTAGCATTTAATCTTGTCATGTTTTGCTAATTTTAAACTTGACCTATGACTGATAAGTATCAATAGAAAAAGAATCGGAGAAAATAAAATTTCTGCTTTACTTGATACCTAAATATATAAACCAAGTATTTACAAAGAATCAACTAAGCCACTGAAAGTCATTGGTAAATATTAAACTTATCTAAAATATGTTGTAAGAGTATTTTGGATTTCTTTAAGACAAGAAAATGGAATATAAATAACACTTTATGTAGTGTTTAAAGCTAAAAATAAAACTTGTTGCATCAGTTGGTGATGATAATCTTATAATCATTAAATTATTGATCTACAGCTAAGATTAAGGTGACCAAAAGTAATATAAATGTCACAGTAAATAATACATTTAAAACATATTTGATATAATATGTATCTAAATAAATGTTTTCAGAGGAAAAGCTAAGTGAAAAATACAAGTATGTCTATTGTGCAGATTTGTTCCTATTGTATCCAGATACAAAAAGTTGATGAACACAGAGATCAGAATGGTAATCTAAACTCTGAAGTTTGGTTTTCAAGGTTCTAATTCAAAACGTAAATGGTGTGACTGTCTGACAACTTGATGGTATATTAGTCATAAAAATGTTTTCTCTTTTAAAAGGCCAGAGATTGGATCCAGCGTATGGAATCTATTAGTCTAAAACATCAGGTTTATTTCAAAGGAAGCAAGAGAAATAATCAGCACAGTGACTAAAGATCCAGAGATAAATGTTTCCTACTCTGGTGTACAGTTCAAGAACTGCCACAGTAGTTTTCCTTGACGTTTCCATTTCTCTGCCATTCTTCTATGCCCTAATCGCTGCCAGCACTCTGGATATTCAGCTGTGTGTAGCCATAGCACAATGTCTTAACATGTTTTCTGAGCAGCATTTTCTTATGGCATGACAACCTCACTGAAATTCTAAGGAGTGACAGATTGGCAACTTCCAGTTTAGGTGTTAAGATCCAAACTAAATTCAAAACTTGCAAAGCTTTCCCATTTCTTTTATAAATCTAAAACTCATTAGGCTGTCTCTTGTTTCAGTATTGATAGTATTATTTTCCCTAGCCTTGACAAGTGCAATATTGTCCCTTATATTCATTTATAATGATTATTTTCCTAGCTTGTCACTTGATCATGTCATGATCTTAACCTACCTTTTCTGATGCCTCCCTACTTGGCTGAGTTAAGCAACTTTCCCATGCTGTCCTTATTTCATTATTAATTTTTGCATTTTTCTACTCTGTGTATTTATTCAGTATCAGTAAAGGCATTAAGACTTGGTATATCTATTGGCACATTCTGTCCACCTCCATTACGTGCTTATTGTATTTTCAGAAAAGCACTTTAATGTGTTTTTATATTCAGGTTGCAAGGGTATGTCAGTTTACGATTAAAAGTGCACCAGTAACACCAGAGAGCCTTTTGGCTTTTTCCTAGACTCTGTTTTTAAAAGTT
The DNA here is from genome assembly GCA_035583185.1 of Anabacerthia variegaticeps. Taxonomy (NCBI): domain Eukaryota; kingdom Metazoa; phylum Chordata; class Aves; order Passeriformes; family Furnariidae; genus Anabacerthia; species Anabacerthia variegaticeps. Next base: position 58,187,484 of record JAWWEW010000001.1, read on the forward strand.
TAACTGTTCTAAAATGTTTTTTTTATCTAGGCTGACTTTGTTTTAAGCAGGATGATGATGTGCTTGTTCTGCTAAATTAGGTAAGTTGGCATATGGTGCAGAAATATGCATGCCAGCTGTGCAAATGTTGTCTGTACTGGTGATACATTCTCATTAAAGGAAAAAAAATGCATCTGTGCTCATCAGAGCTAGAATGCACTGAGTAGATGCAAGGCAGGTTGATGTTTTTAACCTGCTTCAAGCAACCAAGAAATCTTGCTGCCGCTGTGTCTGGGTATAGGCCAAGTAAGGGAAGTAAGGTATGCCTTGTGCTTTCATGTCCTTGCTTTACAGAGTATCAGAGAGGAGGGGATGTGATTCTGTGTTCTGTTCAGGCATGGATTTGCTGGGGGTGAGGGAGCAGGGGGCATTAGAAAGAATCTTTAGCCTGTGGATTCCTACTGCTTAGTGTGAAGTGCGTGCTTATTCACTGTGTAAGACAGCTGTCAGTGTGTAGCCTACTAGTCTGGTTGGACTTGGAGGAAACTTTCATTCTTTTCAGTTGCAGCATCTGGTCTTAAATATTGGATTATAGATTCTTTGTTTATCTATCAGAAGAGGAAGAACAGAGGAAGAAAAATGAAAGTGAAGCCCCTTCTTCACGACAATGAATCTGGAGGCAAGGTACACAATTTATTCTTGACAAAAGTCAAAGGAAGAAACACCCTAAATCTTACAGCTCTAGGACAAAAATACAGGCCTTCACAACCACACTTAATTTGGATTCTTGTCATGGTTTTTCACTAGAAGTCAAGGCAGTCTGGATATCAAAGGAAACTTGTCTCCCCAGTATAGGAAGGTCTAAAAATAATTATTAGATTTGTAAGCACTTCCAAAAGTGCTGGAGTGGGTCTTTGGGCAGATTCTCAGGGAAAAAAATATCTCAAGACTTTTGACACAAAGCATTTTCTCAAAATACTGTTTACAGTAATATGTCATTATTAAAAAAAAAAAAAATAGAGTAATAAAACTGTGAAAATAGTTTCAATAACCGAAGTTATTAGTATTTTATCATCAGAATAGGATTAAGTGGGGTACTCATTTGCATAATGATGTAAAAAAATACCATTTATAATAGACAATACTGTAAGATGTGAATAAAAGAATAGTCTGCAAGATGTGTGAAGTAATCCTTCTGCCTTATTTAGGAAAGTTTCAGTTGGAGTACTGGTACTGTATCCAGTTATGGGCTACTCTTCAAAAAAGAGTTGATTTTCCTGGACCCTTTTGATATGAATGTCCAGAACTCCTGAAATCAGCTGCTGTGCAATGTACTACAATATTTCAGACTGTTTACCTTAGAGATGCAAAAGTTTAAAGCTGACATGGGTAGAACATGCTGGAAACATTAATTTCTGTCCAGTTACAAGAAGAGAAGATAGAAGAAAGGAAATGATCAGGTGAATATAGTGCTATTACTCCCCAAATCCCACAATATGGAAACTAGGATGCTCAGTGAAAGTAATAGGAAATCAGTTAAAAACATAAGACAAGGAATATTTTTGCTTGAAGGGTAGTAAATTCCTGGAGCTTTCTCCTAGAGGAGATTTTGGTGGCAGTCAGGCTCAGCAAGTTCAGGAGGGGATTAAAAAAATGCCCAGATAGCAGATCTAAAGGGATGCTAAAACGACTAGGGAAAGGATTTTCCCTCTAGAATGTCAAGTACAATATTTGTAGATATAAGAGAAGTACAACAGGGATGGTGCAGAAAATGAGCAGGCTTACATACTCTTTTTAAATAGCCTTTCTCATTGCTATTGTCTGAGGCAGAGTACTGGACTATATGTACTATTAGTCTGATTCAATAGAAAATTGATTGCATTTTTAAGATAGATCTATATTTTATCCATAGGGGAACTTAAAGAAAATTAAGCCTTCCTCTCTCTCACCTGAAAACATAATATTTTCATGATGATAGAATACCTTTTAACAATTTAGATTCTGAATATTCAGATACTCCTGGATATATAGGCAAAAACAATCATATTAATACTTCAAATTTAGTTTCTTTAGACATTTATGTTCTGATGAGTTTTCATTTTCTGGGCTAGGGAAAATCAAACCAAGGAACCTGCTATTCTTATTCTTTCAATGTTATTTAAGGCTAGGCAAGCCTTGGAGTGCATTAATCTTCTGCCAGTCCAGAGGGAAGAGAACACATTTTCCAGACTACTGGCGGAATTCATCTATCTCTGCAGAGGAGATTTTTCATTGCCTACTCACTGAACAGCCTAACAAGGAATGGAGTGGGCTGCAAAGCTATCATTGGATTCTGGAAGTGTGCGTTGCCCAGAAATCACATTTGAGCATCTTATGATCCTTCTGCACAAAAACAAATAGGAAATCCTACACTAGAGATTTTGATCAAAAGTAAAATGGTTTTGTACAAAGATATATAGGTCTGCAAACCAATCCCTCCCTCCTTTTCAGTATTTTTACCAGACTACCCATCATAGCTGGTACATGTGAGGAACTTTTCCAACTACTGCAGCCCTTGGGATAGAAAGTCTGTAGTGATTTGTCCAATATTTTAATATTAATAAAAATGCAATGCATTCAACTAATGTAACAGAACTGTGAAAGAAAAAGCATGTACTGCTGTTGCTAATGAGAAATACTACAGACTTCCTACATAGAGAGCATGTATTTAATCTCTTTCTGACTGCAGTTTCTGAAATTGCTCTTGCCATTTTTAATTTTACAGTATACTATGCCTGTGCTCAGAATCAGGATGGAACTAGTAAAGTTATGAGACTTCAACTAATGTGTAAACTTCTTTTGGGTTAAAGTAACTCATTATTCGAATTTTATAATGTCATTGGTTTATGATGCCAGTGGTATATGTTGCTGTATGTTACTACTGTTGTGGTTGCCACATGTCACAGATATTATAGTGGGACACCCTTGCTGCTAAGTTAGGAGATAGGAAAAGAATTAATTGCAATGTTAAACTCTATGGTCTGGTCCAAAGGGTCCAGAGACAGGGTAGCATAATGGATATACCTTTAAATTGTTGTAACCCATGATTTAAATTACATGTCACAGGAAGTACTGTAGCAGGAACCACCCAAACCAGTGGAAGACAAGCCTCACAAGAAACAATGCAAAAAGGTCAGTGATCTGACCTAAGCTGTTTTAGTGTCCAGTAATGCCACATATCACACCACCTCTCCTGCCTGGAGTGGCAACCCTAAGAGGTGGAGAGCAAAGTCACGGACCCAACAAAGTCATGGACCCAACAAGCTCCACAGACATTTTATGAGTATTACATTTTATGACCATTTTATGGACATACATAAAGTCTGTTGGTCTACAGACTTAGGGAATGATATAAATGTGTGCATATATATAAAAGCGTGGGGTGGGAGTTAGTGGTTAGTAGGGATCTATTTTATAATGTGGGGCATGAACATGTTGTAAATGGTATGGAATAAAGGGTGAATATTGCACTGGTTTGGGCTAGGATAGAGTTTAACTTCTTCATACTAGCTTGTATAGGGCTGTGTGTTTGATCTGTGATGAAAACAGTGTTGATAGTATAGAGATGTGTCAGTTATTGCTGAACAGCACTGACAGAGAGGCCTTCTCTACCTCTTATACTGCCCCACGAGTGAGTAGGCTGGGAGTGCACAAGTTGTGAGGGGACATAGCCAGAACAGCTGAACCCAAATGATCAAAGGGATATTCCAGACCATATGCACAGCAATAAAACCTGGGTGGGGAGAAAGGCTGTCTGTGGCTGACTCAGGAACTGGCTGAGTGTTGCTCTGTGGGTACTTTTATATCACGCTTTGTCACTGTTCACCTTTATTGTTTTTGTTTTGTTTGATTTGTGTTTTTTGTTTGAGGGTGTTTTTTTTTAGTTATTAAACTGTCTTTGCCTCAACCCATGACTTCGCTTACTTTTCTGATTTGCTTCTCCATCCCACTAGGGGAGAGTGAGTGAGCAGCTGTGTGATGCTTAGTTACCTATTGGGGTTAAACTGTGTCAACTGAACATACAGAATCCAGGTCATTTAGAGACTTGACTGACCTGAACACAATAGATTATGAAACCTTTACTATCGCAGATTATATTGCATTTCCACAGAGGTGTCTGTCATTTACATTACAACTCCTTACATTGCTAAATCAACCTAGAATACATGCTAATACATGCTACAGAACTCCCAGTGAGGGCGATCAAAGTAACCTTACTGTAAGAAAGAATTAACCTCATACAAGTTTTATTGCCACGGAAACAGCAGGTCCCATCAAATGCATAGGATGACACACTTTACTGCCTGGGAAATTTTTTTTAAATAAAACTTACAAAGTCCTTCTGAGACTAAACCAATACATGATTGCCAAGGAAAAACTGCTTCCAGAAAAATAATTAACTATCTGAATTTAAAGGATACAGGATTCCAATTGTCTTTGTTTTACTTCTTAAATACAAAAGTATTCTCAAATGTTGATATATTTGCAAATAAAAAAATAGGTGGTGACATTCCCAATTGGTAGTTCTGTGACCACAAAATCATGAATTTCTTTGGAACAGCTCTTCTTAAATATTGCTAGGTGCAGCTACAGCTTGGAAACAAGTATGAAAAAGTGAGTAGAAGAATGTTTGTACTCTCTTGAGGTTATTCATCATGGCTTATGAGAAAGCAGTGGGATACAAAATCGCTTTATTGGAAATGCATTTCTTTATACAAAATGTTCATGGTATGAGAGTAAAGTCTAAATGTTTCAAAGAACTGATATGAAACATTTACAGAAAAGTAAAACTTTCATAAGGAAAGAACAAAATCTTGTGAGATTGAGCTGATACAAGCAGAGTTTATTTTTCTAGAACCTACACCCCCACAAACAGCAATATTATGTAAGCTATATCTATCCTAAATTTAACTTCTGCAGTGTAGATGTCTACATTTGAGTGTATCATCCACAGCTCTTTTCTTCTGGTCAATGTAAAATAAAGCACTTTTGGAGGACACTTCATCCTAAAACAGATTGTTCATACAGAATGACTCTTGTCACCAAATATCACACTTTGTCAGAAGTTCTACTTGGGATGTGCCATAGGAATGCTTATCCAGCAGGTAGTGTTCCACTGGGGCAGCCTGCCTAACAAACCTCTACCACAGCTCACCCTTTGAGCAGTCCATCTGCTGTTTCTGCCACGTGACAGGACTTTATGTTTCTGCTCCCTCCGTAATGCAGCCTCCCTTGTGGCAGATCTAGATGTGGCCTCAAGTTCTGGGTTCTGAGAACTGAAGCCTGCAGACTGTGGAAGACAAAACATGATATCAAGAAGATGTGAGCATGAAGAACTTCAGTCTTTGCTGGAAGTGGCTTTCAGCTATGACTATGCTGTAAAATGCCCAGAAGCCCTAAAAAACCCACATTGACTGTCACATAAGCTGAAAGTGCTCAGAAAGACTCCCAGAAGTCTGTGCTACTAGGAGAGTCTATCACTGGCCTAATTTTAATAGGATGACAAAAATAGGCTTTGAATACTGCACTCACATTTAGATTTCTGTAACAGATGATTAAATGTAGTTATCATCTTTCCAAACCGATTTACATTATAGAATTTAGAGTCACTACTGTGACTATGTGAGTCTGTAGCTCTCCCAAGAGTCCTGTGTCACATTCCTTAGCTTTGCCACGAGTCATGTATATTACAGACATTTCAAATGAGGCAGTCCAAGTTGGCAAACTAGATCCTGCACATTGTGTCTGGCTTAGATTTTAACCTATTTTTGATAAGCAGATTACTGTCAAATTGACAAAGGTCAAATATACCATATTAAAATCCTTTAGAAGTTGCATAAAAGAAGATATCAAAGCAGAACTTTTGTTTTTAAATAAGGAATTCTTATCAACAAAGACAATGAGACTGAACATGTGATTGCCTAGTGTGAGAAGTAATGAGTTAACTACTTGACCCCTTGGTGTATGACTTGTTTTTAGGAATGATATTACAATGTGCAAGGTCATAGATCCTAGCCTGAGTTTAACTACCTCGTCTGAGAAAAAAAAATTATGGGATAAGATTTGTGAAGTGTCAGGACAAAACAAATAAGTGGTAGAGAAGCTATTGTCAAAGATTCGACTCAATGATCTCAGAGGTCTTTTCCAACCTGGTTGATTCTGTTTCCATTCTATGACAAAAGTCTTAGTGCTGTGAGGTTGGGCTGGCCACATTTGTGGTTGTTGTGTATTGAGGAACAGCAGGAGTCAATAGATACCATAGCAGTGTACAGGTGACAATATAATACCAACTGAGACTCCATGGTTGCTATTCACACGCTGATTCAGCAACTGCAGACCATTGCAGTGACCAGCAAGACTTGCTCATTTTTTAATATTCTCATAAGGTCAGCGCAAAAATCTGAGACTGGGGGCTAACAGTGAGCTATCATGGACTGAAGGAAGTCATGCCACCACTGACTGCTGCTCTAGTGGACATGCTAGAGCTCCAGTGTAAACTGTGGTCAAAAGCAGCTAAGTGGTATGGAACAACTGATGTTACTAATGCATTTTTTCTCTATCCCTTTGGCAGCAGAGTGCCAGCCACAGTCTGCATTTACTTGGAGGGGTATCTAGTACACTTGAAATCAACTTCCCACTTATGGAAACACAACCACACTATTTGCTGTGGATTGATCTAGACTGTACTGGAACAGGGTGAAGTTCCTGAACACCTGGAGTACATTGCTGATACCATTGTGTTGGGCAACATAGCAGAGGAAGTGTTTAAGAAAGCGATGAGTAATAACAAAAGTAATAACAAAGGTCAAAACACAGAAGGGATCCAGCTTTCTGAAATAAAATGGAAAGATTGTTATTTTATCCCAATGAGTGTAATCAATAACAACTATTGCCACCAACTAACAAAAGAGAAGCACAAGCTTTCTTAGGTGTTGTGGATTTCTGAAGAATGCATGTTCCAGGTTTCAGACCTCTCTATAATGACTTGGAAGATCAGTTTTTAATTGGATCCTGGTCAGCAGCAAGAGTTTGAACAACTTAAATAGTGACAAGATCCTTTGAGGGTAAGAAGGAGAGGCACACTCCAGGTAGGCGTATGGTGAAATGGCTAGGGTGGAATGGCTATTGTGGAATGGCACATTTATGAAAATGGTGCCGGCTTATATAAGGGTGGCATGGAACTTTCTGGAAAGGGGGTGGAACGCAGGAGGAGCATGCAAATCCTCCTACATAGGAGGAAAGATAGGGGAGGATCATAACCATAAGGGGTAAACAAGGGTGGAGATAACGATATATGGGAAAACTCCACTGCGGCAAAGTCTAGCCAATCAGGGAGCAGGGATAACATGAGGGAGAAAACCAAACTCCATTTTGTATAGCATGCAATGCTATTTAACTTTACAACTGGGAAAAACTGGGAAACCTCTAACAACCTGATATACAGCAATAAGCTTTCTCTTGTGCAGGATAGTTCATTCTTGTAGCTCTCCTTCTTTTCTCTGTCTTATCAAGCAGTCTCATTGTTCTTTTTCCATTTCGTGTAACTCCGTTCTCCTACAAAATAGGAGATCATTCATGCAGTAGCATTTGCAACAGTCTGGACAGGACAAAATGTGAGAAATCTGTTTTAACTGCAGGCAGGGACTATGGTCCCACCTGGAGCCTATGGCAGAAAGCATCTGAAGAGACTCAAGATTGTGATCTAAGGTTTTAGAGATGGGAATAGAGAGAATCCAAGGCCCACTACATTCCAACTGAAAAAGAAATATTATCATCATATGGAGGGGTTTAAGACACTTATAGAGCTGGTACTGAAGTACAGCTGTGCTTGGCACCTTGATTGTCCTTGCTGGGCTGCATGTTCAAGGAGGAAGTTGTCTCTATGCATCATGCAACTGATGCTACGTGTAGTCACACTGATAACGCAATGAGTTCTAAAGGGCTGCCCTGGAAATTATCATGGACTGTCCAGAAGGAAGAAAATTCAGAGTGCTGCCAAAGATGATTGAAAACATAAGCTGCAAAAATTTTTGAATAATTCTTAAGATTATCTGAATCTTTACATACAAAATGTACAGGTGTTTATACATAGAAACATCTAGGTATGACATACAACTTTAGGAACTTTTTACTCCACACACAAAGAAGTACACAAAAAAATAGAGCATATGCATTCGTTAAGGGTATGAACATTTCAAAAGTTCAGGTTAAACATATTTTTAGTATTTGCAGAACAGAAATAGTATGAAAAATTGAGAGTTTGAGGTGTTTAATACAAGTATTGTAGACAAAAAGAGGGACAAATCATAGAATCATTGAATGGTTTAGGTTAGAAGGGACCTTAAAGATAATCTAGTTCCAACCTCCCTGCCATGGGCAGAGACACCTTCCACTGGTTCAGTTTGCTCAAAGCCACAACCAACCTGGCCTTGAACACTTCCAGGGATGAGATATCCTCACCTTCTCTGGACAACCTATGCCAGGGTCTTATTTACCTTTCAAATACTAGTCTAAATCTACCCTGGTTTTTAAAAGGCACTTCCCCTTGTCCTATCACTACACTCCCTTGAAAAAGTCTCTCTTGTAGCCGCCTTTAGGTACTGGAAGGCTGCTATAAGCCCTCCCTATAGCCTGGTCTTCCCCAGACTGAACAACCCCAACTTTCTCAGCCTGTCTTCATAGGAGAGGTGCTACATCCCCCTGGTCATTTTATAGCCCTTCTCTGGACTCACTCGCTCAACTCCACATCCTTCTTATGCTGGGGACCCTTGAGCAGAACACAGTACTCCAAGTGAGATCTCATGATAATGGTTTCCCTCTCAACCTGCTGGCCATGTTTCTTTTGATGCAGTCCAGGATTTGGTTGGCTTTCCGGGTTGCACGTGTGCATTGCTGGCTCATGTTGAGCTTCTTGTCAGCCAACACCCTCAAGTCATTCTCCTTAGGGCTGCTGCCAATCCATTTTCCACACAGCCATTTCTTGTTCTTGGATTCAGTTCTAATTTCAGTTCACCAAGTTTAGTTTTCTCTGCATAATTCTGTAAACGAGAGAATTTTTTTCCAAAATTTCATTAGAGCAAATGGAATAGCTTTAATTCAGTGGCATTGTTACGTGCTCTAGTTAGTCTCCAGATGCCTGAAATATGAAGGGCTTCTGTAAGTCCTGTATCATATCTGTCAGCTCTTTGAAGATTTTTTGAGTATGCTAAGATATTTGATATGACACTGTGTGCCTTTGTTTAGGTAACTGAATCTCACTTGGAGAGCTACTAAAAATATTTCAAGTTTAGTGCTCTGCCATAAGCCTCATTTCAGTTTCTACTGCAATTTCAGAAGCCCTAGAGTATCAAAGACATCTGCACAGGGCTGACAGATATGACACAAGACCTATTGGAGATTCATGCCCTCCTGAAGTACCCATTAAAGGCTAGACAGGGAATGACTGGTGTTTGAAATGGTACAGACATCTGTGTTTAGGCAGTAGAATGAAACCTCTAAATCTAGATGTCTTAATCTCAGATTGAATTTCATCCAAATAGTCTATGTTTAGAAACTTAATTAAGTAAACTGATTTGCAAAAGTTACTGAGAAACCAGCATCTCTTATAAAAGTCAGACTTCTATTCAGGGAAGAGGGAGAAAGATTTGATTTATGAATCAGGGTAAAAAAAGGTGCCTATCCAGTTTTCTCTTCACCTCTAATAACTAAATGAATAAATAAAGAAAAAATAAAAATATCTTGAAATGCAATAAACTTTTTTTTTTTTTAAAATTGTAATTATGAGGGTGTTGCCTAAAATCGAGGAAAAATCTTTCAAGGCAATATTATCAAGGTAAGGTAGAGAATAGTTCTTTACTGAAAAGCTTTTCAGGTTCATAAAGTATGTAGACGCATGCCCAGTATAGGGGTGCTTACTAATTTTATAACACTACTTAATTACCATAACTAAAGGTTACATCCAACCCAAGAACTGTCCATCCTGGTGACACCCTTGGGGCCTCCACGAGGTCTGCCCCTTGACACGACCCCCGTAGAATTGAGTTGGGGGTCTCAAGACCCCTTACGTCTTCACCATCATCATCTTCATACCACATTCCCTCCTTGAAGCTTCTCCAGGGTCCGTGGGTCTTCTATCTTGTTTTGACTACAGTATGTACTGTTATTCTAGTTCTGGTACATGAGTCCCAAGCAAGATGTTCTAGTTGCTATATTTCCCTTAACACAGAAATTGAGGGATGTAGCACAGAGTCAGAAAATGCTAGTTGCCATATTAAATATGAGAAGATATATAAAAATCTACAAATCTACAAATCTATATAAAAATATATACATATATACACAAATATATAAAGTCCTAAGGCATCAAGGGGAGAATTATCAAATTGCATGAATATTCACATTTGTAGATTATTTTGCCTTACCCATGTTTGCATCTCTTAACCTACTTGAATATATTCAGGCAATCAAATGTAGCAGGCAGGATCATACACAAGCAAATTTCAAAGTCACAAGTATTTTCACAAACTGATTGGCACACAGAGGGATTTCTAACAGAATTGCTTGCATGCTCATCCAAACATGAACAATCATGTGCAATTTTATCTGACCTATTCTAGGGAATGAATTTAAGCATGAATACTGATCCGTGCAGTAAAAGAATATATCTAAAAATAATAATCATAACAACAGAAATCAAATTCCTTTTAAATATTGCCTGTCTGCTTACAGGTATTGCATGGAGCAAACAGGCTAAATTGATTTATGGATTTGTTTCAACATTGACAGTGTACTGTGTAAGTAATACACAAAGCTAAGGACTGCTACACAGGGAATATAATTCAACTCCCTTTTGGTGTACATGAAGAGTCAGCTGGCAGAGTGGAGACATACATAGCCTGTGCTTCCAAAAGCTACATCAGGTGATGCAGAGTAACACTGTATGTTACACAACGCACAACAGCAGTACCCCCCTGCACTGAACAGACACTAATGACACAACTTGTGAGATCTGTACAGCTTTATTTAGCCCTGTGTGCTGTCACTTGGTGTATAGCACTGCCTTTTTGCCTTGCTAGTGCTGCTCTGTTGTGCAAGGCTATGGTCAGCCGTGCTGCACCATCTTCCTCTTTCAACTCTGTTGTGTTTCAGTGGCTTTATTTAGGTCTGTACTGGGAATAGCTGGCACAGTGGAGCGGTAGGGCTGGCATATGTGGAGAAGCCTATTTCTGCAGCCAGATAGAGAAAACCCATGGACCTCCAGCTCACACATATTTGCACATGACAAACAGCTGTTAGGGGTGAAAGACATGGGCAATATGCTTTAGGGGGAGACATAGTGAAAGGTGCTTAGGGAGACATGGATAGAATATGGATAGAAACTGCTGGAGGAATCTTAAGGGGAGATCCTAGGGAGATACATAGGAGATAGGTACTTGGGAAAACTCATGGGTGAGAGGGTTTAGGGGAAAAACGTAGGGAGGATTTTGGGACAGACACATGGGGGAAGTGCTCCTTGGGGCACACTTGGGAAGAGATTTCTGTCAAGACACACAGAGTGGGTGCTCTGAAAGATAGTCTTGGAGACATGCAGGTTGCACAGCTTCAGTGGTAGATGAGTATATGACAGACTCCAGGAATACCTGAGAGATAACCCTAAGGGAGATCCAAAGAGACTGGAAGGGAGAGCACAAAAGTGACTTCCAGGGAACCTCATGTCTACTCATTTTAGGATTGTGCACTTCAAACCTGGTACTGCTGAGCTGGGCCACTCAGCCTATCTCCCAGACATTGCCATCTGCCTGTCTACAAGGTAGGGAGGTCATATAATACTTAAAATTATTTGAATATCTGTGACTAAACTGTTTTGATATCAATGTTCATTTAATTTCCATGTTAAATCCTGATATCTTGTGATGATAGCTTAGAAGAAAGATACCCCTCTCTTTTTTTTCTCCCCCTTATTTCAAGAATGATCTTTTTTTCCCCAAAAAAAAAGGATAATAGAAGTATTCAAATCTCTTTGCACATTTTAAAACCTGTTGCTTTGACAAGCTTATCTCAATGTACTCTTCTGCATAAAATTTAGAGATATCCTCTTCTTGACAGTAGCACTTCCCATCTGCATAGGACCTCTTCAACAGGAAACATTACCAGGTCCTCTGGGAGATCAAATTACTTACTATAGAAATAACTATTCCCAGCAAGTCTCAGATGCTGGGCTTTCTTATGTTTGTCCGTCATTCCAAAACTGCATGAGTACTGAAAGTGTTTCATTTGGAAACACAAACTCTTATGCCTTCTTTATCAGTTTACTCTTCATTTACACCAAAACTGGTTTGAACTGCATTCACAGCACAGTCATTAGTCCAACTGTACTTCTTTATACTCTGTGACTGTAAAGAACTATAGGAAGGCAGTTGAACAAATTCAAGGTACAAACATCCAATAAATTGCAATCCTTTTATTCTGGAATGAAATGGTCAGTGATGGATGACCTTAAACTACACTGGGCTAGCAGTGATAAAAAAGTGCAACCAATATTGTGAATACCAAACTCTCTAGCATGTACTAAAGTGATATGAAGGAAGAGATTAGTAAAAGAATATTATTGCTTTGCTTATCAAAGTATTTTGCTTTAATATCATGGAAAAAAGTGGTCATTCTATCCTTCACTGTTGTATTCTAATTCACATACTGAAAATGAGTGAATCAATTTTTTGTTTTACTTTATTATTGAACTAAGCTCACTATCTCTGCTGTACAGTCCAGTAATAGCACTACAAGATTTTAAACTCACATAAGCTGACATCAGTGTTCACCAATAGCTATGGAACCTACACAATTATTTCTTTTATTTATTTAGAAAACATGACCTGGAAGTTATTATTATAGATCTGTTTTCCCAACCAAACTATTTAGATGCTATTAAGCTACCTTTTTTTTTTTTTTTTACTAAAATTTTATTATTACATGCTACATATTCTTGGACCCATTACACTTAACCTTGTTTAATTATAACTCCTGGTTACAAGGTTGAAAAGGTAGATTAAAGGGTATTTATTGAGATATGTGATCTTTTAAGTAAAAAGCTATCAGAGATAGTCTCAGGTTTTAGATGACCTTTAAAATGTTTTTGTACCTCTTCACTTTTCGTCGTCACTGCTTCTTGTCTTTAACTGTCAGATTATAAATTGGTTCAATAACATAATCATGAACCTATTTCTCCTCGCCCCTTCCTCATGGTACTTTTGTTGCTCACCTAATCCTTTTTTTAAATAATTTTTATTCTTTTTTCAACATCCCAAATAAATAAAAAAGCCTGTTCTCTATTTTATATTTATATACTTTTGTTTCTAGTGATACTTTGGAAGATGATTTCTTCACGGCAGAAGGACAAGATAAATCTGTTAGATTTTCAACATCATTTGCAAACCTGTTTCAAACATAGCAAATGAGTTCTTTAATTTATTAGGTTATTTAGTGGAACTGAATGTGACTTCTATCTTTTAATTTTCCTACTCATGATTTGTCAAGTGTAAGCTAACTATTTTACACAGCAGCATTTGATTTCTCTATTAGTCATGTTCATTGACAGGAATAAGTGAAAAAATGTGGATTTTAGAAAGGTTGCTTTTTGGCTTTACATGCACACAAAGCTTTGCAAAGCATCCAGCTAGTAATTTCAGCAACAATGTGCCATTTCTACAACTATATTGTGAGATTTCATCTAAGGGAGGTTTTTTGAGATACATTGCCTAAGGCACTAATTTAATGCTTTATCTATGAATCTATGAGCCACCTCGTTCAGCGGGATCCTCCTAAATCAAATATATATATTTGCTGATATATATTTACGAAGATCTTCAGCTGTCTATCATGTCCATCAAACTTAAACGATATAGGGAACAAGGAGCAATGCTGGGAGAATACATTCCCTCAGGTTCCAGCCTGCCATGGTGCCAAATGCGGCAGGATCAATTCTTAAAAAAGAAAGAAGACGGCATTTCAAGTCCCACATTTTGCAGAAGAGCCCAATGATTAAAGCTTTTTCCTGGTAAGTGGAGGGACATGGTTCTAGATCTGTTTCAGACTGAGTGTCCTGGAATTTACTTGTCCTATATGGGAAATCTTTTGAGTGGATATTGTGTTTTCTTTTGAAAAGTCATGCAATGAGGACAACACAATTACATGGTGCCACTTGGCAGCACAGATCACGGCAACTGCATAAGAGCAAGAAGAAGGAGACTTTTGTCTCAACAGATGATAAAAATTTCAACTAGCTGATCTTCCCTAGGGTAGACATATAAATTGTATTGGATCGTTAGGATAAGCTACAGCTTTCTCCAGTGGATTTTCTGTAAGGATGGATGATCAGCTAGATAGAACACAGATATTGAATGTGAAGTGAAAGAAATAAAAGACATCAGAAAAATAAGTAATGAGTACTTTCACAATAAAGCAGGTCGACTGACATAGTTACAAAGAGAGAATTACCACTATTATGCACAATGCATGTCACGCATAGATACAACCTCAAAACATTACAGCTTCTATTACTGGGTTAATTAAGAGCTTAAATATGTGTTTTAATTCTCCATTTGAAGCTTTAATTATAAGATTACAATGATGCTAAAGTCAGTCATTGACCACTGTGGTTATTTTATGTCCATTAGGACATGCCTTTGCTCTTGACGAAACAATGATTCTTCAGTGTATTTCCATTCATCATTATTTGATTAATGAAGAAATGCCAGTTTATTTTTAACTAACAATGTCAGCCTCTCTTAAAGTGGTTTAGATTATGAAAAACAAAATCAGTCCTTATCGAATACAGAACAACATAAAATCACATCATATTGCTGAAAAAAGGCCCATAAAGATGCTGAATAGAGTCAGCTTAAGAATACTTAGCAGAAAAAAATTACATTTCAAATTAGAGTGACATATATTTTAATTTAAAAGAACTGAACTGAGGTTTATATATGTAATTAAGTATGGGTTCTGACAAAACTGTTATTAGTATTACAAATTTACTAGCTAATAGCTTCAGGATGAAGTCATTGACAGTCAATGATATCTGTGACATATTTTCATAACTTCTGTGACTGCTGCTCCAGAGGAGCTTGTTAACATTATAAATCTTAAAAGCAAGTCTCACTTTTCAACTCAGTTTTCTCTTTACAGCTAAATGTTATGCAAAGGAGTGGACACAGCTCAACAGGGTCATTTAGTTTTATAGAGCTGCTTGGAGAGAAGGATCACTTTTATCTGTTGGGGTATGATATACTGTTATGCTCTACCACATGCTAAAGTAAAAATTACATGAAAGTGGAGCACATAAAGCAGAGACAGGATGGACAATCGAACTGGGGAATCCAGATTCATGCAAAAGGTTGTGTCTCTCTGAGTACCTTGAACTAGAAACTGCTGTTTATATATGTGTATATATACACATACACATATATATGTATATATGTGTATACAAACACATAAACACACATGTGTGCTGCGTATATATGTACACCCTTGGTTTTATGAAGTCTTCAGGTGTACCTGAAGACTTTGGAACAAATTAGGACATCACTGTATACCAATTTTCTCATGAATTGCTTAGAAACAGTTGTTTAAGGCATATAGCTTCTGGTTATTGATTTATTTTCAATGTTGTTTGTTCTATAGATATTGATGCCTTAGGATTTTCACGTATTTGTAGATTTTTATACAGCTATGTAGTTTCTTGCACTTACAGTAGCTAGCAACCTCTAACCCTGTGCTAGCTGTCTTAAGAGTCAGATAGTAGCTGGAACACCGTGCCTGGGAAACATGTACCAGAGCTAAGGCAATTAGATACCATGTAAGTCAAAACAAGAAAACAAAGCTCAGCAACCTTGGAGAAACTCCAATAAGGGAAAGTGGCGTGAAGATGATGATAAAGGATGAAGTAACGGTCTTAAGACCTCCAACTCAATTCAGGAAAGGCATGCCATGGGGCAGAACCAAGGGAAGTTCTGGGTATGGACATTTCTTAGATTGGATGCAACCTTTAGATATGATAATTGAGTAGTGTTATAAAATTAGTATGCTGCCACGTAGGAAGACAGCTCTTGCACCCTGATGACATTCTCTATCTCTCTCTCTCCCTCACACACACACACACAGACTCTCTCTGCACGCCTGCCTTGCTCTCTGCTTTCCAGCCTGGTGTGGTTCCCTGTGCTCCCCACCCCAAAAGGGGGTAGGGGTAGCTCCAAGATCAGAAGATTAAAAGCAAAGAGCTCAACACCATGTCTGCTTGCAAAGGGGGTTTTCTCCTCCCTTGCTCTCCTAAAGTGTGGAGTGGAGATGTTTACCCTCCCTTGTTCTCCTGGGCCGGACTTCAAGAACCTCGAGTCCTACTTGAAGGAAGACGAGACCGGTAATGGGAACTGGGTACCAGACTATATCCTCAAAGCAAACTTAAACCACATAAGTCCCATTTCTTTGATTTCACCTTCTCCATCTGTAAGTAGACTATGAATTTTCTTTTAAATGGATCTTTTCACTCCTTGATTTAATCTGGGACAAAGAACTGGACTGTTAAACATCACAAAAGCCCAGAAATACTGAAAACCCTTTTCAGATTAATCGGCAAAATTGGTTCTGAGAGGGTACAATGGAACTAAGATGCAATACCTACAATGAAAGTAATTAACCTCACTTGAATCCTTCTTATTTTCATTAACAAAAATAAGGGAAACCAGGTGATCAAGTGGGAAATTCACATTGTTTCATCTTTCCTATCAGCTTGTTGCTACTCTGAATTTTGGATCGGTTTGGGTGTTTTTAATTTTGCCTTTTTTTTTTTTTTTTTTTGTTATCTACTTTTTGAAAGATAATTACATTATCACTGGGTAAGCATCTGTGTCTCACACACCTAGCTGACTCAGTAAAACAAGTCCTACAGATTTCATCATCAGAGGGTCAGAATTATAGAACTAAAGTTCATCCCATCTAAATTTAACTGTTGAAGAAGATATACTTTAGAAGTGCCAATCCAGATGTTAAAGAGATCATTGCCAAAGCTCTAACAAGTCCAAATCACCTCCCTTTGTAGTCAATGGAGAGAAAAAGGCATTCCAAGAGGGTGATTCACTTAATCCCAAAACACTTATCTAACATTGATGAGGAACACTCTCCTGCTTTATCTGATGCTGGATAGGATGGGGTGACTGCCAGTGGGTGAGGACCCTCCAGAGGACAGGCTGGAACTGATTGACTTCATCATGTTTTAGGCTTTTTTTCCCCCCTCTCTTTCTGTCCTTATTGACTACAGAAGGAGCGCCAAACATTTATACTCCCAACATAGGTGCTTCAACTAGAATTCTGCTGTGAAACAGGATTAAATTGGACTAGGTAGTCTTCTGCTAGATATTCTGGGAATTTCCATTTCACATCTTCAAGCTGTTATTTACATGACAGTTGCCTGAATTTCACAGAATCATAGAATATGCTGAGTGGAAAGTTACCCACAAAGATCGAGTACAACTCTTAGCCCTGCACAGGACTATTCCCAAAAGCCACACCATGTGCCTGAGAGTATCATCCAAAGGCTTCTTGAACTTGCTTCAGGCTTGGTGCTACGCCCACTTCCCTGGGGAGCCTGTTCTTTCATCTCTTTTTTTTTTTTTTTAGACTGCTCTACTTTCCTTTTGCCATTTATGGTGTGTGGATTGTACAACATCCTTTTTTTTCCCACAGAAAGCTCAGCATAGACTGTGAATGTCTCAGCTCATTTTATGAAAACACTTATATACTAATGAAATAAATAAAATCAAACACTAAGACAACTAGGGCCAAATTTTCACAAGTGTCTGGTGACTTGAGTCTTACTTAGGCATTAGAAGTTTGCCTTACTCTTTCTTAAAGGGTTCTAATTTTCCATACGGCCTTCTGGAAATCATGCTGGTTTTCTCTACATCCCAACCCAAACACATTTAACTGTTGATGTCCTACTTCTGGAACTGGGTGACAGCAAGGTTACAGTGACTTTCCCACTCTAATTCTCTCTCCAGTACTCTCTCCCAGCCCTGAGTATCTTTTGTGTACAGTAATGTGCACTCACCCAACAGCCTAGGAAACTCTAACCTAGTTCATATAAAGCTGGCTTTCTTGTTTGTTTTGAATGTTTTAGCAGGTTAAGATCATCATAGTCCTTGCACTTTTTTGCAAGATGCCTTATTTCATATCCTTTATAAGTGTGACAGCAGAGTAGGGTGCATTCATTATCTGAAAAGAAATGTGTTGTTTTTTGGGGTTTTTTTCCTACCAGTTATAGTACAGTTCCTCCCACACAGCTTAGGGAAGGCATCACAATCTTTCTGTCTAGCTTCTGCTTTCATAATTTGCTTCTTTTCCTTCCTTCCCTCCTTCCCTCCTTCCCTCCCTCCCTCCCTCTCTTCCTTCCTTCCTCCCTTCCTTCCTTCCTCCCTTCCTTCCTTCCTTCCTTCCTTCCTTCCTTCCTTCCCTCCTTCCTTCCTTCCTTCCTTCCTTCCTTCCTTCCTTCCTTCCTTC
>JAWWEW010000001.1:58206150-58254510 GCA_035583185.1 Anabacerthia variegaticeps
CCTTCCTTCCTTCCTTCCTTCCTTCCTTCCCTCCTTCCTTCCTTCCTTCCTTCCTTCCTTCCTTCCTTCCTTCCTTCTTCTTTCTCTCACTCTCTCTTTCTTTCGTTTTGTTTTCATAGCTTCCTGCATTTATTTACATAGAGTACACTTTTCTTTTTCACCCAAGGGTACTGTAGTATCCTGAGGTGTTTTTAGATGCCAACTAAGTCTGCTAATAATTTTTGACATTCCATGACCCCTGAGGAAAAATGTGGAAATGTATTCTGGTTTTAGATTAACTAAGACTTCAGTTTATGCAAAACTGACACACAAATGGAGTGGAAGTGATACATAAGACAAATATAACTAGACACCCTATTTAATGAACTGACATTTCATTTGCCATCTCTATGGAAGAGGGTGGTTCCAGCAGAAGGAACCTTGATGTATGAAATTTTGCTTTTTTTTCTAGACAGAAAGCAGTGTTGGGATTCAAAAGAATGTTTTTCAACAACGATTGTAAATTTATGTAAGACAAATACCCAGTCCTTTTCTGTTGATGACAGGACAGACCAGGTGATAAAGGGTATTGAAGTGCATATGGACTTACAGAACCTCAGATTACTTTTCTTCTGCAATGTACCTTATGTAAATATTTTTACTTTAAAATAAAGAATATAAAATCCTACTGTTGAGAAAGGCACAGCTGATTCACAGAGAAAAAAATATTACTCACATAATCACAAAATAGGAAGTATCCAATACTACAGGTCTGGAGGAACGTGTCTGCATTGGCTATGGAAGGCAGTTAATGACTTATGTAGACTAGACAGCAGTTTTCTGACCGCTAACTTATAGGAGAGTATAGGAGATTTCCAACCCTTAAGTCTAACTAAAATTAGGTTAGAGTGGAAATTAGGTGAAGCAAATCCACACTTAGGTCTTTAAGTCCCTTAGTTGCTTTTGAAAATCTTAGATGTAATCAGATTATTTTCAAAAAAGTTAAAAATGACTCAACTTTCGGCAGAACTTAGCATCTTTTATCCATAACCCCAAAGTGCCTGCAAAGCACAAACTGTGATACCTTTCTAGCTGTTTGCATCACATTAATAATTTTCATCTCACTCAGGTGGATGTTTAAATATCTTTTAAAATCTTTTTCATTATATGAGTTTTTATACTTTGTGGCTCTCCCTTAGCCTTGATCACAAGTTTGTTTGCTAGCCTCTGTTCACTTCCAATTTTGTATTTGCCTGCCTCCATTATCTCTTTGCTTGTGTAAAGTTTTTTGATCTTTCAGTCACTTTTCCCATTAATAATTGTGATATGACACATTCCCTCAAATGAAACTTGGTATATAAACATTTCAAAATCTTGAAAAATGACTCAAGGTTTGAGTAACTGAATATACTGTCTAATACCACTAATCTGTCTCTCCCCTTAATGCTAGCTGCAGCTCCACAGGACAACTTCTTCAGGCAGGAAAATTATGTTCTGAAGGAACCAGAGATTTCAGTGAGTCTAAATCTAAAGTTCGAAGGCTATCAATAAAGCTGATCTATTGGAATTATCTGAGCCAAAGTAATTCAGGTGCAGTGAAATACTTCTAATTTTATATTTAGGAGCACTGAACAGTGAGGGGAATTCTTTGCCACAGCAAAGAACTTAGTTGCTATTGCTCTCTCCTTTTCATTCTTTCTGCTTTCCAACTGCATCCTTTTAAAGTCCATGTTTCCAAAACCCAAGTGCTGATGGTGTTAGATAAATATTGTGTCCTTATATGATAGCAAAAATAAAGATATTTACTATTAAATATCATACAACTTTTAAAAATAGATAAAGTATATGTTATTTATAAAATACTGTAATGAGTTACAGCATGGAACACTATACATGATGCAAAGACCACTCTTGGGAAAATAGTTTAGGAGGGTGATAAATCTATCAAATGGCTGGAAAAGGGAGTCTTAGAGTTTTCATTAAAGGTGAATGAGAAAAGATTGAAGTAAATAGGCTCTGTTGGACTATTCTGGCACAACAGAGGCTGGAGAAATGCAGATTGTTTTAATATGGGAAGATGGAGGGCTTATGCATTTATTCGTATCTCAAATACATTGGTAGAAGATAGGAGCCATTGTGCTCTAATAGTATTTGAGGATTAAATTCTTCACAGGCTCACAAAGACCAATACTCTCCATAACCCACCACAAAACAAACCCCAAAACATTCTGAGATGTCTTAAATGAATTCATTCTATCAAGCTTTAGATAGTTAACTGAAACACTCGACTATGGAACAAACTTGCCTTAAAACACTCCACAGTCAGTGGATTGAAATAGCCATGTCAAAAGATTTCTTCAGATGTAAATCCTTACTAGAGGACCTCGCTGTCCTTTGAGCAATTAGGTAATTTTGAGCAACACCTCTTCTAACACAGGTATGACCATTCAATTTCAAAACTATGTGGGGTAAATTTTTGCCTTTTCATTTTGCTGAAAAGAACAACTTCATTCCAAATTTCCATATATAAATGTCTTCAAGTCCTAACCTCAGTGATGGGCTTATTTCTTAACACAGTTTCAGACAGCAGGAAACTACATTTCTAAAGGTAAGTTAGTAATATTGATAAATTTACTACAGTTTTACTGAAGGAACAAAATGTTATAAAGAGTGATTGAAAATAATATTTTTTGTACTGGCTGTTATTTTATGCTAGCATTCTCATTGTAGACAGCATTGCTAACCTCTCTCAACATCCATTCTCTAAGACTTTGTTTCATAATTAATAAATGAAATTAGTAAGCACTTCTCAAGATGCTTTTTAAAGTGAAATATGGCACAGCTTTGTAATAAGGTTTGACATTCTATGTTCCATTTTAATCCTTTCTAAATGGGCATAGGTCCACACAACATATGGGTAAATATATTTGAAGATTCCTTCAATTGCAAAAGTAGTCAAGGCCATCAAGGTATTCAACACTTAATGTAGAATCCATACAGTTTTTCATGAATAAAAAAGTGAATAGCTGCATTAAGAACATGCGACCTGTCACAAAATGACATGCCTTCCTCTGGGTAACTCCTGCTTATGTGCTCTGCTCATTCAATTATATAATACATTTTTAATAATAAATAACAAATTCAATAATAAATTTGGATGTCAGGTGCCGAACTTAGGAACTTGTCTTTTTCATTTCTCAGTGTTAATATCTTTGATATCTAGTAGATAAAATCAGAGAGGAAACAGACACGGGATTAGAAATATAAAGACTATAACGAATAGAAAGGAATAAAAAAAAAAATAAACAACAGATTTAAATTAAGCAAAAGACTGAAAAAGAAATTTTTGAATCCTATAAACTTTCCAAGATTTTTAATAAAGCAAATAAATAAATGTGGTCTATTTACCAGTATCTCTTTAAAAAATACTTTGGCACCCCAAATAAAGACCAAATAATTGATAGGCAAACTCTCAAAGAGAGTAATGAGGTTTTAAAAATTATCAAATGGTTTGTGAAATATCATAGAATCATAGAATAGCCTGGGTTGGAATGCACCTTAAAAATCACCTAGTTCCAAATCCCTTGCCATGACCAGGGACAACTTCCACTAGACCAGGTTGCTCAGAGCTGCATCCAACTAGTTATTAAACGCCTCCAGGGATGGGGCATCCACAGCTTCTCTGGGCAACCTGTTCCAGTGCCTCATCACCCCTACAGTAAAGGATTTTTTCCTAATACCTAATCTACTCTCAGTTTGAAGTTATTTCCCCTTGTCCTGTCACTATGTACCCAAGATTTTACCATGATTTTGAAAATATAAACTCCATCTAAAATATGGTATTGATAAGGATTAAAAGGATGAAAAGTAGTGCCACTGCAAAAAAATATTATAGGGAGAATTAGGCAACTGAGCTTAAAGTCATGAGCTTGGAAAAGGAGTGCCATGATAATTATGGGAAAGGAAGGCTTGTCATGTGGTTAGAAAGAAAGTGAAAAAGCCATCCAGCAAAATGGAAATGTTCATAAATACATCTAGGAGTTAATCATAGAGAAGGAAGAAGAACTACTGAGACTCGTGTACTATACTGGCACAGTGGCCAACAGACCTATTTAGGTCTTAATTGCTATTAACCTGGAAATTATCATTCCTGTCTTTCCAACAGATATTGCACGTTAAGGAAGTTTAGCTAATGCAGGATAGACCTTGGTCCACTAATGCATTTAATTTTGTGATTTAGTTTTTACAGTGGCATAAATCTTTAGCTATTTACTTAAACAGCCCCTTCTAGTCTCTCTCTGAAAGAATCACACTTAAGGTTTGTCCTTGGATCTTCTTTTGCAAAACCAAATTCCTTTCTCTTTCTAGCTTTGCCCAGGGCTGGTGTACTGAAAGAATTGCCCAGGGCTGGTGTGCTGAAACACTTTGAATTTTAAAGAAAGTGAATTCCTCTCATCTTTCCTTGTTTAACCTTATTCTTGAATAATTTACATCTGTGAGCCTTGAGACTCTCTCACATCCTGCCTTTTCTTTCAAGTGTTGTCATTACAATATTGTCATCTATTAATGCATTGGGCTCTCTATGGCTCTCTTCAAACAGAATATGAAAGCTGAACTGTAATGAGTCAAAGGTACGAGGTTCACTCTTGGTCTGAGGGTTTTCTTTCCCAAAGAAGATTCTATGAACTTGCTTACTTGTGAATGGTCCAATAAGTGATGGACATTAATAGCTACAGAAGATGCCAGGACATTTCACTGTTTTCCTAGGGAGAGAAAAAAACCCACCAAAACACAACAACAACAACAACAACAACAAAACAAACAAAACCAACTAACCAAACTTTGTTGAGGCAATCAAGTTATTACAGAAATTGTTGGCTGATATACATTGGCTTAAGTAGGCATACAGTCAGTGTAAACAATAATAATGACTTCTGGGAAAAAAAACAAACCAAAACAAACAAACAAAAAAAAAACAACCAAAAAAAACCAAAACTGAACAAACCACCTCATAAATATATGAAAAACTCAAACTCTAAATGCAATTTTTAGCCGATTGCCCTTCTGGAATTCCAGTGCTTCTGTTAATGGTTTATTACCGCTTTCAATTTCAAGTCAAAACAGAATGCTAACAATGAAAATCAGCATCATATAGGAAAAAGAAAAGGAAATACTCCTTTACTAAGTCAGAAAAAGAGAAAATGATAGAATGCAAATGACAATAAAGTGTTCAGCAAATTTCAATTCCTCAACTGATCAGCAACTGCAATAAACTATATATGTTGTCATGTATTTCTAAGTATGAAGAAAAAAATAATAAGTCCAGTCAAGGAACATGAGATTCACTGGAAGAGAGGTGGTCTCAGTTTCAGACTTCTTTGAAGTGAATGCTTTACATCAAATTCAGACTGCCAAATTTAATTCAGCAGACATGTGGTCTGGCATCAACAAGATTCTTATTTTAAGATATACTTGGCAGTCAATACCAAAATGTTTTGCCATTACTGTCTGAGCTCACAGTCATATTCGTCATTCCTCATTTTTCTTTGAATCAAAGAATATTTATTTACCTATTTCTTGGATAGATCAGCCTAAACAAAAAGAGAGCAATACATAATGTTGTCCAATAATATTCATATATTCTCCATAATAATCATCCATACTATTCTCCTGTCCCTGTGTAATTTACATTGAGGGATTGAGGGGAATGAGAGAATATTATGGAACATGAGACCTGTTTGGTCAAGTCGTCTTGGGCAGACATGATAAGAAGCTGTTGTTCCCATGTCAAGGATGAGTAGTGTGTTTTAGTTGAGTGACAAAATAGAAGCAACACCTTATTTGATGGCCACTTTGAAGGAAAGTTTTGCCTATTCATTTTCTTCCCAGAAAAAGGACTAAGTAGTGTATCTTAGAAGGCGAAAATTCTTGGGAATGTTGTTCACACACAGGCACACACCAAAAAAAAAAAAAAAAGGCATTTCTCTTTAGTACTGGACTAAAATATTTATATTCTGGGAAAGGTCTGAAACATATCTATTGATTTTGTTCTTCATGTTTTTATTG
Organism: Anabacerthia variegaticeps; assembly: GCA_035583185.1. Taxonomy (NCBI): domain Eukaryota; kingdom Metazoa; phylum Chordata; class Aves; order Passeriformes; family Furnariidae; genus Anabacerthia; species Anabacerthia variegaticeps. The sequence goes on from JAWWEW010000001.1 coordinate 58,212,196, forward strand.
ATTGATGAACTTAGGTTTTCCTTAGTTCATACTACCCTTAAGTTCATTCCTAGGTACTTCTCTAAAATGCACACAGATGTTGCAGCAGTCAGTGCTACAAAGTCAAAGTATTTTCTCTCCATCTGTTACACACGTTTGCGCAATCCTTACAGTCAAGTGCTCATGTCAGTAGGTTCATCTCATGGACATATGAACTATTCTATTTGTTGAACAGTCACTGGACAGTGATTTATATTAAGAAAATTGTTATAAAATTCTCTTTTATCTGAAGATCTACCTAGGAAATGAGAAGGGTAAAGTCATTATAGAATTGACACATTATCATAGGTTATTAGAGCCTTCCTGTAGTATTCTACAGAGAAAATATTCTGTGCCAAATCCTCTAAAGTTTAGTGCATTTTGTTTGATGAAGAGCTAACATGATTTAGCAAGTGGAATAGAAGGAGAAAGTAAAGCACTGATTAAGTCTTACTGTACATCACAACAGGGATTTTTGGCTATAGTTAACAAAAATATTGATTAAAAGAAAAATAATTTTTTTTTTTTTACTTTTAGGGGCTCTTTTTTTAAACTTTGGACAAATGTTTTGACACACAAATTTCACGTGTTTTTGCTGTAGGCATGGTACATGTGTATATAAAATAGACAGCAACCTATCACTTTTGTTCAAGACATTATTTCCTAACTTTCTGAAATAAATTTTTATGTCTATCAAGTGTGCATCTATACTTATATCCTGTCTACTACCATGTCCTAAGTAATTTTCTATTGAGATTTAGTGGGCTTCATGTGCTAGTGAAGAAGCCAAAATTCAAATGTTATGCAAAGCTTTATACACATTGAGAAATTTGTCACATAATCATGATACGAAGGCAACAACATTTAGTTATATTGGTTCAGAGCCTATGGAATTTAAAAAAAAAAAATAAAATTCTATGCTTATGATCACTACATAGTGGGAAGAAAATATAGACAAATAAAAGCATTTCTTAAATTAGAAAGGTCTTTCTCACAACTACCAGGCTATTAGAAACATAGAAAAGAATTATCTGAGGCACACTGCATTTGAAAATCACATTTAACTTATTCAGCCATTAGATTGTTGAGGTAAATGGCTAAGAAATAGCCAGAAAAGATGCAGAAACAATTTCATTTTTAATTGAGAGAAAATCAGAGCTTGGCTCAAAACTGATTGAAATTAACCATATGAGAAATTTCCATTTAACAAATGGAAATGAAAAAAACAACAAAGCAAACAAACAAAAATCTAAATCATATTCTGTTTTCTTTAGAAAATCTACCTGTATATCTCTTTTGAGATTTGAATTCTGTAACTGTTGACATACATCTTTATTTGAAATGTGTGATCTGTAAAGGACAAAATAATATAGATAAAAAATTAGTCTTGACTTTTGCAAATATAGACTGCTCTGTGAAATATAAATGTTTCATGGTCACTTAGAATAAGGTGACTTGATGTGCAAGGAATTATGCTACTCAAATTCTGATTAATAAAACAGACATCTCTATGTCTTCCCAAAAACCTCATGCATTGATCCTCTCAAGTAAGAATACAGATAGCCACATGCTGAGGGACTCTGGTTTAAAATACCGATGAAAAACGTTTGGGTGGTGAAGAACAGTTAATCTCTTGTATTATGTTTGCCACACACTGGTTTCTTATAAGTAAAAATGATATCAGGTTTTAGATGACTTTATTTTTTTTTTTTTCGTTTTTGATAAGCACATAATGTGACTTTACTAGGAATAATTGTGTGCTGTTTATGATAATAATGGAATTGTGAGGCCAAGATATATCTATGATTTGTTAAATTGGGAATATTAGCTTAAAGTATACACTTTAGAATTTGAGCAAAAGCACTCTTATTGAGCAATGGGTATGATAAATATCTGAATATATGACAATTCACTTTAGGGTATGATTCATTACATTATCAAATAATATTTTAAATAACTTTGGTAAAAGAAAATACTGAAAACCATGCATTGTAATACTGTTACAAAACTCTTAAATTCATTGGATACTAGAAGAAGAATACAGTCTACCAAAAGACAGAAATTTTAAAACACAGAGTACAGTAATTACAGACCTACATCTAAACAATTGTATCCTGGCAAAAATCTTAGCAAACTACTGCAATGCTGAATTAAGCTTGCTGATAACTATAAAGCTGTGTAGAGAAGACAGTAATGGGGCATGACATAATTGCCAAAAGCATGGAGAATGAGATCTTGGCCAATGAGATCTTTTGCATCCTCAGAAACTTGATCATGTTTGAATTTACTGCCCATAAAGAAAGATTTATTGGGCTAGTTCATTCTTTCCATAGCAACCCAAATGCGTAGAATCATAAAGCAATACACAAGGTAACGCTGTTTGAAGACTGATGTCGAAACAATTCAAATGTTTCAGTGTGACAGGACAGGCTTTCATATCTGCCTAATAAGCATGTAACAGAAGAAAAATATGTTGGTTGTTTGGAAGGCAGCTGGGACCACAGTAAAATCTGTTACCACAAGCAAAATGTTAGTGGCAAAGCTGGGAAGACACTGCAATGTTTTGATTTCATTCTCTCTATGATGATAATGTCTTGATACTCAAATCCCATAAAAGTTACTTTTATTAATCTATAGCTACTACCATTTTATCAGAAATGTGAAGCTTTTCTTGAAAAATATATTACAAAAAGGAAAAAAAAAAGAAGAGGGTAAGAAAGGAAGAAAGAAAGAAAATTTCCAGATGTGTTCAAAACTCCCTGTGTAATTCATATATCAGAATACTCTTTATCTTTTCTTTAGACTCTGAGAATAAACTTCACTAGTCATGCTTGGAAAATAGCGACTGGGAATACAATTATGCTTCTGTTGAGTCTTGCCTGAAGACATGAACAGTTGGAAGGGCTGTTTAGGAGATATAAACAGTTGGTGCATGATTTGTTTAAAACAATTTTCGTAAAGGTAGTGTCATGAAAGACCTGATATCTTGGTTTATAAAGGAAAAATAAGGATAACAATGATAAACCCTCATATCTCTATTAAAAATCAGTATCTTAATGAAGCAAGAAAGTTGTCCAAACAGACAACACTTTTTGTAAAACATGCTTTATGACAGATTTAGATACTGATGAGATCTCGGAGGTACAGCATAGCCTAAAGACAATCAGATTTGTTACCAGTCTTTATGTATCTAATGAAGGCTTATAGCCCTTTAATATCTGTACAAAATTAAGTGATTCTTTACATCTCTTCTTGTCTCAAATCTGTCTAAATAAATATAGTTGTGACAAGGATTGCTGAGAGCATAAATGTCTGATATTTTATACGACTGTCATTATCAAAGTAGATGAACCTTCAACTTTTCTTCAGAGCAGCAGCTGGCTTTCTGCTTTCCTTGACTTTCTCTCATGTGAGATGAGCAGGATTTATTCACATCTGTGGAAATCCAGCATACAAATAAGAGATATTTCTTGCTGATGGTTAAATCTGCAGAGGAAAACAGAAAAATCAATCAGAAATGCACATCATGTTTGCTTAGGGAAGGCTGCTGTGTTGCACCCATGGCATAGAAAATAAATAGCTCTTTAGCCTGGAGATGTTGATCTTGAAATTTTTGAGCAATTTCTCCCCCAGCATTTATTTATTCCCAATCCCACTCAAGGGCTGGCACCTGTAGCTGTTGCTAAGTGGTGTATCTGCCACATGGTGGAAACATAATATTGATTTTTAGGAAAATCAATTCCCAGTTTTACAAGATCAAAACCAGAAGATAGCAAAAGAGAGACTAGACTTTATTTTATAATGATAATCATTATACTATACAGATTCTTGAAAGAGATGCATGGCTAAGAGACGTCATATTGATTTACCAGTAATAAACTCTGCCTGTTATGGTTCTAACTGAGCTGCTTGAATCTCTAGATATAACAGTATTGATCACAACCAGTGAGTATCTTCTTATCTGTAAATAAAGAATTCTATTCTATTTTTCAGGCCTTTCAAATTGTGAAATTGTAGAAAAGCACAAAAGAATGGCAGATATCACTGTAACCATTTATTTTAAGAGAAAAATAAAAAGACTGAGTTTTCTCAAAACTGTGCAATCTGGAGATAATCCTTTGGGCAACATTATTAAAAGCTAGCCTGACAATTTCTGGTGAATTCTATTCTTTTAATACAAAATATATTGCTAATTTATTATGTTTTACTAGTGACTGTGTCTCATCTCACTTCTTAAATAATGAATTAAAGAATCTTGGAATCACAGAGTAGTTAGGGCTGGAAGAGACCTCAGGAGATCATGTAGTCCAACACCCCTGCCAAGTTAAGGTCATCTAATAGAGATTATACAGGAATGCATCCAGAGGGATTTGGAATGTCTCCAGAAAGGGAGACTACATGATCTCCCTGGGCAACCTCTTCCAGTGCTCTGCCTCCCTCAATGTAACTAAGTTCTTCCTCATGTTAAGGTTGAACTTCTTGTGCTTTAGTTTATGGTTATTACTCCTTGTCCTGTCACTGGGCACCACTGAAAAGAGTCTGGCACCATCCTGTTGGCAATTGCCTGAGATATTTATATTAACGAGATCCCCTCTCAGTGTTCTCTTCTCTAGACTAAACAGGCCCAGCTCCCACAGTCTCTCTCATAAGAAGAGAGATTCTCCAGACTCCTAATCTTCTTTGTGACCCTCTGCTGGACCCTCTCCAGTAGCTTTTTTGTCTTTTGACCTGTGGATTCCAGAATTGAGCACAATACACTAGATGTGGCTTCCACAGCGCTGAATAGGTGGGATCACCTCCCTTGGCCTGCTGGCCACACTTTTCCAGATGCGGTGAAGTAAGAAAGGCTCTTACATTTAAAAGACCATACTGTCAGTAAAAGCAATTAATAGGTAATAATACCAATACATATGTTTGTCCAACATTATTGTATGTCCTGAAATACATTTGTGCTAATAATTTGAACAAAGTATTTATTACTCCACCTTCAGTATTGTTTGCCATGCGCATAGTGCACAGAAGAAAAGCTACAGCCAAAGTAGCAAAGTAACCTTAAAAACAATTTAGTCAAGACATGCAGACCACCCTCTGCAAACACATTTAAATAAGTTCATGTAGTAGTCTAATATTTTATTGCCATAGTTTAACACAGTTTTGTCACTAACAGAAATAATCGAGACTATTTAGCCAAGCAATAGACATGCTTATGCACACTTATCAAAGTGTATTTTATTGTGCCTTTGGTACAATATGAAGATTGACAGCAGTAATATTTTAAAAATGCTATTCTTTTCCTTTTAAATATCAGTAATATAGTAGTTGACTCTATTTTAGAGGCAGAGAATTCTAAATAGCTGTTTACAACATATTGATACTGACTAAAAATTCTTATCTTTACTCAAATACTGGACAGTAAATAATGCCAAGATTACCAGTATATTTTATTTTTGCTTATCAATTACAATAAGTTTATCCCAAATTTGATTTCATTTTCCGTGTGAGAAACTTGTAGTTCTCTCTGGGAGAATGATGATATGTGTCAGAGGATTTGGCATGGTCCATGAAAACTTCCCTGGTCTTGTGTCAGATCTATGGGCTATTGCCAAATAACTTCAAACAATACCCAGTCTTAACTTCATTACTTACAAGCTCCACAACTTATTTGTGATCACAGATAAAATTCACAAAGTTCATGAAAGCAGATCAGCTAACACTTTTCAAATTGGTTTACTAGTTTAGTTTACAGAAGTTAATCATGGAATCATAGAATCATTTTATTTGGAAAATGACTTTAGTATTATCTAGTTCAACTGTTAACCTGGCACTACCAAGTTCAACACTAAACCATGTCCCTAGGTGCCTTACCTACATATCTTTTAGATTACTCCAGGGCATTTAGATTACTTCCCTGGGCTGTCTAAATGTTTGGATCTTACCTCCCATATATGATTTGTGCAATTGCTACAGGTTATGCTCAGTTTCAGAATCCACAAACCAGATTCAATTTTCACAGTACAGATATTGCTTCTATGAGAATCTTCCTACAAAGGCAAGAAATGTGAAAAAAACTGCTTGACACTGAAGGTGAACTGACAGTAGCTACTGTTCATTCTCCATGCAGGAATATAGACATTCACCTGCGTAGCTGTTAGTGGGAAATTGCACAGGTCTTACTGAAGTGGGCTTCACCTGAAGCAGAGAAAAGAAAGTAGACTGTAGATGTCTTTAGTTATAATTTACTACCCATAGTTTTAGTATGCCCAGCACAGGGTGGGACTGTGACATCCAGCTGCACCATGAGAACACAAATGTGTCTTGCTGATGTGTATGCGTGCCTTTGAAAAAGTTAATAGTCCATGACAAACTATTGAACAACTGAGGAAACGTGAATGCTGCAGAAAGCTTTCAATGTATTTGATACTCCATAAGACAGATCTTCTGACAAATCATCATTGCCCTATGACATCAGCAGCAATGAGACAATCTCATTTCCATTCATCTCTTGCATAGGGCAGTGTGACAGATTCCTGCCTCAAGTCATGTGAAAATGGTTCCTCTGGTCCATATTTCTGTGTCACACAATTAATTGGCTTTCAGCATCAAAGTGATCTTTGCTAGGTACAGATTTACCTGCAGAGGAATTAAAACTAAGCTAGAGCACAGACTTTTTATTTTGGACTCACAGTAACAAAAACAAAACAAACCAAAAAAAAAAAAACAAACCAAAAAAAAAAAAAAAACAAAAATTTCGTGCATTTACAAGTGTCTTTCTACATGCCTTTCTAAAGCACCATTTCTGGAGGTAAGCAATTAATGTTTCTCAAGAAAGAAAGGCTTAGCACAGCTCCTGGTGAACCTAAGAGATGCCTTCTTTTGGCTCAGAGGACAGAGTTTTTCTTCACAGACTATTAACTAAATCCGCTATTGGCACAGGATGCAAGGGAGATGCAATTCCATCAAGTGGTACTCAATTTAGCTGGCAGAAAAGGTACTTTTCTACAGAATAGCTATTAAAATTGTACCTGCAGGATCAGGCCCTTCCTTGACAAGCTAAGTAAATAACTGATCAATTAGGTTATTAATTTAGATTGGTTTGACACAGCAGGAAAAAAGGAACATTTGGTAATTACAGCAACCTGAGGGCTTGATCCAACTAGATGCAAGTACTTACAGATAAGGGACTTGCAAGCTGTGGTTTAGGTGCTTGATCCTTGCAGAGATTACATGTAGTGGTAAAGTAAACATTTCCTGGGAATCTTCCTGAGTGTTGAAGGCTCAGCATTTGTATTAGCATTGCTAAATCATAAGCAAGATGTAATGATTGCTAAATCATTACAGCTGTCCTTGATGAACTCATTGTCTGTACCAAATATCCTCACAAACTATTTCTAGGAATAGTTGGTGACTTAATGTGGAGGTGGGACTGTTCCCTATTTTCAGTACAGTCACTATGATCTGGAGAACATAGTATGGCTATAGCCTGTCCCTTGCCAGCTGGACTTGGGGTCAGGGAGCTTCTCTCAGGTATATTTAATGCTGGAGGACAGATGTAGTTGCAGAAACCAGACTCCAGAAACCTGAATTTGTTGCCCGAGCCCCAGGAGAACTGCATCCAAAATAGCCATGAAGAGATAGCCAAGGTGGAAAGCTGACAGTACGGAGGTTCAAAATGCCCTCACCTCTACAGTTTTGATGTCATATCACTCTCAAGTGTCAGCATGAATTTTGGTGCTAAAGCCCCAAAACACTGACAGAATATCTGAACATACTGAACTTGAATTTCTACCTGAACATTTCCATTTTTTAAAGAACTGAAAATATGTACACTTTATAACACCATAGGAGAAATAACAAGAGTGTTCTGGAAGGAAGTCTATTTCCTACATACTCAACAAAACCCTCCCCTTCCCTATGTGTCTCAGCACAGGATCTATGCTGTGTTATAGTAGAAGCACTGCATGGTGCTGTTTGAGAGATGAGCACACAGAACTAAAAAAAAAGAATACAAAAGAGTGTGTGACTAAATGAGGAATGTAAAATTGATTCTAAGGACGTAGAATAGAGCTTCAGACACCCTTTTGTATTCCCAGTTACTACCAGAAAACAGGATTAAAGTGATCTTACTTAATAAGCTTTAAAAAGAAAAGAAAAAAAAAATAGAAAAAAATCTATTAATCAAGTTTTTTTGGGCTGACACAAATATCTTCTTTACTAATCTGTAATGACTCAGCATATTCCTAAATTCTCCTGTCTAGCTCATGTCCTTTGGTTGCTTACATCTTGCTTATGTACTCTTTGGTTTTCTACAATGCTTGTAACAAAGTTATCCGGAAACATAAACCTGGGCTATTAAATGCTTGATGGTGAAGATAATGCTAGGAATAAAAGTATCATTTGATTAACTATATCAGTCTTTATTTGCATGAAACAGGCTTACATTTCCTTCTGCATTCTAATAATACAGTAATGGTTATTGTAATGAACTCATTAAATCTGAGAGTCAATATTAATGGACTATGAGAAAGATCTTTATGAACTTCATTGGCAGCCTACAAATAGTGGATTAATATAAACTACAGAATGAGTCAATTGGTTGTATAGTTATGAGTAATCAATTTATATTACTAAAAGTGCCTTAAGTTAGAAGCGAACATTTTAAAATACTGGGCTGAATCCTTGTTAGATGCAAATCAATAAAGGGAGGTCAATCTAAACCAGATGTAGTTTTGGAACAACATTTTAACAAAGGAAATGTTGTTTGTATTGATAAAACTATTGTCAATACTAAATCATCTGGCAGGCCCCAGAATATGATGATAATGTGTTGATATAATGTGATTTTAATGGATATCTGTATATTTTAATCAGGTATTATTGTGTATCTATATAATAATTTCGTGCACTTTTAATTATTGCATTTTCTGTCTGCATGTCTGCATATATTTTAAAGAAAAATTTCAATTCAAGTACCATTTTCAAACTTTTCTTCACGCTACAAGAGTTAAACAATTACTTTTTTATTTTAAATTACAACTGAGTTAATTTTGTGCAATTGCTTGTGTTTTATAGCTGTTGCAACAAAAATTATAAGAGCTATATTAAAATTGAAAAAGCTGGCAATGTGGCAGTAATTCAACTATGAAAATCCAAACAAAAAAACCCTGCTAATGCCCATAGAAATGTTGTCATTCAAAATAAAGATTTTGCTAAAATGGGGAGTGTCATAAATTGACATAAAGTGATTTTAACCCCTTAGCTGGGATGTCCAAGTATTTCAGAGTGAACAGTCCTCTATAACACAGATGGGCAACAGTGCACTGAATTTCAGCTTTCTTAGTGTTGCCAGAGGTTTCTATTTCCTGGTTTGTGCTTTTTTAGTCCTCACAATTTTGCAATATTGTTGTTCCTAGAGACATGGTAAGGCACCCAGGAGTGCGGGGTGCCATACATGAGGCAGTGAGGTATATAAGTAGGAATTCAGTTTCTTTGTGTTTATTGAGTTTGCTGGTACCTTGCATCTTTGTTGGACAAGAAGCTTGAGGTGAACCGGCAGTTCACCTGTAGTTGCAGCCCAAAAATCCAGCCATATCCTGGGCTGTATCAAAAGCAGTGTTGTCAGCAGTTTGTGGGAGGTGATTCTGCCCCTCTATTCTGCTCTTGTGAGACCCCACCTGGAGAGCAGCATACTGCTCTGGGACCTCTAACACAAGAAAGACATGGACCTGTTGGAAGGGGTCCAGAGGAGAGTTGCAAAGATGATCAGAGGTATGGAGCACCTCTCCTATGAAGACAGCCTGAGGGAGATGGGATTGTTCAAACAGAAGAAGAGAAGGCTGTTGGGAGACCTTATGGCAGCTTCCGGTACCTGAAGGGGGCTACAGGAAAGCTGGAGAGGGACTTTGATAAGGGCAAGTCCTGATAGGACAAGAAGGAATGGCTCTGGAATGAAACAGGGTAGATTAAGTTTAGCAATTAGGAAGAAATTCTTTCCTCTCAGAGTGGTGAAACACTTGTACAAGTTGCCCAGAGAGGTTGTGGATTTCCTGGAAGTGTTTAAGGCCAGTTTGTATAGCCCATGGCAGGGGGTTGGAACTAAATATTTGAGGTCACTTCCAGCCCAAGTCATTCTATTATTCTATCACACATGTTCTCCACTTGAAACTTTACCAACATTGTTGTTGACTTTCAAGTTTCTGATGTTTTTCAGACTGGATAAGTACCACACTTGTCTCAGGACCTTTGCCTTAGACTCAACCTTTCTGGCTGCCTGTTATAAACTGGAGGAACTTAACAACTACCCCTGAGACTTAAAACCCTCTTTTGGATTTGGCTGAATGTTAGCTGGTCAGTTAACAGGTGGAGAGACATCCACAAACAGCCCCCCATACACACAAATAAGCAAAAATAAATTTTGTTTCTTTTTTAAGTCAAGAAAAATGACAAAAGCAAATAGTATGCAAAAGGAGGTTCAGACAGGTAATATTTTCTTTCTTTTTCATTTTTTTACTGCTGTGTGTTATTATGCAATATATTTTCTTACAATGCTCTGAAAAAAACGGTTATCTGTTTTGCTTTTCTCAATTTGAAATTTGAAATAGTGTAACTTTTCTCCCTCTCAATCTCCTTGATCCTCGTTCTCATTTCAACTGAGGTTAAAACATGTCAACTCTAAGGTCAATAAACTACATGTAAGACTTTCTGATCCTTAGTATGAGTCAGAGGTTCAAAGAGTTTGAATACAGAATTTTGATGTTAGCAAGAACAAGAAAATACTGAAATGATCTTGGGATGTGCTATAATGAGTGAATCACCTCAGATTTCATGACTGTCTCTTTCCATACCTTTGCCTTACTCAGCAGGTTTCACCTTGTTGAATGTATTTTTAACATGCAGGTACTAGTTCAAAATGTGCAAACACACATCACAGCAGCCACTGCTTGGAGCAAGAAATAAGCAAACAAACAAAAGGAATTGATACCTCAACCCACTCACACAGCTCTGTCTCTGGAGCATTCCATGTTTTTGTAATTTAGCTCAAATAGAGAATAAGAGAAGTAAAGGTAAAAAACAAATCAATCCACAGTATTTTCTGGTGTCAGAGATTGTCTTTTACCTTGACAGTGTTCTGCCCTTTCACTTTTCTCCTGGATGTTTGACCAAAATGACCAAACCGATAAATCTTATTATTAAGACCCATTCTTTTCTCATGGGCAGAAGAAATTCTGTTAGCTGACATTTCATGGTTTTTGTTTTGGGGTTTTTTTTTAGTAATTTCAAAATCTGTACAAAACTACAAAACACCCATGAAAATAAAAACAGTAACTTATTTTCTTTTCCAAAACAAGCCCAAAATTTACATGTTTGGAAAGATTGTATAAGAACCTTTAATGTCTACCAGCCACTCTGAAAAACTATGCTGATGCCAGCTAGTAAGATTTTTATTTACTGCAAGTAAAGGGGTTTATTTCTTATATATTAGAGTAGCGGTGGCCCAGTAAATTGATAAATTCTCCAACGATAAGCTTGCAGCAGGCAAAAGTTGAATATTCAAGCTAAGGGAACCACATTGTCTTGTGTTAGTAGTAATCATACCAAGAAGAACTTGGTGAATGCAAGAAAAGCTTCTAGATTCCGATTCAACACAAGTTGTGCTAAGCTTATAAAAATAATTTAGTTTTTTATTAATTGTACTATGAATATTATAAGTGAAATGTGGCAGAGCTGGGATCTGTAGGACAAACAATGACAGAAGCTCTTGATATAGCTCTGCTATGATTTGTGTATGCTGTAGCTCAAGTTGGAAAGCTGGATTCCCAGGGGTTATATACTAGGGTACATTGATTGGAACATGCCTGGGTAGGAGTGTTTGTGTTTAGTATGAAACATGGCACTGTGAGGAGACTGTTGCATGCCTACATTTTAGCATTATATGCCACTGAAATTTTGCTGAATTGTGCACCCAGCCTAGGTGACTATGTGTGACAGATCTATACACTACAGCTGTGAAATGTAACACGTAGAACTGCTGATTTGCACTTGCTAGTAAACTTCTACCTAGTGCAGCCTAATGCTGTGCTGCCATGTCCTGTGGCCGTGCCATAGCTCCTGTTGCTTCACTGTACTGTCAGCTTTGTTTCTAGTTATTCTGTCTTCCCTCAGACTTGTTTTATGGACTGGTGTAAACAGGGTGGGATACACAAACCCCAGGGCATTGACAAATGTGATTCAGAACTTCTGTGAAAGGATAAATAATTTCCTAAAGAACTGCATTACTTAGTGATGGGTGCTCATGAGCACTCCCTTATGTGCATTCCCAGGGCCTGGTCTGTGTCACCCTTCTAACAGAGTAGAGTCAAGGAATTTAGCTGATTCAGTCCAAGGTCAGCTTCACTGCTGGTAAGAACTGTTGTGAAGAAGCTAAAAACAAGGTCCTACACCACCTTTCCGATGGAAGCTACTTTTAAGCTGTGGCCATACCACTAGTCCTCACTTGGGCTACAGAGCAGATGTATCGCAGTTACATCTGTGCCTGTATTTGTGCCTCCTCTATCTGGACCTGGTGCTGGGTGGTCACTGGTCTGCTTCTGACCCTGACCACCATCTCTAGCCTTGGTTCTGACCGGGGCTTCCTGCTTCTAATGGTCAGGTCACTGTTCTTGCCTGATCTCTGTTCACTTTCCTGAAGGCCCTTGCTGTTCCCTGAAAGCTAAGACCTGAAACTAATTGGAGAGAGAACACCAAGCATTTGCATCAGCTATAACAGAACTTTGCATTCAGTCTGGCTGCTATTCAGTCCAGTACTACTAGACCATGCTGATCCCCAAACTGGGTGCTCAGTTAACAGCCAATGTGACAGCTCTGAACAGGATGCATTATTATGATTTAAATATTTAATAGACAGCTTTCACCTGGCTTATCAAGTTGGATATTTCACTGTAAGATGTTTTCCTTTTATAGAAATGCCATGTATTTAAATGTTGCATTTGTCTATTATTCTCTAACAGAGTGGGGCTATGTTATTCCCTGCTGTAGACAAAGCTATTAAAAATCAAGAAACGACATGACTTGGTCTTATGCTAGATTTCTGTCCTTTTCTCCAAATTAATCTTCCTTTTCTGATTTTGTGTTTCTTTTTATCCTATCTTTCAAGCTATTTTGATACTACAGATAATCCTTAATTCATATTTACAGTTCCTTCTCTCAATGGGTATGGGGCAGTAGACAACGGAGTTTTACTATCTTAAATGAGGTAAGGCTTTATTTTCAGTTGCTGGTACTGTGGTTTGTCTTTAGAATTTTTTCTTTTCTCATCCCAGTCCTCAGAACTTGTGTGAACATAGATGAAATGTCATTACTGTATTTTGCTGGAAAATGGTCAAACCTTCTCAGACACAATTATAGATGGTTACATGACACTGTGTTTTCCAGCATACTTTAGTTAGGATGTACCAAAACTGGAATTTGATATGATAGCTAAAGAATCTTCCCCTGACATCCTTCACAACTCTCTTCATCTACTGTCTTCATGTTTCTGTTTTCTTTGCTGGCTATCTTCCCAGAGCTCTGGTGTTGAATGTTAATGATGAAATGTTTGGTTTTACTCTATGCAATCATTCTCAGAAAATTAAGCCCCACACAGTGTATAATTTAAGCATGATGACACATTCCCACAAATGAATAGTAATGATATATAAAGGACCACAAATTTTGATTAGTGAATATTTCACCAACTGGTCAAGAAAGACTAGGAAATCATTGAAAACAGTTTTTGGAAGGGACAATGATTCCTTCTTTTTAAAAGTCATTTATTGCTGCTAAGAAAAACTGGTTAGAAAACTCTGAGCAGGGAATATGCCAGAAAAAACTAAATTAACACTTGTACAACTCTGCCATTTTTATGTTCTCCTAAGCAGTTCAGCATGAAGAAATGATAGTAGGTGACATTCCTGTTTAGTCAGAAGGGACAGAGCCATTTGATTTCATGAACAGTAAACAGGACATACGACCTCAGTAAAAATAACAGTAACCAACTAGCAGATTCAGCAATAAAACTAGATTAACATAATAGGGAAAGAACACTAGAAGAATGAGTGGAGATTTTGACTTCAGTTCCTCTGGTGTACATTAGGGAGTCAGCTGACATAAGTTAAAAAAAACCCCATACTTTGAAGCATATGAGAAGAGAATTTTGAGTCAAATTTTTAATTACTGTGATCAAAAGAGTACAGATTGTTTGGAGATTATGTTTCAGTTTAAAATGATAAAGAGGATATTTTCTTGCCTAGAATTTTACAATTCCATTCTTTGTTACGGATCCTGTGCTGTTTTCCATGCTAATGAATCTTTATATACTGCAAGACCTTTTGTCCTGTATGGTGTTTATGAACCTCCTAATTTCTTGTGCTCTTTGTTAGCTACCCTTAACATGTAGATTTTAGAAATTATTTTCTGTCCCAGACAGGTGGAACATACCACCAGCTCTATACTGTCACTGTAACCAGACTGTAAATTTTGCTAACTTTATCACCTAGTCACTCTAGGATCACAGAGATTGCTCATGTCTGTTGCTGACACAGCTACCCAGGGGACATAAACATAAGGTGGTGTATTAACATATGACATGATTCAGAGATGAAAGCACTAAGGAAAAAAATTATTTCTGGACTTTTTTTCTCTGTCACCTCAGTTGAAAAAGAGGACCATCAAGGCCTATATTTTGCATTATTAAGTCAACCTAAAATTCAGGGTACAAATAATTATGGGAGTTCTGTCTAACTTCCGTATCTCCACTCTGAGTCAGGCAGAATGACAGTAAAGGACAAAAGGAGTGTGGCACACTGCTGAAGGAATGTAAGAAAGAGGTGGAACAGATGGAGCAAGATGATTTTTGTGGTGCATAATAAGGTTGTCATGGATATTTAAAGAAATATAAGAATCTAATTCTGATTTTATCCATTTCTTTTTTTCCAATAGGTACTGTAGGAGTTGTGAGAGTAACACAGGGCTTCTTGTTAAACTCATTTTTCTTAGCCCACAGGAAGACAATAAGAGAATTTGGTCAATTATTTTCTGAAAATTCATCATCTTTAAGAGGAAACAATTACTAGCAATTTTGAATTTTTCTCATTATCTAAGATCTCAGTGCATGGTACCAGTATATACTATAAAATTAAAAATGCAAACAAGCTGGAATCTTGCAACTTTTAAGCCCCACTTTTGCTGTTTATTGCAGAAACAAAAATACAAAATGAAACCAAAATTCTAGGAAAACCAGAAAGTAAAAAGAGAGGGGGACTAGAGACCCTTACAGCTCACTATATGATACACAGAAGTCTCTCGCCTTGGGTACATCACTGGCTCTTTTTAAAAGGAAGTGTTTCTTATTAAACATGAAGAACAGAAGAAAAATACTAAGTTCTTCTCCTGATTATCTTTTGGTTCAAGCCCTTAACAAAAAGAAGTACATTTGAATGATAGACGTCTCCTCTACACTTGGGAAATGAGGTATTGTTCCCCTGTGTGAAGAGAACAATCCTTCAATGCACGAAATTACCTTGTCATCCTGGAGGTTTATGAGTCTGTCATATGCTTTTCTAAATGCACCCTGTATTCTTGGGAATAAAACCAAGACTGTTGACTGAAGGAAATCAGTGGATGAGAAAGCTCCGCTGGTGCTGAAAATGTTCAGTTCTGAGAGGCGGACAGCAATTCCAGACTTCTCTGCTCACCGTGTACCAATGGGTGAATATATGTCTAATGAAGAGATGAACAGTCTAGAGTTAAAATTAAAGGCCTTTATGGTTTCATTTGCAACTAAATTTTTCACATTTTGTCTACACTGCTACAGTGCAGCATCTCTGCTATTCTATTTCACTATTCCTTAAGAAATTAACATCATATTCCTGTATGTTGCATGGTGCATTCCTCCCCCACTTCCATGGCTTAATGTTTACACAAGACACCTGGACTAAAAGGCAATGGCTGTTACTGGAGTGTACAAACAGAAGGCAGTCTTAAGTAAATAGCAATGGATAGAAACCTGATCATCCTGGACAAAGTGGAGAAGACAGGAAGTGTAGAGGTGATACAATGGTCTAAATTTAAACCTCAGCAGTTTTCAAAAAGAACTCTTTCTCTGATGACTAACATTAATAGTTGCGATTGGAAACTCCTCACTCACAGAGTGGTCTGGAAGTTCCTAAAAAATCATATTAAAAAATAAAAAAGGCATTTGCTAACATGCTTTGAGGTCACAAAAATACTTCACTAAGGCCACTGTACAGTGAAAACAGCAGTTGCTCAGCCATAGCCTGAAATGGATCTGAACTAGTGAACCAAGATAACATTTTCAAAAGCTTGTATACGACCTGGCTTCTTAGCAAGGTTTTCAATGTGTCTGAGAAAGATGAGGTGCTTAAATATGCAGATACCTGGCTATATTTTTCTCACCTCAGAAATGTCAGTGTCCTTAACTTTTATTGATTTCAGAGACATTAATTTCAATGAGAGTGGACTAGCAAGACACCTTCAGAAAATTTAACCAAGCATCTACAAGAAACGTAAAGCCCTTAAATGCCTTTGTATATCTGACCCTTTTGTGCTTAGAAATACTTAGAATCACAGTGAAGGGCAGTGGGATTTGGATTCTGAATTACCTGTGACTTAGACAAGTAGGTGCTTTTGGAAATCCTCAGATATGGGAATGAATTTGCTACTTTATACTCTCCTGTGATTCTCTTTTTCCCTTCAGTCCGTTAACATAAACAAATAACATATACAGGCATGTGGCTTACAGTAGGATAGCAGTGAAGCAGGACACCCACACTGCAATATAATGGTAAGTAAGATTTGAAGGTTGTGATTGATATTCATCCTGGATAAATCTAAATAGAGAACAGGACAATTAGAGGTGAATGTACTTGAAAAGAGATATAAAAACTGAACCAGCAACAAAGACTAAGCTTTCGTTATTATTGTTATTGTTGTTGTTGTTTTGTTTTTTTTTAAAAGAATACATTTTTTTATGACATATGAAATCCCCAGTAGTGCTGAGAAATGGTTGTTATTCCTGGTGGGTACTAATGAACTATCACCACGAGATCTTTAATATAAGTAGGGGGAAAAATGTTCTTTTCCAACTGCTGAAATTCATTGAAACAATTAAGGATGGATTTCATGAGTCTCAAACCTTCTAATACATAGATGACTCTTGAGAGGAGAAGGAACTCCCATCACTCAGGATCATCTTAATAAAGCAACAAAGGATCATAATCTTCACAGTCCACAAGGATCTAAGAAAACAAAGAATCTGCTGCCCTTCATCGATGTGTGTATGAGCTTATTTTTACAGTTTCCAGGGAGTAGATGGAATAATTTTGTTCCTTCTCCTGACCAGTTCTGAGTCATGACTATAGACATTGAGAATTTCTTACCATGAAATCCAATGCAAAGGAACATTTGTCTTGCATTTGTAATTGTTATGGTGTCTCTTATAAAGACTGTTTTCTCGTAGCCATTTCTTACCACTTTGCCATATGAACAGCATATCAATTTTGTTACCAACATAAAACTGAAATAGAGATGGCATGTATAAACCTCTTATTCTTAGTTCTATTGGTATTGCTGAGGACATTTTCTCCTTCTCATGTTGAGAATAAATTTCACATTCAAATGAAAAATTCTGCAAAAGACCTATATATTTTTGTTTCAAATGTCTAAAACTCCAAAAATTATTTTGCCAATTAAAAACTGATGATTTCTAATTTTATTTATCTCTCAACAATCAATCCAACCCCCCCAAAATCAAGGAAAATTACAATAACTATGTAAACATTTCATGTTCATCTTAAAGTATTTCCTGTAAGTAAACTTATGTTTACTGTGAAGTGATCACCATCTTTCTGTATCTTTGGGCTTGTGTGACTTCACTGCAGACACTTTGGCATCCATACTGTCAGCTGTAGACCATCATGTCTTCACCTGCCACTTTCAGAATACTGTAAATGTTTAGCCCATGTTCTCTGGTTCTATCAATATCTTCACAAGGACACCATGGATAAGTAGCAAAATTTCTAGGGTGAGTAGAATTGACCATGGCAGTGGGACTACTACAATCCAAACAATCAATCAGTCCCTGTAATGTAGCTACCTCTATGCCTGAGACCAGACTATGGCTGTGTCATCTCAGGTACTCTCCATCAATATGTAAATGTCCTAAAAGTTCCCTTAAATCTGGATATCACCATGAATTGGCCTGCATGCAGTACAGATAGACAGTAAGTTCGGATATCATCCAAACTTGATCTGATCTAATTGACATTGTCACATTTGATAAAGAGCATAAATTCAGCCTTACTGTACCAGAATTATCTTTATTTACATTGGGTTACATCTTATTCAGCAAGAAATCTACAGGACATAATGGCACAACTCTAAGGCCATTAGATTCTAAACTTGCCCTCGTTTCTGCTGTTTATAGCTAGACTGTGCAGTATTTTTGATGAGAAGGGTTTACTCCTAGGAATTTTCAGTAGAAAGACTCATGAAAGGAAGTGATCACATAGATGAGTGAGAATTGCACAAATCTGCCTCTGAACCATCAGTGAACTCCAACTCCAGGTCTTCAATATCTTCTCTTTCCAAACTCTTGGGGAAGATGATTTTTTGCACAACAAACTCCACAAGGTAGATTTGACACACCACTTGAGTCTAAATTAAACTACTCAAGGTAGATTTGACTTGACTGAGTTTAAATTAAACTCTGTTTCAAAGAAAATTTTAAGTTTGAAACAATGTACGGGAGGAATAGAACAAAAAGCCAACCAGAATGATGATAAGATTGGAGGGGGTTTCAGTTGAAAATAATAGCCTGAAAACTTAAACTTTGGCATTTACCAAAATAAAGTACAAGTTAGTTGTAAATCACAATGTATGGAAAATGTTGTTGAAACGACCTATATTTAGTTTTGAAGTTTTAATGTCTCTATTTTGAAGTTTTAATAGCTCAGTCAATCTGTTCCTGGCAAGTACATAACTTTACTTTGGTTTCGTTGTTCAACTTAGCTTCAGATCTGATTTCTGTTTCTCTGCTGTTTCCTTAGGTTAAGTCTCGGTAGCTATGATTGATAATATTTTCAAATGTATCTGGAAAGAATTTACAAATTTCATTATGCAGGTTAGGGATCAGCTAATTTGATACATATGCACACACCCAGGGGAGGGAAAAAGTATTTGCATTAAAAAAACTTATAGGTAGTGCAAAGAGTGATTACATCTGCTTCCTTGTTCCCCTGCACATCTCTATAGGTTCCTGTAACGATACAACTCTCTATAGAGTTGGTATCTCCTTTTGTGCTTAATAGCAACAGTCTATAGAAGTTGAGAATCATCTTCCATCTACAATCCTTTGACATCCAAATTTGGATGAGGAATCATCTACACTTTTCCAAAGTCCACCACAGGATGTAGAAAATTTAAGTTTGATTAGGACTACAAATCCTTTCATTTCCAGTGATGCATTCAAGATGGTGTGTTTCTAGCCTAATGGCATGATGGTACAGCATCATGCCCACATAATATTCATATACTTTATTTTAGAGAAAAGGTAAAGTGTTCCCTAAAAAGAGGGATTAGAACAAGTCTGCTTTCTACAGATCTTTCTGTTATTGAACTATAATGCTGAATGTAAATCACTAGATGGAGTGAGTCCTAAGTGGACCAATTACATCCTGCCAGTTCCCTGTGTTCTCAGCGGAGAGATAAATAGATAATTTATATAAGCAAAATCTCCTCTTTTCAGGCTCTTAAAAGAACTTAAGCTCTCCACGGATTGTACACAAAATTTGTGAGTTTACTTACCTAACTATAAACAGAGAGGATGGCACAAGTTTCAGAGCTGGAGTCACAGGCTAGCTCAACCCCCAGTGTACTGGCTTGGGGCAATATGTAGATCTGTGTTGTCACAAATACTAGAAATATTCCTATTGCTCATCATTAGTGTTTATGGTACTAGAGTTGTTATGTCAAGTATGTGGAGACAATTTGCACTAAAGAACATTTTTTATATACTTGATGAAGAAGAAAAATGGCTTAATTTTGATAAATGAATTCTGGATATGAACATAGAAAACAATCTGTGTTTATCTGTCTGAACAATAAAGATTTTTTTCTCATGTCCTAGACCTTTGCTTTTAGAGCTTAGTATGTCTGGTTTTCTTCAATGCCAAGGATTTCTAAATTGCTATAGTTGCATACATAGTCAAAATATGTCTATTGTTTTTTCTACACTTAACCATCTGTGCTACTTATTTTGGTTATCTAGCAAGATTTAAGGCACTCTTTTTAAAAGCCAAAATTCTTCTATATGACTAATTACTTAATTATTGGACTTGTCTTTTGTAGTTATAGGAGTAATTTTTTTCTGGAACGAAATAAAATTTGAATCAGGGTAAATAAT
This sequence comes from Anabacerthia variegaticeps, assembly GCA_035583185.1. Taxonomy (NCBI): domain Eukaryota; kingdom Metazoa; phylum Chordata; class Aves; order Passeriformes; family Furnariidae; genus Anabacerthia; species Anabacerthia variegaticeps. The sequence continues at coordinate 58,232,669 of JAWWEW010000001.1, forward strand.
ACACGGGTTTACCTTGTAGTGTCAGAGTACCTTACTCCAGACAGAAAGAAACTTTCCAACTGTAAATTACTACATTTCCCACTCTAGCAATTTGTTCACTGCAATAGTGGTGCAAATAATGACATATTCAATCTACTGCATGCTTTTGAGCAATGATGCTATGACATTTTTACGAAATCTCACCCAACTTTCCCGTCCATCTTACTCTCAAATGTCTTTAACAATATGTGGAACCACTTGACTTTGTGTCATGGTGCATATTGTCCCTCCACCATGGCCCACCTCTGCCTAAAATTCACCCTGGTAAAAGCGTGCTGAAGTTTGTCTCATACACACAACCCACAATGAAGTTACACCACAGTTCTGCAACTCCATTGGCAGCTAAAATAAAGAACTGTGTCTCATTAGTTTTCTTTGGCCTGGTTACTGTAGCAACTGGGGAGCAAGGAGATGGTAATTTACGGCTGGCAGACATAAACAGCAGCTTTCTGCCACTTACGCCCTCTCTCCTGCCACCCAGAGGGCTGGAACTCCACCCACCAGCCAGTACCAGTAAAAGAAATAAACATGCATGCAGTATTTGTTTTTCATATGTACTTGCAAGATATAGATTAAAATGTAAGATTCACTTACTCCCTGATGTCCAAGACACTTCGTGTCTCAGGAAAAAGTCATGACACATAATGGAATAAAGAATGGAGAAATATGCACTTTTGTTCTTGCTTACAATGATGCCATTTCAGTGGACCTCTGGTCCCTTATTTTTAAGTACAGTTCTTCAATAGAACCCATAATTGTGACATCCGAAATGATAAAAGGAATTTAGAATGAAAAGCTGGAGAACAGCAAAAGATATATAGAACAAAATGTAAAAGCATAGTCTATTGACTGCAAAATTTTCCTGCATGTTATTCGTATTTATTGAAATGCTCCCTTTCTGTTTCACAGACACAGTAAAGGGAGAGTCATTAATACATATCTCTGTAGAGTTATAAGGAGACTATAAGAGATGTTCTATTGTTATGCAGATGGCCCTTGGTCTAGGGGGCTTGAAAAAAGTACCATTGTGCATCTAATTAACTCTAAAATGACTGTGCCTATTGCTTTGCTATGTTTGAAGCCTTCTGTTCTCATATGTTTTGATGAGTTGTTTATTCACAAAAAATACTTGGATGTTTTGTTGGCCTCAAAGCAGCACTCAGAAAGGTACTGAAGTTGGCAGAATTAGCTTACACCCACTTGTCAGACTAGCAGAATGTATTAACAAACTTCAGGAAGTGTTCCCTTAGACCATCATTGATTGAAGGGTAAAGTCTATGACTGTAGCCTGTAAATATTCCCTGGCAGTAATTCAATAGAGCTGGGGCTCACTGTTCTGCAATGAACTGCAACTCTAACTTCCCGTTAACCTAAGCTAGCACCCAAGTTCGTTACAGAAGTCTTTACGAAATGAGGCTACCATGATCCTTACTCAACTCTTTAAAAGATTAGTAGTAAATGAAATGCTGGCATGCAAAGTAAATTAGAACATCAAACGATACTGGAATAATAAACTTTAAACAGTGTACCAAATTATGTTCAGCTTGCAAAAGGCAAGATATGTAAATTAAGCCCAATGCACCAGGCAACCACTGTGCATATAACTGTGTGAAATGTAATGGGAGGTGCATGTATTTATAGCTGTTTTGAAGTTATTTGACTGATTCCTGCGTAGGTAGCCTCCAGGAGTACATTAAGGCAAATGTTGACATATGGTTTAGTCCTGCATTTGCAAACATATACTGCACAACCACATTAAAACAACAACAGCTCACATATGTTTATTTACTGATCAGGTACTTGGGAGGAAACAGTTTATTTCTGGGGATGTTACTTTACCTAGTTTGAAGGATACTCAAATACATGCATGGGTGTCTTTGCTTTCTCTATGGCTTTCCACAGTTTTTTTTTGCTTTCTGCACATGGGAAACCTGTGACTTTAAGAAAGGAGGGGATCTTAAGCATGAATTGCATGCATTTAGAGAAAGTGGGGAAGAAGGAAGGACTATCTTCCCTTACTTGTATGGTAAAAGTTTCAAACCCCATTCCCACCCCATGTTACTGTTCACAGCAGATGTCTATTTCAAACTATATGGAGTATATAAAATGGAGACCAGTGATGATTGCCATTCCTCAACAGTCGGTATTGAAATCAGCGCTGTTTAACATCTTTGTTGGGATTGGACAGTGGGATTGAGTGCACCCTCAACAAATTTGTCAACAACACAAAGCTGTGTGGTGCAGTCAACATGCCTGATGGAAGGGATGCCATCCAGAGTGATCTTGACAGGCTTGAGTAGTGGGCCCACAAAAACCCCATGAAGTTCAACAAGGCCAAGTGCAAGTTCCTGCACAAGGGTCAGGACAATCCCAAGCACAAATACAGGTGTAATGGAGAATGGATTGAGAGCAACCCTGAGGAAAAGGACTTGGGGATGTTGGTGGACAAGAAGCTTGACAAGACCCAGCAATGTGTGCCTGCAACCCAAAAAGTCAACCATACACTGGACTGCATTAAAAGCAGTGTGGCCAGCAGGTTGAGGGAATTCTACCCTTCTACTCCACCCTCATGGGTCCTCACCTGGAGTAACACACCCAGCTCTGGGTACCCCACCAGAAGAAGGATATGGACCTGTTGGAACAGGTCCAGAGGAGATCCACAAAAATGATCAGAGGTATGAAGCACCTCTCTTACAAAGACAACTTGAGAGAGTTGAGGTTGTTTTGCCCGGGGAAGAGAAGGCTCTGGGGAGGCCTTAATGAAGCATTCCAGTACCTAACAGGAGCTACAAGGTAGCTGGAGAGGGACTTTTGTCAAAGGCATGTAGTGACAGGACAAAGGGTAATGTCTTTAAACTGCAAGCAGGTAGGTTTAAACGAGATATTAGCAAGACTTTTATTGTGAGGGTGGTGAGACACTGGCATAGGTTGTCCAGAGAAATTGTGGATGCCCCACCTCTGCAAGTCTTCAAGGTCAGTTTGGAAGGTGTCCCTGATCATGGTATGGGGTTGGAACCAGATGTTCTTTAGGGTCCCTTCAAACCAACCACTCTATGATTATGTGATTGTATGACATTCATGTTAAAATGGGCACATTAAAAAGAACGCACAGTCCTTTCTTATGCCATTCTAGGTGAATGCCTGTACCTTTGTGCAGCAGACTAGTGCTACCTCTTGCATTCTTTTACCCCTGTCCTCATGATGCACACTCCTGACAAAACAGCATCCTAATTTCAAAAGAAAAGGTTTGCAGCTCTCTGATCGTAGAGTCAAAGAATCATTTAAGATCCCTAGGGACCACATTCTGCACCTTCGTCTTTGCTCATATCTGAACATATCTCCATTTATGTTTTAGTTTTGAACACTATGCTGAGCATAACAGAATTATCAGGAGAAAAATTCAACAGCTAGGTTTCTTTTTTTTTTTCCTTCCCCTTTTTTTTTTTTTGGTTGGGAAAAAAAAAAAAAATTGGAAAATGTGTCAAACTGAGTAGAAAAACCACACCCTAAAAAACTCTGGAATGCAGAGTTTAGAATGTTCTCAGCTTAGAAATGCTCAAGAACAGATACACATCATAAAACCAAACAAAACTTGAAGTACAAAATTTAAACCTTCCCACTTGAGATAGTTTAGCTGCTTTTGACTTGATATTCAAGTTTATGTATTATGAACAATATCATTGGATTTTTTTTTTTTCAAATTGCTTTTAAAGAGAAGGGCAGCCACTGCTATTAAAAAAAAAAAAAAGGAAAAAAAGAAACGTATAAATCCCTATTTCTTGGTAATGTTTTATTACGCTGCGTAGTGTTTATATTAAAAAGGATTAAAAAATGTATTAAAACAGAAATGCATTCTTAATAGCTGCTGCTTTGTGAGTGCTGCTCTGCATTAGTACAATTGATTTTCACGTAATTTTCATGCTCCTGCAGTGTGTCTACCCTATTTTAAATGCTTGGATTTGCTGTAAGAATAGGATATTGTCACCATGCATAAGACATCAGCTAGATTTATGGGTACTCTGAAATCAGTTTAAAAACTTCTCAAGTCTTTTCCCAGGATGATCATTTTCCTCCTGGGTCCAAGATCTCTTTAACTGTTCTAGGGCTCTGTCTTGAGTCCGAAAGAGAAGTTCACTATCATATTGCTAAGCAGTAGCTCATCCATCACCCATGGTATGTTCTGTGAGTACTGATCGCACAATATAATTTTCTATATATATTGAGGATGCTTCACTTGTCAGAGGCCTTTGAAAGTACTCAGCTTTCATCAATGGATCTTGACAACATGGAAAGAATGAGTCACCTGAAGGAAGTGTAGGGCATAGCATTTCAAAAGCAGTACCTGAAGACTAATTATTCTTTGTCCTTGACACTCTGCCAAGGGCTAGATGCACTGAACATTTGGGAAGTAATGGAGCCTACAAATCACCGATTGTCTGCAATCCCCTGCAATCCCACTCAGGCCACAAGAGGATAGCATGTGTGACTTCTGTTCAGTTTTTATTACGTGTTGTAAGTTTTGACTATTTTGATATGCGTTGTCATTGATGTGTCAAGACTGGGCTATGATAGTGGTCTGACCTGAGCGAGATCAACAATGCTCTGTTAAAACTGGGGGGGGGAAAAAAAAAAAAAAAAAGCAGCAAAATAAAAACGCTACTGAGGGACTTCCTTTCATTGACCACAGTCAATAGCTGTGCTGTATGGAAACAAAACACAAGGGTCATGTTAGTGTGTAGTAGTGCTCCTAGGTGAGATGAGTGGGTATAGAAATATACCTCCAAAGTGTTTTGTGATCTATACATTGTGATGTTTCTTTTGTTGTTAGGGAAGTCTTTGTCCTGAGGTACTTCTGGTTACTCACTACCTTAATATTTCTGACTCAAAGAGAAATCACCAAAAGCCTTGGTGCTTTAAAACAGTTCGATTGGAACTGTTTTAAAATCTTTTATAGGGGGATCAGTATACTATGTCTTAGGACGAAACTTACACAATATTATCAACGCTAGTGATCAGCTTGTCCTATTAAGTGAGAATCTCGTAACAAATAACTGCTTAGGGTTTTTTCCTCCACTTTAAAGAAAACAAACATTTCGTCCTGTAAAAGCAAGAGGAGGTAACAATAATGGTGGTTTTACAGCCATTTGTAATTCTATACAAAGGAAAAAAGGACCAGTAAGGCCATATTGACTCAAAGCATGCTTCAAATTTTAATTGCAGATCTTTAGGTATAGGATGCCCACTCAAAAATGGAAAGATAAGACCCCTCAGGTTAACATCACCACATCCTTTGAATGACATCTGAAAAACAATACTATTCCCTAGTTACATGTCAAAGCTCTGCCAAGTCAAATGAAGTATTAGAGTGCAGCTAACATCTGAAACAAATGACCACATATAGAAGATGCCTGTACATGGAGAGTCAGGGAGCTATTTTAATGCAGACAGCTGAATCTGTAGTATGTAAACCAGCATGAATTTAAGAGCTCATTTTCCTCTGAATGTTTACAGTCAAAGTATATACTTTTCGGAACCACCAAAGTATTCCAAAAGTTATATTTTTTTTTTCCAAAAGATAGCACTGATATAAAATAATTTAGAAGTTTCTATCACTACCATTAACCTGTGGTACTATTTAGAAGGAAACACTTAGGTATTATCTTACTGAGATCTATAAATCTTCGCAACTACTTAAAGTTGAACCAGTATTTATAGCTCTCTTGTTGCACACAGACAGGTAGCTCATTCTAACACATAGAAAGAAAAGCAGTAATTCACAGAATAAATAAAACCCTTTAAAGTTGCAGATGTTTTTGATCCTGACATAACATAATGTCCTCTGAAACAACAGAAGTGTCATGTGAACCACTATTTATGTTTCTATAGACTGGAGAAGTTATAAAGTGTTAAGACGAAAATATTTCCTGACACTGGCTCTATCTTTTGACAAACAAAGTATGACAAACTCAAGCATATTTTACCATTGTGACATTACAGGCATAGTTTTTTTCAGTGACAAACTTCCAGTGGTGACTTTTTAATAGATAGACAAGAATTTCCTGACCTCCTCTGGACAAACCTCTCCCCAAACCACATTTTTTATATGGTGTCATACCCAACATCATCTAAAACCACTCAAGTGAATCAGCTACCACTCAATTCTTTGGGTCAGTAAAATCTAAAAAATCAAACACTTGAGAACTTTTCTGTAATATTTTTTCTGTGTTTCCTTCAGTTTCATGTTCCTGGTTCTGCCTTTTTATCCTTTATAATAACATAGCTCCACGTGCTTTGATAATTACACTGCTTCTGTGCTTGCACACAGGCAATATAACATATCTTTGCCATAAATAATTAGGAGCAAATTAAAATTAAAAAAAAAATTGTGAAAAAAAAATTACACTTATAAAAAAGGATGATGCTATAATTTGCTGTGGCTGCCTGTTTTTTTCAAGCAATTAGAAAGTCAAAATGTGAAAAAGTTCCAGGACTAAACCCAAAGTAACTCATTATCAGCATGTAAGATTTCCCCCAAATTAGGTAACAACAATAAAATCAAGAATCCACCTAAATAATACAAAATTAATATCAATCAGAAAAACCTGACCTTTCTGTTAAAAGATACAGAATTTTTCGCTGCAGACGAAGCAGGGTAGTGTGAGGTGAAATGTAACATAACCGACCCAATTTGTAATGCAGCATTTGAATTTGTTTACAGTCACAGAATCACAGGGTGGATGAGGTTGTCAGGGTGAGCTAGAGCTAATTGCTCAGGACCATACCCAGTTGGTTTTTGAATATCTTTGGGAATGGAGACACCACAAGCTCTCTGGGAACCCTACCTAAGTGCTTAGCCACCCTCAGTAAAAAAGTGTTTTCCTTAAATCTAAATTGAATATACCATACTTCAGTTTGTCCCTTCTCATCCTGTCAGTGAACACTGAGAAGAGTCTATCTTTGACTTGTTTACTCTCACCAATCAGGTATTTATACAAAAGATATTCGAAGGATGATTAAAGGTAGTCCTGCAATAGTAGCAGCCAGGTCCCTCAGCACTCATGTGTACTTCTCACTGGGGCCTAAGGAATTAGCTTTCTTAAATGTTCCCCTAACAGAATCCTTCTCCAGCCAAGGCAAGCCTTCCTTACTCCAGATTCTCTCACTAGTCAGGAGGACTTGGTATTGCTGAGAACAAATCTTACCAGTAGAAAAATGGTGAAGAAGGTATTGAGTACCTACAGTGTTTTCATAATATTTGCCACCAGGTCCTCTGTCCACTTCAGCAACCCACATATTTTTCGGTGTTTCTTTTGCTTCTGCTGTACCTGTAGAAGCTCTTCTTGTTGCCATTCAAAGCACTTATCAGATTCAGCACTAAGTGGGCTTTGGCATTCCTAATCACATTCCTGCAGTCTCAGACAGTGTATCTATATGCCTTCTTGGTTACCTCTTCCTGCTTCTTTTCTAGTACACTTATTTTCTATATTTGTCTTTTTGTTTGGAACTTTTTCATCTATCAAGTTCTCTTACCTTTACTTTATTGACAAAACTCCCAGCTCCTCAACTCCTATCAAGGCACCGACTGTATTCCGCCTTCAGCTTGTGATCAAATGTAATTCCAAATCCCTTTCCAGAAAAAATGTTATGTTGTCCATCCTGTATAAGCTTTGATTTTATATTTGCCCTTATTCAGCTTTTTCCCACTGTTTCTCCTACTTGTCAAGGTAATTCTAAGTTCTTGAATCCTGCCGTTCAATATCAGCCCAGATTCTGTCAGCTTTGGGCTGTCATCCATCAACTAAACAATTAAATATTGGAGAGAAACTGGGCACAGGATGAAATATCAACCTCCTTCCATTTTGACAGGGAACCAATGATAACTAAAAGAGGACTGTGGTTTTCAATAGTTTTACATATCTTAGGGGAATGTGTTCACAAAAATACATTAATGTGAAACAGTGCAAAAACAAAACTGAAGCCTCACATTTAAATGCAAATATCTAGCAGCAATGATGAATTTCTGTGAAAGCAATGGATTAATTAAGCAGAGGCCATTTTCAGTTATTGATAGTATTCTAATTGTGATTTAAAAGAGTTTATACTATTTGCAGTATTTGAGACATTAGATTTAAATAAAATTATAGAACTGGGCTGTATTAAGACATTGCAATTTTTTAGAAAATAAAAACAAACAAATCAAAAACCAAAAAATAAAACAGCATTTGTTACTACAAAATCTGAAAGTTTAAATCTGTTTAGTGTTTGGTAAAAGTCTAGAAAAGAAAATTCTGTTTTGTATTTTGTAATAGTCTTAAGGGAAAACGCCACAGAATGGGAAATGTAATAGAGTTTCAGGTCATTATACAAAGAAGATAATGACAGAGCAGAATTTAGTGTAAAATTAGTTTTCCTGTGAGGGATATGGCTGAAAAATCAACTTATATAATGTACTGTAATGGTAGCTTTTTCTTTTTAAAGAGTATTTTAATCCAGTTTAGTCCTTAGCTTAAAACTTGGCAAGATTCAGTTGAAACAACAGATGCAGGAGGTTTAAAGTTAGGATTCATCTCATCTAACTTTAGCCATCTAGTCAGTTGTCTATTCAGTCAGAGTGAATTATTTAGGTGCTCTCTGCTGTTAACAGAAAGAGAGAAGAATCTTTACTCCTTTCTAAAATAAGTAGGATTAATCTAACTTTATTAGCACTACTTTACTCTCTCAATTGACTAGTGAGGGAATATCTATACTCTCTTTAGGACAGTGCAGTGGACTAAATCTTAGCTTATGCAAAGGTAGAACATATTTTAAGAAAATTTTAAGAAAAAGAATGAACCACTTGCACTACAAAATGAGTAATCCATCATAAGTAATACAGGAAAAAGTCCAAGTTTGAATATTATTTTTTAGTAAGGCCTATGAATTTGATACAGTTAGCAATGTGAAAAGGACAGACTTTCTTTTAACAACTCTTGCCCTTTATTTCCTCTTAATAAATGAAATGACACTTCAGTGTGTGTATTCAGCACTGTGCCTTTCACTGAGATACCACAAAAGCCATACTTATGATAAAGAAGTTATCATCTCACCTATAATGAAACAATAAAGTATTTCTGCTCACACCCCTAAATTAGTAAAAAATAGTAAATTATAACTAAAGTACTACAGAGGCAGAGGACTACATTAACTTCTGTTACATTAGTTCCCCAGGACTTTTCTTTCTGCATTAATTGTATTGTCTAAAAAACCCTCAGTAATCATGCCACTTAGAAACAGAGTGGTATTTCAAAACAATCCTTATGTAAACCAGGCTTAAGCTAACAGGAAGAAAAAAAAAATGTGAGAGGAAAATGTGTAAGACTAGTTATACTTAAATTCATAACCCCTTCTTGATAAATACCAATACAGTTTCAGAACTCAGGCATTATGTAGTATGGCATATGAAATATAATTAGGTAATAGTCCTTGCAATGTCCTTTAAATCTTCCCTGGTCCTTTCTGGAAAGCTGGAAGGCAGCTTGACATTTACTTCAAGTATTTACTTGTGGTACCTTGGAAAGTCTGGAAGAAAAATTACACTAAATAGGTAGCTGCTGGTAAAAGTGCATTGCTGTTGATAATATGGATCTATTTACACAGCACTTGGTTAGAAGGAGAAAAGAGGAGAGGAGTGGTTGTCTGCGAGGATTGTCTTCCTAAAACAAAGATGCTGAGATGGACAGAATTCAAAAGGTCAGTAAGGCGTCAAGGGAAGTAATTGCAGGAGAGAAAACCAAACCAAACCAACAAAAAAAAAAAATAGCTATCGCAAGTAAGCCCAGATCTGTCACACGTTTACTTAAAAACAAGAAAAAAAATATACATAACTGAAAGACATATTTCTAGCTGGTACTCATGGCATATTTCTTTTGTTAAATTAAAAGATTATTAAAAAAGTTTTGTGTATTACTCATGTTGACTAATAACTCTGCAACCATGAGAGCAGAATGAGATATGGATTTCACCAGTGGACTGAATTATACAGCTGTTTCCTGTTTATTTGTTGAGACCAAAAAATAAGTGATATAATTCCAGACCAAAGTGATGAATTAATCCTGGCAATTTTAGTCTCTCCTGATCTTATTCTCTTAGCCTCCTTTCTAGTCCTTCTTTGTTCAAATTGCTAATTCACCCTGTTATGATTCTAAATTTTTCTTGCTTAGCTTGCAATCCAGCTTCAACCCTTTCTTTATTCCTTTCCCATTTTTCTGCCACATGCTTGCTTCTCCCCCTCCTCACCAACACATTATTCTTTTTCTCTCCCTGTTGTCAGACCCTGCAAGCTCTACTGTTTTTTTAATCTCTGTGTTTGACTGTCTCCTTTCTGTGTGCACTGTTTCTGGATCCTGCTCCTCTATTCCTGGACCCTGCTTTGGCCACCTACCCCTGTTCTCCTCACACCTTCTCCCCTTCCTCTGCCTCCACTTTATTTCTTCCCTGCCACAATATTTCTTTCTTGCTAGACTGTAAATGAGGGAGCAGTGAAATCAGTTTCCCTGCTCATAGCTGCTGCAGGAGACACGGGGTTGCAGGGGAGACTAACCCATGTGCAGAGGGATCACGTTGTGGTGCTGAGGGGATGCAACATCTGGTTGGCTGCAGCAGCTGACAGAGAGCACAGTCCTCATGGAGCAGGCAGAAGGCTTTCTGTCTGACCTCTGCTGCACACAGCCAAACTGCATAAGCATCCAAGGCTTATTGCTTTGTCACATTAAGGGAAGACTTCCTTGCCCACAGTTAGCAGCATGTTCCTCAAACTAGCACTATTGCCTTGCCCATTTTACATGGCAAAGTCCTTCTCTAGACCACAGAGGCACGTAAAGCTGTAAAGGTATGTGAAGTCAAAGAGAATCTCACTCACTAAATTGCTTGTTTAAGGACTCCTCAGTATAAAAGAAATAACATATATCTAGGAAATTGACAATGAAGGCAACAACAAAGACTGGGCTCCTTCAGACATCAGTTCATTAAATGCACTGTTCAGAGATAACCTTGAAGAAGGTCAATCTGAACTTGTAACTGATAAGAAGGAAAAAAAAAAAAAACAACAAGAAAAATATCACTAGTATCAGATACTAAAGTGAACTTGTGATATTTTATTTCTTTTTTAAATTGTATAGTGTTCAGGGGACAGACCAACAATGGAGAAAGGGAAGCATTGGGGTAGGTTGGAAAAAAACAGGCACAGGGAAATGGAGAGGAGATGGATAAGGGGCCCAGCTGCCTATCTTCTTATTAATCCTTTTACTAACCATTTTTTCTATGTAAATTCCCTCTCTGTTCTTTACGTGTGAGTGCTGCAAGGTCTACATGCAAGCAATTAGAATAAGTCTGAACTGAAAGGACTTATAAATCCATGTGTGAGGAACTGGAGAGGTAAGGACACAATCCTTTATACATGTGTGTTTATGTGTCATTTGCTAGCGCATTTTAAGCTTGACTGACTGACAAGTAGGAGACCTGCACCAGAGAAGATTCAGGGTCTGGACTAGTGCCTAGGAAAGAGGTCCAGATCCCAGCATGTATATTAGGTAGAGACCATCCTAATACTTGATTAGTGTATTATTGTGAGTATACGTGTGAGAATGCAGCTAACAGAGGCAGCTGGCAGACTCTGCAGTTAAGCAGCAGTGCCTGGAATCTGCTTCTGGACCTTCTGGAGACAAACTCCAAAGTCATCAGGAAGCACCTGGAAAGCCTATGAGAAACCTGAAGGATGTTTGCTGTTGTCAGGCAAGGATGAGATAACAGGATTTACAAAGGTGTGGGCACAAGGAAGCTCTAGTAGCTTCTATTCTACCTGATTAACACAGTGTCTGAAGCCTCTGTTGCAGCTGCCCTCTTATTAGGGAAGGTTGGTGCATCTTCAGTCAGTGCTCAGGAGGGGCCTGTATAAGAGCTGGGCCCACATCACAGCTCCCAAATGCAGCAGTTTGTGCAGAAGAGTGTGCAGGAGGGAGTCTCCACTGAAATGATACTGTCATAACAGTCTCAGTCAGATATGGTGATTAACATGTAATGGAGCAGTTTCTCCAGCAGATGTGGAGCAGCTGCCCGTGCCAGGGCAGAAGAATTGATGCAGATTGAGCCTCAGATTGTGGATGCAGCCTTCCAAGTTCCATGCTGGAAGAAGGAAGACAGAAAATGAGCACCTTTGTCTTGTGGGAGGTGTGCTGTCCTGAGGAATCTGTGCTGCCAGGTGGAGGAGTTAGGGGAAGAAGTGAGCAGGCTGAGCAGCATTTGCAAAGGTGAAAAGGAGACAGACAGGATTGTCTCTGACACTCAACAGATTGAAGTGCCCAAGCAACAGAGAAGCAAGTAGTGTCCAATTCCACTATCAATGCAAGGGAAACCTCCAGAGAAGGGGAAGGATTGGCACTGATGATTCTGAAAATAAGGCTCCTGCCCCCCTGAGGACTTACATCTGTAAAATAGGTTTACCACCCTCAAAGGTGAAGGGCAGCCAGGTGTACCTACAAGCAAAGAACCTGGTTAACTTACGTCTAAACTTTAAAAGATTACCAGGAAGAAATGGTGAATCACCATAAGAGGTGACTCCCTGCTACAAGGGACAGAGGCACCATCTGCGAGCCTGAGCAGTCATCTGGAGAGGTTTACTGCCTGATGAAGGCCAGGATCCAGAATGTCGTGGAGGGGGCTATTTATGTGAGTTTTGCTGCATGTGTCTGTGTCTGTGGGGTATGCTGCCAGTGTTGATACTGGCTGAACCTGCAAACAGAACAGCAGCAGCCACCACATAGAAATAGGCTGGAGGGACTCCCAGGGTCCCAAGCTGGGCTTCAGCACCCAGGAAAGAGGAACGCAGAAGTCTGCTGCATCTGTCTGGTTCACTAACATCATTTTGAAAAGATTTTCCCCTAAAATCCCCACATACCCTATATGTGACTCCCTATACGTGACTTTATAGTAGGAAAAGAAAAAAAAAATCTCTAATAATATTTAGGCTATGTCAGAACCCCAGAGTGACATAATTTAGGTTAAACAGTTTATATTAAACAAAGTCATATTAAGTGAAGAGGAGAGAGTATGACAGCCTTATTTTTCCTGCTTGTAATATCATTAATTGTCTCAGAATGCAAAATGTATTAATTGTCCTTCTGATTCAAGAGAGACTATTATACTCTTTTATATCTCTTATGGTAACACAGAGTTAAAACATAAAGTGAACGATGATTTGAAGATTTCAGACACACAGGGTCATGGTAAAAAGAGACCTCAGATAACTTCAATAAGCAATTCTCAGTACTTGAGAAACAAGGGAGTCATCTCATGAAGGCTTTTTATTATGAAGCCCGTAAGTGTAGATTTCCAGAACATGAAATTAATGCTTCTGCTAAAGTATAGGGAGCACTAATTACTGTTTTTTATGTTGACATGGCAAATTATCTCTGAGAGAAAAAAAAGTTAGATTAATTCTATTTCTGGAGGCAATAATGGGTTGATATATGGTGGATTCTGTCTGGTGTTCATTGTGTCTTTTTATCAAGTGGATGGCAGGTAGATTGATAATTGGGTCCCAGCAAGAAGCAGAAAAATAAGCAACATCACCCCATCCAGTGAATGAAACAAGTAGATAGAGAGAAAAGGTAGAAGAGAGGAAATAAGAGGAGGTTTTACAGGATTATGGCTGTCAGAATTTAAAAAGAGTTTTGTACAAAAAGCCTAAGGCTGACTTTCAGGTTGAGGAGCTACACCATGTGTGCTATGCTATGAAACACCTCTCTTCCACACAGATTTTACTACTGGCACTAGTTTTATGTTGGTAACCTCCCTCTCACTATAAACTTTTGAGGATGAATTGCATGGATCATATTTGCTTCATTTCTTCCAAATGTGAGGTGTTATCTTCTAATCTTCTCTGCTAGCAAAGAAATATCAGGAAATCTGACCCCCTTTTGGAATCCTTGTTTTGCCTGTCTGCTGGGCCCTACTGTTGACAAGCTTGCTTAAATTACATTTTCTTTGGTTGGGAAAGTAATGTGTTGTTTATATCAGGGCTGTGACTGAAGCCCAGCACATCAGAGAAGCACAGGAGTGCTGTGAAGCAATCATAGATAAAAACAGGACGTATTTGTAAACAGGTTGTGTGAGTCTTTTGGTTCTCATTCACCTGTGGAGAGAGAATTAATGCCTTATAAATAAAGCCAAAGGGGGAGATGTTAAACACTCTGTACTTGCTTCGCAAATATATGCATCTAAAAATGGATTTGCATTTTTTGTTTTTAGCTTTGTATTATTACATCAAAACCACTTTCTGCTGTAGCCTGTAAGGCAAATGAAGGGATATTATAAAAAATGAGGGTAATCTCTTTAGTAAGATATATTTTTTCAGTAGTAAGGTCCATGATGATTTTTCTGCATATGTATATATGTGCCAGATTAATTTTTTTTGTTTGTTTCAAGTGAAATGAAAAAGCATTGTGTCACCTTATCCAGAACTTCCATTTCCAATTTGCACATCTTAGACCCTCAGGAAAACCAAACTGTCTTCTCTGAGAGAGAGATTTCCCTACACTTCTTTCTGCCCCTTAATGCATAGTGTGTAAGGGCCCTGCCTCCAAATACCTAGAAAGAAACCTAAAGCTCAGTCCTGAGTATGTTTCCTGAATGGTTGAAAAACTGATATGATATGATAAATAGAAAACTCTGTCTGGGTCTGTCACATGGTGCAGCTCCCAGCTAGTGGATGTAGGTGGAATATCTGTAAAATTCCATTATTTCCCTGGAATTCATCCTAGTCAGCTTGGACATCCCTTTGTCTGAGATCACAGAACGTTCCAGGGTCATTTGTGCCTTTTTCTACCTTGATGCCACACCAACCTCCTCTATGGCAGTACAGGTTCATTCTCCTCTCCCATTTCCTTCTCATAGCCAGGTGTCCTGCTTAGTCAGGCACCACTAACAGTCACCACCATGGTGCAAATTTGTGTTGTTTTAGTCACTTATCTCAGAAGGACATGAACTGCTATAGGAGATGTGTATCAAAGAAACCTAAACAACTAACTCAAATGAAACATTGAGTTTTGTATGGTTGCAGTTAGGGGAGATGACTCCTACCAAAGGCAAAGTGATTCTGTAGAGTCCTGCCTTGCCTCAGGAACCATCCAAAAAAATGGGAGCCTCTTGAGAAGGAGGATAAAAAAACCCAAACAAACAAAAGTATTTTTCAGTAGACTGGTAAAAGCCAAAACTGTAACAAGATGAAGGCTTTTTTTCATTACTCTGCTATTGCTGCCCTTTCAGTTCTTTCTCTCTTCTGTCCCTGTTCTTTTCACACAACTCCTGCATATTTAGTGGGAGATGTGGAGGGGAATTCACTATGGTGTAATCCTTCCAGGGCTGTTTATACTTCCAGTCAGGAGATAAAAAGAGATGATTTCATCTTAGTGTTTATTTGTAAGGGATAATGAGACTGGTTGCAGCAGCTGCATTTTCCAGTATTTTCCTCATCGTGGCTTTGGGAGAGTTTCTGTCTGGTCAGATTAAAAAGCTTTGGTCTTCCTTTGTTCACATGACCCTCACACTGTTTTCTGATATGTGAAGTTCTTGCTGCTGTCATCTAGTGATAAGGAAGGAACACAAAGCTTTTCCTAAAATTATTTTTAAACTATCTCTGTAATAAACTTCACATAATTATTTTGAATCCTAGGGGAAGATTGTTTTAAGCTATTCTTTTTAGTGATGTATAAAAAAATGTGAATGTAACAGAGGGTCCATCTTCACAAAATATATGATCAAAATGGATTCTTTATAAAGGCATATTGTATTGTATTACAGCAGAAACTTTTCTAAGATAACATGTGTGAAAAAAACTTTTGTGATTTTAGTTTTAGAGACTTAAATGTCAGCCTTTAGGAAAAATGTTTTCTAAAAGCTGAAATAAGCAATGGACCTTTAAATCAAGTGACCTCAAATGAAGTTTTGTTCAAAAAGTGGGGAAAAAAAAAAAAGCCTTAAATGTTAAAATAAAAGATATGGAATTGATTATATTTTAAAAGTTGGTTTAAGTTATCAAATAAATTTATATATTATTTTCAACTGTACAAGCTCATAGCTTGCTTGTAATTATCAGTTATATCTACATAATGATGAAATAGAAGGCAAATACTTCTATTCTAAAATTATTTGCTTAATACAAGTAGATTTCCAGTACAATGAAAAACGTCAGTGAGTATTAAGACATCCGCTGGACTCAGATATTCCACATTAGACCAAACTTAACCATTTACAGTGCCCTGGGACCCAGAAGAAAAGATTAACTATTAAAAGTATCTTGCTTCTGGGTTGATGGTTATGTCATGGTCTTTGGAGGGCAGTAAATGAACCTGTTTTAAAGCTAAAAAGAAAGCTGGAAATAAGAATGGGTTTTCTTTTCAGGAGGCATGCTTCCTTTCAGCAGGGAATAGATAAGCAGCAACCACTTGGTCACTGGCTACATAAATATGTAGAATCAGTTTTGCCATGCTTGTCCCTTCCTGTTTACATGTGACATAGGCGGAAATGTATTTTAATAAAAAAATAGGCAAGTCCACCTCATTACAACACTGCACGTTATAGAATTTGTCAGTGTTATATATGAAAATCCACTAGAAGCTTCATAAATATAAACTTCTCAACATTCGCATACACATTTGCTATCATGAACAGTGATGGTAGGGAGGAGGTTGAAATGCTTTTTCCAGTATCCCTCTCTGCCTGGCAGCAAGTCTGTCATAGCACATGAGCCACTGAAAGGAAAAGGCTGAGGGGATGCTACATGCAATCTCTCTCATCAGAAATCAGGAACTTCAGGACAGGAGTCTGTGTAAACTCAGAAAATGAAAGATATTGGAATAGTTAAGGCTCTAATTCACAATAAGGAAAACAAAGGCTCAAGGTTCCTGTTTAGAGGAAGTGTTCTGCAGTAACTGCAGAAAATTGCGCTTTTGCAACTTGCTTTCATAGGATGTCCTCTCCTTTCTTCAAAATCATGCAGAAATTTTTGAAATTTCCATAATTTCCGAAGCAGAATAGTTACCACTCCAGTTCTGTTTAGGATATTGTGCTGTATAATGCAACACACATATTTATTTTGATATTTTTGTCTCTTTGTCTCAGCTCTTAAGACATTCTTGAGACTGTTTGTTCCCAATGTATACTTATATATATAACAGTAAGCTAAAAAACCCATCTTGATGTTTACAGAAGCAGGAAATGCTCCTTCCTAAAGGAACATCTCTCACTCACACAACTAGAGAAAAACACCTGGTATTTCAGAAGTGATTTGTAATTCTATGTTGTTGGTTAGTTTCATTGATTTAATGATTGACAATGTAAAATTAGTAAGATCAATGAAGATACTAGTAGATATCCAAAGGGATTACGCGTGATGCATCTTCTCTCTCTCTCTGGAGATCTGTGATAAATAGCAAAGCTGATACCTCAAACCCTCTCATAATGTCTGTTTCCATAGTATTATTAGGAAAAAAGAGAAGTACTAACATCTAATGAATGCCATTTTTGAATGCAGACAGTGCAAGCACGTGGTTTTGTGATTTCCTCAACAGA
This sequence comes from Anabacerthia variegaticeps, assembly GCA_035583185.1. Taxonomy (NCBI): domain Eukaryota; kingdom Metazoa; phylum Chordata; class Aves; order Passeriformes; family Furnariidae; genus Anabacerthia; species Anabacerthia variegaticeps. The sequence continues at coordinate 58,250,312 of JAWWEW010000001.1, forward strand.
CAGTGGAGACTGAAAACACCTCACTGGAGTATTCAGCTGACCTACTGTATACAGATACTTCAGGTGCATCACTTCACTGCCATTTGTGGGAGCTTAGATAATTTACACTAGAAGTCTGACTTTTCAAGGGTTGCAGCTGAGTGACATGAATCCTATCCAAAGCAAATACTGCAGTCTTAGAGAACTCAAGGAAAATTCTCACATCAGCATTTGTCTGCTAATTCTTCTACCACATGCAGAATCAGACCTCGCTTAACGAAACAGCTGCTGTAGTGTGTTTGAGAGTACTTACAATTAAATGCTCCATACAAAGATGGCAAAGCCTGTTCTTTGGTAATATGTCTCTAACTGCATTTTATGGCAGTTAGTCATAATTTTGCCTGCCTATAGCAGTTTATGGTCATAATAATATATTGGCACATATAACATCAGCTGTTTCAAATTTCATCAATATAACAAATGCCAACCATTCCACACACCCAAAAACAGTACCGAAAGTTATAAAATTTGGTGAGAGGAAGATTTCTAATGTTCTAAAAATCAAAATAATGCTTTAACATCTGAACTGTGGCTGTCAGGACCTTTTCTATATTGCTGTAGCAATACACTGCAAATATATCTAAATATGAAAAAAAAATGTAGAAAAAAACTTAATGTGATAACACAAAAATCCACCAACTGTAAAATAACAAAATTTCTGAAAAGTCTGAGGAACGTTTTCCAGTATTAAAAAAAAAATTGTCCAAGTCTTATTTTTCCTATAACATCTTTAAGCCCTATTTAGTAATCAAAACCCCCTAGATTTGCCAAAATGTCTTTCCCATTGAAAATGAATCAATCACATGGCCAAAATATATCAGCCATGTACAGTGTATACTGTTTAGAAAGACTAAGCTAGAATCTTATGATTATGTACAGAAATAGCTTGTTAATATAATCTCTGTATGTACATCATCAGAGCTATTAAAACAGCGGATTACAAAACTACAGGGAATTTTTTTTTCCCTTTAGAAATCTAGTTGGATGATGGCTTCCTCTGTAAAATAATTTTAGCTGTCAGTCCAGGATAAGTTCTGTCTTTTCCTGTGACATAACCTAGAAGATGAAGTGATCTGCAACAGAATTTGTAACTATACTATTGATGTATCCATGCAGAGGACGATCTTAATGACAGCAGGGTTCCTTCAAGAACATGTATGGATCATTTACTTTTACAGGCCTTTCACTTATTAGAAGCTTACAGTCATCATTACAGATGTGCTTGTGAGCAGCCGTTTTCCCAGTTAACACATTACCTCCCACAGAAGTACTGACCAGTGCAAACGCATTTGGGTTGTCATCCAAACCCAGAGAGGAGTCCCAATGATTTAAATAGGATCACATATGTGCTAGGGTTTTAATCTGTTTATATAGAGAACAGGTATCTAAGGAGACTGGTTACAGAAACAATTAATTATTTTGAAAGTTATAAGGTTAGAAGTGTATTTCTTATCTTTTTGGAAAGTGTTTATTTTTAATTTTTTTTTAAAAGCATATCATATATAGAGAAGATCATTACTGTTTTTTTTGATACAAAGAATTAGGCAATATATTGCCATACTTTATCTTTCATGCAGTAACTTTCATGCCGATTAGTGTTTATTAAAGAAATGGTTTCCGTCTACTTGGCCATAGCAGACTGAAGCCCTCTACACTCACGCTCCAGGTAAACACCATAAGCTCCACGCTATTGATTTAGCCAACAGTATAGCCATATCCATTAATTTCTAAGTCACTGTATATGGGGATGCAGAGTGTGGGGATGTAGGGTATGGGTACCAGGAGAAGAGTGAGAAAAGGCACAGCTTATTCACTTAAAAACAGAGTAGAAACTGTGATTTTAAAGAAATTTAGATATCTGATACTGTCTTCCAGACTTCACTGGAATTGCAAGAACATTTATTGCATGCAAAACAACATATTTCATGGAGTCTTGAATTGTCTCACGTTACAGAGCTAGGGGCAATAAGTTACAATAGGAAATTCTCAATATACTAATCTGCAAACAAAATGAACTTATCAAAATGAAGAAATAAATGAAATGGAAGCTTCAACTCTTTTAATCTTTTAATCAAAGGCTTAGTGGCAGAATTTTATAATGAAGACCGCACATTACCAAGTCTTCATTACTTGAATGTTAAATTAATTAGTGTTACTATGAAGTTTCATAAGTTCTTTAAACTAGCCTTGTCAAAATAAATTAACAAAGTATGCTCTGTGATACTCTACCACTTTTTCTCCCCTCTTTTTCTGTTCTATTTTCTTCACATTATGCTTCCTTGTGTGCTTGATAGTTCACAAAATTGTTGGATCACAGTGGAGACCTTCTTCAATGTCTATCCATGTTAGTTTGAGCCTTACTAAGCTTGGTGGGAGTCAGAGTGGGCACTGAGTGCCCCTATATCAATGAAAATAAGTCATGTTCTATTGTTATAGCTAATTGGCCTGCAAGCATTGCAAAGCAGGGCCTCTCTTTGACGGTGTGATTGTACAGCACTTAACACAATGGGGCGTCCGTTCTGATTGGATTATCTCTATTAATAGCATAGTTCTGTTGTGAAGGCAACTGTTGTAAATCTTTACCATGTGATCAGGGCATTTTTTTATTAATTACCTGCTTTTAGAAAGAAATCTGTACAAGACATTGGATAAATAAAGTATGCACTATAAAATCTGTCAGGTAGCTGGTATCAAGAATTATGACATTTTAAGAAAATTTATATATATATATATACATATATATATAATATTAGAAAATATTTTAGTGAAGAAAATGAAATATTCCAGGTCTATGTGCATCATCTGCATTCCAGAAATGTACAATACTCTTTTAGTGACTTTATTGAATATTGGAATTCCACTGGATAATCATGCACTGAGTGTGAGTACTGGAGAAAGGGCATTATCCTTAAAATATAATGACTCTGTTTTGTTTGGTTGGATACAGTGCTATTAGAGTGTGCATACATGTGTAGGAGAGAAGCTGCTGACACTTTTTTAAGCTCTTCATTAATCCCAGTTTTGAAGTCTCAGAAAAGCCTAGTTGCTTTTTTTTTTTTTTTTTTTGTAATTGGTGATAGCAAATACTGCTGGCCAAAACATCACGGTTCTTCATAGTCAACATCCTACTGATGTGAAAGGAAAATGTTCCCCTTTCTACAGAGTCAAATGCTGAACCATCTCACTGTCACACTGCCACCTTCATAGGGCATACATAACCTTTAACCTGACTAGGCACTTTAGTAGCAGTTTAAATCAAAGTCCTGTTTCATGGGGGCAGTAGGACTCTGTAATCATAGAGTGGTAGACCCAAAAGCAATTTTCTCTGTAATGGAAAATGAATTTGCGGGGAGTCCCTTCATTTGTCCAAACCCTTGGAAAATAGAATTGCAGCAATATGTTTCATGCTTTTTCTTGTGTGGCATGGTGAAGGGACAGTTGCTTCCCAAAGGCACAGTTTCAATCTGTTTGTTTGGAGACTCAGCTCTGCATTGCTACCTGCCTGGAACTCTCATCCCAAACAGTAAAGAGCGCAAGGTTTCTTTCTCATAAAAGTTTGTATTTTGTGAATATTGATAAGTATACTAGAAAAGACTGGCATGGTGTAATGCCACGTTCGGGCTCAGTTTGAACCCTTACAGCAAATAAATATGAAAAGTCATACCAGATGTCCGCTTAAAATCCAAGGGCTCTGCTTGTGAATCTTATGTAAGGTTCAGCATCACTTGTTCTCACAGTTGACTGTGAAGTGGGTCTGGCTCCCAGCCCAGGTCTCTCACGCAATGATTAACCTGAGACTACGCAGCACCATCTGGTACTGTCTCAGGTAAGAAACATGTATAAATGACTGAATATTTACACTCTTCCCTCTGTAAGCAGAGCAACATTTGAGGGATGCACCTTTATCTTTTCCCTCAGAACTGCCTTGAAATATTTCATGCACATTTTACTACTCTCAGCACTAAGCCCCCTCCCGAAAGTCTGCCTGGTAGTCGGCTTCCTTCTTTGTTTTACATCCTCTTTCTTTCTATCCGCTTCTGTCTCACTTCTCCCCTTCCACCCTTCTTCCCTCTCACCCTCTCCTTCTTTTTCTTTCTTTCTTTCTTTCTTTCTTTCTTTCTTTCTTTCTTTCTTTCTTTCTTTCTTTCTTTCTTTCTTTC
>JAWWEW010000001.1:58254708-58275961 GCA_035583185.1 Anabacerthia variegaticeps
AATACATATAAACTGGTTTAGTGTTACTGAAGTTCGGTTCTGTGGGTACTCTCCCCCTCCCCTCCCCCCCTTTCCCCTGTGGCCCAGAGGGGTCTCTGTCCTGGGCCCTCTGGCTCTTGGCATTTGGCCAATTTTTCAAACCATCACAGGTGGTCATGTGTTTCAGTGGCTAAGAGCAGTAGGGCATGATCCTTCGCTGTCCTTCTACAGTAAGTCACAAATCTGATCTCACCCTCTTTTGTGTTTCCAATGAATCTCTTCTAAAATGCCCCTCTAAAGTCATAATGTAGGAAATATAAAGATCATACTGTGTGAAATAGCCAAAGATTTGAGATGTCCTGGATTCTACAGACCCAACTTTCTATAATGTCTGCTCTGCAGCTGACGTGGTCTTGTGGCATACAGGGGTGGAGCTGAGTCAGTCTCTAAAAGAGCTCTCATTATTTTTTTTTTTTTTTACCCTGTGCCTGTGTATTTCATAAGAATGAAATCTGAAAGAAGAGTGAACTTAGAGGTTTCATAGACCTTGAGCCTACAGTTCTAACCCTTCACGAGAACCAAAACACATGGAAATGAAAATAAAATACTGAGGATACAGGATGCTATAATGGAGAAGTGGCAGAAAGTAATATCCCAAGAACTGGCTCAGACATAGCCTGGGAACTTGATACTATTAAATATTTATGAATGATTGATTCTTTCTCTGCAATTTTGTCAAAAGTTGCCAAAAATTTTTCACAACTATTACTACATACTCTTTCTTAAATTATTAATTTATTTTAAAAGCACTTGCATTATTATAAAAACAAACAGCTCTGTGTAGTCTTATTCTGGATGTTGTAAATTAGTAACTTTGGGACAGGTATGGTTAAGATTCTGTTCTGCCTCAGCAGCCAGACTAAACTGGGAAGATACTTTGATTTCTGCTTCTAAAGGTTCCTAAATACAGGAAGTAACTTTCAGAGATATGTTGAACAAGGAAGGTAGCTAAAGATAGCTAAAACAGCAACGAAACACATCAAGGTCAGTTGTGATGCTCGAATGTAAAAATGCATCGCTAACAGACAGGAAGGAGCCTCATACCCCATCAGGATAGATGGAACTGTTCCCAACTTCGTTACCAAAAATGTATCCGTTCATATCTAGGAAACTCTTATGTTTTTTAAATTATTTTATTAGAAATTAAAAATCCTCAATAAGAGGTGGTAACACAGACAACAAAACAGGAGTTGAACCTGTCTCTGGATTATGACATCAAGACAAAGAGGAAATATTTACAGAGGTGTAAGGGGTTGTCACTGTGTTTAATGGACTGAAATTAAGAATAGTCAGATGTAGGCTGAAAAGCAACAAAAGCTTTCTCACATTGATATGTCTGAAAATATAGAAGAGACTCCAAAGGGAAGTTGTAAAGGAATAATCAATGCTAAACCCCAGAATATAATTATTAATTCTTCATTGGCAGCAATACTTACTAGGCAGCCCAAAAGGGCTTTTCTATCCTTGGCTTCCATTATTCTATGGTAAAATTAGAAGGCAAATAAGTAGAATTGTTCACGACAACCTTATCTTTTATTGCCAGTAGGAGAATGCTTACCCAAGCTAATCATGCTGCAATATAACTTCAACATTTTATATGGGATATTATTATAGGTACATATCACTATAACATAGTGCTTTCATTTTGAGCCCATCATGGTGCTGTAACAGTTTTCCAGCAAAACATGTTAAATATAAAGGGGGAAAATGAGTGGGAAGTATAGTACTCAATTACCTCTACTGTGGCTTCTGTTTTAGGGGTTTTATTGTTAGATTTGTTTTCCCTTACTAGTTCACAATAGCAGCTGGGATTTACTTTGTGTGTTTGTCATTTTAGTTTGAGGGTCTCCAGGGCTCTTAAATGCATTCAGCCTTTCCTATTCAGTGGTATTTATTTTCCTTACCTTCTTTTCTGTAGTTTTTAATTTCATTGAAATTAATTGCTGTTTAGATCAATGACTTGTAAATGTCAGTATACTGATGGGATGCTGAGGAAGAAAAAAATTTTTGTGAGCTTTCATGAATTGTGGGGACACAAAATATATCATTAGTAAACAGAAGCAACTCCATTTGAGGTGGTAAAACAGAAACTTTAAAACTTGTGCACACAGTACTAGAAATCAGGTCCAAATTACACAGAAGGAACAATGCTGCTTACCTTCTTCATGGTGTTTCTATGAAAAAATGGGTGCCTTTATGGAATCAAAGTTATACTATTTTCTTGACTGCTGCTTATTTTGGGAAATAAATTTGTTTGAAATGCCAGAAATTATTTACATAAAATGGAGTCCTTTGTTAATCAAGAAATTCATCCACCACTCTGAATCCAGATGGAGCTAGCAACTAGACGTGTTTCTGTGGGGATTAAAAATAGTTTAGAATTTAGATATTGTGACACAGAGATAATATAGAAATACCATAAATAATGCTTCTCCATTGTTTCTGCCTGTCAAAACTTCTTACAAAAAAATTGTCTATCATTTTTCCTGCCAGAAGTTCTCGCCAAAGCTTCCTGCTGGAGTTTCCTGACAGAAGATTGTGTTACCGTTCTTCTGAATAAGGCGACGTGCCAACCAACCAGGTACACCTTCTTTTGAACACTATAAAATTGAGAAGAAACTTTGGAAAATTAAGGGGAAAGAGGAAAGAGAGAGACAACTGGTTCCTGTTACCAAAAATATCTCTCCCTACCTCTCCCTCACCTTTTCTCTGCTCACTTTTTCTTCACTACTGCCTGCTGCCTGCCTGCCACCAGGGACTGAAACTTTGCCAGCCTGGAAAGAACCGAGATCCACCATGCCACATGCTTGAGTTATATCATATCCTTCTACCCTTACCATATTTTTGAGATCCAAAAAGGTACTGACCCAGCGGTGCTTGGACCGAGACGGCCTGCAACACTCCTTGTGAACGACAAAACCACATCTCCTGGCTGCACTCCAGAGAACTAAAGCTGCTAAGACGCCCCCACAGCTACAGAGATAACACCAAAACCAGCAGAAACAGAGGGAAACAAAGAGGCGAAACTGCTTCTTTCCCCCACCACAGCCCGCCCCCACACCAACTTGGCAAAAGGTAGTTTTTGGTATTATCTTTTCTTTGCTTCTAAAAGTAATCTTATGTTTTGTTTCTTCTCTTTGCATCTCTTAGCAATTAATAAAATCAGGTTTTGGTATCAACAGATAACTTGTGTCAGTTTTAATTTTGCTCAGGGAAAATATTCAAATCTCAAGTTCTTTATGCAATAATTTAGCAGACTGTAACATTTTTCTCCTATAAAAACAATAATAATAGACTACATATATAAAACTGTCTGAAGTCCAATGCCAGCAGGTTGAGGGGCAAAGCCCTGAGGTACTCAAAAATGTGAGTTCAGAATTGCAGTTGTAACTCTTCTCCCAGATGTACACTCAGATATGCCCACTTCAGATTTCTCAAGCAAGGAATCACCAAAGAAAATCCTGTTAATTTCTCTAGCTCTCAGATGATAAGATTTCCATGTGAGAATGGTTTTACTCCCTTCATAAGCTTTCATTAAAAAAGCTTATGATGAAAGCCATGTCCTAAAGGATGAAATAGATATGCCTAGATAAAATTAGGCAAGATCTGATTTTGAATTTTTTCTTCTAGTAAATTTCTATCTTCAACAAAATTTCTGTCCCAATGTGCATGTCAGTTAGCCTTGCTAATTCAGAAGCAAAGAGCTAATATGAAATTCAACTGTGACATAGTGCCAATAGATCTTGGTTTCATTTATTAAATTATTATTAATTATATTCATAAATATTAAATACCAGGTTAAAGAGAGATCTAGACGGTGCATCTGTTTCTACGACACCCTTGTTCATTTGACAATCACCAATGGATAATACGAAGGTGACAGGAGGAGGCTGCATTTAGCTATAAACGAGCTAGGACCTCTTCTATTCTTTCACTAGGTAACTTCAATGGCCAGTCCATCTGAGTTCTCTGAGACACTATATGGACACACCACTACTTGAAATAGAAAAAAATAAGATTTTACAAAAAACCCTTTGAATTATATAAAAAATATACACAGCTTCTATAACTGTTGTTAATACCTAGTACTTTTGACTAAAAATTGACACCAAAAAGTACATAATGATGCTTAATTCTTGTAAGTGTTCTATTTTCTCCAACACAGAAGAGTCACAGTCATAGAAGGGTTTGGGTTGAAAGGGGCCTTAAAGATCATCTAGTTCCAACCCCTCTGCCATGGGCAAGGACACCTTCCACAAGACCAGGTTGCTCAGGGCTCCATCCAACTTGGCCTTGTACACTTCCAGGGGTGAGACATTCACAATTTCACTGGGCGACCTTTTTCAGTGCATCACCACCCTCACAGTAAATTATTTTTTCCCTAATATTCAATTTAAACCTACTCTCTTTCAGTTTGAAGCCATTCCACCTTATCCTGTCACTCTATGCTCTTGTAAATAGTCTCGGTCCGTCTTTTTTGTAGGCTCTCTTCCAGCACAGGAAAGCTGCAATTAGGCCATTCCTGTCTTCTCTTTTCCAGGCTGAATAAACACAATTCTCTCAGCCATTCCTCATAGCAGACATGCTCCATCCCTTTAATCCTCTTGGTGGATCTCCTTTGAACTTGCTCCAACAGGTCAATGTCCTTCCTGTGCTGTGAACCCCAGAGCTGGATGCAGCACTCCAGGTGGGGTCTCACAAGAGCAGAATAGAGGAGCAGAATCACCTCCCTTGACCTGCTGGCCATGGTGCTTTTGATGCAGCCCAGGATACAATTGGATTTCTGGGCTGCAAGTGCACATTGCCAGCTCATGCTCAGCCTCTCATCCACCAGCACCCCCAAGTCCTTGTCCTCAGGGCTGCTCTCCATCTGTTCATCCCCCAGCCTGTACTGATACAGTAGTTGCTCCAGCCCAGGTGCTGTACCTTCCACTTGGCCTTGTTGAACCTCATGAGAATCCAATGGGCCCATTTCTTGAGCTTGTCCAGATCCTTTCTGGATGGCATTCCATCCTTCAGGTGTGTGAACCACTCATCTTGGTGTCATCTGCAAGTTTGCTGAGGGTGCACTTAATCCCTTAATCTATGTCATTAATTAAGGTATCAGGCAGCAGTGTTCCCAATCCAGACCTCTGAGGGACACCACTTTTCATTAATGTCTATTGGGACTCTGAATTGACTACTCTGATTGACAACTACTCTCTGGATGTGACCATCCAACCACTTTCTTATCCATTTTGCAGTCCACACAAGACACCCATCTCTCTCCAGTTTAGAGAGAAGGATATGGTGACAAACTGTGCCAAAGGCTTCACAGAAGATGCAAAGTTATACTAGTGGTCTGAATTGGATAGGAACTACAGAACTGAGAGGCAGTTTTCTTTTATCATTTTTTCTACTGACATACATCACTTATAACTTTATGTATACCAATGACAGCTAATCCTACCTGAAGTCTATCTTTTTGTAACCAGGGAAGAACTCTACAGTGTCAGAAATTATTGAGCTACATTGTTCAACTGTGATAATTTGTGGGGATGATAATCAGAAATGACTCAGCATTAGTGAGTTTGGATCAACATTGTAACACATTCTCTTCCCATAGTCCTGCTTTCTACGAGCACAGGCAGATGTCTGAACATTTTGTGGAACAAGGTAGGACTGTGAGTATGTGGGGATAGGGAGAGGCATCAAAGCCTGGCTTCGTCTCCTTACCCAAATATCTGCCTAGTTAGCTGTTGGGAATATGAAAGGGAGGTATGATAGTAGCGGGGAGGCAAAAGTCATTATGGAAGTGTAATGGTTCTGGTTACTCATATTGGACACAAAACTAGTCTGGGCAGAACTCCAGTTCCATTTTATTGACATGATAGCAAGCTTAATAACATTAACATTATTTAGCCCTGAACACAGTTAGAAGGGTAATATTATCAAAGATGAAAATGTATATGTATATATTCATATAGCTTTGTCTCTCTGTCTCCACACACCTCTTTGTGGTTACAGTTGAAGATGTGTGAATCTATTCATGCATCATACATATACACATAGAAACTCATATTCCTTTATGTGCAGAGAATAGGCCTAACATCTACATCAAACACAAATATATGCACCACCTTAGCTAGTACTTTTGATAAGATGTTAAGCCCAGCTGGGTGGGAACAGAAGAGAAGGGCTGTATAGCTATGATCCATTGCCCTATATTGCCTCTGCAGTGATAGAAGAACTGTGTATCACAGCTTGTAAGAAAACTTACAATGCACAGAGAGTATTGAAGAAAACATCAGCTAGTCATTCTTTTCAAGTGTTATTACTTACAGAAAGTCACCAGTATGATAAGAATTTAAAATCCTATTAGGCAATTGAGATTTTTTCCTGTAATTTGACATGAAAGTCTTTTTGTTAGTGACTTTCAAATTGTATTAGCTCTAAAGAGGGAATGAAGAAGTAGATTCTGGCTGTGAGCCAAGTCTGAGACACAGTCCTACCACAATAAATTCCAGGGTGAGTGGCAGAAGCATGCAAATGAGCCAGGAACTCCGATGAGCAGACATAGCACAGACAAGCTGATAGGAAAATGCAATGTTAACCTCCCATTTTCACTATGACAAAATTGCTTGAAATTTGTGGGGCATAGCACTGGGTAAGAGCTGGATTTTATCCTGTGGCTCATATACAGGAACAAATGCTCCTTTAGCAGTTAGACAATATCTGTTCCATGTTATTAGGGATCATTCTTACATAAATCCTTTTCTCAATTCATGAGCATAACTCCTTCTTTCCATTGTAATTTACTTCAGGCAGCTTACTGTCTAATATTCTATTTTCTTAGAAGCCTCAAATATTTAGCAGAATGGTGCATCTCAACACCTCAGGAATTGTCTTTGTGTGTGTGGAAAGAGAATAAAATATTGTGCGTTGTCTAAATTAGGCTTCAGAATGATGTATCTTCTTTTTAAGAAGCAAATGGAAAGATAAAATCAAAAGATTCTGATTCTAGTTAGTACACCTATCAAGAAAAAGGTCTAACTAAAAAAGAAAATCCATATCTAATTAAATGGAAAACTGTGAGGCAAATTATACATGTAAAAAAAAAGAAATGGTTAGCGTGTATATTTACACATCCAATGCTTAATGAAAACATCTGGTCTTGGGTGGATGTGGGTGTTGTCTTGGGGTATTTTTTTGATTTGTGCATTACAGCATTTAAAAAGCTGTTCCTCCTATAGCCTACAACAGGCTTTCAAAGTTTAAATGACATAATGAACATATTTATGCAATTCAGTTGTTATGCCTCTAAACCTTAATATAAAATTATACTGCTGAAAGTGAAAAGAGCTCAGAGGAGACAGTAGTCAGCATTTATCTGGTAATCAAGGTAGTGTACTGATAGTGCCATGAATGCATGATATAGGCCAAGTATTAAAGAGTAATTTCTTCTGCTTTGTCTGCTTTTAAAAATGACACATTTTAAGCCACACTCTATAGTGAAGAAATCAAAGAAATCTGCACACATATAATGAAATTTTCTAAATCCTGTGGTTTTAGTGGGATAAAAGGTTATTTCGTAGTTTACTGTAAAACAGACTTGGGAAATAAATTTAGCATCCTATCTAAATCAAATGTTACCTCCATATCTGTGTATTTTCTATCAAGGTCTGATAGTACTGACCCAGACAAAGCTGACTTTCATTCTCTAATTATCCTGGTGAACTGCAAATTGTTTTCAAGTTTTCAAGTGCCTCAGTGTCCCCATTTGTAAATGAGGATAATGGTTCTCATGAAGATATGTAACTGAAAAGAACAACTGGAAACCTAGATATAGTAATATGCACCTCGAGTGAATGAGACTAACAGAAATGAGAAAGAAAAAAAAAATGTAATTACACTACCAGGAGAAATGGCTAACAAGTTTGGATTAAATTCTGATTAGTCACTGGACTTTCTGATTTAATGTCAGAAATTTATCTTGAATGATGTTATTTGACAACTAACAGATCTAAACTGCTGATTATAGTATTTCTTTAATATAGAAATACATTTGTATTTATAAATATGTATAAGCTAGAGGGTAGAAAAAATTAGCAATAAAAGATAATGCTAAGTAGCAGTGTTGAGAAAGAAGAAAATACATTAAAGAGAGATCTCATGCCTTAAAGAAAATATTAACTTTTTTTCAAAGCACTTTAATATATATATTATTATCCAAGATAAAGAAATTCAAAGCCTTTGGTAAAAAATGTAGATAAACAGATTATTTTTATGCTGCTGAAGTGACTCATCATTTCAACACATTAGATATTTTTTATGGATTTCCACCTCAAATTTCTCACGTTCTGTCTTGTATTCCTTTTATCTACATTATTTTTATCTTTTGACTGAACAGAAAAAAACCCTACCTTATAATCACCTGCGGTACATTGTTTGATGTCATCATTAGACAACTCAAAAAATGTAGAAAGGTATGATTACTACAGTGTATGAAAGACTGATGATAGTCACTACAATGATTTTTACTTATCTAAAATAAAATAAGAAAAAAACCAGAATAACTTCTTAAGAAAAAGAATGTATTACAGTCTTGGAGCAAAATTGGAGCCTCCAGAGTTTTAATTGATTTGTTATTGCTACATGGCATCTACAGCAATTGATTTTACAATCTTTTCTATTTGGGAGCCACCTGGCAACTACTCTCTCTCTCTCTGTCCTTGAACTCACTGGTGCTGTAACAAATGACACCATATCTTGAGAAGCACTTAGCATTAACTAAAAAAAGATAACTGGTAGTTAAAGTAAAAGATAATACAAATCTGAGCTCAAACCAGACAGACCCACAGATTCAAGTGGAAATTAGGCATCTGGCTCCTCCTGGCATCACTGGGATATAGGTGCCTGAATACATTTGAGAACCTGGCTTTGCCATTTTAGGGTACTACTTTCTTGTTTAAGGTTGTGATCCCACACGCCATTAGGTTTTAGGAAGCAATAAAGTGGAAGAACATTCACAACTTTAGTTTTCCTTATCATTTCAGGTATTTTGGTGTGTCTCTTTTAGATGGTTTTGTCATTGATTCCATGGTATAATCGCCTCCACAAACAGTGTTTTAATAACTCAGAATACTTTTAATAAAAGTATTTAAAATATATCTCCAGACAGACCCTATCTTTTCAATACCTTATAATCCTTCCAGGAGACAGCAAGCATGAATGCTAGGAGAAGCTATCAAATACATTACAAAAGATCCAAGTAATGACAGTTCTTTCAAAACATACTTATTCATTAAAATCCTCTGTAGAGTTTGTGGACAATATTACATTCAGAATCATACTCCCCACCTGAAAAAACCCCAAGCATCACCATGTCACGAGAGAGTACAACCAAATGGATATTTTAATAAAAATCAAAATAAATAATCCCCCACAACAGATCAATATATTAAAAAAAAATCCTCTTTTACTTCCAAAACTTTTATCAAAGGAAGATATTCACACGGTTTTTATCATTTCCTTCTAGAAATATAGATAAAAGTCTTTTCAGAAATTTTATTCACACTGCTATTCTTCAAAGCACAATAGGGGAAAAAAACCCTTCAATTACTTACTATTCACAACATTAGCAAAACTGGTATTTATAGCAAATGCATGGGCACAATCTAGATCTGAATATGACATCCTGTCACAGTACACCACTTGCTCAAAAATGCTTTTATTGACAGTTTTGCTTGCCTTCTGGATTCATCTTTTCTCTTTATAATCTCAGAAAAATCCCCACTAAAAAAAGAACAGTATAAAACCTTCTGAAAAATTAGTAAAATGCTCTGAGATGATCCAACTGCTTTAAAACCGAAGATATACTAACATTTATGTAATCAGCTTTCTGATGGGAGAAACTTCAAAGCTTCTGAGCTACCTGCAAAACAGCACTGCCTGTAGCAGCAGGGTGAGGAGAAGGGGAGTGGATTGACAGGAAGAAGGACAGATGATAGGTGAGAAAAGGAATTACAGGCTTTTGCTGCCCCGTGGCTAAACTTAGCAATATTTACTATTTTTAAAAGAATTAGGAGAAAGAAATTGATGCTGCTGTTTTTATCAGTGTCCATAACTATTTAGTAAGAATAATGTGCTCTGATCTGTTTGTAGATCTTGGTGAAAAGGGTGCAAGAAGATATCTTCCACTTCCTGCTCAACTTTCTGTCCCCTTTTCATTACAGTTACAGTCTCCCTACTCTATTTAAGACTTTTATCCCAGAGAGCACTCTCTGATTTGCTGAAAAAAAACCCCAATAATTTGTCTCCCTTCGGTATAGCATCTGCTGCATCTTGGTGCAATGACTGTATTGCCTTGGTGGGTGAAGTGAAAGAAAGCATTGCCTGGTAGGGAGAGAACTCAGCCCCCGGGGAACTCCCTGAGAGGAAGGATGCTCTGCTTTACATCTGGCTGGGGCCTCTGCTTTAGGCATGCATTTTCCTTCTCTAAGTGAGCTGAGTTGGTGGTGAAGCAGACTTTGTTTCAGAGATTTACCCCTGAAAACATAAGAATCAAATAAGAGCACAGCTTTGAAAAGCATGTGCATAAACCCATCTTTTTATACTGCATGTATTTGCAGCTGATGCTTACACAAAGAAACAGGAAGTGAACAACAGGAATACCTGTTGGAGACTTGTACGCTGGGGTACGTATTCATTGCGTGGGCTTGACAGAGCAACGCTCATTAAGGCAGCCTGAGTAATTTTAAAAATGGCAGTATACCCTCTCTTTCCATTTATTCTTATTTTTTTCCCTGGTAAAACAAGGTCTGTGTTTTGGGTGAGCTGAAGATTTCTGAGCCAGTTCCTCAGCTGGTCTAGTTAAAGCCCATTTACATGAAGTCAGTGGGGCTAAGCCAATTTCCAGCAGCTGTATAGCCAGGCCTTCATGTATTTTTATTCATAGGAATGAATGTCTGGTGCAGTTTTGATTGATGATTGAATACTGCCAGGTTCTAAAACACTGGGTTCTCACTAATCACAGCAGAGATAATTATTACTCTAGGCTTGATTCAGGCTCTCTTAAATCATTTCTAAATTGTAATTTGTTCAGTTTTAGACACTTAAAGATGAGTCTGTATAGATAAGTGCAGTCAAATACACACATTTTGCCCAGCACACTGGAAACATCATGCTATGGTCATATGTACTGTGACCTGTATCATCTTTGGCCAGCATGGTGGCATCCCTTTCTATAAAGTGCAAACCTACAAGCATAGCTTCTTCATGCAGGTCAAGCATACAGTAAGGGCAGAAACAAAGAAATAACTGTTTGCATTTGTCCTCAAGTATTTCAGACAAGGCTTCAAGTAGGATAAACATCAGCTAGACGACGGATGCACCTAAAACTCTCACACTGTTGGTGATGAATAAGAAGCATCTACCTTATCCCTGAGATCTTTTCTGGTTGAGGGCATGGAAACTCTCCCCAGAGGGCTCTATCAACAGGATGCTTCTGTCCAGTGCTTAGGTCCCAGGAAATGCTAAGCTCTCCAAGAGGCTCCCTTGGAAAATGCAAAGCATACTCTGGAGCTTGCTGGTTTGGACATTCCCACAGCACACTGGTGATCCCTGACTTTTGATGATCTTGTTTGTCTGCTAGGCCTTGCAGCTTCTCCACAAATGAGGTTACAAACAAGATGAGCTTGTACCCAGCCTATTCTATTTCAACTGGGTCCACACCAGGAGAGCAAGGCATGAAATGTTAGGCAGAAATTAAACAATACAAAGAGTGTCTGATTTTGATTTTTCTTTTGTTGTTGTTAATGCAGATATTTTTCGAATCACAAGGTTAGTCTTGAAGAACTGATCAAATGTCCAACAGTCCATTCAGCAAAATTGAATGCAACATCCTTGAATCCAAGAGAAGACTTGCTCCCTGCCTCAGCACATTCCTTTATTTCTTAATGACACTGAGAATTTTTACAGTATTGGTTTATAAGCTTCTTTAGCCTGGCATGAAGCCAAGCATGCTATTTTCATGCTCCATAGGCTACCTCATGTTGATGGTAGCATATTCAAACTGTGAATTTAACAAAATTATTGAAGCACTGGATTAGAAGCTTTGTGCTGATCCACATAATGTTTAACAACCATTGCCATTTTCAATGACTAACTAACCTGTAGTGATGTTGTCTAGTAGTTGCATGTTAAGCTTGTAGGTCTGGGGAAAGATGTGCAAACACTGGATAAAGAGCTCTGAAGTTGCAATTGCTGCTTCCAAGACAAGAGAGATACATTTCTCTTAGTGAGAATATTTGTTTCATCCATTCAGTTTAAAAAGCAAGGGAGGAGAAAGAGGAATGTAAAGTTTAAAATTCTGCAGAGTTTTACTTTGTTTCTAAGAAGAATACAGAAGAGAAATGTAAGGATTAAGGGGAAAATATAAATGAGAGTGAATATATAAAGCCAGCTTTGAGGCTGCAAGGCTTTACCAGAATTATCAGGTGTGCTTGCAAAGAAAGTATTAGCATATGCATTGCAAAACAGTGGAAGTGCAATTGTGATGACAGTTATGAGCCCATAAGAAACGTACAGAAAAAGATAGGACTTTGGGGGGAAATTCAATTTTAGCACAGAGCAGCCTGGTTCCTTCCATTTCTAATACTGAGTATTTTTTTTGGCTAGTGCATTTGGATTATGGCTTTCCTGATTCTTCAGTCTGCTTCCAGCCTCTGCAAAAATTATATTGGCTGTGGGGCTTGCATCAGCTGTCGATAGGCAGCTGAAGAATCTGTCAGAGTAAGCACAGCCAGAGTGCATTGTGTCCTCCTGCTCTGTCTCTTACTTCCATCTGAGATGCCTTCAAGTCAGGCAGGGAAAAGGGTTGCTGGGAAAGCGATGAGATGTGCTGCCACCATTGCGCCTTGTGTGAGGCAGATCACCTAAGGATGAATCTGTATATTCTTGCTTATACCCATTAAAGGCAGTAGGACTGGGGTGCTGAAGGGATTTGGTCATTGGCATTGCAGTACCTGAATGTAAATTGAATACATTTCACGTGGAAAACACTTGTGTGAGAACAGTCAGAAAGCTAAACACAAGACATACGGATAGAGAAAAAAGGCAAGGATGCAGAACAAAAGGATTGTAATCTCCTGAGAGATCTATGTTAAGCTCCAAGAGAGTGAAGAACATGTTTTATTTCACTACCCAAACTGCTTTAGCACCAGATTCCTGTGCAAAATGTGTCTACAATAGAAGCTTTGTCCTAGTCCTGCTTGGATATCATTTCAGTCATACCCCAAGAGTGGAGGCCCCAGGCAGAAAGGTAGAATAAAGGGCTGGAGAGGTCTGGGGAGCAGGTAGGCAGCAAAATGTTAATCTATTCCACAGTGAAAAGCATAAGAGTAAAAGTTTAAGTGTCTCTTGCAGCTAAACCACCCAAACAATTCAGCAGTGTGTGTGGAATGTTTGGTCAGTTAGGCACTATCAATATGGGGTGAGACTTCAAAGCCTAATTCTCTTTGTACATGTAGAATAGACATTACCTTAGGATATGGGTTGTGAAAAACTGGCAGCAAGGTGGAAGCATTAAATGGGATATTATCATCTCCCTCTCTACCACCTACATTTATCTCCTTATATTTCTTCTTTATTTGCGCTTTTACCTTGTTTTATCTTGTTCCATCTTGGTCTTCCCCCTTCCTCTAGCTGCACTTTTTCTTACCTCAGTTGCTCTGCTCTGTATGCACAACTTGGCTGGAAGCAAAACTAATAAGATTTTCAATCTACAAAACCCAGATGGCACTTTCCGTGCTTCAGAGACTGTCAATCTTGTTCGTCTCACTTCCTGGTCATTAGTAGAGGGAAGGGAGGAATGGGAGGAGCAGCAAGTCTCCTACTAGTCTAGCAGAGGAAAATACTCCCTATCAGCATTGCTGGGGTGTGAAGACAGAATAGGGAATAAAATAGAGAAGCAAGACTCAGTGCACGGTGCATGAGGCTGATCTAGTAATGACGCAGAAAAGAAAATACAAAATACTATAAAAGGAAATGCACAAGAAAGAGAATAAAGTATATTTGAAGGAAATACACAGGGTGAATAAAGATGATATGAAGAATGTTTGGAGAAGCAAGACGTGTTGGAACATGAAAGAGTTGCAGAGTCGTATGGCAAGAACAAGAACTGTACAGTGATGTCAGCTAGTTGTGTGGATAGATGTGCCATTCATGGGGCTGGAGTCCTAGGGCTGGAGCTCTGAATGGGAGGGCAGAAAGCTGTTGTGAGATGAAGACATGGCCAGAAAGAATTAATTGTATATTGAAAATAGCCTTTATTGTATAGCTTTGGGTCTCCTAACTAATTGCAAACAACTTCAAAAGATGGCTAAAGGTCTCAGATAACATTATTTTAGAGATTTAGAAACATAAAAGTAGACAGAAATAGGAGCAGCTTTATATGTTAGGGTAAAGGGATCTCCACCATAGAGTTGCAATGCAGGTGAGACTGATAGCTATCCCTTCTTTCAGTCAGCACCAGATCAGATTGGGTAAACTATGTCAGCTGTGCACCCTCCCAACCCCTTGCCCACCCTCAAGCACTGGCCTGTGAGATCGCTTTTGGAGAGAAAGCCTTGATGTTGTGCAGGCTCTGCTCATCAATTGCCAACAGACTGGTGTGTTATCAACACCTTTCAAGCTACAAATACAAAGCACAGCACTGTATGGGTTGCTATGAGGAATGATAACTCCATTCCAGCCAGACCCAATACATAGGCCAAACTTAACAATGGTCATAAAACCCTAGAAATGTTAGTCAGAGGGGACCTCTAGAGTCTGCCTTGTCAGTCTCCTGTGCAAGACTAGATGAAGTGAGCTGTGGCTTTACCTAACCAAGTCTTGAAACCTTTCAGGGCAGGGGGTTCTACAACTCATCTAGACTATCCAGTTCAGTACTGCACCATTTTTGTGGGATTTTTTTTTTCTACGGTCTGATCTGAAGCTCCTCAGTCACAGCTTATGGTCATTTCCCTTTGTTGTATAACTGTCTTCAATAAGAATCGTTTAGCAGGTACCTTCATCTCAAAATGTCAATTGCCTTAAACGAATTCTGAGTCCACAGTGTTTAACTTTTGCTGCATTGACGCTCTATAGATACTGATAGACAATGGCTTCATGATGACTTAGATCCCTATGTAGTTTCATCTCCTTTTTATTCAGGATGAGGTACTTATTACTTAACTGTAGCTCTGCAACTTTGGATGTAGTTTTCCTCATAAATGATGAAGAGAAAAGCCCTCCTGCACTGTTACTAACTACACCTATCCTACTTTGCACCTAAAATTCTGTGGTGTGTCACTTATTGTTAGGGTTAGCTGCAAAATTACAACATGCTACTTCAGCTGAATAAAACCAGGTCTTGGTTGTAAATTGTTTCAAAACTATTTGAGACTAAAATGGCAGACAGAAAGGTAGACATATAAAATTAACATCTTAAATATTTAAAAAACTGAAATATATGCGCATTATCTGTTCTTTCTGCTCAGTATAGAATGTATTATATCACTTGGCTTACTGAGGGTTAAACTCTGGGCAACTGGGAAACAAATAAATCTTTCTACAAATTAAATACACAAAATATGACTACTGCTTACTTGTTCTATAACTTCCACTGACACCAATGTCCTATATATAAATAGGAAACATCAGTTTCAGAGGCTTGTCTTTGTTTTATCTATTCAAATTTGTACTACAACATTAAA
The DNA here is from genome assembly GCA_035583185.1 of Anabacerthia variegaticeps. Lineage (NCBI taxonomy): Eukaryota > Metazoa > Chordata > Aves > Passeriformes > Furnariidae > Anabacerthia > Anabacerthia variegaticeps. The sequence goes on from JAWWEW010000001.1 coordinate 58,270,482, forward strand.
AAGCATTATATTCCTCCACTTCTGTGGATAACTTGATACTAAATCTGTAAATCTGAAAGTTTTCAAAGCAATGTAAGTTTCTTGTTAATTCAGTATGCATTTAAAAATACAATTAAACCTTCACTTGTTTCCTTCTGCATTAAATTAGCTTGTCATATTTCTAACTCATTGTAATTCAAGATGTGATCACAGAAATATCTTCATCTCTTCCTGCAAAAAATGTCTACTTAAAATAGACAACATTCTTTACAGATTTTGTCATTATTTTGCTCACTTTTAGTGTTACACATAAATATTGATTTTTACTGCGTTAAAATCTTCAAAGAAGTATTTGATATTTCCTGCAAAAATATCATAGAATACTAAAGAAATCTCAGAAACTGAGATTTGAGAAGGAATTTTTGTAAAATGAAGCGTGCATTTATGCAATGGTATTTGTGTAAAATGAAATGGAGTAAAGAATTTTGTTGAAAGCAGTAGATTGGAAAACATTCTAAAGGACAAGAAAAAAATCAAATATGTATGTGGTTCAGCAAAGATTTCTTGAGTCTATGTGGGAATATCTTAGGTGAAAGACGTTCCCTATTTTAGAACAGTTAATAACTCATTGTTCAGAATGAATGTTGGATATAAAGCAGAGCAGCAATATGAAAATGAATTATTCTAACCCAAATTTCTCAGCTACCTATCAGTTTCTTCTGGTCTAATCATTATTTAATTACAAAAAGTTGATTAGCTCCCAAAGAGAAGACAGAAATTGTCAGATTCATCTCACCTAATGTTGGGTGACAATAATGTTGAATGTTATATTCGAACTGTGTTGCAAAATCCAGTCACAGAAGAAAAGTGGGTCATAAGAGGTTATGGTTTTATACAATGGATCTAACATAGATGGTAGGGGATTTTTTTTTTTTTTGGTAATTCTAGCACAGAATTACATCAAATACTGAAAATACAAGAGTTTTGTGCCTTAGATGATATGTTTTGCAAGTGAATGCAAACTTTAAAACAACTATATAAGCCAAAGAGATAAAGTAAAATATGTTGAATGGATGCCTAGAATAAAATACGTATAAGAGGATGAAAATACATTTGATTCAAACTTCTTTTGTCCATTTAAATATTTTTCATCACACACTCTCCAGCTCCTTACAGTGCTATATTGTTTCTTTTGGTTACATGAAATTTTGACACTTACCTAGTGATCTTCAATGCTCCATCTGCTAGACTGAACACTCAAATGAGTTTGCTTGTTTTGTTGTGGTGTTTGTGTTTTGTTTTACCTTGTTTGTTTTTTAAAGACTTTTTTTTTGTTTTTTTTTTTTTTTCTATCTGTTTTTCATTGTGCTGTGTTCTTGCTAGCCTAGGCAAGTGGTTCAGTTGGAACAATTTTAGGAGTTATCCTCCTCAGTAGTGAAAGTGTCCCAGTGCAGATAAATCCAGCAAATGGAAACATCTGATGTGGACTGGTGTGTATATCCACTCCCCCTCAATATATCCCTGTTCATAATGTTTCTGGAAATCTCTTCCTTTGTATTCTCTTGTTGAATGATGCCTTAAAGTTCATAAGTATATAGATTTCAATGCAGCTTTTACTACTTTTATTTAGTAATTTTAGGATAGAGCTTTTAACAAAATACTTTTGTACCAAATTCCAAAATGTTGCTTATGTTTCCTTGCCAAGGACTTAAGTAGATAGAGATTTTTTTAGCAAGCTAAGAGACAACTAGTGTGAAGAGAGCATACTAGAATGAGATATATCTAACATTCTTTGATATGCCCCAGTCAAAACTATTCAGAAGGCCCAGAAATTTTGAAGTTATTCCAAATAGTGCAGAAGATACTGAGGAGGATGAAGATATGGGACCTTGGGACCACCAACTCAGATCTGGGAGGTGTGCTTGTGGGAGAACCTGGGGGACAGACAATTTTCAGGCTGGGTGTATCCCCATGAGGTAATAGTTAGACATTGTAATTAGATGAAACTATAGGTTTGTAAAACCCATGTGTGTGTGTGTGTGCGCACATGTGTGTGTGCGCGCATAGGTCATCTCTGTGCACCTAAGACATCTTATTAAAGAGCTGTTTTTACCTTTCTATACTAACGCTGTCCAGAGAACTATTTCTTCAATTTTAGGCAACAGATAACAAGGAAACAAGAATTTGAAAGGTGTCTTTAAGGAAAGAAGGAAGACTTTTCTTCCTCCTGCTTAAATGTTACATTTTCCTTTTTGAAGTGGATCGCAGTAGTGAGTAGATTCTGGACAGAAGAGGATAATCCAGTTAGTAAAGCAGCCTAGGAATTTTTCAGTTAATTGTTTTTATTTAAAGAATATTGCTTTACTGAAGTAAAACAGACTGTTTGACTGAAAAAACTCCTTTCAAATCCATTTTGAAAAAACATCTTAAACTTTAGAAACCGGGAAAAAAATTTTAAAGTGAGCAAAAATGTATTTGCCTTTAGACCAAATTTTTTTTTAAAGTAAACTAAAATGCTGATAAAAGTCAAAAGAAAATTTAAATATTCACAAATAAAGAAGGAAATATTTTATATAATATGCATATATATAAATATGAGATACATGTTTCCAAAAGTAAAAGAAACAAAATTGTACCTTTTAATTAAAAAATTTATCACAGATATTTTTATACACCTGGAAAAAAGAATTCCTGAACACACTTAAGCCTTAAATCTTCTTATTTCTTTTATTTAGCTTGTATGTATAATGTTTTTTTAAACACATAGTAAAAGAAAATTCACATAGTCTATTAAATCAATGTTTGGTTTACAATCATGGAGTCTTTAGATCACCTGCTTTTGAAGAAGGGAAAAATACTAGTTTAAAATTGTTCTGTATTATTGAAGAGGCTTGCTCTGCAGTGCAGTTGTTTTCTTCAAGGACAAATTTAATTTTAAGCCTCTGTGATTATTTATAGAGCTAGATTTCTGCCGGTATTTGCCTGATTGTCATTTACATTGATACAGAGTCATTGCTACTTGAGTGCAAAATACTGTCATTCTGAGCTGGTTGATATTTATCCTACTTTGCACATATATACATGACTACACATAGAGCAAAACACTGCATAATTAGGCCAGCAGTTTTACAGATATTGTTAGAGGAACACTAAGGCTATTTTTCAATGTGTTTTTTTTACAGATAAAATTCATGCTACATTTTCTAAAAGCGGTTAAATATCTTTTTTCACTAAGTTAAGAAAAAAAAGCTCAAGCCCCTCAGATGCCCAGTGGGAGAAACACAAACAGCATTAGGTTACTGCCTTTTAAATTCTTACAGACAGTTTACAGTCATTATTAAATTATTTTCATATCCCCCAGTAGTATGTCTGTTCTGTAGGTGTTACACATTCTCCCAACTTAATCGTTGCAGTGTGGGAGGGAATAAATCCAAACAAAGGGAGGAGACATTCACTTTGATCAGAGCCTTTTTCACATTTTTTTTTTCCCCTAGTTTCAGCCTTTAAAGGCTCAGCTTAGTTACCTAAATATAGGAATCTTTTAGTATTTGAAATGCCAGACATCATATTAGGTATCCTCACAATACTCTAAAATAAAATAGAAAACTATACTGTACTGGAAGAGTAGCTGAAGGACAGGTGGGACAGCTTAGGTCATCTCAAATATGCCTGTACTGATGTTTATGCAGCTCAAGACCACTGCAAGAGTTTCAGAAGTACACAGAAAAAGTAGTAGTATAGGTTGTCATTCCAAGGGAAATGCTGCCTTAGAATAATCCTGACTCTCTGAAGCCAGATCAAAGACATCATTCGCTAGAGATCTCATCTCAGTCTGTCAGGAGAAGTAAAAACATTGGCTTAAAGCACCTTTGCATGTTTTATTTCATAACTGGAGCAGACTTTAAGAATGCACACAGTCAGTTACTACAACTAAGTTGTCAACCAGTCTTGATAACTCCATAAGGTGACCAAATTCTTCTGGTATAACTCTACTGTCCCATTTTGAGGCATGAAGAACATGGAGTACATCAATAGCTGTGCTGAATCACAGCTCATGTAAAGTTGCTATAGATCAGTTTTCCCCTAGGGAATGAAGCAGAATTAATGGAAAAGTCTTGGGGCAGGATATGATCAGACCTAAATCAATTTTTTTCTGTATGTCCTGCAGCTAGTGCTGTAGCTTGCAATCAAGACAGATCCCTCTCCTTGGTATACCAAATGTGTTTCCCTAGATTATCAGTAATTTCTAAATAAAACTGAGGCTGTCTCTGAGTCTGGGCTGTGGACCCAGCTGTAGTTCTCTTCCTCAAGCTTAACTGAATTGTTTGGAAGAGGAGTGGCTGGAGAGCAGCCCTACAGACAAGGATCTGGGTGTGCTGGTTGTCAGCAGGCTCAATGTGAGCCAGCCCTGTCAGCCAAGAGGGCAAACCACATCCTGGGGTGCATCAAACAGCATCACCAGCTAGTGAGATGAGGTGACTATCCTGCTGTATTCAGCACTGGTGAGGCCTCACTGTGAGTACAGTGGACAGCTAGGAACCCCACAATATAAGAAGGATGTGAATGTACTTGAATGAGTCCAGAGGAGGGCAACAAAGCTGGTAAAAGAGCTGGAAGGAATGTCTTATGAGGAACGACTAAGCACTTTGGGCTTGTCTGATATGAAGAAAAGGAGAATGAGGGGAGACCTCATTGCTCTCTACAGTTTCCTGAGGAGGGGAAATGGAGAGAGAAGTGGTGAGGTCTTCTCCCTGGGACCCAGTGATAGAACAGAAGTAATGTTTCAAAGCTGTGTCAGAAGAGGTTTAGAATGAATATTAGGAAGCATTTCCTTACCAAGAAGGTGGACAAACACTGGAAATGGCTTCTTAGAGAGGCAGTCAATACCTCAAGCCAGTCAGTGTTTAAGAGATGTCTGGACAATGCCTTTGATAATATGATTTAAATTTTGGTCACCTCTGAAGAGATCAAATAACCACTAAGTGGACAGAGTGATTGTTGTAGGTCACTCCCAACTGAAATATTCTATTCTATTCTATTCTATTCTATTCTATTCTATTCTATTCTATTCTATTCTATTCCATACCATCAGAAAAACAAAAACAAACACATCATGGCAAGTTTATTTATATATCTCACTACAGTCTGGAGTCAGCTGGTGTACTTTGCAGACCAGAGAAAGTTTGACTGAGCATCCAAATCTCCCAAGATTCTCTAACTATAGATGTTAATGCATGCACCTTGAAAACTGTTTTACAAAGGGACTTCTGTCTTCAAACAAAATTAGACTACTTGCCTAAGGCTTTGGATACTGGTCTGCTTTTAAAAAAATCAGCAGGCCAGCAAAATACCTTTGATGATAGTGTCACTTCAATCCGTATTGAAAACATTTTCACTCATCTTAAGTTTTTCTCATGTCTATCATATTTCTGTCATTATTAATGAGACCTCTCCTCTCCTCTCCTCTCCTCTCCTCTCCTCTCCTCTCCTCTCCTCTCCTC
>JAWWEW010000001.1:58276061-58301579 GCA_035583185.1 Anabacerthia variegaticeps
TTCTCACTCTTTTCTCTCACTGTTCCCCCTTCCTTCCTCTGCCTTCCCCTCCCTCCCTGAGATTGCTTTTTGCAGTTCCAAGTATCCAAAATAATGTGATAGTTGTGCTGCAGTACAGCATGACACTGTGGATATATGTTTTATGCTCAGAAGAGGCTCATGGATTTATGTGTATGGATCCAAAGGCATGCTTCTACAACCTGTGTGGATGGATACAGGACACAGAAAAACAAACATGGTTTGGTGTTCATATTGCCTGTGGGGAGTAAAGCTTTCCCCAAAGCACATCTCTCTGTTCACTTTAGAGACAACTTCTGGTCAAGCAGAAGAGTTTGGGAGAAGCAGTGGGACTAACCTGGACTAGGGGAAAGTCTATCCCAGCTGGCAGTTGTTCAAGCAACATGGCTCTCTTCTGCTGTTTTCAATGAGTGACACTCCAGCTTCCCTACTAAGCAATATTCTGCCTTTTCTCCAACAGCAAACTTCAAATAGATTTTTTTTTTTTTACTAGATTTGAGAAAAAGCACATCTGCTAGGGTAAATAAACAAAGTCCAGGGGGAAAAAAAATAACCCTTTTCCACTGGTTTCTGTGTTCTACTCCAATTTTTACCTGAAAATATTGATTTTGTTAAATTTACTTCCCACTGCCCACCATTGGAAAAATTGGAATTAAATGTTTTGTGCCAGCTTGACATTCATTTGTGCTGGCTGAGCTCCCTTGGAACCTCATGGGAGATGTAGCTTGTGCACTTTATGCCCCCTTCCTCCTTGTGGACTGGACTTCCAGTGAACTGTATCTTCTGTAAGGAGAAACCTATAAACTTTCCTCCCAATCCGTGTGTGCCTCTGTATCTCCTGTCTTGCTCTGTTTCATTCTGGAGAAGTCTCATTTCTCCTTTTCCCCTGAACTTCTCCTTTTTTCATTGGGAAAACTTTTAGTTTTCACCTTTCTACTTCTGTCTAATGCCTCTGAGCTTTGCTGCTATCAAATTCACAAAATCTTTACCTTCCACCAAATGTATTCTTTGTATACTTTATTCTGGGCTGATAATGAGGACATGCTTTGCTCAATAGATTTCTTTATATGTCAAAAATATCTTTTGCATTACCACAAAAGGTTTTGGTGTATCAAAGGATGTTTGAAAGAAGATTGGATCACTCTTTGCACTTGAGACTCAGAACTTCTGCAGTAGGATTTTAAAAAAAAAAAAAGGCAAAAAAAAAAAGCAAAAAAGAAAAAGGTTCTTAACTTTGAATAATTTGGGATTTGTCTAGATGAGATTTTTTGTTTCTTTCCCTTTTTTTTTTTTTTTACCCCTAGAAGCCCTATAGATTGATCACATCTGGGAGTGGTATCCTTGGTGGCAGAACTTGGATAATCCTGTTGCTAGATGTGATGTTAAAAGGATCTTTTTCCAAGAGTAGACTCACAGGGATTGCTTTTTCTCTAGCTTGCTTTCTATTGTCATCTGTGAGATTCCTTTATGAATAAAAGTGTATTCATATCCTGTTATAAAGTCAAAAAATTTGGGAATGCCCTTGTCCTCTGACTGTGTGTGTCTTGAGTGAAGGTGGTGTACATTTTACCTTTTGTGGACTTTTTTTTACTCTGTGTAGGAGGGTTAGAAACTTCTGGAAAGAAGGGAGGGAGACAGGGAGGGAGAAAAAATAATTTTTTGTAATCACATGACCGTTAGCCCTTTAATAACAGCAATATGATGGTTTTACCATGGCTGGACACCAGAAGCCCACCAAAGCCATTCTATCACTCTGCTCCTCAATCAGACAGAGGGAGAGAAAATATAATGAAAAGTTTGTGGTCAAAATATGGAAGGAGAGAGATCACTCAACAATTGCCATCATAAGCAAAACACTCTCGACTTGGGGAAATCAGTTTCTTTTATTGCCAATCAAATCAGACTAGAGTAATGAGAAAAAAAAAATTAAATTTCAGTAGACCTTCCCCCCACCCCTCCCTTCACCCTGAACTCAGCTTTCCTCAGAGTTTTCTTTGCCTACTCCCTCTGCAGTTGTGCAGGGAGACAGGGAATTGGGACTGTGATGAGTTCACGATGTACTGGCTCTGCTGCTTCCTCCTTCTCAGGGGAAGGACTGCTCATACTCTTCCATTGCTCCAGCATGGAGTACTCCACAGGCTACACATGGATAGCTGCTCCCCTGTGAACCTCAATGGGCTGCAGGGGGACAGACTGCCTCACCATGGTCTTCACCATGAGCTGCAGGGGAATTTGCTCTGGCACATGGATCACCTACTCTTTCTTCATGAACCTCAATGTCTGCAGGGCTGTTTGTCTCACGTATTCTCATTCTGCTCTCCAGTGTTGCACACTTTCCCCCACCCCTTCTTAAGTCTGTTAACTGAGAAGTGCTGCCACATTTGCTGGTGGACTCAGCCTTGGTCACCAGCAGGTCTGTCTTGGAGCCAGCTGGCATTGTCTCTGTTGGACACACAGAATCACAGAATATGCTGAGTTGGAAGGGACCCACAACTTTCTAACTCAACAAATACTGTTGCCAATTAATTAAAAAAAAAAAAAGGGGCTTCTTTTTCTTTTTTTTTTTTTTTTTTTTTTTTTAATGATGTGCAGGGACAATCACATAAGCAGATTGCCTCTATCAATGGAATGGTGTATGTGAGGAAAGTAGGCTGTGTGGTGTTATAGCTTTCATCAGTGCACAAGGAGACATTGAGAGAACAGGAAGAGGTATGGAGAGTGAAACAACAAGGTCCAGAGGATGTTATCATCCAGGAGAAATTAATGTATATCAGAGAATACTGAGAACAGTGGGATGAAAAAATATTTTTATCAGCAACAAGCAAAAAGAATCGATTCTTAACTACTGTTCAAGACTCAGAGAATACAGACAAAAGAAACCACGAGGTCACACAAATCAGTAAATGCTAGTGATTCATCCTCTAATAAAAGTACACTTATTCATATGGAAAGATAAATTAAATAATAATAATAGTAATAGTAATAATAATAATAATAATAATAGTGACATCATGGAAGAGAGGGATGTGTGAAAAAGTAAAGAGATTGTGTTAATGAAGTACTATGGAAACATAAGGAAAATGAAACTACTTAAGCAAAGGCAGAAAATACCCATATTGAATATTTGAATATTTTTTTTAATTTCAATATTGCATATTTGCAATATGAGTGACCACGGTGAAGAAGTCTAAGCTGAGTTTACCAAAGGAAAATGCCAGATGTAGTTTGGAAAGGAGTGCTGTGTAAATCCAGGTTAAAAGTCACTCTGGGTGTTATTCAGTTCAGCAAATGCACTTAAATAAAAGTTCTGCTCCCAAGATATTTCTGAAATTAATTAGGTACATCTAAGAGAGCCAGAAAGTTTTCAGAGTTTGTAATGGATGAAATTTTAATTTGGCTTAGAGAGTTTAAATTATGCAATGAGAGATTTTGGCAAGATTTTCAGAGGGAAAAAAGTACACCAAAGACTTAGATTAATCTAAAAAATGTTCTATGCATTAGACAGAGAGGAACAAATACTTCATTGTTTCATGCCCTCACTGGAACTTTGAGTAACTGCAAGGAGAACTCGGCTGTAACAGCATCCATGTTGCACAGTTTTAAATAAGTATACCAATTATGAGATAATACAAAAATAAAAAAAATTACTACCCAGAGATCCAGGTGAAACCGTTATTCTCTCACTACCAGCTCTTTGCAATGCCCTCTAGTACAAAGACCATTACAGGCATTTTAAATATAATGTAGGTTTTGGAGTAATAGTTAAAAAGTCCTTCAAATTTCACCCTTTTGAGGGAAAAAATAATCTTTTTGTTTTTGAAATACAATTTATTTGTGTGGTAAACTGGAATGGAAAAGTCTGGAATTCATCATTAAAATCCATTTAAAACTGTGTGAACTCTATACAGCAAACAAACAGACTAGTCTTTTCACAATGGATTACAGAGAAATTATTTAAATAACTGCATGAGATGAGACAGCTCTATCTGTAAAAAAACAATTTATTTTCAGTAAAGTATCAGAACAAATCTGATATTGCTATTTCAGCAACAAATTGCCTCTCTCCTGCTATTTACACTGTAATTGCCATCCCAATTTCAGTGAAGTTCTGAAATAGTGTTCTTTCATGCTCTATCAAAGAGTTGTAAGGGTTTAAAAAAACTTTAAACACATCTGCATTTGGGGCAGTAGGGGATGGGAGGAAAGCAACAAGCACCATTATCCAAGGCTGTAGGCCATAGGAGGCTATGTATCGAGTACAATCATTCCACCCTTGGATGGTAGGGGAAAGATATCTTTCCTACCATGTCTTCTCAAGTCTCACTAAATCATTACTGTCCACAAATCTCTCTTGGCTCTGTAAATCTGTGGAGAAATGTGTAATAAAGATATCTGTATATGAAAAGGGTTTAAAAAGGCAGACTTCTTAGGTTACAAAATGTAATTTAAATAAGGAACAAGTAAACTAATTGGTATGTATGGAAAACAATAGTTATCCACAATTCAGTACCATAAATATTTCCAATTAACATTTTAGCATGAAGCATATGGTTAAGAACTTAGGTTTAATTCAAGCAGAACACCATTTGGGATTTAACTGATAGGTATTCTGCAAAACTCTACAGCATGTTTAGCAAACAGCAGCAAAAAATGTGTGACCAATTTAATCAGCATGTGCATTGGGAGTGGCTATAAATATGTTTCTAATGAATACCCAACTACGCTTGTGAAATCAACATTTATATGCCACTTTTTCTCTCCCTCCTTCACCTGCCTTCTGAACCTTTCAGTCTGTGGGTATTCACTGGTGAAAACAAACACAAAGAAACAAAAGCAAAACCTACATGCAAGGGCAAGAGAGGAGCTCTTGCAGTTGAGCAGTCTGGCAGAAAGGAGCGCAGATTACCTCCTCACCACCTTTAACTAGATTAATGTGTACACACACATGCACACAAACACTTATACTTGTAAACAGATGTGCGTGGAGTAGCGTCAAAGCTTCTCTTGCCTCGGGAGTTTTGCAAATCTTTGTTCTAACCTGCAAATGATGGAACAGGCATCAGGGAAGTTCTTCACAGGCTCTGTTCCTCTGAGACAAAGAGGGTCAGAAAATAACTGTGATCCTAGGGGGAATGAGGAAGGGATTTATGTCACCACTCTTTGCTAGATCTTTTCAGAAGAGGACAGATGTCTGTAGACTGATTTCCTACATTTATTGGGAAAAAAATTTCGTGTATCTATTACCAAAATGCCATCAGCCTTTCACTCACTGTGGCATGCTTCTCAGTTTTGTTAATAGAGGTATATTCCTTTTATCAGAATAGCAGACCGTTTTGAAGGTCTTCTGGCTTAGAGATGGCACAGCAAAACCTGGTGGTGCTGGAATGGTTTCTAGTACTTGGAAAACACAGTGTAACGGGTGCTGTGCAGCTGCACGTCAGAGTAGGTAAAAGAGAGGTCTAAATAGTTGATGAGGAGTGAGACTGTGCTTTTCATATTTACTGACATTAAGTAAAATGTTCTTGACTAGGACAAGAACTTAATCAATCAAGAAATGATTTTAAGTACCTTTTAAATCAGTTGTTGTCTTAATTTTATATGCTAATGGAATGATTCACATAGCTTTAGTACTGCAGGTTACAATCAGTCTTTCCAGTAACTAAACACTATCCTTTTAACTAGAATACTGTAAAATGCACATTAAGAGGCTGCAAGCCTACTTCATTAATCCACCATTCACTCATGACACAAGAGGGGTACGAGGCATCTGTGGGCTATGTTTATGCAGATGTTGCCCCTTAAATTTCTAGAACACATCCCAATAATAGTTTTCTGTGCATTGTAGCAAACATGTCTAACAGCATTTCTATCTTCATCTGATTAAAAAAAAAAAAGCATATAAGCCAATAAAGGTTTTCTTCTGTGGATTGGTTCATATCTACAATTTTTCTGAAGTATTTGAACCATTTCCTTTTAGGAGATATGGGTTGACAGCTTGTATGACAAGTTTTAACCCAATGGGATTTTAAAAAGATGATAAATTAATCCTGAAAATCCAGGTTTATAACAGAAAGCCTTATAGGCTCTTCTTACCTGTATTGCTAGTGAGAGCTGTAAGAATGCTAACATTTTTAGAAAAAGCCTTTCAAAATGTTTTCTTTTCAGAATTCAAACTTTAAAATACTTTCATTGTAACTGAGTGCAAAAGCTACAGCACTGGAAAGGAGAAAAAAACCCCTATTAGATTTTTTTGTTAAATTCGTCCTATTCATCAGAACCATTTTCATACCATTAAAAAAAATAAATAAAACTCTGCATTAAAAAAATTGATCCTTTAACTTCTGTGCAGCATTCCAACTAAAGATCTTGGGAGACTTTGCCAACAGTCATGAATTTAGGCTCTGAACCATTACGTGGAACATATAATTGCTCTCATTTACAGTTGGATAAACTGAGTCACACAGCAAAAGTGGTTAAGGTATTGCAGTCCTTCTTCCACATTCAACTTCCACTGTGCAGTAATTATTTATTCATTGCCCTAGAATTCACTTGAAAATTATTACTATTCCCATTCATGTAAGAGATTAATTCATTTAATACATCTACCTGCAGATTTCATTTCCATTCCATGTTTCTGGAGAGACACAGTAATGTACCATCCATAATAGATACTAGGAAACATTAAGTGTCTTGACTAAACAGATATCAACCAACAAATATTCAAAGGTTGAGACTGTTCCACCTCACTTGTGAGCTATCCAAACTAAGACCTTAACTGCTGTCTACTTCTGTAGGTAGCAGAGGAAGATGATGATTTAAGTCCCAAATGAAGATCTTCAGCACAAAGGAAATGCTTAAAAGGAAAACGGCTTCTTTCCCCCCCTGTTGGTTAGCTTAGATAGCACCTCAGTGCACCAAAGCGGAATGGTTTTCACTTTAGCACTTCTTGTTGTTGTGGTGTTTTTTTTGTTTGTTTGTTTGTTTTTTGTTGTTGTTTGGTGGTTTGTTTGGGGTTTTTTTGTGGTTAGAATATTAGGATGCTTTTTCTCCCTCTACAGCCATGAAAAGTACCCCAAGTGTCTCACTGGGGGGCTCTATAGTCTTTCCGTGGCCCTGGTATTTTTCAGTGGTATAAGAACTTTGTTCAGGGAGCATGATAAAATCATATACAGATGAGTAACAACATAAAGGATAGGATGAGATGGGGCAGAATGAGATAGGAGAGAGTAGGATGTGTTAAGACAAATACAATAACTCATATTATTTATTCCTCGTTTTTTCTTGTTTCTAAAATACATTAAATGTCTTTGGGGTTTTGAATATCACATTTGCTTCCTGCTCATATTAGTAATAATAGTCTACTGTCCAGTCTCCTTTTCAACCCTTTCTTCCTATTACATAATTTCCAAACAGTACCAAAAACTTTATATGTACTACTGAATCAAAGTGACTTCACTTACTCAAGCTTTGCTCCCTGCCTCAAAAGACTGGAACCCTCTCAAGTAGCTACAAAGACCTGAACTTGCTTAAGTAACTGGAATTAAGCAGAAAAGGGAGAAATCTAATCTCCCTACATACCTCTATGGATACAAATATAGTTAACTGAATAACCTTGGTGCATTTTCACTGTCTAGAACAGTAGCACTGCTACATTTATTCCATTTATACACTGCAGAGTTGTGAACATTTTAAGTGGGTATTTGATTGTGAATCTATCTCTGGCATCACATAAAATTCTCCCTCTCTACCAGTATTCTCAGCTATTGCAATCTCCCCAAAGAGGTAGGAAATTTATTTTACCCACCTACAGTACTTGAGAGATTTATCAGTGCTGGACCCTGTACAGCTGCTAGATGACCCTCCTGGAATACTTGAAAAACCAAATCTTTTCTTTCTTCCTCCCTACCTCCCTTCCTTTCGCCTTTTTTTTTTGTTGCATCTTTTCTTTTCTTTCATCTTTTCTTTCTTCATTTCCTTTGTTCATTTTCTTTCTTCATTTATTCCTTTCTCCCTCTTTCTCTGTCCCTTGTTTTCTGTTTTCAATTTTTCCTTCCTTGTTGAGAAAGAGGAAGAAAAATGGAAATGTATGGCAGCCTAAATAAATGTCCTAAGCATCACTCTGGGCTGTTATGCTCCTTCAGTGCTCCACTGTGTTAACATTCAGGTGCATATTGTCATTTACAATGCACTCAGGCATTCAGTGGATCATATGATGATCTGAATCTCATGACTTACAGTCCATGTGTCAGTTGCTCCAGTCAACAGGGATTTTTTAAAAGCAGAATGTTGGCCAGTGAGGGATGTCAAAGTGTTTGAAAGACTTTGTCATTGTTCCAGCCACATTAAACAAAAATGTTTTCAGAGTTTCTGTGGCTTCTCTGCTGTCACCAATCAGAGTCTACCTGTCTAGTGGCTTAAAACTTGAGGAAAGGCATGATGAGACCACTAAGAAAGGCATTTCTAAAGATTGTGGGACTAACATATTTATGCATGGTTTTTCAAAGGGGACAATTTTCCATTTTTATATCATGTTTTACCATTGTATGAGGATTTCTTCTTTCTTAAAACACTAGAAGGAAACAAAATATGTTCAGAACAATAGATATAAGCATTGAGTATTCATTTTCAAAACCACCTGGGAAAACAGCTTCAACAATTTCCCATTAATGCACTTCTAAATATTGAGAAACTTATATTTGTGATTTTTCCACCAGAAATATCATTATTTCACTCAGCACCCCTTCTGCAATTGTAAAATGTCACTCTTGCATCCCCTTTTTTCCAATCATTGTTTCATGCTGTCCAGAAAGTCTTCAAGCTGTTTTAAATTGATTTGCACATGCAAGTGATTGCTCCCACTGGCTCTTTAGACTATATGTTATGCTCAAATTCTGGTTTGTGGACAAAGATGAAGCATACTGTATAAACATATATATGAAATTGAAAATTTACTGTTTGTATAACTGATATTTTAACACTGCAATTCAAGAACTATATTTATTCTTGATTGAATTTTACAGAAGAAGAAGAAAATACCTATAATGTTTGTATGGAGAAATAAGACTGAATAATTTTAATAATGCAATTAAAATTGTAACATGCACTTTTTAATTTCAATCCCTTTTCTGGTGTTATGCCTAGCCTTCCACTGCTTTTTTAGGTCTTATACTACTGACTACTTAGAGTAGCTTCTTAAAATAGATTTGCACTACTAGAGAGGGGAACAACACAGTTGTCAGCTTGTGCTTCTTGTTCTGGCAAGAATATGATGTTAGTGGCTTCTTCATTCTAAGATCCACTTGGAGTTAATTTTATATCTTTGCTACCATTCTTTAACAGCTCTACTCTGTCTTCATTCATCAATAGCTCCGCTTTATGTCTAAATTTATTGTATGTGGTGGCTTTTATGTACCAGTTGTTCTTTTTTGTTCTCTTTATTATTCCTAAAGCAGTTTTGCCCAGATCCAGATCTGTGTTGATGTAACTGATCATGGTTGAGTTGCTAACAGCCATGAGATGTTTATAGCTGTGGGTTTGTCCATTGACAGCCTTTTTGCCATTCCTTATCTCATGCCAGTGCAATGGTCCTCCAAGGTACCTTTGCTATCATACCAGTACCACATTTCTCTATGTCATTATCTTAGGGTCAAAAATCTCTCCTTCATAGAATAACTTCTCACTGCTGCTATCGATACAACATAAAGTGAAACAAATTAGCCATATACATGCAGGCAGTTAGAGGAATTGCAGTCACTATTCATTGGAAGAAACAATGCTACAGGCAGGTTAAGAAAACCTCTAGCTGAGTAGGTTTGTCATACTTCTGCAAACCATGCAAACTAAGTGCAAAACATATGACCTGTTACTAGCAACAACGATGCCACGTTAGAGGACATGTGTATTGCGTGTGACATGTATCCCAGGGTAGCAAGAGGAATTCAGGCTTTGTTTCAGGAAGACAAACTGGGAGGTGCAGCAATATCAAACAGGGTTAATTTGTCACCTGTTTCAGTTTCCCCAGTTTGATGTTGCTGAGGAGACTGTTGGGGAATATGCAGCTGATTCCAGTTAGTGTAAAGATCAAAACACCAAGCACAAACATCTTACAATTTCACATGTGCTTAAAATCTTCCTACAAAACAGTGTAATGAAATCTTTTGTGAAACAAACCCAGAGGCGTTGATGTAAATGGTTCTAAAATATTTTATTTCTGTTCTGAATGAAAAGCAGTGTTTAAAGTCTGGTGCATTATACCAGGGCTGTGATCTGATTGAAGAAGCTTCAGTTCTGGTCATTTTATACAGCATAATGATACCATTCTTTCAGAGCAGCAGAGCCCATCTGGTGGCATTTAAACTATGGAGGAGCTGTCTTTTTTAAAACAAAATAAAAAAAAGTCTTCTTTTTGCATTAATTATGAGAATGATGTGGGCTCTCTTGGTCTTTTTTGTTTATCTCTTTTTTTTCGTCTTTCTGTTTTTCTTTTCTGAGTGCAGCAACAGCTACAATAAATAATAAAATAACCTGTGCATTGGAAGATGGCCTTGTGCACCCATGCGTTCTTATGAAAAATTTGTAGGATTTTTTATTTCTGCTTAACATATGAATTCATCCTGATCCCTGATGAGATTCTACATAGCATAAAAATATCCATCTTAAATAAGGTGTTTATGGAAATTCCTCCTATCTCCTATCTGGTTGTTGTTAGGTTTTATCAGTTGTGACTGAGCTCCCTAAAGATGTAAACATATGACTTGAACTAATTTAATGCACTAAAAATGGATATTCCTTACTTTAGACACTCTCAATCTCTGAGTCAGCCTGTTACTGATGAAGATGGCATAAATTGAGGTTACCTTTTTCTCAACATTAAGCAAAACCTGCTATATAACATTTAAATACTTTTGTCACAGCCTAATTATGTGGGGCTTTTTTATTTTATTTTATTTTATTTTATTTTCGTGCTAGTTAAAATTGCAAAATAGTAGGAAACTGCAAAATGAATATTATTCTTAAGCCTGGCAGAGGTGAATCTGTTGAATCTGAGTCTGAAATGACAAGAACATCAGTCACTGACACAAACCAGCTGCCAGGCCTCTTTATATGCAAGTCATTCAGCGAGATATCAAAACGTGGAAAATATAATACTGCTACCAACATCTCTTGTTGAATTAATGCCCAGGTGAGTTCTTCTGAAATGCTGCAGTTGTATCTTAGAAAAAACAAGAAGCAGTAAAGCATCATACTTATTAGGACCCAATTTGCCACAGCAGCAGTCAAGTGCTTCAGCCTCTCCCAGTGGCAATGGGGAGGGAGGACTGGGGATAGGGAAACTTAGATTAAATTCATAGTGCAGTGCACATTTAGAATTCAATATTGACAGCTCTAATTACACACACCTTTCCATCACAAGTTCATCAACTAAGAGGAAAATGCTAGAAGCAGCAGTATCAACTTCTCATGGAAATAAATAAATAAGTGCAGAGCCAAGCACTCTAGAGTTTCTCATCTTTTCCTTTTCTTTTTTGCAGTGCTCCACAAGTTTTTCCTTGCACCTTTTTTTTTAAATGATAATTTTTCAGATTGGAATAAATTAATAAATAAAAGCTGTCTGGCTATTAATCATTCATTCAAAACATAATCTTAAAATGCTACAGTCAGTGTGTAGGGTGTGATGTACTTTTAGGATATTTGCTTTCCAACAACTTTTTAAAACAAGGAATCTCAGCTACTCTTCAGATGCCTTCCAAAGAAGGTGAAGAGAAATAAGCACTCTGAGAAGGCAAGTATTTTAGAATAGGTTGAACCATTACCTGGAAATTAATTCTGACAGTAAAAGAGAGAATTTGGATAGACAAATGCCGTTTGAGGTGAATTCTGCTCCTTCAGAATATACCACTAACAGCACAAGAAGTCTGTTACTCAGCACAAGATCAAAGACCACCCTGTATGACATTAGACATACTTATGTCCTCTGTGCAAATGCATGTGTCAGCCATAGTCCAAAATGCAGCACTTTGCAGCATTGGAGCAGATGCTTCAGCCAGTTAATTTTTAATATGATTTCCACCAGCATAGAAGCTGATTGAAGTAATTCATCAGCATATCCCAAGTCAAGTAAGTGAGACAACTCACTCAGTCAAGTTACAATTCACAAGTTACACATAATGAGGAATGGTGTTTCATTGTATAAGATACTGTTCTCAGTATGAACAGCTTATGCATTGTTCCAACAGTTTTTTTAAGTGATTACATGTAGGCAATTCTAAATATCACTAGTGTGGGCACAGCTCCCTGCTTTTCTTCTCTGAGTCTAGTTCTGTACATTTGGCTTAGCGAAATTTGTTGGATTTTGAACTTTTACAAAGTATGACTATGCCTTTTCTTTGACCATCATGTCTCTGGGGAGATTAAAGATGTGTTTTGAGCTAGGCTACGAAGTAACTACTGTAAAATCTGGTTTGGTTCTAACATCAGTTTGAGTGTGTTTAATTCACATGAGCTGTAGGGATGCAGCCAGT
Organism: Anabacerthia variegaticeps; assembly: GCA_035583185.1. NCBI lineage: Eukaryota > Metazoa > Chordata > Aves > Passeriformes > Furnariidae > Anabacerthia > Anabacerthia variegaticeps. Next base: position 58,288,601 of record JAWWEW010000001.1, read on the forward strand.
TCTTATGTAACAAACTACCTGTGTTATGGAAGTGTGCCAGCAAGTTGAAGGAAAGGGTCACAAATGCATCCTTCTCACGATCATGTGAGACCACTGGTGGGGAGCTGAAATAGGACAAACACATGCCTATCTTAGGACAAGTTAGGGTAAGTCAGTAAAGAAATCCTTGTCTGATTTTCCATTTTTTAGCTAGTTATTCAAAATGTCATAAAATATGGAGATATGGTAAAACTGCCATAGATGAACTCTACAGTCACTTGCATTTCAAATAATTTGGCCACATGAATAATAGTGGAACATGAGCTTCTTATGTATGTTCATGGAAACCGTAATGCATTTTCCTAGTTCATTTTATAATATTACTTCTCTAGTGCATGAGTCAGCTTGAAAGACTTGTTTGGCAACACTAGTAACATGAATGTTTTAAAAGGAAAAATATGAATCAATCCTTGTTGACATGCAAATCTGTATTTTATCTATGGATACGGCAAAAAATGTATTTGACATTTTCCACTTTATAGGAACAGTAGACTTTAGAACTTTGCAACCTAGCAGAAGTTTCTACCTTCAAAAATGTCCAGGACTTTGCTATATCTTCAGTAAAAATAATCCTTTTATCAGCATTATAAATATTTTAATATGCATATGATTCAGTTCCTCATGGCTAGTTGCAGGATTCAGTTGTTACCATGCAGATTCTTGTAAAGATTACTACAGTCTCTGCTGTATCTCTTACTGCAAATTCTTTTTTGTCCTCATTCCAGATATTATTCATTACAAAGCACATTTTCTCAATAGGTGCATTAATGTTCTGACATGCCAAAGGCTATTCTGTTAAAACAATCTGATACTTGGACAAAGGATACTATTTTTTAATAAAAAGATTGAGCATCGTGAATCTAGCAGTGTTCCATTTATTTTTTTTTTATCTCACAGTCTTTCTGTTACTTAACTGGCACAAAATATTTGACAAGGAACATTCAAACAATTTTCAAGTTATCTGGATTTGCATTTCTGCCTTGGGGTGTTTTTTGTTTGTTTGTTTTCTTTTTGTGGTTGGTTGACTGGAAGGGGAGTTTTGTTTGGGATTTCTTTTTGGTTTTGTTTGTTTGGTTTTCCTCTGTATGTGTATTTTTTGGTTTGATTTGGTTCTTTTATTGTTGTTTTTTTTTTTTGGTTGGTTGATTGGTTTTGGTTTTGGGTTTTTTTCCTGTTTGATTGGTTTTTTGTTGTGTTTTGGGTTTTACGTTTCTTTTTTTTTTTTTTTTAATAGTGGTATCCCTGAATGAATGTTTGACAGAAGCTCTCGTATGTTTTGGTCATTCACGAATGCTATGGAAATGCTACACCCTCTCTAGGAACAGGTTGTCAACAGAATTATGTCCTCAGTTTTCTGTAGCAATGAGCCTCTGAAGAAGATGGAGAAAACTAGCCATAATGCCTTAAAAACAGGCTTTTACTGTATTGTAAAATGGACACTCTGCCTTTTTTTTTTTCTTTGAGTCACCTTTCTTCTTCCCAGGTCCCCCTGTAAAAACCCTTATTAGTATGCAAGAATGTGCCTAGGCAGGTTTATGTGAAAAGCCCCCTTATTGGTCCTTTGTCAACCCTTTCCCCATTTGCTGTTAACCCTTGGTTTTCACTGGTTATGACCTACTTCCCCTAAAGCCCCTTAAATACCCTGACCGTGGGAATGAACTCTCTCTGCTTCCTCTCCTGTGGTCTGCATGTGTCTCTGTCCTGGAACAACTAGGGGACCACGTGGCTAGGAGGGATTAAGGAAGGGGGAGCCCTCCATCACGCTGTCACAGTCTTCCATACATGTGCAGGTATGGCTAGTCTACAGTGTTACTTGCTTCCAGGGGAAAAAAAATAAGTCTTTAATACGTAAATTTCCTACAGCACTGAGGCACCAGTTAGCATTTTTTCAGATGAAAGCACTAGACATCATTTTGTCCTTCAAAGCAAGTAAGTGCAGCAGGTCTGAAAATCCACCGGATTTCCTTAGTCCATATGCAATAATAAAATTCCCTAAATATTATACAGAAAGCCTAAATGGTTTCCTCATTTCATGTCCATTTGAGGCTACAAGGAATATGAGTAATTGCCAGTCTGGTTTAAGTGAGCATGTTGACTGCACGGTGTGAAGCTGTTCTCTGGCTCAATGTTTCTGTCTCCAAAGTAAATAACATGTTCATAGTTCAGTATTTATTTATACAAAGTTTTGTTTGAAAGGTATGCTTTTAAGAAACTTTTCAAAGTGTCCATTTACTAGAAGAGAAAATGCAAAACAGAACTGCAAGTTTGTGCCATGCAGTCAAAGAAAAGTTTTTTCCTAATATTTACAGTGGGAGAGAGGGGCAGAGGAGGGAAGAGTGTATTTATATGTAATTTGACTTTTAAAGAAGTTAGCGTAAGTGTGGGCAAGTCCCAGATTCAAAGCTGCAGCAGCTTTATATTTATCCCCAGGTTAGATTTTGTTTCAAATCTTTATATGGTTTGTATATGCTCTTATAATTATATCAGTACTGCCTCTAAGAGCCATTTCTGCTCTTAAATATGCAAAATTTATCAGTGATTAGTAAACATCTGTCAGCAGGTATGTTGTAGAATTTTGTCTCTTCATCAAGCTAGGAGTGTTGCATTTAATCTGTTCCAACAGCTCAAAAGATTAAAGGTATAAGTACTTCAGGGAAAGTTAGTTTTCTTGTTTACAAATTTTTTCATCACGCAAAATAGTTCCACAGTAGATCAAATTTTCAAGTTTCTACATTGATACATTGCTATGTTGATAAATTCCACCTGATGATTCCTCTAATCTTTCAGTAACAGTGGAGTGATGCTTTTACTCTCTGTACAGGAAATTAGATGAGGTGAAAAGAGTATTATTGATCGTGTACTAGCTGTACCTGATGGAGTGTGTTTTCCACATCACAGGATGCCCCTGTCATCACAACAGCCCCTCCAAAAGTGTTAACATTGTGTTAGAACTGTGTTTCTGGGATAAATATACAGACTGGTCTAAAAAGTATATTTTCAAAAGTTCTCTGTGAAGTAGAAGACCCCAAAAAGAATGCAAGTCTGGCTAAATCAATTCACACTGGTTGTTCTAGTGATAAACCCAGCAGTAAATGCATTTAAATAAATTACTGAAATAGGTTTATAGTTGTTTAAATGTGAAACCTGTTCCCCACAATCACAGCATTTCAAGTTTTGAAGTGAACCATATGTTGATAAATGTTCAGATACTTAGACTCTTTGCAGCGTAACAAACACACCAGATGTATCTAGTTTTGTTTTGCTCCTGTGAGAAACTTTGATGTCCCAATTCAACTAAGTGTTTAATCACAGTCTTATGTCTTCTTTAAGCATTTTGTTGAATTTAAGTACTAAATTCAAACCTGAAGATCCCACTGCCATGTGCACTCCCCAGAGAGCCTAATGAAGTTAGAGGACTGCTGTTGGGCTGCAGATTTCACAGGAGTGGACTGCAACACCCCTGCCTCAATCTTTATGAGAAACCTGCTGTTACAAACTATTGTAGTTTAACCCCAACTAACAACTCAGCATCACACAGCCTCTCGCTCTTTCCCCAACAGTACGATGAGGGACAGAATTGAAAAAGAGAGAAAATTTGTGGATTAATATAAAGACAGCTTAAGAAATAAAATAAAAGCTGCACACACAAACAAAGTAAAACAAGAAATTCATTCACACTTCCCAGGGGCAGGCAGGTGTTCAGCCATCCCTAGGAAAGCAGGACTCCATCACATGTTAACAGTGGCTGAGGAAGACAGTCATGATCATGCCAAACATCTCCCTCTTTCTTCTTTGACCCCCCAGTTTTATATGCTGAGCATGATGACATATGGTATGGGATAGTCTTTGGCCAGTTTGGGTCAGCTGACCCTTCTGTGGCCCCTTCAAACTCCTTGTGCATCCCCAGCCTGCTTGTTGGTGAGTGGGGTGAGAGGCAGAAAAGGCCTTGATGTTGTGTGAGCAGTGCTCAGCAGGAATGAAAACAACTCTTTGACATCAGCCCTCTTTCCAATACAAATCTAAAACACAGCCACATCCCAGCTACTTTATCCTAGTCACAACTAGTACACAAGTCCTTGTATCTGATAGATGCCAGACTTATCTATTTTGCCTAGCACATGTTTGATTCCCACATGGAATAATGTATCACTATTTGCATGAAAGTGATAACTCCTGAAAATTCATGTACCATGTGTTTTGAGTTCAATTTCTCTGATCTACTAAATGTGTGAGCTTTTTTTTCTTTCTTTCAGATACTGTAAATTGACTTCCTTCAACTTCAGTTCCTTAAACTTACATTTTAAGAGTGTGTGAGCATTAGTCCAAAAATACAACTCATTTATGATTGCTTCCCTTACAATTTTAAAGTCAAATTTATTTCAGTTACTCCAATAGCACCCCCCACTTTTCTTGAGGTTAAATAATTATGTGTATTTTGATGGAATATACTTACCCTCACAAATCTCTCAAATGACATGTGAAAGAGATTTTTTTCCTAGGTCTGACAATGATGGACAGGGGTCGATTAACTTTGGTTTCATCCATAATATCTTTGTAATGCATACCGGACAGATAATTTGATCTCTGTGATGAGAGGTATTGGCTGAATCAGGTCTTAACATTTGGCTGACTTACAGGCCTTTAGAAAACTTATCCATTTTACTTTCCAAGGCAACTAGCTGATTCTCCTGTATGCAAAAATCCAGAAAAAAAATATCCAGTGTGGGGCACAAATGGACTATGACTAGATAAAAAGGTGGACTCTATATTTTTCAGTGAAGTTGCACTTTCGAGCACTTCAGAATCCTGTTTCAAACATTTTTATCTTATTTTTTATTGAAGTAACTTAGGATGTATGCTTAGGGTGTTTAGGTTGCATGACTGTCTCTCTACATCCTTTTGAGTGTCGAAAAACCTAACTATTCCCCAAGCATATCCATTAGTAAAGGCTTTGCATCAAAGTCAGCTGGAGTATAACAAAGTATGTGTACTCATTTCCAAGCCAAATAATGGCAAGGAAATAATTTGTCATTTGAAGAAACTAAATAAAACCTCAATTCCTTTTGGTAGGTAATTATTTGAGCAAAACAGTAAAATAGCATAAACAGATTGAGAGTTCCTTCTCTCAGATTATCCAATAATTTAGGATCTGGTTAAACTAAAATTTCAGGGTTTGGTCCTCATAAGACAATTTACAGGTACAGTTTTTAAGTATTCTCAACTTAAATTTTCACGTCATTTATCTAGTCAGTAAAGTGAGATGCGCTAGAGGAGGAAAGGGTATCAGTATCTGTCTTGTTTTTCAGGAGAAAGTGATTTTGTGTCTTAGCTACCTAATTTAAGTGTAAGCTTTATATCTGAGAAGGATGAGCAGAGATAAGCAGTTCTCTCTGAGTTAAGACACCATCTATCTTCAAATACCAGAAGTTAGCACCTGGACCCTGAGAATTCTGGAGTGTATAACTTAACACCTACTTGTTTGTCATCAAAACTTTTATGTGTTTCATATATAGATTACAAATTTGTTACTTGAAAGTTAAATTTACAACCTGTTTCTTTTGGCATTTAGCTAAGCCAACAGGTTCACTAAGACTGTTATAATGGGAATAACTAAATTCATATCTTCTATTCGAGGCCACTGTCTTAATAGTTTTGTAGATTTTTCCTATGCTTCTGTCTCTGTAATGGAGTGAGCCAATGCATTTAAGATAGGTACAATTTCAAGAGTTTATTTCTGTTCTGGTATCTTTGCTATAAGTGTTCTTCAAAGAAGAGGTTTGTGTATGGACCAAGGATGTGAACAGTAATGACAACTCTGTGGTCTATTTGGATTATAAAAGTGAAGATTATTTCTCTGGTTTGTAAAGAAAGCAGTCACATCTGCACATTTTTGACACTAACTAAATTTCATTTTCAAAACATCAGCTTCAGGTAACAATCACAACCAAGAATTGCATCCTTATTAAATTTAAATTGTTTCAAGTTCAGAAATAGATTTGGCTGTTTCATTCATCTTTACTAATACCAGCTCTATGGATCTACGTAACTAAATAAAGAATATTTCCTTTGTGTCTAGAAGTAAATATAGCAATTTATAATGCATATATCTATGTTCATGCAGACATAGTTTTGTCTGACTTAGTTTCAACCTGATTTGCTTTCTCCTTCATTCTGAAAATGTCATAACCTTCTCTTATTAGCGCACCATGAGCCCTTTTCCTCTGGTGCATGTTCTTTTCTTGAGGTCATGACAGGTCATACATTTCCCTCAAAAGATATGGCAATCAAAGCACCAATCATCTAACAGATACATATTGTAACTATGGAACAATTCAAGTATGTCACTGTCATAATCCATTGATGAAGGTCACCAGCACTATGACTTGCTTTGTATCAAGATCAGAATCCCTGAGTACTCCATTAACAGTCATGTAGTTCAGCTTTCATGGTCCATGGTACTACACTTAATAGCAATAATTAACCATACGGTCAGAAATCCCCCTTCCGTGCTTGTACTTTGAATGTTCAGGCTGAGTAGTACCAATATATTTTTGTGTTGATATCTAACAATAAAAAGAGTTTGTCTGAAATAAGCAGTATAAGATTCTTCAGCTTCTCACTAAAGGTCATTTTGAGCAATTACATTACAAAAGAAAGGTAAAAAAAAGAGTAAGAGTGAAGGAACACTTTTTGGAAATCCTAATAGTGGTTCATCGTAAATTAGATTGCATCTGTGGATGTCATTTTGCTTCCTTACTTATAAGAATGTGTTTATAGGCTGAATCATGTTATTTCTCCACTATATATCCAGGTGCAAATGGGAAAAGAAGTAGCAAGTTATAGAAACATAGAACAATAGAAAGGCCTGGGTTGGCAGTGACATGGAAGATAATACAGTTTCAACACTCCCTTCCATGGGCAGGCATGCCACCCACTAGAACAGATTGCCCCATCCAACCTGACCTTGAACATTTCCGGGGAGGGGGTATCCACAGTTTCTCTGGGCAACCTATTCCAGTGCTTCACTACCCTCTAAATAAAGAATTTCTTTCTATCATGTAGTATAAATCCCTTTTTTAGTTTAGTTGACCTATGACCCACAGCCATGTTAAAACAAAAGTCACTCTCACTTCTTTTTATAAGCCCACTCTAGGTAGTGGAAGGCTTCAATAACGTCTTCCCAGAACTTTCTTTTCTCCAGGCTCAACAACCCCAGCTCTCTCAACCTGTCCTGGTAGGAGAGGTATTCCAGCCTTCTGGATGCAATATTCCAGGTGGGGTCTCAGGAGGACAGTGTAGAGATTTAAGTATATTTTCACTGAAGCAATTAAGTATTAGTAAGGTGACTTTTTTTTTTTCTTCTTTCTTTATTTTAATAATTGCAGATTTCAAGTTGCAGTCTTCCTGAACTCTATCTCACTGAAAAAGATTTCAACATGCATTCTTGCAAAAATAGAAATATTAGTAGAAAATAGCTCTCCAAAAAATGCTGGCTTTGTTGAAAGTAAGCTCTTTACAATGTTCTTGCAATCTATTTAGTTTGGTCAGACTTTGTGTGAAAAAATCTAGAAGAAAAAGACAAATCAAATAAGAAATTTTATGTACAATGATTAGGTGGTTTAGAATAGAAATAGCCTTTTGGTAGGAAAGAAAAATATTCAAAATCAGATGTAACATTAATATCTTCCAAATTTTTCATCCTCTAAAGATTGGTGACAGTGTTCCAAGTAGTTTAAAAGATATTCTTGTTATCTTTGCATATTTCACTGAATATACATTCCACCTAGTAGGGTCTGTCTGCTTTACTGTTTGGAAGCTTTTTTGTTCTCTGCTTGGACAGTTATACTCCTCTTCAGGAGTTGAAGAACAAAATACTGTAACAGGAATAAGACTCCTGTTGGTGCACTGGTGTTGAACAGCTCCCACAGTCCATACCAGAGGTGTTTGCATTTCAAAGCTGAGTGGAAAGAACAAGATAACAAATATAGTAATTGTAATTTCTGCACTTGTGTCTTCTGCATGTGGTCAGTGAAAACTTGTGAGTCTTTATTGCAGTTCCTAAGCAATTTTATTGTTTTTTTTTTGTAAGAGGAGAACAGGAAAACTGAAGAGAGTCTACAGTTCAAAATGGTATGAAAAGTGGAGGTGGGCGAGATGAGTTTTAGGTATAACATTGATGTGTAGCCCACTGGTGGTGAAGATGAACAGCCTGAGCAGCACAGATGCTCATCTGAAAATTAATTTTTTTTTTTTTTAATTACACAGACACCCGTGTTTCTTCTAAGTATCTTAATAGTACAAAAAAAAGGGAAAAGTGAGCGTCTTCAGCATGCCTTAGGAGAAAAACTTGCAGAGATAAAGTGTTCTAGGTAATAAACACATCAATCACATTTAGACTGCAAATGGATGTTGCTTGTATTTTGCTGTTCTTTCCCTTTACTTACTGAGGTCTGAGTTCAAAATCACTGTGAACTGTATGTTGTGTTTGATTTGGGAATATACGCATACATTTTGCAGTAAGAATAACCTCTTTCTATGATTATTCCTATAGCATACAGGATCTCCATTTCTGTAGTCTTTTACAGCATGATACTCTGATATTGCAGCCTGGCCAAGTTAGTGTCATTTTACTGTATTGCATTCCAACAGAAACATTCAGAAATTTTTACTCCAACCTGAGGAAATAATAACTTTTAGGGTGGTTTTCTGACTGATTTGAACTGGCAATTCATGTCTTTAAGCTCTCCCTCAACTGTGAAGGATTTCCTTAAGGAGAAATTAAAATCTAATGTCAGTTATAATCACTTAATTCCAGAAGCTGAGGTTATAAGAAAAAAAAATTAAAAAGACATACTCATGTTCCCTCACAACATTACTTAAACAACATATGAAAAAAGGTGAAATTGAATCATAGCATGTTCTGATTTCTGTGAATGCCAGTCATGGAGTTTCATGTTTGTTTGTTTTTTTTCGTTTTTCTCTGTCACACCCCTCAAAACATTACACTATAAAACCATTTCAGAGCTATAAGGGAAATTAAAAACTGTCTGTTTCTTATATCCTTGTCCCGAAGAAGGAAAAAGAAAACCTGTTTCTGACAAAACATAGGCTTGATGTTTTTTATAATTTTTTGGAATTATAATAGATTAATACTATCATTTGAATATAAAACATTGAAAAAAAAATCATTTTCCCATATGGGAAGAGAAGAACAGAAGAACATTTTGAATGGAAATGAAGAACATGTAGTGTACCTTTTTTTTCCATGAAGAAACATCATATTGACTTAATTTTAAAGAAAAGTTTTGTGAAGATCACCCTAATTTTCCAGATGGTTAGAAGATGAAATGTCACTTCCCTTTTTTCATGTTGTACAAGTAAGTCAATATTCACTTTTCATTTTAAAAGAACTTACTTCAGTAAAGTGATATCTACACAGCAGAGTCTAAGAACACATTCCCAGCTCTCTGTGACTGTGCCAGGCATGTCCTGAATCCACACTAAAATGGTGCATATGAATGTGAATCACCCCTCTGTGCTGTGGTTTCAACACAAAGAAATAATTTGCACAGGATTAGGCTGGAACTGTGATATAGCCGTGTGATACAGCCATGTCTATATGAGTGATTAAAACAGGATTAGAAACCCACCATGTGATTTGGGATTGTTGGTATCCATGCTACTTAAATCTACCCTTTTTGGTTAGCAGATGTGTCTTAGAGAGACATTTAAAAAACACAGTGAGGATTCCAACAATTCAGTGGTGTGGATGAGCAAGGATTTATGTTTCAGGTTCATCCCCTGGCCTGTTTTTATTTAACAATGCACGTATACCCCTCTGTCTGCTCTGGATGGTCCGTGACACTGAGATGGGTCACAGCAGGCATAAGCAAACACATCCAAAGCTGAAGATGTAGCTATTCAGAAGAAGGAATAACGCTCTGGTTCAAAGCTGTGAATGTGAAAAGCAGAAATATAATTGATTTGGACCTCAGCATGTGCAAAGAGAACACACAGTTTCTTTATTTTGTATTGCATTCATATCTCAAAGTCCTGGCTTAGAGTTAGCCTGAATGCAGAGCCACTGGCTTGCACCCTGAATGCTGTGGGTAGAAGCAGTGTGATGGGCATGAGAGGAGAAAAAGGGATCTGAAATGAGACCTTAGTCTCTTAAGGCATTCTTATTCTCACTTATCTTTAGGCACGCTTGGCATCTGAGCTGTCAAGAACCTGAAATCATTGTCTCTGAAGAAATCAGGCTGAAGTTGAACCACTTCTGCATCTGCTTAAGATACACCACAGTTTCAAAAGCTTCACAAAATTCAACTGAAAACATTCTTCTCCTCTGAGCTGTTAATTTTTTTAATAGTTTTAGTGAGTCTGAATATTGTGGTTGCAGGCCTGATCTATCACGTCTTTCTGTCTGACCTGGTTCTGTGTAACTGGGGGTGCAATAGGCAGATGTTTTGGGAAATTTCATCTTTGCTCATCTTGCAAGCAGATCCCAGTCAGATTTTATTCAATACCTCAGAGTTTTGCCTAGTTCTTCTCCCACTTGCATCTGTGCCTGTGACTGCTTAAAAAATAAAAATGGTAAGGCAAAGTCTCTGAAAAAAAGAGCCAAGACATCCATTCATGGGCAAGTAGTGATGTACGAGGCAAAGATGGCACTAGTGTACTCCCTGCCATTGCTCCTTTGCCTTGAGCAAAATGAGAGCATCTTGTGAATGTAGGGAAAAGCTGCTTCAAATTATGTGCTAAATTATGCTCTAAATTACACACATTTGTTACATGTTGCTGAAGGTCTGCTCTGCCTTCTGCCTCTTCTTCCAAGATGCTATCTTAGTACAGGTCAATCAGACCTAAAGTCTGTTTCTGTAAACTGAGCTCAACTCAGTACAACTCCCTGAGTACTGAGTCAGCTAAATAGTTATTTTCCTTACAATGCAAATACTATCCTGTGGGGTTTTTTGTTTGTTTGTTGTTAGCTTTATTTTGGGGTTTTGGTAGTGTTTGTTTTTAAATAAAATAACATCTGCGTATTTTGTGGTTGGAGATCATAGGTATTTTTCTTATTTGATCCATTCCATTTTATTTTGAGGAACAGAGCAGTACTATGAAATCTGAACTCAGTATAAGCCAACATTGTTAATTTTATGATACACTTAAAGGACACAGTTGGATTGCATGCAATCCCTAAGCATATGCTTCAGCTGTTATTTTCAGTACTTCTGTGTAAAACATTTCTGGGCTTAAATTTAGTCATTACTTCACATAATGAAGTATTTTGAATTTACAGATGAGGCAAAGACAGAATTTTTTTGTTCATGGGTTATACAGTGGTAATTACTTTTTTAAGTCTCTCTCTTAGCAATCAGTGGGATTTCTCCAGGCTAAGATGTCTGTTATCAACTTGAGTCATCACTTCATTGGGTCCTTGCAGCTATTCAGCAAGTAGATCTGGACTGGTTAATGAAGAAGATGTTATCTTTGTGCTTGCTACCTGCAAGGAATATTTATTTGTAAGCAGTTACAATAAAAGGCACAGAAACATCTTACAAGTCAGTATCGTAATGAAGAAGAGTTTTTTCTTACACTATAGTTCTGAAAGTGTACCATTCTTAAATATCTACAAAGATCACTGGATATTGTTTTAACAATTTTTCTTGCTGAGCTTTTAAATTAAAATGTTTTCTCCAAGAGACAAATATAATCTCCTTTGTAATTTAAAGTCCTGGATGATATGGTTAGGCCCAGTAACAGCTGTGATTTCTTTAGGGAGACTTTAATCAGTTTGCTGTGACATGGTACCAGGAACTCAATTGTGATTGATCACTATTGCTCAAAAACTGGCCTGAAGTGAGCCTGAGAAAATCATTTGAACAGTGTCTCAGAGCTGCAGAATCTCAGACAACCAGAGGCCTCTTGAAGATGGCAGAATATTAGCAGGCTTCAGGAAAGGAAGTGTTTCCCATGGCCCCAAAAATACCACCTTTGGCTTGGTCAGGGGAACTTCTGACGTCCCTTTACTCAGTGAATTGGTTCTCAAGATTGCATGAAAGCTGAAACAGATCACTTTTTGAGGCTGTCTTACTACTAGTAGTACAGTGTCAGTGAATTTTCAGGAATTTTTTAATTTTTTTTTTAAATATAAAATAAGTGTTCTGCAGTTCTGCTAGTCTGTATCAGTTGAGTTTGTTTCCTTTCCATAGATTCAGGTAATCCAAGAGACTCTTATGCTTGTTGATTGGTAAGTAACATGTATCCTGACCATAAAATTACATCAATGTTGCTTATATTAAATCAATATCTCATGACGGATCTAGATATCTCCCTTCTAAACAACATTGAATCCAAGGCATCAAGTCATCAAGCAAATCAACAGACCACCAAATTCCAAGATAAATTATTTTAGTGGCTATTTGCCTTTGTATTGGTAATGATGCCTAAGGATTTTAGTGTGTATCTTGAAGATTTCTATAAAGTTATATAAGTTTAATAAGTTTTTATAAGCTTCTCATATTTTAGGTGATACTGAGCACTTTCTCACACATTCCCGAATTTCTGCTAGACACACATTAGCAAGGACACACTGTTTTGAAGAACGCCTGCAAGAACTCCAACTGAGACAATAAGATAGCTTGTAGTCAAAAGAGGAGTGTCAACTCAGAGCCCTTGGAGGGACTCAAAGGAGCAGTTCAGAGCAGGAATTCTGAGGGTGGGCACCAGGGGAAAATGGTTTTGCTGTATTGGCCGAGAATCAAACCCAGTCTTCCTGCATGGGAGGGCAGAACAAATGGTCTACCTCCAGACCACTGTCAGCATTCCCCAATGGAAAACTCATGACTAAATTCCTGCAAAAGACTCTCAAAACAACATTAGTGGAGATAGATTAGATAGATAGAAAGATAGATAGATAGATAGATAGATAGATAGATAG
>JAWWEW010000001.1:58310839-58346178 GCA_035583185.1 Anabacerthia variegaticeps
ATTGTAACTCTGACTTATAAACTCTCTTGTGGTGGGTCCATTTCTCCTGCTGGTTTACCTTTAAAACCAGCACACCTTCTAACTTAACTCATTCAGTTAAAAATAAAAAACTTCTTAAAATATAACACCTTGAAAAGATTGCTTCCTTTTTTTTTTTTTTTTAAATGAATTAACTGATGGTGCTGACATAAAAGTGCCCTAGAAGGGGTTATATCTATTTAGCTGAATCTGTTTCTAAACTACTTCAAGCTGAGGGATTTAACTAGCATGAATTTTTAAATTTAAACTAGGGTATCTCCCATTATAGACACACAGACATTTTTTGAATATATTAAACTGATACCTAATCAGCTTAAGCTACACTGAAAAAAACCCTTAATTTCAGTTAAAATATTTCACTTCCTATAATTCATAAAATAAATGAATAATGTGGAAAAAATGTGGGGAAACATTATGGTATATTTCATATCATAGGTCATAAAGGAGTAGAAAGGAAACTAAAAATTTCCTGATGATTACCTCTAAGAAAGCAGGTCTATAGAAAGCCTGCCAGTAGTGCCGACAGAGACTTTCCACTGTGCCTTTTGTGACCGGACTTGCCTATCTCGCATTGGCCTATTTAGCCACCAACGTGCTTGCAGCAAGCGTGGGTAGAGCCCTTGTAAATCTTCGTTCGCGAAGCCTAGCCAAATGGAAATGGATAGAAAGCCTATACTAAACTACGATGTAAAAAAAAAAAAAAAAAATTAAAAAAAATGCAGCTATAATTTTTTCAGTGTTCTGAAATTATAAGAATATTAAAATAATCCTAGGACACCACAGTCAACTAAGAACACTATATGTTCACTGTAAATGAACACTATACACATGTAGGCTTCTGTACTTAAGTTTAGAAATTAATGATTAGATTCTGTGGTGTTTTGACCCACGAAATGTCTACTAAAGCTCCTCTATTTCTCCCCTGGACAACTAGAGAGAAAATATAACAAAAGGCTCATGAGTTGAGATAAAGGCAGGGAGAGATCATTCAACAATTACCCTCATGGGCAAACCAGACTGGACTTAGGGAAATTGATGGAACTTATTAACAATCAAAATCAGAGTAAGATAATGAGAAGTAGAATAAGTAGCCTTCCTCCCACCACTTCCTCCTTTCTGGGCTTAAGTCCCTTCCCAGTTCTCTATCTCCTCCCTCCCAGTGGTACAGGGAGATAGGGAATAGGGTTATGATCAGTTCATAACGTGTTGTTTCTGCTGTTGCTTCCTCTTCAAGGAGAAGAGTACTTCCCTTGCTCCAGTGTGGGGTCCTTCCCATGTGAGACTGTCTTCCATGAACATCTCCAAACTGAATCCTTCCTACGGGCTACACTTCTTCACAACCTGCTACAGCATGTATCCCTTTCCACAGTGTGCAGTCCTTCAGGAACAGGCTGCTTCAATGTGGGCTCCTTTTACTTTGTTAAATATGTTATCCCAGAGGCATTAGCTACCATCACTGGTTGGCTTGGCCTTGGCCAGTGGTGGGTCTCTCTTGGAGTCATCTGCATGGGTTGTGTCGGACATGGGATAAGCTTCTGGCAGCTTCTCAGAGAAGAACCTACCTCTGTAGTCCCCCCACTACCAAAACCTGGCCACACAAACCCAATACGGGCTCAGAGAATTCAGATTCAAGGCACAGCTTCAAAAAGAAAAGTAATGACTAGAGAGTTATAAAAAAAAAAAAAAAAAGAGAAAAAAACACTCTCCATACTCTTCCTCGTCTGTTTAGTAAATATTATGGTGAAGAATGTGAAGAATGGGCAATACTGTGACACTTTTTGGATTGAGGAACACAGACCCAAGATCAAATGTCCATCCTACGTAAGAGCTGCAGCCATGAAGTTATCACTGTCTTGTCTTTTCTCTTTTATTCTAAATGAAAGCTAACTGCAGCTACCAGGTGTATCTCAGACCCTAATACGGGCTACTTGGCTATTTCAAACACGAGGGTCTCCGTATATTAGTCCTTAATGAAGTTAAGACAGACTTGTCAGCCAAGTGGCATTTTGGAGCAAGCACAGTCACAAACTTTACTGAAAAGAAGTTTGTTTCAATAAACAAATTCTTCAGCACCAAAGCCATCTGATAAGGTGACTAATTGAATAAAGAATAATTAGTTGAAACAGTAACCCAGAAAGACACTAACACTCCAGATTTATAATATTGTGTAAGTACAGCCTCAATATAAATTTCCTCAAAATATTAATCTCCCCCTTACTACTCAGCATCTTTGAGGAAGACGGAATTGTTTATCTCCTTTCTGAGATGATTTGTAAAGGAAAGGTTTCAGTCCTTTATGCTAACTCCAAATCCACAGCAAGGAGTTTTAAAAATATTTACTTTTTTCTTACTACCAGTTTCCCGTTATCCAGTGGTGATCAGTCTCCTCAGGACCATTTACTGGATTACCTCTGTTCCTCTAATCTGTGTGAATTTTCAAACACTTTACAAGTGCATGTGATTAATAAATCATGGAAAGAAGGTAGAGGGTTTTGCTTTTTCTTGACAAAGTTGACAAAAGTAGTGGAATGTTCCAGTGATTTCTCTCGGTTTTCATTAATATTTCTACTGTGTTTTAGTATAAAACAATCATCCTATTTCATTTGGCCAATCCCCATTTTCAATGAGCCTGAAGATTTGATACTTTTGATCAGACTTTAACACACATCCTTCTTATCTGAAAATACTGTTAAAAACATTATTTGGATTATAAGCAAAGCTTTAATTTGTGCAGCCCATGGCTGTCTGTGTCATAAATATGCACGTCTCTTCCTCAGCAAGACTTTTCTAAGCACATTTCATGGCACTTTTCATATGCACTGGATTTGATTTGTTTTAGGGCATAATATAAATTCTTGCTGCGATACAGGATAAAAAAAAAATCCTTTAAAAAAAAAATCTGGCTTAGTTACAAGGCTGCACTTATCCTACAGGACCGTAAGTTTTATTAACTATCCAAATAACCTGTTATCATTGTTTATGCACAGAGCTTTCATTTTGTTCTGACTGTTGTATCTACCTTTTCTTGAAATATCTTCAAGTCTATGCACTCGCCCTCAGTTACTAGTGTGAATTCCTTCAGCACATAAAGATAGTGTTTCGCATTCTGAGCCATGAGCCCATACTACCTGCCACAGAATACAAATGTGTGCAAGGTGGTAGTTTCATTATCTTAGGGTCAGTAGAATTTCAGGAGCTCCGAAATTCCCTCTATCATCGATGCAGATGTCAACTTAGTTTTAATAAATCTTTGGAAACAGCCATGAGTTACTTCTAGGACATCTTCCCATTTCCGGAAATACATCATTCAGCTGCCAAACCCGCTATCAGTTCGTAGCAAATAGAATTTCATCCATTAAATGCAAAGTCTCACTTCAGCTTCTGCATGCCATCACTCTGTGATAGCTAAAAGTGTGATTAACCTGAAGTTTAGCTGATATCAAGCCAAATGTACTCTATTCCACTTTAACTGGAACAAGGTCTTGAAAAATTGTATTTTCTACAGCATATGCATAAGGAATGCTATATTTTCTGTACTTCCGATTATTCCACAGTCCCAGCTCTCAATTGCCAATTGAATTGTGTAAGATTTTGACAGTTCCTTAGTTTCCACTTATTCTTTTTTTTTTGCTTTTAAAAAACTGCACAAAAATATAAAATCAAATCAAATTTTAAAAAAAAAAAAGAAAAAAAAATCTTACATTAAAAGGAGAATTAAAATATATGAGAGCATCTTGTTTGCTGATAATAAACTAGTAGTGTGTCATATATTCAGCAAAAATTCATCTGAAGTTAATGGGGCAGCTGTGGTATTTCAGTCAATGCTGACTTAAAATAATAAATTCTTTTTAGACCTGGTAGTGGCACTAATTAATCCTGACAACATCTCAAGTGGAAAAAAAAAAAAAAATATTAGTGGGCTGCTTTTGTAAATGTGAAGCTGATATATGGGGAGATTATGCAGTTGTCCTAAAATGGTAGAGACAATATAAAATAAGATCAAATTTAGGATAAAGAATAGCATGAAAAAAAGAACTTAACCTCAAGTGTTACATGTCAATCAACAGTGTATTTCACAAGTGTGCTATGTCAAGTCGATGGAAATCAGGAGATAGTTTTATTAACTTTAATGAATCCTTTTCCTGTGGTTTTTTTGTTTGTTTGTTTGGTTGGTTGGTTTTTTTTAAGCAAAAGACAGTCTTTAAGTCTTTGGTCTGTTTATAAATTCCTGAAAAGTGGGGGCAAGCCTTAAGTAGTACTGTTGTCTAAACAAATCAGGTCTAAATATAAATGGAATGAGTTTCTAACATTCCTTGTTGTAAATTAAGTACTGTTCATGTTTGGTTTTCTACTTTGCAAAGGTTTTGGTGACTATTCTCTCATTATATGTTTTGCATATTTTCCAAACATTTTTCTTACTTCTGTCAAATAATTAATGACCAAGAATATGGGGATCTCTGGAAGTCATGCAATCCAACTTTCTTTTAAGGGGGAATATTACTAACAATGGATTACATTGTCAGATGTTCAGTCAAAGCTTGAAAAGCCCTTAGGAAGGATATTTCACAATAAGCTGTATTACACTGAGGCAATAAATTTCTTTATTTTAAGCCAAAAAGTTTCACAAAATACAGTATTTCTTATGATTTGTTGCAAAATATTTTGTAATTAGAGAAAAAAAAAATCATCAAAATTTTTGTACTTGGTCACTTTTTCCAGTGGAACATTGTATAAAGTTAGTGGACGTGCTTTAACCTTGATTCTTGATATTTAAACTATTACAACTATCAGGGATATAAATAAGCATTAATATTAAAATAAATATGGTTTTTTATTTTATTTACTATCTACATGTTAAATATTGGTTTTAAGTTTTGGTGATTATGCTACCTCTACATTTACCTTACCATAAATATTATATGTGAGGATTTTTTTTCTTTTTCACGTAAAAGTCTCAGTTTGGAATGGACAGAAGAGCATGCATTTAAGTTGCCAGACAGGTATTCCATGTTGCCTCGTATAGCTCTGCGAACCTTTGTTTTATCTTCTTCATTCTTATGCCATTATTCCAAAGTGTGCAACAGTATGTGTCAGGTTTTGTTTTCCTTCCCTCTCTCTCTCTGAAGACTGCAATGTGTTTAACACCTCCAAACAATCATTACCATCTTGTTCAAAATAGCACTTAGGCCAACATTCAGTTTCACAAATTAGGCTAAACTCTCTCAGTATTTCAATGTTTTCTTACAAAAAAAGTGCACTTTGCTTTATAACAAAAAGCATTAATAAACTTTTTACTGTATTTCTCTAGCATAATTTAATTACTTAGCAGCAGTACCACTATTTTTATTGCTGCTAGACTGTCTAATGTCACAAAGGGCAGACTGCAGACTGCATGTGGTCTATGAAAAATTTTAAGTAGCTTACAAAACGACTTCTCATTTGTGGTCCCTTTTGGCCAGAACCAGTTGATTGTTAATGTTGTGATAATTAGAGGACCCTTTTCAGCTCAGCTGCAATGCACAGCTGTTCAAGTCTGAAAGCTGCAGGAGCTGCCAATCATTCTGAGCCTGGAACTGTCCCCTGTCAGGGGATTTGTCAGATGGTGAAAGACCCCGCTTCACACTCCGCAACATGCTCTTCCACCCTTCCAGTTCAACCTACAAAGTAGCCAAAGGTTCTTGAAATTACTCTTTCAGCAGTGAGATGCTTTTGGAGTCATAGATGAATAAAATTTGTAGTCTAGGAACATCAAAGTAAATGTACTCCCAATGTTAAAGATTTGGAGAATTGCAGTTATGAGGTATTCAAAGCCTAAAGAGCTATGCTGTGAAAGAAAGAAATATAAAAATATTAATTCCTGAAACAAGTATATAAACTACTCAGATCACGTTGCAAAGTCAGTTGTGTATGTGTATTTTTTTGACATTTGATATTAGGTTATGGTAATGAATTGGGGAAAAAAAAAAGTTCTCCATGTTTGAAGTTCATGCTTTGGAGCTCTAACTTAGTGGAGCTTTTAAAATTACTTTTTAAGGAAACTTACCCGTTGCCTCAAGACATAATAAAGCAATTTTAAATACCACCTAGTAAAAGGTAAAGATACTCACAAATTTTGTTGAATTCTTCTTCCCTGTATGTTTTAACTGAGAGAAGAGTTATACACAGAGTGTAATAAATTAGCTGTGCTTTTAATTAGAGCTCAAATGTGTGTGCGTCCCAGACATGAACTACTATAACATACACGGTTTTATAGTTTTGACCTTTACTTTAAACTACCAACTATCAAGAACTGCAATAGAGAAATATAAGTATCTTTCTGTTTCATTAACTGGAAAATATAGGAGACCTATGCTGAGAGTAAAATAATGTATATATAAATTCTAAAAAATGGCAAACAAAGACTAGGAAGACTTATGTAATGATATCAATGTCACAGTTGAAAGACAGTGAACTGTTCAAATCCTGTTAAGGTTGTACTTATTAAAATCTGAGTGTGTCCATCACAGCAATTAAAAATTAATCCTTTCTACTTCTATAAAGAAAAGAAATATCAGATTAGACCATTTCATATGGAAAGAAGCTAAGCAAGAATATCATCTCTGAGACCATTTAAATAGGTAATATCTGTACTATGTTCAAAAGAATGGACCAATTCTTTAAGCAATATATCCTGCCTGAAGTTTCTGTCCAACTTCCTTTATGAATACACCAACATGTTGAAGAAACTGATTCCTCTGGACTCCATATGGAACTGAAGAAAGTTACCGCTGTTACATGATCTAAATTGATCATATATAATCTCTCACATGGCAGATTATGCATCACAATGTCTGGAGCTAGTGTAACAATTATCCTATACAGTATGAGGCAATTTTAGCAAACTGCAATGCGTCTGTATCTTTACCTTTGTGGTGAGCTGACCTCGGCTAGCTCCAGGCTCCTACCAAAGCTGCTTCTATCACTCCTATCCTACACAGGATAGCAGAGAGAGAAAATATCATGAAAGCCCCATGGGTCAAGATAAGGGAAGTGAGAGATTACTCAGCAAGTGCTGTCACAGGCAAAAGAGAGTCAATTTGAGGAAATTATTTTAATTTCTTGCCAATCTAAATCAGGATTATGAGTAATGAGATATGCAACTAAATTTTAGGACACCTTTTTCCCACCCCTCACCTTTCTTTACAGCCTCAACTTTACTTCAAACTTCTCCCCCTCCTCCCTGCCAACAGTGCAGAGGGATGGGGAATGTGGGCTGTGGTCAATTGATCACAGATTGTTTCTGCCTCTCCTTCTTCCTCAGGAGGAGGACTCCTTCCACTTTTCTCCTGCTCCAGTGGGGTTCCTCCTATGGAGCACAGACCTTCATGAACTTCTCCAGTATGGGTCTTTCCCAAAGGCTGCAGTTCATGAACTGCTCCAGAGTAGGTCTCTCTGATGGGATGCAGTCCTGCCAGTAAACCTGCTCCAGCATGGGCTTTTCTTTCCATGGGGTCACAGGTCCTGCCAGGAGCCTTCGTCAGTGCAGGCTTCCCACAGCATCACATACTCCTTCAGGGCTCCTCCACCACGTGCTCCTCTGTGGTGTTCTTTGCGGACTGAGAAATGGATATCTGCTTCACTGACGACCTCTACTGGCTGCAGGGGATCAACCTGTCTCACCTCGGTCTTCACCAAAGGGCTGCAGGGGTATCTGCACCAGTGCCTGAAGAATCTCCTTCTCCCCTTTCACTGAACTGGGTGTTTGCAGAGTTTTTACAAGTATTTTAAATCCTCTTTCCTGCTACTCTCACAGAGCAGTTTTTTCCCCCTTCTTAAATCTGTTGCCCCAGAGGTTCTACCACCATCTCTGATAGGCTCAGTTTTCACAAGAGGCTGGTCCTTCTTGGAGCTGGCTGGCATTGGCTCTGTCAGACATAGGGAAAGCTTGTGTCATCTCACAAAAGACACCCTTGCAGCTCCCCTGCTACCAAAACCTTGCCATATTAGTCCAATACAACCTTGAAGAGAGACTGATGTTATTGATAGCTGCAGATGAGTTAAGACACACTTTTTTATGATCTGACATAAGGCACTGCAGTCTTAGGGGCACAAGAACACTGTTTAATTTTCAAAGATCACCTCAAGCAAGCTCAAAAGAGGATGTCAGACAAAAATATCAGGAGACCTGGGTGTATGAACCATACTCAAACATAAAAAGGAAGTATAAATAAGATGAAAGCAGGGATACATAACCTGGGAGGAATACAGAAAAAACTATCTGACCATTCAAAGATGCAGCTAGGAAAACCAAAGCTCAACTGCAATTGAATAGGGCCAATGATGTCAAAGATAATAATGAAAAGGTTTTATAAGTACATAGGAGACAAAAGAAAGAATGCGGAAAACATAGGCTTATTGTTCAGTGGGATGGGGCAGCTGGCCACAAAAGACATAGAAAAGGCTGGGGTACTGAATGCCTTCTTTATCTCAGTCTACTAACCTTCAGACCAAGAAAAGGCTGGAGCAAGAAAGACTTATCCTTGATGGAAGGTTACAGAATACCTCAGCAAACTGGACATACATAGTTCCACAGATCCTCACAGGATGCACCCATTCTTGATAGCTGTTTCTTGATCATGCCATCTGGGAGAAGTGCTTGAGGACTGGAGGAGAGTAAATGTCACTTCTATCTTCAAAAAGAATGAGAAGGAGGACCTGGGAAACTACAGGCAAGTCAACCTCACCTCAATTCCTGGAAAGATGATGCAGCAGAAAATCCTGAAAAACATTTCCAGCCACATTAAGGACAAGAAAATCATCAGGTATAGACAGCATTTGTTTCACCAAGGGAAAGTCATTCTTGATCAAGCTGACAACTTCGTATGATGAAATGACAGGCTTGATAACTGAAGAGAGATCAGTAGCTACTGCCTATATAGATTACAGTAAGGCTTTCATCACTGCCTACTGTAAGTTCCTCATAAAGAAGGCAAGGAAGTATGGCCTGTATGAGGTGACAGTAAGTTGTACTGAAAACTGGCGGAATTGCCAGGCCCAAAGCTGGCAATTAGGGCAATCAAATCTAGTTGGAGGTAAACTACTGATGTATGCCAGGGTTAAATACTGGCTCCAGGCCCATTTAACATCTCCACTGATGAGCTGGATGATGGGGCACAATGTACCCTCAGTAGTTTATTCATGATTTTCTGGGCTCTGTTCTAGCATGGAAAGCTGGGAAGAGTGCCTGATACACCTGAGTGCTGTGCTGCCATCCAGAGGGACCTTGACAGAATTGAGAAATTGTCTGACAGGAACCACATGGAGGTAACAAGGAAAGTGCAAAACCCTGCACCTGGGGAAGAACATCCCCCATAAATGAATATATTCTGGTGAATGCCAGTTGGAAAGTAGCTCTGCAAAAAGGCCCTGGCAGTGCTGGTGGACACCAAATTTAACATGAGACAACAATGTGCCCTTGATACAAAGAAGGTTGTATTAGGAGTATTAGGAGCACTGCGAGCAGGTGAAGGGAGATGATCCTTCCCCAGTGCTGGTGAGCCCACACATAGAATGCTGTGTCCAGTTGTGGTCTGTGCTGTAAAAGAGAGACATCGGCATACTGGACATAGTCCAACAAAGGGCCGTGAAAAAGATGAAGGGACTGGAGTATCTCTTTTATGCGAAAAGGCCAAGAGGCTGTCCAGCCTAGAGCAGAGAAGGCATAGAGAAAGTTTATCAGTGTATATAAAAGGGTCTAAAGAAGACAGAGTAGGGTCTTTTCAGCCATCCCTGGTGACAGGACCATACTCAGTGGGCACAAGTTGCAACACTAGAGGTTTCCCCAGAACATCAGAAAACATTTCTCCAGAGATCTTTTCCAACTACAACCATTGTTTTATTCTGTGATTCATTTGTTTCTAAATAAACAAGCCTAAGTACGCTAAAGGGATTAGGAAACCGTCATCAGGATATACAGACTGCTTCATAATAAGCTTACTTTCTAATTAGTCAGTTTTGTAATCTTTATGGTCATGTGAAATGAAACCAGTTACGATTGCCTAATATGAGGACTGTTGAGAAAATTAGCTCAGATTCTCTGTCTTTTTGTTTTTATCTATTTTAACTCAGAGCACTTACACAGTTTACATGTTTTCTATGTGAAAGAAAAATGATAATATAACTGAATTTATTAATTTGTTGTCTGCCTACAAGTTAATGTTTTCTAGGGGAAAACAGTCATCTTTGCTTTCAGAGCAGCTAGCACACAGCTATCACAGCATAGACTTCGATGCATAGTGTATGTTCAAGCTTGAGTTTAAGTAAGTGGCAAGACAGTTTCATCTGATGCCTAAATTCCTGCAAAAGACTTTCAAAACATTACTGGAGATAGATAGATAGATAGATAGATAGATAGATATTCTTTTATTAGAAGCTTCTAAGGTGCACACTAAAAGTATGAGCACAAACATCAGCCAAATATTAGTTTTTATAACTTTCAGTAATTAACATACTTGGTATCTACAGCCAACCTGTGGTACCATTTCCCCTGGTGCCCACCCTCAGAACTTATCAGAACTGCCCCTTGAGCCCCTCCAAGGGCTCTGAGCTGACTCTCCTGTTTTGAATACAAGCTGTCTTATTGTCTCTGTTGGAGTTCTTGCAGGCATTCTTCAAAACAGCATGTCCTTGGTAATGTGTGTCTATTAGGAATGGATTAGAAAGTGCTCAATAACTCTTAAATACTACCTACAATGTGAGAAATTTAGGAAAACTTATTCAACTTATGTAACTCTATAAAAATCTACAAAACACACATTAAAATCCTTAAGCATCACATCTCAGAGGCTCCCTGAACTAGTTAAAGGAAAAGTAATTGAGGCATATTTGACTCTGTTTCATGTTCATGTCTCTGACTGCTAGATAGCTGTGCCCATAGAGAATTATGGACCTAGTCTGTATCGTCCTCCCCCTCTACATTCCAAGTGCAGCTTAGCAAATGACTTTCTGTATTTATAAATATTTTTTTTATTTTCTACTTGTTATTTCTGTATTTCTGTCCCTTGATGTGCTGGAAATCCTTGTAAATGACACAGAAAAAAATTATGCTTATTGTATTGTCCAGAAACTTCAGATAGCCAAATACTTTTAAACATGGAGAATTTAATCCTGATAGAAGTTAATACATGTGAATTTATTATCTGCTTCAGGATTCTTAAATCCTATATAATGTATTTGGCAACTAGATCTCAAATGAAGTACACACTGAAAGAGCTACTGCAGTAGCAGAAAACCATTCTTTGGAGTTGTAATGTCTGCAAGTTTTAGCAGATCCCATCTGCCAGACAAATGCAGCAAATACATTTGTCATACCTGACAAGTATAAATCTTCAAGTGGAGCACACCTTTAATTTGCTGCTGAGCAACAACAGAATGTTGCACAGGAAATTTCATGATAGCTTGAATTTCAAATTGATATTAAGGTTGAAAAGATTTTAGAGACTCAAAAATATTATTTTAGGAGTGAATTTATGTTCTGGAATACAGACACTTTACTGTGTGATTTAATGTTGATTTTTTAACCTTGTGATATGACTGGCAGAGCGGGGCAGGAGTGCTGCAATTCTCAGGCACTACAGAAGACATGGAGTTATCCAAATCCCAATGGAATGCCACTGAATTGATGAAATGACCGGGAAGGCCTAATTAAAGCTGTTCAGCTCAAATGTATTGATGTATTACATCTATTATGGTTTGGTTCAATAGGTCTACCTTATGAATGCTGGCAAGCCTGTAAAGCAAACTAAACAAATTGCATAAATAATGCTGGAAGGTAAAGTGATGCCCATGGAATTAAAGCTGAATCATGCAAAATTCAACAGGCTGCCCTGTGAGCTTATTTTCACATAATATTATATAAAAAAAGAATTGCTTATATCTTACCAAATGAGAAAAGAGAGAAGCTCTAAGATTGAAAATGGTTATGTATTTAGCAAGCATGATATTTTTATTCTGTCATGCAAAATGTAATTCCTGAAAATTAAAAGGTTCTTTAGAGATTACTTCCCTTCTTATGATTAAAATATCTCTGAATAATATATCCATTATAAAAAAACCCCAGGAATTCTCATGGTGTTTCAATTATGTCTGAATTCTATGGCTAATAAATTGTTACAGTCTTAATTTTTTAAATTATTTCAACAGGATTATGTAACTTCAATCTGATTTATGTTTTGGTTGCACAGTTTTAGCAGAAAACTGGTATAGAAAATAATTTGGCATTTTCTGCTGGTGAGTAGTGAATTCAGCAAAATGTATAGAATGAGAAAGACAAGTACTATTCATAAAATGAGACTAAATTCATTTGCTTGCCTTTGTCTAAAATAAATTGGATAAACCTCAGCAAAACCTGTCAAATATGAAATTTTGATTTCATATTTAAACTTATAGAAATGTTAAAACATTTTCACTTACTGTTTAAAATAAATATGTTTTCTTCTTTATAATTTGGGAATGTATATGTTAAACCCCACTCCAGAAACTCCAAGCTTTACCAGGTGTAATTTTAGACTTGAAGAGATTTTCTGCACACAAACTCCTGAAAAGCTTTTTGATTCTTTGATATCTTGAGTTCACATCCTGAGAAAAAGTTACACATTTTCTCTCTAAAAGATTTCTTTAAATTTGGTGGGAAAATAGCTATTTTAGCAAAAAGGGCTTTACAGAAATAACATGCAACTTTGCAAAAGCATTACAACAGATTACTGAAACTTGCAAGCATTGCTATAGTAAGGGACTTTTGTTACACCCAGCAAACAAACTCTTACAGAAAATAGGTGTTTAAGTTACTCACAACAGGAACAAAAGAATAAAGGAAGAGAGATTAAGAGAAGAAAGAATAAAGAGAGTAAAAGAGGAAACAAAAATATAGTCACCACTAGGTCACACTGACAGCTTCGAGGAGAGCAGGCCAGGGCAAAATGGAAACCTTGTGTGTGCCCCATGTGGCCTTCATGCCATGTGGCTGCAGACATTGGAGGCTGCCTTGGCTGACCATGTGGACACTGTGCTGGAGGTCTGGTACCCTTCCCCGACACACACACAGATGCACCGCCATGAGGTTGTTCTGACTCAATATTCACTGATCTGGTGCGTTACAGTATAGAAAAAGAATAATTTAAAAAAAAAAAAATTTGTTTGCATGAAAATGAGAACAAACCCCTTTCGTTTCAAATAGGCAAGACCAGCTGTGACATTCTCATCCTTGATTTTTGTATTTGCTAATTTAAGAATTTTATATATGAAAGTTTCGCTTCAACCTAAATCAGTTTTTTCTTGCTTTTTGGGGGACATAAAACTCAAAAATTAATGATTTCCCTAGCTCTTCTGTACAGTGCATTATAGAATTCTAGGTATTAACTATAGTTAAACTGAGTGAATTTATGTCTCTTTTAAAGACAAGATGCATGAATGTGCCTGACAGGAAACTAAAAAATAAAATTAAAAACAGGTATCATGATTTTTTTTTTTTCCTTTCCCGAGGCATGGATTTCTTCTTTCGAATGGAGATGTCCCAGTTATCTAAGTTCTTCAGTCTTTTGAGGTCTCCTGGAGAAACTTAACTGCTCCTGCCTTGAATGGGCGTACTTTTCACTGGATAAAATACTGGTGGGATGGGTCAGCCCAAAGAATGGTGATGAGTAGCGTTACATCCAGCTGGTGGCTGGTCACAAGTGGTGTTCTTCAGAGCTCAGTGTTGGGGACAGTTTTGTTTAATATCTTTATCAGCATTCTGGATTAGGGAATTGAGTGTATCCCCAGATAGTTTGCAGATGACACCAAGTTGGGTAGTAGTGTTGACCTCTGGAGTGCAAGAAGGCTCTTCATAGGGATCTGGACAGGCTGGTTCCATGGGCTGAGACCAATGGTATGATGTTCAACAAGGCCAAGTGCCAGGTCACAACACTTGGGTCACTGCAACCCCATGCAATGCTACAAGCTTGGGGCAAAATGTCTGAAAAGATGCCCAGTGAGAAGGGACCTGGGGGTGCTGGTCAACAGTGGCTGAACATGAGACAGCTGTGTGCCCAGGTGGCCAAAAAGGCCAATGGCGTGCTGACCATGACCTTTACCACGGCAGTGTTGGTGGCAAACATTATTCCACTACTGCAGCATTCAGTGAGATTCTCCATTTTTTAGTCCTTTGCGTGTTCTGGATGGAAATAAATGCTCACTTTTTTTTTTTTTTTTTTTTTTTTTTTTTTTTTTTTTTTTTTAAAATTCTTCTAAAAAACATCCACATTTGACATAACCTGATGTATCAGTTCTTCATTCAGATGCTCATGAGGAAATGTGCTTATAGCACATTTTGTTTTGAAAAGTTTCCTAAATGGCTCAGTAGGGATCAGGACTCTTAGAATTACACACATAATTATTAATAAAACTGATTAGCAATCTTTCAGTTCTGTTAGCTGGATGCTATAATTGTATTTGTATCAATATTCAAGCTGTGCCAGTTCTGAACACTCCTACCTCCAACTGAGATCACAGAAAATGATGCACAACCTCAAGCTAACATATTCTTCATCTCCATATCAAGTACAATGACACTACAGTACACACTAATGTAAAATTACTCAATAACATTTTGAAAGGTACCATCTGCTTTTCCTTTAAACCTTTCAAGATGTACTGGTACAGAAGTGTAGAAGGGAATGAAGAGGAGAGAGAAGGCAGAACTAGAATTTCATTTTATTCAAAAGGCTTTTTTCAAATTTCAGTCAGAGCGCTTTCATGCTTCTAGCCTTATCTAAAAAAGCCACTCACCACATGACCCAAATTTAATTCAAGCTATTCATTCAAGCTCTAATCAATATGTCACTTGGAGGTGTTTTGCTGTGATGTTGTTTATATATTCAGTTTGAACTATTTTTCATTTCCATGTAATAATGCTTCAAAAATAAGGTTGCTTACGAACATCATAGCTGTCACCTGTCATGGAAAAATTGCTTCCGAAGTGTGGACAATTAGATTAATATTTATGTTTATTCACACCTTTTAGATCCTCATAAAACTATGAGGATCCTCATAAAACTAACCAGAAAGTTGTTTCCTTGAATGTTTTTCCTTCACAAAACATGAGTCAGAAGAAAGTCACTTGCACTGCCCAGTTGCTCAGCATATTCCCTAAGGACCTACTTCAAAACAGGGAAATAAAACTCCACTCTATCATGTGGAATAAACCACCAATGCACCATGTAAAAGTCTAATAGGAATGTCTTTCAGATAACCACATTTGCAAAGAGAGTGTCCATTTTATATTGACAGTGATTTGGCAATGATCAGAACAAGAATTAACCTTGCTTTGACAATGGTTTTTTTTTGGTCTTCTTTGCGTTACAGGTCAGCAACTGAATGATACCTGTCAAACTGTATACGATCACATCTGAGTAAATAATGGCTTTCGCATGCCAGGCTTTGCTTGTCAGTATTTCTGTCTGAGAAATGCTAGCAGCAAAAAGTCCATTAGCTGCTTCCACCCACTGTTCTTATATAATTTTCTGTATCTTTGCTTTCCGGGGTGATGGGGAGCAGCAGGGACACAAGCCATTTGTTCTGGTTTTGTTACAGGCTTCACATTGCTCTAGGTTAGAGCCTACTCAGTCACATCACATGGCACAATGCAACCTAAGACATTAAAACATGTCATGGATGCATCTTTGGTGAAGAAATATAAGGTGACATCATAACAATATTTTTTATTTATTGAAATAGGCAGTCACTTCTGCACAGTGTAAAACTGAAATACAAAAGTAAGTTAGAGAATGAAACCAACACCTCTGAGTTTCCAACAGCTGTGCTATGGATTTTTCTTATATTACAGGGATGTTTCATGCTAGAATATCCATGAGAAATTACTGGATGCCTAGTCATAGATGCTTCTGTAAGTCTCACTTTCATTAACTGGCAATGCATGCCTTTGGCTTACAGTAAATCCATGTGGGGAACAATTACAATCCTGTCACATTGGCACACAAAAGAACTTAGAGAATACATGTGAACAGCCAACAATTTCTCAAGAGGTTCAGGTAACTTACTGAAATACTTAACGCTAACTCTTACAATGCATATTTATTTCTTCCTTTAAAAACTCATTTCCCACAGCAAATACATTTAGGCATATTAGTGAGTGGTCAAAACCAGAACTGTTTATTCTAGTAACTAATCCTATGGATTTTACTGCAGTGGGATTCAGCCCCGCACCATCCATGATTAACATTTAACTCTGAAAATAAAAAACAAACAAAAACCAAAAAACTGTTGCCAAAGCTAATCAAAATATAATCTTTTGCAGTTTCTTGTTCAGTCCCAAGTCATCAAAAGCAAATATTAAAATAGGTAAAATTATTACATCTATCTTAGAACAAGGTAGGTGGACCTGTGTTTCATGTAATTTTATGTAAATTAAGTTGTAGTCCATTTAATTCATCTTCACAAAACTTCTCATTGCATTGAACAATACTTTAATCCAAACTTAATTCCACTGAAATCAATGGCATAGATTGCTGTTTGGACTTTGATCTTTTTCAGATACAGACTCATTTGATATTTATTGATAAGTATTTTTTTGTAAAATTGGAGTTTGCGAATGAGGTACTTTCTACTCATTGAAATGTGTTAGTGAGAATGGCATAATAGACTCCAGAGATTTGTTTGGCTGACTATCTGAACACAAAGATACCTATTGCACTTTGAAAGGCCCTTAACTATCCTTCTGATCTCCAGCTGCTGGTCCAGGAATTCAGGAATCTCAATGCCAGCCTTGTATAGGTGTCTTATACCTATATATGGATATTCTGTACATTCTGTGTACAAATCACCAGTTCTGTGCATTTCTCAGGTACCTTACCAACATCTCATATAGCTCAAGACACCCGTGTCTTAGCGGATGACTCAAGTCATATATTTCTGTTGCTTATGTTGGTAATTTCCATACCCGGCCCACATGTTGATACATGAAATGTGCATGGATATCTGATTTTGGCTCTAAACCATATTCATCTGTACTATAAAAAGTATCCTTGCAAAGACTATTATGAAAGGTTTTAAGATTGGGTGAGGAAAGAACTATTGTCTTCACTCCCCAGCAGGAACTGTGGTATTGAGGTAGTGTAATTCAATCGAACTCAGTCAAGATTGTGTAGTTTCATTTGTATGTGTTACTGTCGTGGTTTAGGAATGGTAAAGTACTGAAGAACTCCAAACCACTTGTTCACTCCCTCTCCTCATTCCCCTTCCCTTTCAGTGGGCTGGAGAGGAGAACTGAAGGAATAAAAAGTAAAGACTATGGGTTAAGAACAATTTACTAGAAACGGTAATGAAATAAGAATGAACATTAACAGCAACAATATTAATAACAGTGTGCAAGAGTGGCAAACGATTCACATGCAAGTGCTCATCACGCAGAACCTGGCAATACCCTGACCACTCCACCATGCTACCTGACCAGAAAGGACTCCTTCCTCCTGGCCCCTGTACACAACAGTGAGGTGTTTTAGAACAACCTCAGGGTCCTAGCCATGCTCCTCCTAGCTATTGCAAAAATTTACCTTGTCCTGCACAGAACCAGGACAATTAACAGCACTAATTCTTACTACCTTCCAAAATTATTTGGGTCTTGACTTAGCAGAACATATAATCTGGTTAATATTTGTCCTGGTTTTATCTTCTTCTTAGTAACTACTACAGTGTTGTGTTTCAAGAGTAATATTAATAAGTTGATGCTAAGTAATGCTTACTCTAAGTCAAGGACTTTTCAGGTGCACAAGATGCTGACAGGGAGCACAGCTGGGACAGGTGACCCAAAGTGGCCAAAAGGATATCCGATTCCACAGAATGGCATGTTCAGTGTATAAACTGAGGGGGAGTTGGCTGTGAGGGGTTTGGCTGCTGCGAGGGGGCAGGCTGTGCATTGATCAACAAGTAGCGAGCAACCGTATTTTGCATCACTTAATTCTCTTAGTTCTATTCCTCTCTCATTTTCATGGTTTGTGTTTTTTTTTTTGTTGTTGTTTGTTTGTTTTTTGGGGGAGGAGGTGGGTTTGGTTGTTTTGTTTTTTTGGGGTTTTGTGCTGTTTTTTTTTTTTTGTTTTGATTTGGTTTTTTTGGTTGGTGGGGATTTTTTGTTTGTTTATTTTGAGGTTTTGGGGTTTTTTTGTTTGGTTGATTGGTTTTTTTAAATTGCTAAAATATTCTCATCCCAACTGATGAGTTTTACTTTTTCACCTGTTCTCCTACTGTGGAGAGTGAAGAAGCAGCTTCGTGGTACTTGCCGGCTGGGGTTAAACCATAACAATATTTTGCATGTGATTCAGTTTGATGCATAATTTAGGACTTTTAGATCACCTTAATCTCACCCTACTGGCTGCAGATTTAGACATCTGAAGTTTTCAGACAACTGACTTTTCCTGTTACCCTGCCAGACTTTCAACTGGCTCTTGGAAAGATCAGGAGTCTTTTTTGTATTCTGGGTTGCAGGTAATTTATGGATACCTCAGCTATACTTGGCAATATCCAAGTAGTATCCAAAGGCACTAGCTCCTTTTGTGTGGGCAACAGAATAAGCAATCCATTGAAAAAAGATGTCTGCAGGGGTTAACTAAGATCTCCTATTTTGCAATGGGATTGATCATCCTTTGATGGGTCTCTTTTTCTCTGTATCTCTGGCAAACATGGACACCCAACTTAGTCTGAGACGGGAAAGATGAGGTAAACCAAAACAAATGAATTGTCTTTGTGCCAGCATTTTTTCTTCTCTCTGTAGGAAGGACTTTTGTTTTAAATTATTATAGCAATTCATGAATAACCATTAGTACCATCTGGCAAGTTTTCAAGATGAGATGTTTTACTACATAACACTTTCACTGGCTTTGATTCAGTGACCTGCACGGTGTTGTTTTTGACCCAGTTTAACTGAGCAGAAACAATACTAGAAATTGCATTACTGAGAAAGCATTTTTATAAGGTGAGGCAAGATAATAGCATATCATGATCTGAGGTTTGGTGCATTAGAAATAATAATAAAAAATATTCTCTGACTCTAATTTAAACTCTTACATGGTATGAGTTACTTCACTTTATTGCAAAGTTGATTTATAAAACTTCAAAACTTGAGTAGATAAGCAATTTTCTGTAAATATCAGTGCACTGAGCTTAAGTTTTTTGTTTGTTTGTTTGTTTGGTTTTTTTTTAAAATAACAAAAATAACTTATTTTTGTAATACAGTATATGCTAATGAGCCTGTGATTCATCCAGCTGCTAAACTCACTGGTACATCTTTTTGAATATGTCTGGCAAGATCCAGGAGTTTAAGAGAGAAATCATATTTTATTACTGCCTTGAGGAAAGTCTTATGCACGGCTGCTTTTGTTCCTCTGAACAGAAGAAAGATCTCCAGAGTCTTTAGATCCATCCTCTAGACTCTTTTAGGATGACTGAACTGTGATTCATCATATTTACTACAGCATTAATGTGCCTGTTCCACTTCAGGGATGAGATACTACAGCAAGTTCCACTGTGTTCAGTGGGAGGTTTTGGTACAGCTACATGCAAATACTGCATGAGAGTAAGCCTTAATGTATACTTTTTACAACTGTTACAACAAATCAAAGTTAATTGTCCTCATTTATTTTTAAATAAAAAGCATGGAGCATGAGTATTCAGTCAGTGTTGTAGAAAGTCACCATAGTAAGGATATAGAGACTTTCTGCAGAGTGCATTAGTAATAAAATGACCAGTCTGGATCAAATAAGGCCCTCAGCTATGCTTCATGCTTAATTACACTCAAAGTGATTCAAAGCTATTTGCTAGCTGTGTCTACTCTAATTTCTAAACTGATGCTCACAGGGCTGACGGAATGCTCTAAACCAGCTCACACTGCTGATCAGGATGACCAGCAGCAGCACCAGAAACTAAAGGAGTTTGCTTTTTTGTATTTTGCTTTCACTGATGGCGATTAGCTGGTGTATGGCTTAGCTGTCAAACAGCATAAGTCCCTTTGGCACACTTGCAGCAGAACAGGCACGATGTGACTTGGAAGAAACCAGCTGACATAAGGTGGAATTGTCTGTGAAAGGGAAGAGGTTGTTATTGGCTAGTTTTGTTAGATGTCTCAGGAAGAGAAAGAAAAGCGTCAGTCTCTGCATGGATCCTTACGGCTCTCTGGGATAGCAAGCCACTGACAATGACAAGATGCCATCTGTTAAGAAGCTATTCTGGAAGAAAACCAGAGCTGCTGGAGGATTTCACTGTACTGCAGTGAGCAAATGGCACATTTGGCATATCAGGGGCTCAAGCATGTCTGCAGGCAAATGTGCCCTTACACACACTAGCTTTCTGACTCAACTAGATAACTAGAGTGGTGAATCTATGATAATTATTTTAGGAATGCCATCATTCATTCTAAATATAAATAGCTGTGCTAAACTAGTGATCTCCACTTACAATATCTTCCAGGAACAACACATTTTTTCAGCTGGGAGATCAGAGACCTCTCTGTTAGGGGTGGTTGATTTAATATTTATTGCATGTTGAAATAGAGTAAATTCATCACACTGTTCAGCCAATCAATATCCTATGTTTTCATAGAATCATTGAATGTTAAGGGATTGGAATGGGCCTTAAAGATTATGTAGTCTCAACCCACACTGCCATGTGCAGGAACACCTACCACTAAACCGGGTTGCTCGTGGCCTTACCCAACCTGGACAGTGCTACAGTTGGGACATCCACAACTGTTCATTTTGGGTGCATTTCTGCCAAATATTTTTATAAAGATGTCAAACATTCAATATTAAATGCCAAGCAAATTTATTTTATGAGTGCAAACTTGGAAAATATCAGATAAATGAAATATTCTTGGCCAAACCAGTTCATCATTTGCAGATATATCTGTATATGACTCAATTGATCTTAAAAAACATCTAGTTGCATCTTCTGTATTTGATTATTTAAGTTTAAAGAAAATAAAAATCAATACAATTTTAATTCTGCTGCTCCTTATATAACAAATATGAATTAAAGAAACATGTATTTCCTACTAAAGGGAAAAACAGAACAACACAACCTTATAACCATATGTAGAATATGCTAAGCAGCTTTTTATTAGGGCAAGTTTTGCATTTAAAATATTCTGAAGTGAGAAGAATAATGACAGTAGCATAATGTAGACCATGATGCAATAAATACGACTGTGATAAGATGCTCTCTGCAAGTGATTTTTTAAAGTCTTCTCAAGTTTGAATTGCACAGTAACTAACACATAATAGTATCAGAAGTAGTTTAAAATTATGTGTTAATCCAGATAGACTGGAATCATTCTGAGCTGGAGTTGTGTTTGTTCTTTAACATACCTTAATAAACTTTTCACTGGTTGTTTTGAGGATCCCCTCTGCATGTCTGAGTCTGTTAGTTTGTTTAGAGATCACAGCTTCAAGAAATCCTGCAATTACGTTATCAAATTTGAGACCTGCCAGCATTAGCCAAGGTTGTTAATAGTGATTTTAGCAGACTGCAATAATTCATGATCTGCGCTGTATTTCTCTCTCTAGTGGCGTAAGATCCTCAGTTAGGGCTCAGACCTGCTCCATATTGAACACAAATGAAATGTTGTCCATAAATTGTGTGACAGGAATTCCCAGAGATCAGCTGTGTAAATTACTCATTGTATACGGAGATAATTAGACTGAGTTCTCAACTGGTTTCAATCAGTACACACCCAGTCTACCACTGGGCTGTACTATTTTTCAAAAACTGAGGTTATAACCACAGACGTCTGTTCACTAAAGTGTGAACTTTTCAATTATCCTATATCCTGATGTCATTTGACATTTTCTTTCATTTTATTCATTTCATAAACCTGGAAGACTCATTGCACCAGCCAAGAGTCACTTGCTTTTGAATTGACTCTGTTGAGTAGTCTGGACATACTTACTGGCATCCTATTCCAGGGCCTGCTGAGTTTTGTCTTTAAGCACAATTTTCATGTAGCTAAAAAATGTAACCAATGATATGCCATTTTTGCTGTTAGGTAGTTAATATGTAGCAAGAAAAAAAATCTTGTCATTATTATGCATGCTTCTGGTTTGTAAAGGGATTGGGAAAAAATATATATATGTTACATACTTATTCAAAATCTAATAACTTAAATTTGAGTATTTTAATATTGAATTTATCCTCAGCAGAAGTTGCAGATGACCATCTCTGATTCTTTCTGAAATCTGGAGAAAGTTTGTTTTGAAAAGCATTCTTTATTTCTTTTTTTTGGTAATAATAATACTAGCAGTAAAAAAACAATATCATCAACCAAAGAAACAGGCAAAATCCTAATTTTCTATTATCCCTTGATGCAAATGATAATCTACACAGTTCTTTTCTGGACACAGGCATATGGAGATAATAGACAAGATAGAAAGGGAAGGAGAAAAGAAAGGAGAAAAGAAAGCAGATAAGAAGAAGGAATGCAAAGGGGAGGGAGAGTGGAAAACAAGATAATAGGGTTAAAGTCCATGCACAGGACTGAAACCAATAAAGTTATGCCATTTTATATGACAACTGGGATGGGATGGGTTCTTCTGTACATGAGTTTTGGATTTTTAGAATGAAACAGAAATGTCAGAAAAACCTGACAAAATGATCTGTCAGTTTCTACTTAGCACATATTTGAAAGCACTTGCCTGATGTATTCCATGGGTTAAGAGTCAGTCTTCACAAAGTTTTGGAGAAGAGTCATCCCTATTGAATATAATTCACAATGGTAGCTTCAGCCCAATCAAATTCAGATATTTATGGTATAGAAGTCTGCAATTAAGCCAGGTAGCTCAATTCATTTTCCCACATAAACATGTTTAACATCATATGGGTGTATGCAGTGTAGCCTCCAGGTGCTGTTCCAGGGCAGTATGTGTTTCCAAGAAATCTTATGCCATATATGACTGCCATCTCCATGTGCATGTCTCCATGGGCACTGCATGACATCTCAGATGACACCAGTCATTAAAATGTGAACAGGTAAGTAGAGCTTTAGCTTCTCCTTAACTGAAATGTGTTTTAAGGAATCCATTCAGGGTATAGACAGGTGTGCTGCTATAATCTACATTAAGTAAGGTGACTGTAACATTCAAAAAGGTGCTTCAGTTTCATCAATCAAGGTACACTATTAGTCCAGCTTTGCCTTTAAAGGCAATAAGATGTTACAGATAAATTTACTCTAAATAAAGGAAATGAGAAAACTAGGAAAAGGGACAAATAGTGTTTTAGAAGCATAGACTAGAAAGAAAAACAGTAGAAGAGACTATGAAAAATAAAAGGGATTTTGTCTAAGATGCTTTTTAATTAAAAAGGCCCAGCATTCAATGCTAAAAGTAGGCAAGTTAAACTCTGATTTGGCAAAGGATATAAAGATATGTTTCTGTTTCACTGAGACTTTTTTTGAATCTTTCCCACTAGCACCTTTTCCACTTTGGCTAAGGAGGCTATTGACTGATAGCCTTAAACTGTAAACTGAAGCACAATAACTGGATCAAAGCTGTAACTTTTGTCATAAAACTGCTAATAAAGGCTGTGTTTAGCAGTGTATAAAAGGTCTTCCCATTTCTTTTGTGCAGCAATTTTCAAGCAGCTCATTAAAAAAAAAGAAACGTATCCCAAGGGTTGCTTAACATGACTATTACACCCCAGGCATTGTGTTTTCACAACCATTTTAGGTGTAACAATGAGAAATCCAACAATATTTAAATCAGTAAGTGCTCAGCTGTAGAAATTGTTAGACTCTACTAGTGATCTCTCAAGCATGGGAATTGTCCTACTGAGCTCCTACTTAATTATTTCTACCTTATTATTCATATTTTCATTAAACTAGTAAGCTGACTTTTCTGTAGTGTGTTCCATATCTTTTCTCTCTGAAACTGGGATTGTATTAAATTACTGTACTTTACCTCATCCAGAATGTCTTACAGTTGCATTTTAATAACTTTAAGATGTTTAATTTTTGCATATCCTGTTAATGGTACTGACATATTCTGTATCATATTACATATTTATATTAAACATGTACTTTTGGGATAAGCTATTTGGAGGCAGGTTTGTCTGAACACACTCAATCAGTGGGACTAACCTTACAACAGAAAAATCTTCCAGAGAATAACATCAGGACACCCTGGATTTCATAGAATGGGTAAACAGTTGATCAGGTTTTGCTGTTTATGGAACAGACTGATGTATTCCAATATAGTAGGATTCTAAATAGATGTACTTCCCAACATATGAATAGGTAAATCCAGCTGCACGTGTGTGTTTCTGCTGATTTCAGAGCTTGTTAGTTTCCCTAAGCAAAGTTAGACAGATCCCACTCTAGTACTTCCAAGTTATTTACAGGGAAACAGATAATTCTCCTGGAGTAATTCAGCAATTAAATGTCCTTCCTTATAGTCTCTTCTCTTAGTAAGACAATTGTTGTTACTGGAGACATTATTTAGCTGAATTATTCACTGGGGATTGG
This sequence comes from Anabacerthia variegaticeps, assembly GCA_035583185.1. Lineage (NCBI taxonomy): Eukaryota > Metazoa > Chordata > Aves > Passeriformes > Furnariidae > Anabacerthia > Anabacerthia variegaticeps. The sequence goes on from JAWWEW010000001.1 coordinate 58,335,411, forward strand.
GCACTTATTCCAGACAAAATACTTTTTCAGGTTTCAAACAGTGTTTTTCAAGAAGAAGCACTGTTGAAGTGGGTATTACAAACAGTCAAGGGCATATATGGGCTCTTTGCTTTCTCTCTTGCTCCAGTTGTCCAATGGACGTTCACTGAGCATTCACAGAATCACAGAATACAGAAAGGCTGAGGTTGAAAGGGACCCCTGGAAGTCATCTGTTCTGAACTCCCAGCTCCAATAGGGCCACTATGAAGAGTTGGCCAGGACTGCGTCCAGGTGGCCTTTGAATATCTGCAAGGATGGGGACTCCACAACCTCTCTGGTCAACTTGTAGCAGTTCTTGGTCACCCTCACAGTAAAGATGTTTCCTGATATTCAGGACATATCCCCGTGTTTCAGTGTGTGCCCATTGCTTCTTGTCCTGTCATTAGGCACTAAAGAGAAAAGCCTGTGTTCTTTATATCCCCTTTTCAGCCATTTATATACATTGAAAAGCCTAGGGAGACTTCTCTGCTCTAGTCTACATTGTCCCAGGTCTGACAGCCTTTCCTCACAGGAGAGATGTTCCAGTCCCTTCGTGATCTTTGTGGCACTATTTTTTTGACTGTGTACAGGATATCCATGTCTCGCTTGTCCTGAGGAATGTACGACTGGACACAGAAGTACAAATGTGACCTCACAAGGGCTAAGGTAAAAGAACTTCCTTTCTCTTCCACCTGCCAGCAACACTCCTCCTAATGGAGCTCAGGGTATCACTAGCCTTTTTTGTGCCAAGGGCACATTGCTGGTTCATGTTTTCTGTCAGGACCACCAGAGCCTTTTCTGACAAGGTGTTTTCCAGTGGAGTGGTCCAACCATGTACTGGTGTATGAGGTTGTTCTTCCCCAGGTGCAGTACTTTGCACTTCCACTTATGCAAATCTATTAGGTTCCTGTCAGCCAATTTCTCCATCCTGTCAAGGTCCCTCTGGATGGCAGCTCAGTGTTCTGGTATATTAAACCACTCCTACTAGTTTTGTGTCACTGGCAGACCTGCTGAGGTTACCCTCTGCCCCATGATTCTGATGACCCTGTACTGACCCCTAGGATATAGTTCTGGTTGTTTGCTTCTGACTAAAGTTCATTACACTAATGGTGACACTCAGGGCCCAATTCCTCCCAAGAGACATTCCTCCCTTTGTTCACTCATCTACAAACAAGTGCTGTGTATTTGACTTTTCTTCAGAAAGATTTTGACAACTGATGTGGATTCCACTACTACCCTTTGTTGCTCTTATAAACCAAAATAATGTCAATAAACATATTTTTGTGCTCATAGGACATTATGTGAAGAAGTTTGCCTATAAAGACAAACTTAGACATAAATATGATTAGCAACACAGAACTAAATATACAATATTTTTTTCAAATATATAGGTGTTAAAATTCTATTAAAGATTAATAGAAGAATGATATTTTTAATTCAAAAGACCCACTATTTATTAGTTCCATGTAATGATTAGGCCCAGTGCAGCAAATATAGCACCAAGTTTAAGTAATGCAAAGACACACTAATACAAAAAATTACGGTGATTTTTGTATGTTTTGTGTTTTGTTTGTGGTTGGGGTTTTTTTGTTGTTGTTGTTGGTTTTGGTTTTGTTGGTTTTGGGGTATTTTTTTCAGACTGAGAAAGTAAAAGACCTTATCATATAGTCTTTACTGGAGTCTATAGTCTGTAGTGGAGCCTATAGTTTGTAGTATAGTCTGTACATGTATATTGCTAAAGAGTTTGAAATAAAAACAAATTAGTATTATAGTGTCCATCCTATATACCATAAATTCATGTAAAGCTTCTAGGATTTATTTTTAGGAAGGACGTGCATAAACTTTCTAGCTCTTTTATCTCTGAGAAGGTCTTGCACTTTGGACTTATCTCTTGATAAACAAGATCCTCTCAGAAATTGTGTTTACACAGGCACGGAGAGTGGAAATTGATTAGCAAGTGTATCTTAAATATAGCCTCAGTTGCCTGCAGTTATGTTATCCAGCTTATATGACAAGTTCCTGGGTTTAGTTTCTAAAAACTTGACTTTCAGTCATTATGCTTGTCATTTGAAGATTTTGCTTATTTGAAAATCAGAGATGAGAAGTCAAAGTTTAGAGGATTTTTTTTAAAAAATATTCTTCCTCTAGTTTTGGGAAAATTTTAAAATGCTTACATTTATAAATGTCTACATTTGAATCGATCAGTTAAAAATGTTAGAGCCACTGCAAACTGTTCCTTCTGACCTATTTCCAATGACCAACTTTAGGTGAAATGAAATATCTGAATTTATTCTGAAGAAGCCTATTTCTGCACATTAGCTTAAAGGGTACTCTGGTCAGCTGGCTGGGGTATAATGCATACATCATTGATACAGAAACTGAGACAAACACATTTCAGATACACTTTTTTTGTTGTTTGTCTGGGTGGTGGTTTTTTTGGGTTTTTTTTTGGGGGGGGAGTTGTGTTTTTTTGTTTTGTTTTGTTTTTTTTTTTTTTTTTTTTCTTCTTATAATGGTTCTGTTTTATAGAGGTCTTTGTTCTCCCTATGCTGTTTTCTTGGAGATGGTCAATGTATTCTATAGTGTGGTTGCATAAAACTAACACAAGATTATTATGTTTGAAAGGGAAGATTCCTCACTGAAGCTCTGAAAAGACATTGGAAAATATACATTTGTTGCTGGGACACTGTTGATTTTCATTCAGTGAGAAGAGTTGCCTTGGAGATTTTCTGATTTTTCAACTGCATCAATTATTTTAACAACAGGTACAACTGACCTGCCTTCACCATGTCTCTAGACCTATGTGACCTCAGCAACAGCCGTATTTACAAGGCTAAAGGTATATTTGTTCAGCTACTGCCTGTATGTGGAAAGAGGAAACATCAGTTCCCTTAAGGTGTCTGGTCAGGGACCCTTTCAGTGCAAAAGAGGATAATGAGAAAAGGATGAAGCCATAAACAAGAACATGCAGAGATACAAACCTGATTGACAAATGAAAAGGGAGGAAGTCAGGCCTGGTCTGTCACAAATCAATGAGGATTTGTGGGAGTGCGGGAATGCTTCTTGCAGCACAGTTATCTGATCAGAGACCTTGTCAAATGGGAAACGAATGAAAAGGGGGAAAGCAGAAACAAAATATATAAACCTGACAGGTGAACATAATGGAGACAAAGATAAAAAACAAACTTGGTCAGTCATGGTAACCAATGGGCTACTGAGAAGCTGCAGGCAAACTGGGATTTCACAGCTGACAACAATGTAACCCTGAGAGTCCTCCGTGTTGGAACACATCAGTGGGAGTACACCAGATGATGGGGGAATGCTCAGGGGAAGCAGATCAGGGAGGAACAAAGAAGAGATAAACAGAAAGGAGTATAAAATGGGCCAGTCAATTATGAAAGGGTCACCTCATTCTGCCTCTGGTCCAGGTAGAGGCATCAAGTGGGAGGGTCTGTGCTGGTATTCAGAGGGACCTGCCTGTGGGACAAGTGTCTATGCAGGAGGGCCAGGCAGGCACAGGGGCCATGCCAGTGCTTGGAGACCTCATGAATATGAATATACTTGTGAACCTGCGCAGTGTGAGCTGCAGTAGTGACCTTCTGCTGCTGCCAGCCCAAGAGGAGGAGGGGATCTGTGTATCTGTGTTAGGTGTGAGTCCTGAATGTGGGGACTGCTGGGTGCAGTGCCTTGTCTGTGGTTCTCTGTGTGATCAGATGTGTCTGTGTCCCACCAGTGCCTGTGCTTATGTGTCCTTGATCATGCACATGTGACTGTGAATGTCTCTGGGCTATATGCTCAGCCTTGCTGCGGGTTGAATAAACAAAAGGGGAAAGCAGCAGCCAAGTCCCTGAGCTGGGGCAGAGATCCTGGGGCTGGAGGAGGTGATTGCTCCTAATATCACATAATTCACTCATCTCGAGGATGTCGTAACTTAATAAAAAGAATAAATCTTAAATAAAATTCCTATCCATTTACCTATTATATTGCATGGACTAAAAGATGAATGAATTTATATCTTTGGTCAATTGATAAGCTTGTATAAATATCTTAGTTCCATTTGTTTTATCCCATTAATTATTACAGACCACTCTTCTTAAAGGAGCTTGTCTGAACTCGCTCACTTCACTGTTACTGTAAAATAGTTGTGAAAAGTCAGAGGTACAAAAGAAATTATTTTCTGGATGAACATATGAATAAAGAAAAATTGAAGACATCTATTTATCAGTACCCAATTGACAAAAATAATCACACCCATGCTGCAAGTTTTCATGAATCAGCAGTGAAGAAAGCTCTTACTTTTAGTCAAATTTTAAGGGTAAGAATAATTTTTAGTAACTCCCATGAAAATGAAAAGATAAATGAAGTTCCCTTAACATATTTTGAAAGTGAAGCTTTGGAGGGAGGGGAGACAGTATGTCAGACAAAGGAGATATTGACAGTAAGGACAGATCAGCATGGTGAATGGAAAAACAAATGCACATATTTAACACTCTAACATAATAGTCCTAAAATATACATACATGTCCATTTTATATCTTAAGGGCAATCAGTGCATTTTCAGCCATTATATGAACATAGACAGATTGTAGGAGTTACTTTACTACTAAAAATATTTCTGGGTAGATGTGGGCTATTTTCACACTTGGAAAATACACTTGTGTGTAATAATTCAGTGTGGCTCTTTCATACGTATGTTAACTAAGCATGGCTCCTTGAACAAAAGCTTGGGGGTCTACTGTTTTCTTCAGCACAATCACAGGACGATTTTTTCAGGAGCACCTCTTCTGTAAATGTCAACAGACACCTTCCAAGGCAAAGGCAAAGTAGCAGATCCTGTCAATCACTAATATGGGCCAGCCTTTGCTCACACCAGTAACCAATTTATCAGGTTTCTATGTGTATGCTGTAAAGAAAGAAAAGATGGGCTGTAGTTCTTGTGGATTTGGGGATATCCAGTAACTGCATGGCTTTTAGGTATTCTGCCTAGGCACCCTAGTTAGCTGAACACTTCAGCTAGCTATTGATAAATCCTGATATACTTACCCTATGATTAATTAGTGCTTTAGCCTTCCAGCACACTGTGGATGAGTACATTCATTCTTCTCGTGTCTGATCAAACGCAAACACTTGTGTAAAGTATTATCTGACACAAAATCAAAGGCTTCTTCCACTCAGTACTGGACTGAAAAAGGAGGAAGAAAAGAATAATGTTGCACATTTAGGTCACAATAGGGTGGCATAAACATTGAGAAACACTGTCAGGGCAGAACTCACCACTACACTGATGTCCAGCAACAACTTCACTGACAGCATTCTGAGTACAAATGAGCATATGGATATTTTGTCAGCCATGCAGAGTGAGTCAGTGTGAGCCAAGCAAACTCCAATTGAGTACTAGCAGGAACAAGTTTCTGAAGGTACTTTAATATGTTGGTATGAGGAAAAAAAGCATTTAGCATGTTTTTAAAAGTGTTCTTTCTCTTGAGTTCTTTTTTCTAAGCATATAGTATTTGCTCAAGACGGCTCTTCTCTTGTGTTCTGACATTAGATTTTACCCTTTTCTTTGGAGAAACACATTGTTTATTGTCTGCTAAAGAGTATTCACACTACACATTCCTTTTGTCTCCACTACACATTACATTATTGTCTCGAGTGACTTATGTGAGTTGTTTTTACTGAAAATATTGTGTGTTTTGTCTCCTATTCAAAATCCACTCAAGTCAATAAATTACTCTGAATGCAGTGTTTTCTCAACCAAGACTTTTTTTCTTGGCTAGTTATTTTCCTGGCATATGTGACGTTAGATCCTCCCTCTTCCATTTGTTGCATTTATCACCCTTAGGTTTTCTAGTGCTGCTCTTTTCCCTGATGTTTTTTGGCTCTTTTTGCATAGTAAATACAGCTAGTTCCTGTACCCTACCACTGTACAGAGTGCAGCTACTGTTGTATTCTGTTGTGGAAATAGGAGCGTAATTGAAGTTGTCATATCCTCACTTGGTGGCTTGTAGGTGTGCTCTTCACCCTCTTCCAGAAAGACTCACATCTAAATGCTAGCTGCCAGTAAAGTAAAATTTGTTTAATTGCTTCAGGTTATTCCTAACAGCAAAAGAATTTTTTAGAAAGGGGCATATGTTTGATGAAGAGTAGCAGAAAGAGATTTACTCAATACAGTAAGTGTTACTTCCATGGCTGGCAACTTAAGAGAAAGTCTTGGGTATATTTCACCTCACCCAACTTTAATGTTAATATCTACATTGTTTAATCTTATTAGCTCTTTCATAATGAGTAGAGATAAATAAGCAGCTCCAAAATGTATTTTGAAGTAGTATATGAAATATGAAGAATTGAGATATATTTTTAAAATCTAATTTAGGTGAGATGAATTTGTCCTCAGCAGGGCTCTCTTCAATGTCTATAAAGGGGGCAGGGAGCACCAAATGATCAGCTCAAATGTAGATGCTCTAATCTGTAGACACCTAAGAGTAAGTGTCTAGCCTAACATAAGTAACTGGTGTCTCATTAGATTTAATGGAAATCTAGTCAATAATATTATAGAATCCTACAAAAGTGCACTGTTAACTCACATTTAATATGTTGTCCTCTAGACTTTTCCAGCACTTTTCCAAAGACCTGTTTTCTATCCAGTCAGTTCCTAACTGTACAGTACTATGGAGTTATCCCAGTTCAGCTATGGGACTTTGCATTTGTCTTGTTTGACCTTTGTGAGTGTTGTCAGTCCATTTCTCCAGCTTGTTGAAGCCACTGTGAATGGCATCCATATTTCTATCATATTACCTGCTTCCCTGGTTTGGTATCTGGTTTGGTATCTGTCATCAAGAGCATTGGTGAGGCCTTGCATCAGCCCCCAAGGAGAATTATTTTTAGCTGATTTCCAGATTGATCAATTGACCTCTGTCCTCTGAGTTCAACTTTATAGACAGTTTCAGCTGCTGTCACCCATCTATAGGGTGAAGAACAGGGTCCATAAGATCTGAAGGACCTGAGTACTCTAATGAAACTTCTCAGTGAGGAAAGAATAGATTTGCTTAAGGGTTCCCCTACACCGAGAAAACAATCTTCAATAAACTATTTAAAAACTGAGAGGATGGGGATCTGGCAATGAAGATACTAGGAACAAGGTAGCTCTAAATCTGACTGTGATCAGCAGCCAGAAATAATAATGAAAGACTTTTTACAATATTAAGCAGTGCCAGAGTCACTTAGTAGTATATTAAATACAAAATGGCTTAAAGCCTAAGAGAAAACATCACTGAAATTATACATAAACAATTGAAACTTTATTTTGAAAAGTATTAGTTTGCTGAAACAAAGTGACAAATTCTAATGAATGTCCTTAATGATTTTACAGTGGGACAAATCATCTGTGAAAATAAGGTGGTTATAAAAGACTCTTACTCTGCTATATGAATGCTAAATGAAGTCAGACATCCCTGTAATCAACATCAATAAAAGTACCATAACTAATTTTACTGCCTCAAAGAGCAGCATAATAAAATTTACCAAAAGAAAGAATCTGTGACGTAAAAATATTGCTCACACATAGAAAGATGTGGACATACATATACATATATGCATTTTTAATTTTGAGTAAAATCCTTACAAGGGTGTAATGAAGATGTTACAAAGATAGTCTTATCCTATTCATAGTTATTGCTTTTGACCTTGCAGGAGGGGAAAAAAACAAAACAAACAAACAAACAAACAAAATAAACCACGAAAGCACCCTTAATTTCCTCTTTTAACAAGGTAGAATTTCACAATTTATTAATAAGGTCACCAAACAGTTAACTGTACATTTCTCTGGGAAATTCCAGAATTGCTCCACATCACTGAAGTGACAAGACTTGAGAGTCACAAAACTCCAGCCATTGGACGTTTCTGCACAAGCATGAGAGCTGATCAAAACCATCATTGCAAACATTTTACTGTGAAAAGTAAGAGTGATCTTAGGAAGGGGAGGGGGAAATGGTGGATGAAGTTTTGACTTTACTTCTGATAGACTGAGGGTGAGAAAAATTGTGAATTTGCTACAGAATTATGAGAGCATAAGCCATTTGCATCAGCTAGGAAAAAGGTAGGATAAGTAGTTTTGTCTTGAGCCATAGTGATATTAGGCACATCCCTGCAGAGATGTTCAATAAGCATATGCTTTAATCAAAACTCTAGGCCACAACATAGCATTAAAATGGTATCTTTAACATAAAAATTAAACCCCTGTTGAGAAAAAGGTGAATTTTTTCCTTCTTGTTTCCTCAGTTACTTTTTTTCTCTCCATAATCCCTTAATAACATTTGATGTTAGTTGAAGAAATATAGAAAAGACAAATACAAACATAAGTGCTTCATGTTTCCATATTTTTTGCTCTAAGAAACTTGTACCTTCTGAACCATTTGAGCATCTGTATGATTCACAAAATAGTGCAGAACAGGCTTTCTGAGGGAGGCATCCTGCCGTTGGCATCTCTCCAGGCCTTTTCAATGAAATACTAATTTCAAACAAATTTAATTACCCCCTTTAGAGTTTTGGCTTTTGCTTAATTTGTATAAATAATTTCGGCATCTAATTAGCTCTCACTTTGTATCACATAAAATAATTGGGTTTGCTTTGTCAGGCAAAATCTTCCTTTCAAAATGAATTACTCAAATGCAAGTCCTTGCTCTTAGTTTAGGAATTACATCACTTCTAGCTTCATCATCACTTTTTTTCTATAGCTGTCTGATGTTGGACAATATGGACACCTCCTCCTCTGCGTCTGGATACAGACACCATTGACTTACTAATACCTCAACAATATTGCAATACAGCTTCAGCTTCCCTATGTTTTTGCTTCACCACTGCAGCATCTCAGTACCTCTCAATCTATAATGCTCTTTTTATGAAAGCTGTATGTTCTACAAAAGACAAAACAGGAAAAAAAGTGAAAGGAAGCATGTTTGATGTGTTGATTTTAAATTTGAATATTATTTTGATCGAAAAAGAGTAGATGAGGTGTAAACAGTGGACGGTTGTGCCTTTCCATTGCAGAGCTTGGGAAGTACAGGCAAAGAGCATAATGTCTCATTCTAGGAAGATCTGGGAATTCAGAATTCAAATCACAAGTTGAGAAATTGCTGAGAGGAGCAGAGGCCAGGCATGTAGGACTTAAGCTGTTGCAGAGAGCCTTCCTGGAGAATTGTCAGAGCACTGCAGAATTTATTGTGCCCTGAAAAATCACTGAGATGACAGACACTTGTACTGGAGCAAAGACTTTTTTGAAAAGAATGTCTCTGTGAGGAGAAAATGCTGGTTCACTTTTTCTTGTGTCTGATATAGTTGGTTCAGTCATAAAGCAGCTGGCATCTGTGGTTTGTTCTGTTAGAGATTCCATATTTGAGATGTCACAAGACTTCCAGGGTACCCAGCCTCCTAGAGTAAGAGGTGAGGCTTGGTAGAATACCCAAGAACATCTGAAATTAGACAAGACACCTTGGGTATGTTCAGATGCTTAGCAGTCTTTGTTGCTTAGGCAACTGAAACAAGAGATGGAGATTTATCTGTTGAAAAAAGTAAATGATCTTAGTTTATGGTCTAGTGAAACCTCACTTTCTGGACCTTGAAAGACTTTTTTTTTTTTTTTTTTCCTCTAGGAATCTCATTATAAGGAGAAACTCTTGGCAGATCTACTTTCGGGCTCTGACCAATTTTGACTCTTTGTGAAAATGTTTTATCTATCATGGCTTCTAGTTTCTTTTTCATAAGAGCACTTTTGATAGAATAAGTACTGTGTCATATCTACCCAATCTGTTCACCTTAAATGGTAATAGATATTTAACAAGAAAAGTCAAAAGAGTGCGATTCTTGCAAATAAATGGAAGGGATCAAGACACTGTAGCTTGCTAGTACTTAAACTTTTGAAAAATCTGCACTTCAGCTCATGTTCTTTAGGACTGTGCAAGTACTTTATATTATGCAGTCACTACACTAAAACAGAGAAATAAAGAAACCAATATCCTGAGAGTGGAATTATTAGGAGAAAACGTTTGTTATTACCACCTCCTCATAGGACGAGTTTCTTATATCTGTGTAACACCTGATGCTTTGCTGGTTACTGTAAAGAAACTAAAAATAATTTTGACTTGTTATATCAGAACCAACGACTTCACTGTCAAGCTGCCTCCATTTTGAAGAAACAATCCCTCCATGAATGATTATTTTTTTAGAAGTAAACTAATTACAAAGTTGACATGGTAGCAGTGAAAATTATTAATATACTGAAAGCAGGTAAACATATCCTAAGAAACTGTATTTTTCATATAGCCATCATTGTTTTAGAAGAGATGATGGTCACCACTGCCAGACTTTTGAGCAACATTTGTTGGCAGAAGACAGTCATAAAGAGCAATAAAAATTTAGTGGGGCTAGTACATGACTGTGCTGTAACTTATCACTTGGTACCATCCTTTGGAAAAATAAATTTAAATAGAAATGTAGGAACACAGAGAATGCACAAGAATCGAACGTGTCTCTGATGGTGGTCAGAGCCAGATATCGTGCTGTAGGTTAGATGCTGGGGAAGAAAAACAATTCTTAACAGATAGAGATCTGAAAGGATTGTCCAGCAAGCCCTGGGCAGCAGATACTGAGGGGGTTTCCTGCCTTCGATAAGATAGGAACCTGCTACAAGAGATTACTTTGAAGACCAGGACTGTTTCCAGCTATCTATGTATATTAGTCCTGTCTTCCCTAGCAA
>JAWWEW010000001.1:58346278-58378815 GCA_035583185.1 Anabacerthia variegaticeps
TGTAACGCGAGTGAACAATAAATGTCTCAGTTTCTACCCCCAAACTGGGAACGTCTAGATTCTTGACCGACCAACAGTTAGAAAATGCCTACAGTGGACAATTACACAAAATAAAAAAATAAAAAAAAGTAAAAATAGACCTAATCCTAGACCATTAACAGCTGTCTTATATCTGAGAGTCAAGGTCAAAGTTTGTATCCCCCAGATATTTTTATCCTAGCTAGTGGAAGTATAGATATTCTCAGAGTAAAAGAATTTAGATAAATGCCAGGATTCGTTCAGTTCCTACAGTATTTTAAAAAGATAAGCATTTTGCAGTGTTATATACTGAAATGCCAAGTGTCACATACATCTTCACCCAGTCTCACCCTAACAAATATTGTTTTTCCTATTCTAATTCCCAAATCTTCCCAATATTGAGACACTAATAGTTCATCACACAGCTTTTTACAGGTCAGCTTCCACTGTATATTTTCCAGACAGTGTTCTCTCAAAATGAATAAACTTCCTGATTCCTTTTCAGTGTAATATCCTAAAGGAGGGTTTGAGGTTACTGCAGATCTCCTGGTCCTGTGATACATAGGACTCCCAAGTTTACAGTCACTACTTAGCATACTGTGTATGTCATAAAAGAACTTCTCTTCATGTGCAATGTTATGGATATTCCTGACCTGTGAAATACCTACTCTTCTTAACTGACTTCGTTCTGGCAGGTTTTCCTTTTCTTTCCCATATGCTTTCTTCCTCCACAGCTTTAGTGAATAGTCTTGGAGAATTCCTATTACAATATTTATATGATGATTAACTTCACAAGCAATAATTGTTGAATATTTTTGAAATTGAACTCTATTTTGTGCATAACCAACAATAAATACCCTGTAATTTTAATTTCATGTGGAGTCACAAGTGTTACAGTAAAATGTATAGGTTCTCCTTGGGAAGATTCAGACAAATAAAATAAGTTGTGCTTAATACAGGATTAGATCTATGGAAAACTTTGTGTGCCATGCTGTCTTTGAAAACAATGAAATGATCTTTCTTTCACACATAAGGTGAGTTGTATAATTTTGTGGTTTTGGTGGAATTTTTCTTAACTAGATAAGCCTAGAAAAATTTTCAGTCCTTTTAAAATAATATTTTATTTAAGTTTTTACCTTTTCAGATCTTGAGCTAAACGTAAAAAACAAATACATTACAAAAAAAAAGAGTATGGACTCTTTCACTGTCTATAATCTAAAGCTCCTTGTACTTTTAACAACCTTCAAAGATTTATGTCTAGGAGAAATGTGGAAAGCATAAATGACATCCAAAATGTTCCAAAGATAATGCATCTCTGTAATAAATGAAAGATTTCCACTGCCTTTAATGTTTGAATATTAAATACACAATTCAAAATCCTCTCCACCAGGTCTCCGAAACTATGTAAGTTTCCGAATTCACAGGCCTCTCAGAAAAAAACAAACATCCTCACAATTGTTGCTTCCTTACAAAATAACATTGACACCTCAGGGGTGGTCTTTTGTTTAACTCTGGGGTAAAATGTGTTGATTACGTTCATAGAAGTAAAATGTATTATTCTCAATAAAATCCCAATACTTTCCTTTTAAGAATGGTATAAAGGTAACATGACCTATAGGGCATTACTAAGGTATTGCAAAGTGTCCTGAGTATTTTGGGAATCATTGTCTGCTTTACAAGGTATTATATACTTCCCACTTACCTTCAAGATTTCTGCTTTAATTATATTGTAAACTCCCCAGTATTTCACTGTTAAAAGCTAGCCCTATATAAGTAAAATATCTTTGTAAAACCAAATTCTCTTTTAAGACTAGAAAGCTACAGCACTTGTTCTTGTTTGGTTTGATTATAACTAGGTAATTAAATTGAGATATTACACATAAGCAAGTATTTATTTCTTATAGAAAAATCTAATTTCATGCATGACAAGTTTCTTCTTCCCCTTTTTGTCCACTTCTCCATGTCTCATTAAAGCAATAATTTTTTTGTGGGGAGATTTTTAGATGACAGCTATTACTAAGGTCCCATACAGGCAGTTATTTTTATACATAATATACGCCTCAGAGATTATATCTTGGAGTTAACCTGCCTGGCTTCCAACAGTTAATTCAAGAACTCTGTTTATAGAGGAAACAAAACATTGAAACAAACAAAATTCTTCCATAGGTGGAAAACTGTTTATAGGAGATTGTCTTACACTTATGTCCATTTAAGCTAGAATGACTTAATTTTTTCTTTTCATTCCAGGATCTTATGCTATAGTGATTACACTACTATATACAACCAAAAAATAACATGCAAAAAACCAGACCTACCGCCCAAGTGAGACAGTTAATAGACTCTGGAAAGGACAGGATGCCCTTAACCTTTCTTTTGCAATACCTTAGCTAATTGAAACTAACAGTAGTTTGAAGTCTGTAAGAACTGTAGGATTAAAACTACAATGAGAAATTCTTTAAGTTGATTTTGTTGGATTAAAATAAATATAAAGTTCAGCTTTCCAGGGAACAGATAGAATCAAAAAAATTGAACGGATTATATATTTATATGTGTCTGTGTCTATGTATGTACACTTACCTTTTTTTTTTTGCCTCTCATTGGGTACTGTGCATTGGAATTTGCAACAGAATGACCTAGACTCACAGTGTAAAACACAAGAAACAATGAACAGCAATATTGTGTCTGGAGGTAATAAACATAAAATTTATCTCATCTAGCTTTAGCCATGTAATAATTCAACATCACAATCATGCAAGCCCGGGCAGTCAATGAAGAGTAGGGAAACCGCTTACAGGGATTGCCATCTCATCTAAATTGTCCTCAGGAAGTGCCAATCCCTTTTCATCAACTAGAGAGGGGTCCAAGACAGTTTGCTTAGATTCAGTCCATAGCTTTTGGGAACTAAATTTAAATGAATTAATTCTTGGAGGCAATTAATAATATTTTTGTGTGAGGGATAAACCATTATTGTGAAAGAAAGCACAGAAAAGCTCTAATTTGTTTTATAATTTCTGCATGTGGGTCTGCTCTTGTGGTGGACAGACTAGTGGAAAGGATCCCAGATCAACAGTTTATTTTAAGTCCAAAGTAGTTATTTGAATCAGATGAATTTTATCCCATGCAATCTGAATATCTTTTACAATGATGGAAGAAAGGACTTAAGTGGAATAGGCTAGATAGAAGAAAGGCCCTTGTGGACCAAAGGCAGAGTGAAAATCTCTGTAAAGTCAAAAAAATATGCCCAAAATATATTGGTGCATATCCAAAGCAAAACAATCAAAAGCTCTTTTTCCTATTCCCTCCCCCATGCAACTGAAAAAAAAACACAAAACAATCAAGCAAACCACAACTGTTTTTGTTGAATAAGTCTTAGGAGAGAAGCAGAAAATTTGTGAAACTTTATGGAGTAGAGAACAGCTACCTTGCATCTAGTGCCATGCTCTGAAGCATTATGCAGAGCTTTTGCATAGTTCTTCTGAGGGAGCTGCAGAGTTCAAACCCTCTGCACTGTATATTTAATGGAAGGGTTAGTTTGAAGCATTTGATGTATCTGTAAGAAATAGATTTCCTTGCTGTGCTTCTACGTTTGATGTGCAATGAAAGTGATGAGAAGAGAATACTATCAGTTGAAGAACTATGATAAGACAAGGAAATTTTACATTAATTTTTCATTCAAATATGCAGAAAGCAGAAAAAAGTTAGAAAGAAATATCAAGAAGATGTGTTAATAGACCATGAACAGAATAAATAGGAAATGCTCAGTTTGCAGGAATTAAATCTTAAGGTACAGGATACAGCAATGGCAGAGGAATGTCAGTGAGAGATATCATTCTGACATGTACATATCCACAAAGCTTAGGAAATATTGTGAAGCAAATAATTTTTGTAAAATGCTTTCAAAATGCTCATCATGACAATGACAATTGAAAGACAGAGCTGTTCAACAAAGAGGGAGAGCAATAAAGTACAATGAAGAATGTGGAGAGAAGAGGATGCAGAGAAACAAGAAAACTGAGGAAGTAGGGAAGTAAATGGACAAAAATGGAGTACAGCTGTAAGAAAAAATAAGGATAAAAATTATCAGAAATATCCTTCCACTTTACAGTTATTTTTTGATTTAGCTCAGAAGTTTTTGTGATTATAAATTAACATTAATTGTGATTCAAAGGTATAAATATCACCCAAAAACTTGAACTAGCATAAACATTAGATTACTCAAATTTACAGGTTGTGGATTAGGACATAGTAAACATTGTGTTGGGTGCAGGTGATTAAACTGTGACAGGTTCCCTAGACAGCTGGTTGAAGTCTTCATCCTTGGAGATGTTGAAAACCTGACTTGGTACAGCCCTGAGAAACCTGCTTAGGCTGACCCTGACTGAGCAGACAAGTTGAACTCTACAATCTTCAGAGGTCTCAGGCAACCTTAACCATTCTGCAATTCTCTCAACATTCTACCACATTAAGGTGTGGAAGAAGCAGAGACTGTGAAAATCTGCCTTAGAATACTCATTCTGGCTCCCAGTGATTTATCATGGAGCTTGATACTCTAATTAAGAGTATATAGGCAAAAAAATAATAGCTGTGCTTTGTTTTGTAGGTATTTTTCTTCAAATTAATTAAAAAATGTAGCCTGTATTGCAGCTGTCACAAATTAAGTCACTTTTCTGCAAAATGGCAATTGCCTATTGAAAGAATGGTAAGACATTGGTTTTCAATCATTTTTCTCAGTATATAAATATAAGGAAATTGTTCTTATCACATGAATATATAGTTATTGTTTCCTTCTGAGGTGATATGTCAAATCACAGTTTTTATTGTTCAAAAAGTATTAATTTTTCTTCTGTGTTTTAGTAGTTTTTGATTTAGATTTAATTTTCAAAGAAAACCCACCAAGATATATGAATATATAAAGAAATATTTATCAAAATTTATCATTTTGGGGGTAATATTTAATTTCATATTGATTTTATTCATCTCATGCTTAGCTTTATTCTGTTCTCCTTTGCTTTCTTGGAAAGAAAAAATGTACATGAGAGTATAGCTCATTTATTTTCCTAAATGTCTGCCCTGTGTTTCTCAACTCACCATTTTTATTTAAGTTGCAGACTATTGATTGCTTAATAAAGAAATAAAGATTGCTTTATTTCAGGTGAACTTGTGACTACATGTTTGATTAAACAGCAGCTGACAGAACATTTGTTAAAATGGGCTATTTGTTGTATGAATAAGGTAAACATTATGTGCAAGGTAATGCCAGTTCACAGAAACTGTTGAAAATCTGTCAGCCTTTGGTTTAGAGTAAAACCTGCGTATACTATATAGCTTGAAATATCAAGAGACAAAAATGATGGAAGATGGACCACTTTGCAGTCGTTAAACAAACATAATCCACTGGAAGAATACTTTTATACTTTGCCTTTGTCAATAATTATTCTATTTATCTTTGATATCTTTTTTGCACAGTCATGAACAGTAAAATCCTCACCTCCTTGAAAGGATTAGAAAATATGTAACAACTGTGTGAATGAGGTCAGTCCTAAATGAAAGAGCTGGGATGGAGCTGTGCTGAATGTAACAGGCCCTTCTAAGATGCAGTGTTACCCTGAGCACTTTGCTTCATTAGAAAAACAGTTTCCTGGACTAGAACTGGTGGGATTCTAGCAAGTTTTGAGAAATTAGAAGGGTTTGAACCTGTTTTTGCCCATCTGTGGGAATCTGGAGAGGTCCCAGTTGACTGGAAGCTGGCAAATGTTGTCCCGATTTTCAAGAAAAGCAAGAAGAAGGCCAGAAACTACAGGCTTGTCAGTCTCACTTCAGTGCCTGGTAAAGTTATGGAGAATATTACTCTGGGAAGTCTTGAAAAACACCTAAAAGACAATGCAGTCATTAGTCACAGCCTTCATGAGAGGAAAGTCCTGGTTATCCTCTGATTTCCTTTTATCATAAGATAACCCACCTAGCTAATTAAGGGATCAAGAGGACTGGGCAATCACCAACCATATGAAGTTCAACAAGAGAAAGTATCAGATTCTGCACCTGGGATGGGGCAACCCTGAATGTAGGTACAGAGTGGGGAATGAGAGAAGCTGGAATGGAGTGCCTCAAAAAGGGCCCTGGGGGTCCTGGTGGATGACAAGTTGAATCTGAGTCAGCAGTGCCCTGGCAGCCAGGAGGGCCAACCCTGTCCTGGGGGGCATCAGGCAAAACATCACCAGCCAGTCAAGGGAGAGGATTGTCCCACTCTGCTCTGCACTGGGATGGCCTAACCTTGGATAGTGTGTACTGTTTTAGGCACCGCAGTATAAGGAAGATATTAAGCTGTTAGAGAGTGTCCAAAGGAGGGCAACGAAGATGGTGAAGGGCCTTGAGGAGCTGAAGAGCCGTATGAGAAGCGGCTGAGGGCACTTGGTCTGTTCAACCTGGAGGAGAGAAGACTGAGGGGAGACCTCATTGCAGTCTTCAGCTTCCTTATGAGGGGAAGAAGAGGGTCAGGCACTGATCTCTTCTCTGTGGTGACCAGGGACAGGATCAGAGGGAATGACCTGAGGTTGTGTCAGGGGAGGTTTACGTTGGATATTAGAAAAAGGTTCTTCACCCAGAAGGTGGTTGGGCACTGGAACAGGATCCCCAGGGCAGTGGTCACAGCACCAAGCCTGGCAGAGTTCAAGGAGCACTTGGACAATACTCTCAGGCACACGGTGTGACTCTTGGTGATGGCCATGTGCAGGGCTAAAGGTTGGACTTGATGACGCTTGTGAGTCCCTTCCAAATCAGCATATTCTGTGATTCCATTCTGTGATTTTGTGTACACTTGTGTATAAAAATGCATTTTTATTTGGTGTAGCCGGGCAGATATTTAGCAGTTAGAGAGTCATTATTCAAATCCCAGTACCCTACTAAAAATTATTAGTAACTGAACAGGGCACAAGGCTTGAACAACAGAGTTAGGAAACTGCAGTTCTGTTTTTGTAACTATGATGTCCCAAATATTTCGTCTTATTATATTTTGTCTTAAATTATCTTATTTCTGATAACTCATTTTAGTTCCACTTGGCAAATAATTGTGAATTTCAATCTCCCTCATATATACTGAATACTTCTTTGTAGACATTGACGAAAATGCTCAGGAAAAAAATTACTTTTTACAAAGTAATTTAGTTTTCATCAGATCTTGGCAATTTTTCTTTAGAAAAACTGTGGGCTGGTCACAAGAGGGCACAGACATGCACAAACAGTAAATAGCATGATTTATTATACCCTTACCTCAGTCTTTTCAAATGCACATTTTTTAAATTGTCTGTAGAAGACTACAGGTATAAAGAATTATATTAAGAAATGCAGTTTTGTTTAGCAATCAAAATAGATAGTAATGCCAGCTACTTTCTAGCCTATGATTCCACTGTGTTTGTTAGTGCACCTTCCCAGATATCTAAAATTATGAGAGAATTTAAGATATTTTTTAGGTAATTGTTTACTTTTATCCAGGAGAGCAAAAAAACCCACATCCTACTAACCACTCTGGAAAATTTTGAGCCTATGGCACACAGACAGATTACGTATTTTATTAAATTAATGCAAAATTTTGGAAAAAATATCATTAGACTTGATTAGGACAAAAACAGTACTTACTTTTCAAGTAATTAACTAGAGAAAAATAAAATCATCAAGACAAAAAACAAGGGAAAATATGACTTTTCCTGATCACTATACACAAATTTATAACTGAATCAAATGATCCATGCAGCTGATGAAGTTCCCTGAGGAAATTTTTATTCTCCTTCTTTTCCTTATACTGTGAATATATTTTTATAGTCTTAAAGAGAATTAAAGCTAAAATTAAAGCCATCCCTTCTAGATGATATTTTCTTAGTGAGGTTTTATTTATGGAACTTTCCAAAACTGATAAAATCCAATCCTATTTGAATTATGACCCTTCCATGAAACATATAATCAGCATTTGAGTATTTTCTCCAAAAATGTAATGTCATTTGTGGCACAGATGAGATCCATTGTTTTCAAATACTCACTAGCTTAGGTAAAAGCTTACATTCTCATAGTTATATATATATATATTTATATGAGAGATAAATACGTTTTCAATATATTTTTGTAAAAATTGTAACTAAATTTTCAACTCTTCTTCCCTCCTCTAGTTCCCCTCCCCTGTCATTGCATTGAAGGATAGAAATTCTTCCAGAGTGAAATAAATGAAATAGAAAATCATGCAAAGTGGCTGCAGAAGGAATGAAAATCATAAGATTGTAATAATGAGGTTTCTCTTACTCCATAGCAGGCAAAGGATGGGACACATTAGATCAAAGGAATCAGAAGAGCAGATAAATTATCAGGAAACCATGTTACATCTTCTCCAGCCCAGAGCAGAGCTCCAGCAGCAGCTGATCAGTCCACTCTGTGTGAGGAATCAGAATAACCTGAGAGAATGAGGAACTCTGGGCTGACAGATGCCCAAGGGGAAAATGGCATTTCCCACTGCCTTGATGACCATCTGAATATGTGAAGTTATCCTCTAGCTCCCTGTTATATAAATATCTTCATACTGTTTCCAAGAAGCCAAAATTAATCATTATATAGAAACAAAATAATATATTTTGGGGTCTTACAAATGTCAGGGTATGTGTAGGTTGCAAAAGAGAGCTGAGGAGTAAGTGTAAGCGCTTGGTTCCCAGTCATCCACCATGATTAACTGTCAGCTCATTCCCTCAGGCTGCTCCAATAAATTCCCACAAAGACAAATCCTAGCATGCTAGCAGATGTCATTCACTTCAGGGACTGCTTCTGAAGGGAGAATGAATGATTCTACAGTGGATTTGTTTCCCTTTAGTAGGTTTTGAACAATCTTATATTCTAGGATACCTAACAGCTTTATGCATAAAAACACCAGTCCTGTATGAAGCAACACAGCCCTCTCATTATTTTTGAGAATCTGAACAGGAAAAAATACACCAGAACCCCCATACTTTAGTTCTTTAGGAGCATGGCCACAGAGACATTTAATGACTAGTGTGCAGGCTGTCAATTTTCTCTACAGGGAGCAGGCTTGAGAAGCACGTGAACATGAGTCAGTATGGATGACCTGATCACAGGAGCAGGGGACAGACTGTTCATCTATTTGGCTTATTAAGACAGTGTTGGGGTGACGATTTTCTCTCCACTCACTGATGAACGCAAGATAACTTGCTGGAGACACCTGTGAATTCCTCAAACCACAGTACCATGCTATTTCACTTTTTACATTTGTTAGGTTTCTGTTATAGGTGTTTCATTGTTTTCCTTCTTCTATGGATTGTTTACCTCCTTATATTTTCTGCTGAATTACAGTGAATTAAAACATCTGGCATTCTCACCTCTTTCACCAAGTTCCCATTGCCTGCCAGCTTAAGGGGTCTGATATTATTTTAAAAGATACCAGCCATCAGTTACGCTTCTTTGAAACCACATCTGGATTTACCTTTGAATTTGGCCAAGTAGTGTTATCCTTGGAAAGCTGTGCACTTTAGTTTACATAGTCCAGCCAGAGAGCTTGCAATATGTTTTTGATATGTTTTTGATGGCTAATCTTATGTTGATCAGAGAAAGCCCTTTGGCTAGCATATGCTGCATTACCCTTTACAGCCTAGAGTCAACAGGAATAAACAACTTTCACCCCTTTCATCCTCTGAAGATACTAAACAGATCTTCTGCCTCTACAGGACCTCTCCCTTAGTGACTCCAGACACTCCATCTGCTAATATTTGGAGAACACAAAGTAGCACATGAAACACATTACTCAGATACATATTGGAATTTTATAGAGATTTTTTACTTTATGTAAACAGTTTTCAATTATGTGTAGACCTTATTGTGGGCTCACTGCAATTTTATGGGAGGTGTTTTGTAAAGTCCTTGTGAATCTTATGATACAGGTGGAACAAGCCATCCGAACAGCTGTTAAAAGGGAGAGGATGCACCATGGTATGAAAAAGTTTTGAAATCCTTGTCATCTGCAAGTGGTTTTAATCCTTGCAATAAAGAATTAGAATTGAAAGGAGATTTCTTCAATTTGCCAGCATCATTCAATTGCAGATTTTTCTGAGAACAGAATTCAGTAAAAATACTGTTTCCTTCTTCCAGCTGTACAGAAAAAAGCTACTTACCAAATGTGGTGTAACTGATGTACACCAATGTACTCACTATAAACAATAATTTCTTCCTGAAGCAAGGGTCCCAAAGAACATGAACGTTTGACTGAGATTGTTTCTATTATGCAACTATCATTTACCCATGCAGTCAGTCCAGATATAGCTCAGATAGTTCCACCCTGCTGCTTTTGTAGTTACTTTTAAAATTGTGTTATTGTAGATTTGTATTTTTTTTCCAAGATGACTGTCATTTTAACAAGTAATTTCAGATTTTCACCATTAACTTGTCTCTTTCAAATATGATTTTGGTTTAGGGTTTTCAACCCTAATAATTTCAACATTGTTAGAGAGATGGTTATTTCAACAAACCAAGATGTTTTTCATTAGTTTCCAAATACTTTTTCTTTTGTACTGCTATAGACTGTGAAATAGTGTTCATTAACCTGTTAGATACAAGTCCATGCTAAGAACTTCTTTGAACTATGAAGGCTACAACACTTAGTCTAGAAAATCAATAAAGAATATTAAATAATAATTAAAAAGATATTATTTTATAATATTTTATATTATTATATAAGAATGTTTAAAGGAATCACATGGTTACATTTTTAACACTTAGAACATCCTCAGCCTAAATCTTTTGTGGTTTTTGCTTTTCTGAATGGCTGTGGTCAGTTTGCAAAACTTTACAATTATCTCTGATGTAAAAAAATACTGAAAAGTCCAAAATTTGCATAGTATGGAGAATTCACAGGAGTGAAAGATGATTGATTTAGTTGCAGTTCATGGAAGTCGGGCTCCCTCTGAATAGCTGTATGTCACAATCATTTATTAGCGTGTGTAGAGCATGTTCAATTTATGTGGACTGGTACTAATTACAGTTTTGTTCTGAGATGAATCTGTGATCTTAGAATCAATGGGGTAGTCAGTGGAGCTCAACAAAAAAAAAATTCTTTTTATTTTCATTAATTAACATCATCTGCCAAGAATAAGTCAAATGACAGTGCTTTTCATATTTGGTATTTCTGCTGTCCAAAGCAGATTTTTGCCTCTTAAAAGAAACTGGTGGTATCCTACTTTCCATTGAAAGAATTTCTATTGTCTGACTTTAAACTTCACCAGCAAAGTGAATTACAGTTGGATACAGACTTTTACAGCATTCTTTCTCTTTTTTTTCACCTATTTTAAAACTTTGAAAAGGAGGGTCCTGGCAATAGAGAATCATGAATCCTGTTCCTAGAAGAGAAAGTCTTTAAAGAAAAATGAAAATATGCCACTGGAGATAATTTTATTTGGTGAATTTATTTTCTGATGGAAAGAAATAAAAGAGGAAGCAGAAATGTATACAGAGATATCATAATAAGATTAGAATTTGGGTTTTGCCATTTATGCCTGTGGGTTCTGTGAGATTTTCAGAAGAGATTTACTGCTTACTAAAGTCAAATAGATAAGAAAAAGAAAGCAGAGCATTTTTTTATTTTTTTTTTTTTTTTTAATAGAGGATTGCTTTTCTAGCTAAGGTTGTGTTTAACTCAGATAGAAGAATATCTTGGGATGAGACCAAAAATCTGTTTTTATTCATATGCCAATAGATATCAATTATTCAACATTTAGAAATTCTCAAACAACGTTAGGTCTGGAGCTCAAATAAAGAAAGCTGTAAGACTGAATTGAAACGAATATCCTAATACTTAGTTGTAAAACTTCAGAACAGCAAGCACCAGGCCCTTGCTGATACTGTAGGTTAATATACTACCCTTTAATTCCTTAGAGACTCAATTCAGATCATGGATGGATCACAACTGAAAATGAGACTCATAATTTTAAGCTAGTCAAGCCTAATATTTTTCCTATTTTTTCATACCAGCCATTGTGAAAGGACTAGCAATCTATCTTTAGAAGAAGTTCAGAACTAGAGAGGCACATGCCAAGGCAGGTAAGAAGTGAATTGCCAGCAGTTCTCTGGAGATAAGTGCACACCTGCTCTTGTTACCTCCGGTCCAAGGCTGGATTATTGACATCTCAGTTTCCTGAACATTATATTCACTCGTAGAATATTGAGTGAAGAAGAAAAGATGCACATATGTAGAGGGGTTTGAATCCCTTCCACGTTACTTTGCAATACCAATTAGCTGCCTGAAATCATAGAGAACAATTTAGAATAAGCAAATAAGGAGACACATAAATTTTAAAAAACCTGTCAGGATGGAAAAGAGAAAATATGTTTAAAAGATCCAGAAGTAGAAAATCAGAGCATATACCAAGCTTGCAATGGTGGCAAGTTACAATAGCTGCAAAGCAGAACCATTTGGTCACCTGTGGTTTGCTGAAATACTTCTGAAGTAAAGCAATTCTGGATAAGAAATTATTGCTGATTTCTGATGTTTCTTATTTTTCTACCTTTATTTCCTCCTTTTATCCTTTCCCTCTATTGCTGAACATAGTTGTAGAAATACCTGGAATACAGTTCATGAATGGAGTTTTTGCTATTTGTGTAAACTCTCAAAGGTCATGTGTTCAACTATTTGAAAGACGTATAAATTTGTTCAGGAAACTTACAGTAAAGTGTAAAATGGGGCAATTTAGCTGGACTATTTGCATAACAACAGATTTTAATTTTTTGAAGTCCTGAAGAGGTGACTTCTGTCTGGAAAATGATGCCTTATGGACTGTTACATGTTAAATGAGGACTGAGAAAAGAGGAACCCTTTAAGAGAGGCTGGAGGAGTTACCAGAGGAAAGTGAGAACTTAGAGAGTGTAGGCTCACAAACCCTGAAGATTATATTTTGAGAAATGTGTGATCAAGGAAGCAAAACCCCCCAAACTGAAACAACTTCTAGAATTACAATTCATATAACCGCACTAAACTTTACTTGTAAGAGGAGTTCATAACAGACTAATAAACAAGGGATATAAGATGGAGTCACAAAATGTGCCTCTGGGCACATTACTGTGATTCTTCTGAGATCCTGGGGGAGCAACTGCTGCTTAATGCTAATATGTGTGGAGAAGCAGACTTTCTACTAGATCCTTCTGCTGCTGTTGTAGTAGTGTCTCTTTAGTCTCTATGCAAGTGATTCCAAATGTATAGGAGAAGAGACTAATAAGAAACTGTAAAAATTAGTTTAAAAGTCCATAAACCTCTACTTTTGTACATAAGAATATGAATTATTTAAATGAAGTACCATGAAGTAACAGAACTAGTAATAAGTTTTATATTCTACCATAAAAATAGAAATCTCACCTTTGTACTAAAATTTCTATTTTTTTTTCTGATGGATCATGTGGTTTTGCAGCACTGAACTTGCTAGTAGAAAGGGAATTCCTGTTACCTTGTGTGCTAGAGTAATATTCAGTTGACACTTTGAATAAAGAAAATAAAATAAATGTAATATTTTTAATGAGGAATATATCTAATAGTACCCTGAGAGTTTAACCTCAATAATAGTTTCAAGCTTATTGATAGAATATGAGTCAGAAGAACAAAAGAAATTAAATATATCATGCTAATATCACCTGTACGTCTGAGATGTAATTATGCTTATATAAATACGTAAAAAATCTTTGAATTTATCAGGAGTTGAATCACTAGCTCATATTCTTTTCTTTGAAATAGACACCTCATCACTCAAAACTTCAGATTGCCTAAACCACATACGTACAAACAGTGACAAGAAAATATTAACAAGTGTGTTCCAAACAGTCTGAAATTGACCAAAGAAAATGAATGTTATTGTCATAGCTGAACAAAAAATTTTTCTCCAAATTATTCTTTCATGTGTTGTCCTTGTCATGGCTCTCAGAAACTCTTGATGAGCTTCTCTTTCCAAGACACATAAAATTTGAAGGAACAGGTAAGAGAAAAACCAGGCATACACAGAAGCCATTGGAAACAGAAGCAGTAGAAAACAAGAGCAAAATCTTCAAGCTAAATCCAGGTTGGAAACAAATATTCTGAGTCTAACATCATTATGGTAATTAGCAAGAGCTTAGAAAGAAAAGAGTAGTTAGCACTGTGGTGAAGTGGGGGGAAGTTAACAAGGAGAGCAGTGACAAGGTCATTAGCCCTTATGCAATAGTGAGAAGAGACAAGTGCTTATGGCCTGTGAAGCAGCAATGCATTAGCAGGAGCTGAGATGAGGGATAAATTCCAAGGGATCATAAAACTAATGTTCCAAGAGTCCAATTTTTGTGTAGAGAAGTGTATAGCACAAGTCTGTGAGCATTTCCTCTGTTGTCTGGTTACATGTGTTCATGAGAAAATAGTTTTGCATTGTCCGTGTAAGAGAAACAAGATTTTTAAACACAGATTTTATATGGTGTGTATCACTGCATTATCACATAATGAGATTCTATACAACAGATGGTTCTATATTTCACAAGGAATATATTGCTTCCACCAAATTACTACAAGTTACTTCCAAAACAATTTTAACTCCCATTAATAAAACTGATTTAGTGTATTTTGTATTTACACTCTTTTTGGGATACTCATCAAGTTTAAATGTTTGACTCATATATATAAGTCTAAGTGTTAAAACATTATGATCTGTCCTGGGTGATAAAGTGAAGCAGTTTACAACATAAATGGCAGCTACAGCCATTCTAGCAGCCAGCTAATAGTATGAACACATTTGGGGGCATCGCATCGTTTCCCAGAATGTGACACAGAAGCACAAAGTTCTCTTGGAGACCACAATCAGCTGTTTATTAGTGTCAGAACAGTGTATAACAATGTGACTTTGTTTATTCCAGAAGTGCCTTTGTACTGTACGAGCATTGCATAGTGTTATTTGACAATGAAGAACTTAATATTTTGCCTGACTACAGCTACAGAACTTTCAAATCAAAGTACTTCAGTCTTGAAAATGAAAGAAAAGCAATGTGAAAGATCCTGTTCTAATGAAGTGCAGGTCTTCTCTTGGGAATAAAAATATGATAATTTATATAACTGAAGCATTCCATGTAAATTGTCAGCTATTCAAATTAAAGAAGTAACTAATGAATAACAGCATGAAAGATTGCATGGTGATTAGCAGTACAATATTTAATATCAACTGATGTTATCAATCATTTCCCACTGTAATTACCCAAGGTGTTGAATAGAAAATTACTTTTAAAGAACATTTCAATAAATGAAGTAGCAATTATTATGGGTAACTTTTAAAAGAGACTGTTTCCACACAATCAGAAGGGGCCAAAAAAGTTTTCCAACCTGGTGAATATTAAGATTTTCTTTTTCTCTACTAAAATGAAACAAGTGATTTCTGAAAAACTCATGTGCAACATCAGTGAGAAACACATACAAAAAAAACCCCTTAAACTCAACAAACGCCTGATAGTGAACTTGTCGATAATGAAAAAAAAATAATTTTATACATGGGCAGCCACAGGCAAATGGCCTGAACAGCATAATATTCACTGCCAGAGATAGAAATGCAAATATGACTTGAAAGATTACATTGGCAGATTGGCCTTTATTTTTGGTAATGTAAATTTTAAAAATATTTTTTTTTTTAAAATGCTATGTTCTCATCTAAAACTATGCATGTTTATTTAGTTCAACAAGCTGTGGTAACATTATTATCTGATTATGTGATGCAATTAGGGCATGCTGGCTCACTTTTTAAGACGAATAACCAGAGCAAGACTGCTTTTTATCAAGCATCAGTAAAATGAAGAATTATTTTTCTTGTAGTCTCTGAAATTATACTGTAAGTCTCTTTGTATGATCTCTCTTAATTTTGCCTTTTGCAGGTGTTCTATTTGATTTGGTTAATCATTAATTAGAGCTGGGACTTGAATCTGAGTTTCTTTTATCTCAGTATATGTGAGTGACCACCAGATTAATAGATATTCTGAACTGTCAAAGTGATAAGGGATAGGTTTCTCTTTGGTTTTGAATTGACATTTCATCCTCAAGCTAAGAGGTTTTTCACAATATCATTTTAAACCACAAGGATACTTTTGCTTTAAGTTCCAGGTTTCACAACCATTTCTGCATAAATTTTCTATATATTTATATTAAGAGTATGTAGGGATAAGGTGCACAGGACACCTCTAAAGCTATAGAAAACCACTCTGTTGATACATTTGCATTTCATTACATTTTTACAGAGTATGAGTGTTAATTTGACTCCATGTCCTTGGAATGCACTATCTCTCAACTAATTTATTTGTTAATTGCTGTAACAGAATCATAGAACAGTTGAGATTGTAAGGAACTTCTGGAGATCATCTGGAGATCACCTTTGCTGAAACAGGACCACCTAGAACCCAGAATGATGTCATTAAGGTTGTATATTTTTTTCACATATTTCTTAACATATTTTAAATTCTGTACTGCTTTGAAAAAAAATCCAGGTTCCCTTAAGTGTTTAGCTCTGTTGTTTTGTGTTTTTTTTTTTTCCTTATTCTTTATTTCCAAGGCCAGAAAAACCACTATGAATTAAAAGTATTAAAGTGGAAGAAAATTCATGCTTCACTCTATCTTGTTTCTGGAATTGTAGTTGTGAAATACGAGGAACACTAATACTGAATGCCCTCAAATATTTAACACAAATAATACCTAGGTGAAGAGGTAAGTGTTCTTATATTTCACACATGATCCCGGAAGAGAAAGGCTAGAAGGAGTTTCAGAACAGAAGACTAGCTCACAAATCCTTATTTTTTTATGGACTACAGAGAGACCTGAAGAGGGCTACCCCTCTAACACACAGATTTGAATTTGGTCCTTAAATTAGGTGAGATTAATAACTTTTCTTGTACTTGAGAAATAAATTATTGGTTAGGACACTGTGAAGGGATTGGTTTATGCCTCGTTCATTAATTGCAATGACTAAGTTTTATTAAAAAAATGAAAAAAAAAACAAACAAAAGAGAATACATTAAGGATGCCTGGAAGCTTGATGTCATGCAAAGTAGATATCTAGTTCCAGAATCTGCAGGAGAGGCTTTTTTTTTCTCTGAGTGTTTTGCCACATTTCCTCTAAGCAATCTGTTACCAAAGAACCATTTTTTCAATTTAAGCATGCAGGTTTTTCATGAAGTGCTCAGAAATGTATTTTCAGAAGACTGTCAGCTGAGCCAGGAAGACAGCTAAGCTAGCCAGGACAAGAACAGGACATAAGTAAACCAGAAAGACTGAAGAGATTTAAGTTAGTGTTCCTTATTCAGACCCAAGTCTATACAACTTTCTCACAAGTTTTGGCTGGGAATCCCTTCCTACAGTAGGCATATAAAGTAAATCATTCACTACAGCAAGTCACACCCTAGTAGCTGAACAGCAGTCTTTGTCCTAAAGCAGGGATTGGCAGGAAACAAGCCTAAATGACCCTGCCTATGCTGATTAATTCAAAATAAAACAGACAAACAAAAAAACCCAAACAACTAAACCAAAGCGGAAAAATATTAAAAAAAAAAAAAAAAAAAAAAAAAAAAATGAGCAGTCTAGATTATGTAACATTTATACTGCTTTGAGCTGTCTTATTCTATAGCACATATATCTTGGAGAGGACTAAGTGGAGTAATCCTAAAGAACTCAGTGAGTAAACACTAGAAGAGGGTTGATGATCAGGAATCTAGTGTTCCAGCTCCAGTGCTTCAGCCTCAGCTTTACTCAAGGTCTTTTCTTTTTTTAGTAGAGGAACAGTCGTAATCAAAATGGACATGGCTGCAGGAACCTAGTCATGATAACAGGGAAGGACATCTTTCATCTCTTTTGAAAATGTAGCAGTTGTACACAATGATTCAGAGTAGCAGTGTTGAAATGCTTGCTATCTGTGTAATAGCTGTAGTATGTAGAAGTTATTAATTTCAAAGAAAGATGAATAACTCCAGTGCTGAGATACACTCGTCATTTTTGAAAAATGTCAGCTATGAATTAAGATGCCTACAAGTGGTAGAGAGATGCTGGAGTACTCTTAGCACGCCATATCTCATGTTTCCTGTAAGTTGACTACAGAGAGACAAAAAGCAGCCTACTGGTGAGTGATTCCTGTTCTTGATATCCCAGATGACCTCCTTGAAAGCAAATGTGAAAACTAAAAGAGTTTTTCTTGATCAAAATTTACTCTTCATCAAATAAGATTGAAAGCCCAGACTAATACTGAAACAGATAAAGGACTTCTCTGTGAATGTGGTGTGACTCTCTTGGCAAGTCTTATGCTACAGTTACCTTGACTTGTGTTTTTAAGCATAACAAATGGAAATTGCATTATTCATTTTACTAAAAATGTGGATGAAAATGGAATGTTCAATACCCATTAAAATGTTCTGCAGTCTTTTTCCTCTCTTGCCACAAGCAGATATTTGGTTGTTTCTTAGCTGAAAAATGTTTAACAAATTTCTCCCTACCCTTCCACCTCAGGTCTTCTTTCTTTCTCCCCAGAGTAGCTCAGTACCCCTTGTTATGCTGAAATTCTTAGTAGAATTGTTACAAAATCCCCAAAGGATCAGAGTTTTAAAATAAAATGTTTCAGGCTTTATTTTGACTTTTTTTTTTCCCTTCTTTTTTTAGCACAAATCATTTCAGTGAGCAGATTTACAGCATGGCTTTGCTAACAGTTGTGTTAACACAACTCAGGAAGCAGCAAACTGTGACATTCAACTGCAAGTGACCAGACAGTAAGAGACAAAACTGGGACTCCAAATTAGTCCTTTTGCTAGAGGAAATAAATCACTGAAATTCACCCTTACTGCATTAAAGCCCTAGGATGAGAGAACACGGTGGTGGTGAATGAATGGCTCTGAGAGAGCATATGCAAACACCCTGCTCTAGTACATGAGGCATTGCTTTATGTTTTCCAGCATAATGCATAGAAATTCAGATCTAGTCGGTTTAGTGTTAGTAAAGTGGAAAACAAAGCAAAACAAAAACCACAGCCTCTGGTAGCAATTCCTGAAAAGGAAGGGAAAAAAAGTCCTCAGGGTAGAGTGTCAGTTTACATTGCAATCTTAATAAAAAAGAATAGTTGAAGGGAATCAGGCCTCAAAGTAATAACCATGTCAGAAACTGCATTGTAAACCCATATCAAAGAATTATTTTGATTTATGTTTGTAGTACAGATAGAAATACCAGAGAGAGTGTACAATGAAATTTTAGTTGAGTGAAGTCTCAGAATTTGGTCTCTGTACAGTTTGCTACTCAAGACTCTTGCTCAAGAGGGCCATAAACATACTTTAACGGAAGTTACTAATTTGCCCACTGTGTGTTGAGTCCCCTAATTGTTGTTTATGCTGATGTAATTGCTCTGATAAAAGTAGTAAAATGAACTAAACTAGATTTTCAGAACTATAGAATGATACCCTCGTTAAATTAAGAGATGATCACTGAATACAATCTGATTGGCTATTAAGACATTTCCCAATGTTAATTCTGCATAATAAAGCATGCTTTACACCATGTAAGAGACAGCACAGATGGAATGATGCCAAAAATGAATAGAGCAGTTTGAAGTTTGATTATCTGATGTATCCCTTCCTTACAATTTTCTGATATTTCTGTTTATAATTTCAGCTCTTTATAGAATTTCACAATCAAACAGCTTCAAAGAAAAATTCTAATGCTCACAGCAAAATGGTGGGGAGAAGTATCCAAATTCTATTAAGCATTTGAATAATGCTTGGTGTGACTCTAAGTTACTAAACAAACCTCTCTGTGCCTCAGTTTCTATATTTGCAAAATTATAATTCCTCTTCTTGTACAGCACAGTCTGAGCTTAAGGCATTACATTTTTTACCAACTGTCATGCTGAAATGCCATTTGAATATTGAAGAAAAAGTTTGGATGCTGAATAAAATAGATATGTTCCCCTAAGGAGAGAGAACTACTGTACTTGTAAACATGCATGGTGCATAACAAACATTGAATCACACATTGCAATAAGGAATTGAGGAGAAGTAGAACAAACTTACAAAAGTGTTGAGTGAAGTAGGGTCTTCCTGAGCTTTGCTTATAAAACATTATAAATAAATATATTAAAAAGTGTAAAATATATATGCTTATAAAATAGGTACTATTATTAGTTATCCTTAACTTCCCTTGCTGTGTAGAAGAGAATGTTCAAATTAGTGTTTTCAGGAACTTATGAATTTATATATGAAAAATTCAGGGCATTCTTTGTTATCTCTGCATTTTACTGCCAATATTACAGTGTTTTATGAAACAAAAGTATGACAAAAAGGATACTACATGGATTCCTCTCTTAATTACTAGGAAAAGTGAAACTTGTTAAACTGGGAATCAATAGGGTCTTGGACGAGGAGATGTTGAATCAACCCTGTATTTGCACTGTTCTCTTTTCCTCTGAGATTTGTTCGCTCAACACATCTCATTGAAGCGTTCATTCAACACTACTTGCAATCATGTGGAAGTTCTGTATATAATTACAGCTACAAGTTTATATATCAGTTGTCAAGTTCTTCCTCTTATAGCACCCATGCTGTTACTGTAAATGTAATGGAATGCCTCAAAAGGCTCAGATGTCATTATGGCATCATTGACTCAATATATTACTTTTAGCATGAATGTCTCTATGACATCAATATTTTGTAAGTGAAATGTATTTCTTCCTTACTGTTTGGACTGGAATCAACTTTTCTATTTGTAGTAACAGCTTTCTATTTCTAGAAAATAACGAGTTTGAATTTGCATACTAAATAATATGCATTTTTTTTCTTATGGTGATGAATATTCTTTCAAGCATTAATTAGACACTCAACACTAGGTGTCGAGGTTATTGAATATATTTTATGGGGAAGTATATTTTACACAAATTTTATTAAAATCATATTAAGAATATTTCAATCAGTGTTCTTTTTGTATTGTTGAGATTTTCAAAATTTAGTGGTAGGGAAAGAAGATGACTGATGGACAGACAGACAGCAAAAAGTCATTTCAAGACCAATCCAAGAAACATCTTGGGTTCTAAATTCTAAAGATGACTGCCTCTTGAGTACTGTAAAGAAATCAGAAAACAGATAAAAACAACCAATTATGACAAAAAGAAAACAACAGCATCAAAAGGCAAACTGAATTTATGATAACGTCTGTAGGTGTAAAGCCTCCCCTGTACCATTACTGCACATCCATCTGAGTACATCAATAAATAACAGCCATTAGCAAAAAAAGCCCCAAAAGTCAGACCATATCAATTAGGTTCTCACTGTGCACTTCTGTAGCAAAGAATGCTTAATATAGATAAATTATAAAGTGAATGCATGTTTGACATCTTTTGGTCCATTTCCTTTGAAATATGCACTTAAATGTTAATATTAGATTCCATAAATAAAGGGCACCCACAACAAAGATGAAAGAACATAAAAAGCCTGAAGTTGACAGTATAAGTACCAAATCTGATGGAGCACAGCAGTTATAGAAACATAAAACATGTTGAAAACATCATAATTATAGCTGGTTAGAGATCAAAGAGATATGTGCAATAAAAGCAAACATAAACAATCAGATAAGACACATAAAAAAAGAATTCAGCTGTAAACTTGAATGATAGCTATGGGATAATATTTAGTTGACATTATTCAATTAAAAATAAAATGTTTTTATGACACTGATTTTTTTTTCTCACTTCAGTTTTAAAATTAAGCTATTATGTGTTTAGTATGAATGCACACATTTTAGATTTACGTAGGGTTTATGATCTAAGTAGGTAGTGCATGCACATATGTATGCATATATATGCACATACATGGACACACACAATATACACATATTTGTAGGTGTGCATGTGCATATTTCTTAAGATTAAGTGGAGATTTTATATGACTTGTTACAAATAACTCTTAAGACCTGAGAGAAAATATTTCATAATCTCCAGAAAATTAGTCTTTGTTATTCTGTGATTGTCCTTAAGTGATGTTACGAAAGTATGATACTTGAAATCTCAACAAAACAGGGCCCCTGCAAGGTGAGATACACCTATTACACAGCAAGTTTCATGAATTTCATGTTTTGGTTTTTCTCTTGGGGAGATATCCTGTATGACAGAATTTGCCAGAATGTCCACAGTAATGGATATCTTCAGCAAGACAGAATCTACCTCAGAAAGCATTGAACATCATGTGGATGTCTTCTAACTTTAGTAATAATTCCAAAGACAAAATCAACTACACAGAATAAATCTCTATTTACAACCACTAACTATATAAAAGGTCCTACAGTGATCATCTTATTATAAAAGTTTAGATTCATTCCTTTGCACCCCAACTGTACACAAACTAAGCTGACCTTTTAAGAACAATGACATCCTATTGCTTTTCTCGCAGAAACCACTGACATAAATGTGACAGAGATGTGATCCTGAAGTTCCACTGTCATGCAATTCAATTTTGAGAAAGGATAGGTTCTTATGTCTTTTGGCAGGAGGAGGGGAATGTAGGACCACACAGCAGAAAGGCCTTCTGTGAAAGCTGTCGTTGGAAATCCAGATGTTGCTGAGGAAAAAGGATGTTTCCTGAAAACTCTGGCTGGTAGATAAATTACAGCATCAAGATAATAAGCTACCAAAAATTTATGTAATATTTGAAAATGTTCTAATGAGGACCTGATGAAAGTGAGAAAGATAATATGCACATATCTTGCAAAAATCTTTGAGTTTCTGACTCCATAAAAGTATTTCTTATTCAGTTTTCAAGACTCAGAAATATAGAGAAGGTTAAAAATCAGAACCAGCTGTAACTTATCTTACATCCTTGAAAGTAAAGTTTCCTAGTATTTTGTTTGTTCAATTATTTACATGGTTGTTTTCAATTTCAGTTATTCAAATTGTTTTAATGTAACCAAATAAAAAAAAAAAATAATTGCCAGCAAATACCAGTAATCATCGACAACAAACTAATTTTAAGATCATGCATTTCTTTGGAAAGCCTGTATAGAAAGTACTTATTTCCCTATTATCTCCATCTTACAAAGTGTATTCTCCTATCCTGCAATTGAGACCCGTCTGTTTTGTTTATTTGGGTTTTTTTGATGCCATAATGTTTCCTAATCATTCCTAAGCAGAAATATTTTAGGATTCCCCAATATCAGATTATTCACTTCTTTTTATATTGAATATTTTAGAATCCTATATTGTGACATGTAAGCAAATTAACATCAGTAACAAAGCATCACAAACGAGAGGATTTTCTTTTATTTAGTTCTTTTTTCTTTCACTTCAACTTCCTTGGGAGAAATTTATTAAATTTACAATGGATAATTCTGCTTGATCTGAAAATACTATTCCAAACATAGGAATACTTTGAAGCATTACTATTATAATTACAAATGATTATTTTTTTGCCTTATCACAACTACTAATTTAATTTTTTTTCCCCAGCAAGGCCTAAGGTTTGTAAAACATAAGAGATGACTTCTTTTTCTTTTCCTCTCTCTCCTTCTGCTATATTTTTAAATGGGTTGTGGGGATGTTTATTGTTTATAATGTAAAATGCAAAAGTTGAGTCACAGGGCTTGAAATACACAGTTGTGACAAATTTTAATAAGGCATTATGAGAGCCACAAGGTGCAAAGTAAATTTTGCAGGAAAGGGGAGCTGTTACAAAACCAAACTTAACACACAGCATCTGAGCAGTATCCAGAATATGTAGCCTCCTCCTATCATCCACACAGTCACACATGTATTGGCTAATGTCAGAACTGTGTAATCTGGCAGGGGTATGTCCTCTCATCAGTTTCAGAGAGATGAACAGAGATTAAAGTAACCTTGTGTATTTAATAGTGAGCCAGTGAAATGACTACTAATAGCAAGTTGAGATGGGGATGAGCATGATATAAAACTGGGAATAGTGGTTGAAATGACAGGGGTTTGTGCTGCTATTCAGAGGGTCCTCAAAAGGTTTTCAGTCTTCAAGGAAGTCAACAAGAGGAAAATCCTATACCTGTGGAGAAATAATTCCAGGTATAAGTCCATGCTGGGGGACATCAAGCTGAAAAACAGCATGGCTGAAAGAAATTTGGAGTCTTGATGGAGACCAAGTTGAATATAAGTCAGCAATCTACCCCTGATGTAAAGAAAGCTGATGGTATCTTGGGCTTCATTAAAAGGAGAGTTACCACCAGGTAGATCACCTCTTTGTGATCCTTTCGCTCTCCTCAGCACTGTTGAGGCCACACTTGGAGTACTCTGTTCAGTCCTAGGCTCACCAATACAGGAGAGACATGAAAAGGCTGAGATAGCTGGAAATGTTCAGGCTGGAGCAGAGAAGCCTGAGGGACAGTCTGAAAGGAGAGTCTAAAGAAGACAGATCTAGGCTCTACTCAGTGGTGCCTATTACCAAGACAAGTGCTGGACACAAACTGAAACATAAGATATTCCATTTGAACATGAGGAATCAAATTTTTTCTATTGTGAGGGTGACCAAACACTAGTACAAAGTTTCCAGGGAATTTATGTATTCTCTATCTTTGAAAATATTAAAATGTTGTCTGGACAGGATCCTAGGCAAGTGGGTCAAAGCAGCCCTGCTTGAGGAGAGACTGGACCAAATAACTTCCAGGGGTGTGTTCCCATCTCAACCATTTTGCAAGTTTATGATCTATTCATTAAGATTCCAGTAATATTATTTATGGTATAACAACTTTATTAATGAGATAGTGTTTAATAAGACCATTGATGAGTGACAGGTGGAAGTTTTAAGAGGAAGTGTTTAAATTTTGGAGAATATCATGTGTGCTCTAAGAAGGATGTGAAATACAACAGTACTGATTTGTGATTCTATGTCCAAACAGTGATTTCTCACAGTGTGTAGTGTGTCAATGGTGGGGATAACACAGGTTATACTTCTGCAAAATGCCTTCAGTGATGGAAAGAAGGTGGTCAGTGACTGATTAATAAATAATATTACAGCAAGAAGATAGTAATTCTTTTGACTAGCAGGGCTTAGCACCACTTAAAGAGACTCAGAGTTAAGCAAATGAAAATCATTCTTGCATTTGTTCATGTATTGTTGAAAATTGTGCTAATAAGAGCTGATAGTATCAAGAAGATAAAAAGGACAGAGAGAATATGTAGTGTTACTGGGAATTATATATCTCTGTTTAGTATCTTGTTGCCCAGTTTGAAAGTGCTAGGAAGTTAAATTGTTAGAAAACAAAAGCCCCAAAAACCCAAAAAACAACACAAAACAAAAAAATCAGAAAGCCCTTGAATTGGTAACTAGTCTTTGATATATGTGCTAGAAAATAAAGAATAGGTAAAATATACTTACAGATTTTAAATCAAAGACCACTACAATCACTCAGTTTCACCTAGGGTTTAGAGAAATAATTGGAGAAACATTTTGTTGTTGTTAAGCATATCTTCCTCTATAACATGTATAGAAAAAGTAACAAGAGTTAAAACTTGGTATCTTAGGAATATGAAGGTTTTATATAAAATCTCATTGTCAGGTATGATTATTGTTACATGTATTTTTGACTAGCCAATTGTGCCCATAAACTTGAGGAACAATTCATAATGGGAAACAAAAGAAATCAACTTGATAGTCAATACAGTAAGGGACTGTTCTGATACTGTCTTTTAGCTGTTAAGTGTTCATGACAGCTTTGAAATTCTGATGAACCTTTCCTGTTGCACAGATATAATAGAAAGTCAAAATCAAAATTAAAGACAGGTAAGAACTAGAATCTACTGAACTTGATTTAGAAGAAAGGTTTTTATTGTAATATATAGTGTATTCTAAACAAAAATACTTGGTAAATTTTAGTCAGGAAGAGTATGTAAATCACTATACTGATTATTTAATATTAGAGTAAAACAATAATAAAATAATAATTAAACAATAATAAAATAATTATTTTTCCATCATGTCTTAATCCCAAACAGCAGCCAAGTACCACACAGTTGCTCACTCACTCCCCAGCAGCAGGATCAGGGAAAGAGTTGGAAGGATAAAAGCCAGAAAACTCATGTGTTGAGATAAACAGTTTAATAGGGAAGTCAAAATCTGCAGACGCAAGCAAAGAAAAACAAAGAATTAATTCACTACTTCCCATAGGCTTCACTACTTCCCATGGGCAGGTGTTCAGCCATTCCCAGGAGACCAGGGCCCCATCACATGTAACAGTTACTTGGGAAGATAAACACCATCACTCCAAACCTTCCCTTCCTTCTTTGGCCCCCCAACTTTATATATTAGGCATGATGTCACATGGTCTGGAATATCCCTTTGGTCAGTTTGGGTCACCTGTCCCAGCTGTGTCTCCTTCCAGCCTCCCAAATCATTTGTTAGTGTGGCAGTATGAAAAACATAAAAGGTCTTGGCTCTGTGTAAGCACTGCTCAGCAATAACAAAAACATCTCTATATCATCAATCCTGTGTTCAGCACATATAAAAAACATAACCCCATACTTGCCACTGTGAAGAAAGTTAACTCTACCCCAGCTGAAACCAGCACACATAATTATAAATATTTGCCTAGCAAGTTCTGTCACAGGCTGTGAAGGAATAAGGATATGCAAAAGTCGTCAAAATTAGAAAATGAGAGGCAAAAATCGGAAACATTTCAGAGTAACTGCCAAAAGCAGATTTCATTATCCTTCCATGTGAAATGTATTCAAGTTTATAGAGACTGTAACTGCATTCTCCTTAAAGATTTGCCCTTAAATGGTGTAAACAAAGAAACAGACAGAAAATTTTATATTTCTCTAGAAATTACGACTTTTAAATGAATTAATGATCTATTGATTAAATAATATTTAGGCTAGAAATAGATTGTCTGAATTGGGTGTGGTTTTGAGTAGGAATAACAAAATATTTTCCTACTAACACACCTGGAAAATATACTGAAATTTAAATGGGTCATACTTGCCCCAGAATACCTGTTTCCATCACATTTCTTTCCAATCTCTGTGTAGGCAGTATCCTGAAATTGTCAGAAAAGTTTAGAATATGCTGTAAATAACAACCATGAAGTTCTGAAACTGGTGTCACATTTGCCTGTTATATGTTATTCTTTTCTGATAACAGAAGAGGAGTTGATAGGATCTCGTTTATTTCTCCGTTACTGGATGGCATTATTTTGTACTATTTTTTTTCTAGTGAGTCTGTGCATAGTTGTTCACTAGAGAGACAAAGAGTTATTTATGGACTATAGAATGTGAGATTACTACAGAAGTCAAACTGTTCCTTTAAGCTCCTGCTCCTGAGGACCTAGCTCCTCATACACTCAGTAAAGGGGAAGGGCAAGGGAATTATTTCTCTAAAATTTGAATCCAAGTCAAATTAATGCATTTTTTTTAATTTCAGTTTTTCAGGAATAACACACGTGTGCCTCAAAGAATAAGTTGGGAAAGTTTATATATGAAAAATTCTGTCTTTTCCAAAGTAATTTTTTCTTCCACATTCCTGTGAAACTGCTTTTAACACAGCTTTTTAAGAAAAATGTGTTAGAAATGCTGTTTTACAAGCAGAAGGAAAACTTCCAGTCCAAATAGAGAATCAACCTTGGAAAAACAGAATGGATAGGGCAACAAACTCTTAGTAGGAAACATGACATGTTTAGTTCATATTTCTGCTCTGTATAGTGCAAGTCTGTGGCCTTCTCCATTGTAAGTGAGCATTTTAACTCAGATGTAAAAGCCTTCTGGAATTTTGTTTCTGTCTCATATGGAAAAAGAGAGAAAAAAAGCGTGAATAGCTCATAATTCTTTAGTGAGGTCCAACAGTCAAGGTGCAGAATATTCTTTGAATGTGTATTACTGTAAAATAACAACTCTGATTCATACAGGCCCCTATCCTCTGAGCAGCCACACATCATGAAGTTCACTTTTGGGATCTCCTTTGCAGAAAACTAAAGGATGTCTTCCAAGTAAATACGAGTGCAGCTCTGAGAATCTACTCTCTTTAGGCATTGAGAATTATGTTAAACCAACTCTTTCAATTCCTCTTGGCAACTACATCACCAACTCCTCCTGTCCCTGTTCCATTGACCTTTTAGATAACCACCGTCTTTTCCTGATCACAATGTCCAGAGACATGCAACACACTTTTTGAAAGCATTCTGTAAAACACCATTGTGGTCATTCTCTGTATTATGCTCATTAATCATGCTTTGATTAATACTAACAACAACAAAATCACATATGCTTTAGGAGCATGAAATACACCATATATGACTCATAAAGAGAATAAGGACTAAGTGCTATGCAATACAGTCCAGTGTGTATGGTGGACTGGCCTGCAGTCACAGAAATGTTAACCATTTTGTGTCCGCTGAACAGAAGGACAACAATCATTTCTCAGCAGAGTTTAAGTACAGCCTCTTTTTTCGCCTGAATCAGAACAGGGGGCTCTAAATTGGTTCTTTTTAATCTCACTTCAAAGCACTAACGACTGCACTAATAATGGGACATCATCAGCTTCTCATGAAAGGCGGCTTATGGCTCTGTCTCCCATGCACTTGAGTTCTGAGAGAGTCCAGACTTAAGACAAACCCCTCTTCCCAATTTCATACTGATGCCTGGGTGCCTCAGAGAGCATTCTTCAGCATAACTCACAGGTATGTAGTACTCTCCATGTGTCATATAGCTGTAAAACCCTAGTACCACTGGAACAATTAAAAGAAAGGATTAAAAATATATATTTTGCATGAAAGGGTTAAGTTAAAGTCCCCACTGTAGAAATCTTTCATCCCTAGTTGCTGGCTGTTAGACCTAAAAAGTCAAGGTATTTAAGTGCACTTCTTGCTAACATCGTTTCATTGCCATCATAGGTGGGCAGGGATTACATCCTGAAACAGAACTCCCAGCTGATGATACAAGAATTTTTTTCAGCCACATTAATCACTCCACTGAAGTTTGGCTTCTGATACCTTGCATACAGCAAAATAAATAAACTAACACATCAATAACTCATTCAACCACATGGAATTCTACTTACCACATGACTGAACATACTATTGATTTTAAACTAACAGCTATCCAGCTTTTCCAT
The DNA here is from genome assembly GCA_035583185.1 of Anabacerthia variegaticeps. Taxonomy (NCBI): domain Eukaryota; kingdom Metazoa; phylum Chordata; class Aves; order Passeriformes; family Furnariidae; genus Anabacerthia; species Anabacerthia variegaticeps. The sequence goes on from JAWWEW010000001.1 coordinate 58,375,391, forward strand.
CAATCCAACAGTACCAATTGGTTTTCTTTCTTTTTTTTTCTTTCCCCCAGCTCCCAAACTTTTCCTTTTCCTTTATCCTTTCTGCCCAGCTTACACTGGAAAAGTCAGAAGGGGGTGCTTTCCAGTGATGTTGTTTTAGCCAGTGTATGATTTGCATTCACATATTCCATTTATGAGAAAACAGGGCTTTTTTTATATTATTCATTGTCACTTACTTGTAATAAAATATAAATTAATTTCTTCAATTCAAACTAATATCTATAAATAATGTTGTTGAAAACAAATAGTCATTGGAAGACATATTCTAAAGTAATGTTTCTTAACAGCAAAATTTTGTATTTTAAGTGACTGAATCCAGCAAAACACAAGATTTCCACTGTCTAGGTTTCTTGAACTAGACTGACCAGCACACTGTGGAATATACAGTAAGGAATAGCCTTCTGATGGTAGAGAAATGGGACAGATAACTGGAAAACTTCCTATTTCCTTTTTTTTTTTTTTTTTTGGTTTACATTTTGGTCAATATGGAATTCATATAAGGCCAAGTCAGTGACTGGACAGTTGTGTTAGAAAACAGGCAAGGAGAGGAGTTTTATGTTACAAGAGTTCTCATAAAAAAGGAAGATTAGAAAATAAACACAGACCTTGAGGATAAAATCTTATTCTGTAAAGAGAAGCCCTGAAGTATTTTTTTTCAACTGCAGCAAAGAAGATTTATACTGTAAATATCATTGTATTTGGAGAGCTTAGCATCTGTTATTCTTTCATATTGATTAAAATACTTTAAATATCAGGACTCATGTGATCAAGATGGAATGAGCTTGAAATAAACTGTTGCTCTCTTGCTATTAGCTGAATGGTTTGCAGTATTTAAAAAAGTCAGAAAGAATCAGGTATTTTTCATGAAAAAATTACAAAAGGAAAAAGGCAAATGGATTTTGTCAGGAACATAAAATAAGCAGTTCTTTAAGGCTTGGGTTTTTTTTTTGTTTGGTTGTTGTTTTTTTTTTTGTTGGGTTTGTTTTGGGGAAGTTTTTTATGTTATTTTTGTGGTTTGTTTCTTTTTTTTTTAAATAATCTGCAAACATTTAGTATTAAAATCACAATATATTTAAGACATAGGAATAATTTGTACAATCTTTTAGTTGTCATCTTTAACATTACATCAAGTACATTTCCTTTTAGTTGCTTCTATATTTAACTTTTCCTCATCTAACAGTTTAAATGAGAAATCTGGTTTGTACTGTAAATCAATTCCAATCCTATGATATTTCCAGACTTTTTTTGTTTGTTTGTTTGTTTTGTGTTGGGTTTGTTTTTTTCCTTTTTTTTTTTTTTTTTTTTTTTTTTTCCAGTAGGGGATGCTTATACCCTTACTGGGTAGATTTAGGAAAGCAATAAAGTATCTGAGATTAAACTAAAGCTGCCAAGTTGATCTGCCACAGAGGTTAAATAGAGTGATGTCTGTAAATCCTAGAAGGGCCCTCTCATATTCTAATACTCGTACTTCCATGATGAAGTATTATCCCTTAATGTTTTTTTAAGCAGCATCTGTGCAAATGTATTTCATTGTGAAATCCTTTGGACTACTCTAACTGTATTGGCAAGTGGGTGGCCAGTTGTATCTACTACTATGCATTGCTGTGGAAAACAAGTTGTTGACCCCTTCTGTGCCTTGGGGCTAGAGCTGAACGAACTTCAGAAACAGCCAGCAGCCACAGACTGGGATTGCTAAGGCAGTGCTCCGAATAAGCACATTACTTAAACAATCTTTTCTGGATTGGTACCCATTTCTTGATGGCTTTCTTCTGTTGGGTAAAAGGGAGCTGTGGCTGTCCTGAAACACGGAAGGTGTTTCTTGCAGGCATTCATTACAAAACTCCTGTTCTTATGGTCTTAATCATTCTTCAGAAGACTAAGGGAGTACTCAACAGAGGCAGATGGGACATGTTTAAAAAAATGCAGGAAAAAAATAGTTACTTAAGGCTGTATTTTCACAGCCTTTCTCTACCAGTCGGGAGAGAAGCTTATGACATTCTGCATGAAAAAGAGAGCAAGGGAAACTGACATACTAATCCCTCTTGTAAGCAAAAGAGTAGAAAAGTGTCTAGAGAAGTGCAGAGAATAATCAAGTCTTTGACCACGAACAAAAGGGAATAAACTGTTCTATGAAAGGAAATAAAACAGATCAAAAAGAGGAGTGAGTGGTCATGGCTGAGTCATTGTCTGTTTACTAATTTACTCCTGAGTTTTTACAGCTCTGAGTCAGAAACACTAGAGAAATGTAGGAAACAAGGTTTTACACAGCCTGTCCATCCTCTGTTGACATGCTTCTAAGAACTACTGAATACAGTATTAACAACCAAGACTAGAAAATTTTGACTTAGCAAAACAATAAACACATAATGGAAAAAAAATAGTTTTGCCAAATTTCCTTTTACAGTAAAAAGGTTTCAAAGAAGATCATTTAGGTTTATAGGCAGACTCTACAAATTGAATTTGTGATCTTTTATTTTAAAAATCAGTGTGTAACACTTGGTATTAGATGCAGTTAAGCTGTATCTGATTCAATGAGCTGAAGACTTGGAACAAGACAGTTTACAAGTATAGCAAATGTCTAGTTAGGTTTTAGAAAGCACTGATCAAAAAGCCTGGTTTAATTATGTACCTCATTATTTCTCTTCTTCCTTTAGCTGTTGTTCCTTTCAACATGTTTTAAATAACAGTGTTAAAATAAACTGTTTCACCAAAGGGTGATTTGAGTGCACAAATATGGAACCAGATGCCCTAGGATACTTGAGACGTACATTACCTTGGCAGAGGCAACACAGGACTGCAGGAAATCCATGCCTGTCTAGAGCTGCAGCTGGAAGCCTGGAAGGATGACAGAAGATTCCCAGCCTGTTTCTAGCCACATACTTTTAGGCAACTGATTCCAATGTCAGCTGTGGATTATTGTCATTATAAAGGTTCGTGGGTTAGTGTAAACTTCAGACACCTGGAGATTTTTGGAAGTGATGCTTGCAAAATGGGAAATTCTGTATTTGTGAAAATTTAGATCATAAATGACTTTGAATTGAAGAGGTGCATATGGTTTAAGTAAGCCAGAATTTGGCAGTAGTGTTTTTGACCCATCACTTTTCTTTTTCAGCTCTCTACAGCAAATCTGAAGTTTTTGTTGAAGTAATTTTGTAAGTAGAGGAGATGGCAAAAACTGTGGCCATAAGAAAAGCAGGTAAGAAATCTCCTTCTATTTTATCTTACTTCTCATTTTTCATTGTTTCTTGTTAGCCATCCAACGTTTTCAGTGCTGTTATGGTTCAACCCTGGCAGGCAGCTAAGCACCACATAACTACTTGCTCACAATGTTGGGGGGGGGGGGGGGGGGGGGGGGGGGGGGGGGGGGGGGGGGGGGGGGGGGGGGG
>JAWWEW010000001.1:58379266-58393018 GCA_035583185.1 Anabacerthia variegaticeps
AAAATGTCCCCCCCCCCCCCCCCCCCCCCCAAAAAAAAAAAAAATAAAGAAGAAAATCAAAGCCAAGAAAATCAAGTGAAAAAAAAAAATCCAATTTTTCACCACAAACCTCTCCCCACATCCCAGTTTTTATTGGCATGATACCATATGATACAAGATATTCTTTTGGTCAGCTTATATTAGCTGTTCTGGCTGTGCTCCTTCACAGTTACTTCCATTTTTTCCCCTCATTTTCTCCCTGTTCTTTCTAGAATTCTTTAATTTCTTTAAAAGTTTATTTTATCCTTTGTCTTACGTGTATGATATCATTTATATTCCTTGTTAGCTTGCTTTTCTTTTTGTTTCTCTGGCTGGATTATACCAGAGTGTATTTTAATTGTCAGTTCTTCCATTATTTCAGTCTCAATAGGACATTTCCTAAGTGCTATAAAGTCTCAGGCAAAATTCCACTGAGCATTTCACATTCCCTCAAAGTCAGACTTTCTGACATCAAACCTAGTGCATTTTTTCTCTGCTAAGAAGTCTCATAAGTACACCAAATCTGAAGATTTTTTGTTTGCTAGGTACTGCATGTTCTCAATATCAACTGTGTTTATACTTGTCTCAAGTCATTGCATTATACACAGAACTGCCTCTAACCATGTAGGCTATTCAACAGGAAAACTAAACCAGAAGAACTAAACAAAAAAATCCCCTTTGTCCCCATCACCTCCTTCCCAACAATTTAGAGTTTCTTGGAAAAAAAAATCATCTTAGATTTTTGCTTAGTTTCTTTCAAAATAAATACAAAGGTAATTCCTTTTCCTTTGATAAAGATTAAAGCCCAGCTCTAAGAGACCATGTTGAGTGTACTGCCATATCTGCTTTAACTGCCCAAGAGATCTGTAGCTACACCAGTGAATTACCTGAGTGCCTTTATTATCCAAATTTTTATCAAAACTTCCTCTACTGTCTTTCTAAGTGTTTATGCCATTTTTCTCAGCAGATTCTATTTTATTTCTCAGTAATGCTGCTATTCTTGCCTCCTGTTTTTTTCTTATCTGTGCCTTATATCCTGACACTTCAAATCATCATGCTCTGTATTGATTCAGTAAAGTGCACTGTTCCACTCATTTTGCATTGTACATATAAGTGAAAATCAACAAGAGTGTTTATGGGAAGTGAGAGGGACTGACAAATATGTCATTCGCAATTCACAAGTTTTACACTGATTAATGGGTGAGCACTCAACAATATGAATAACGATTGTTGGTTTCACAACTGTCTGTAGGTGCCTGACTGAATAGGATTTTGGTGCCCGAGTCCCTAGTGAAATCAATGGAAATTAGAATTGTGATCCCTAAATAGCTTTGTGTTCCTGTCACCTGTAATAAGTAACAATAGGACAGATGTAAGTTTCTCAGTGATGTTTAAATATGTGTGAACAAAACATAGCATCTTATAAATTTACAATGAGTTATAAACGAGAAAGATTGTTAAGAGCCCAATCCTTCAAATTCTCATGTTTGTTCTGGTCTACAATAAAAAGTAAGAAGATAATTGTATTGATTATTGATTTTGATCACATTCTAGTTGTTTGGGCTTTTTTTTTTTTTTTTTTTTTTCTTCTCTGTATTTTGGATTCCTCATGTAGGGAGTGTCTTTCCAGGAAGATCTTTCATAGTGACTGCACCACAGTGATGAACCAGAAGACCCAGAAAGCCTATGAGGAAACGAAGAGCTTCAATTGATGCAAGCATTACCACGATGTTGACCTGAAAGACAATGTTCCAGGTTTCCTAAAGGAAAAATGGGCAGGGGGTGGTAGGGTGGGGAGGAGAAAATGGCAATCTGACATTTATTTACCCATGAAAAAATTCAATATCAAGGAAAACACACTTTCCACATTCAGTAGACTTTGATGGAAATTTATCAACAAGCTCTACTCAAAATCACAATATACTAGAATGTCCCTAAATGAGACAGCAAAATTTCCAACCAAATAGTTTTTAAAAAAAAAAAAAACCCACAGAAACAGTAAGTACATATGGAACCAGAGCAGTGTTTACTAAATCAACTCAAAAAATGGATTGTTATCACAAAAGGGTTTGTTTCTCATCCAACTTTAATTTCAGATTTCTTTTAATCTGTCAAATTAATGTGCAAGGATTTTCACCCCCAAGTTCTTCACTAATTATTGATAACATACTTCTAATTGTTCATTTGGGTTTTATTGTTTGGTTGGTTTCTTTTGGGGGGGGGGTGTTGTTTTTGGGTTTTTTTCATCAGGATAAGAAGTAATTGTAGTTTGTAGTTTCAGGGATTTTCTAATTATTATCTTAAAGTATCTATTATAGTTGTGTTTGGTTTTGTTCAGTATAGTACTGCATATCATTTAATATCTTGAACATCTGCAGAGTATTTGACCTGCGGGACTAAAACAACAACCATAAGATGCATGCTCCTGATGCAGCAACATAAATATATTACTGACTATTAAATGTAAACATTTATCCCTATAGTTACTGCTGCATGGCATCTTACTTTCCACAGCTATTTATAATTCTATATAAAAGGTCTCTTAGGAAAAAAAGGAAAAGGTAGTACCTTTTTATAACTATTGACTTTTTAAGTGAATGTCACTATACTACCCTATTTTGAGGCATGGCAGATATTGTCTTAGCAGAAAATAGGTTTTAGTCCTTTCTTATCCAACTTCATCAATAAAAGAAGTATTTCAGGTTGACTATTCAATTTTTTAAGGTTATGCACTGTCATTAATACCTCTGAAAAATGAGTTAAAAGGAGATGTAAAAGCATTATAGGGTGCCCACAGAGGTGGTAAATGACCCATCCCTATAAACATTCAAGGCCAGGATGCATGGAGCACTGAGCAATCTGATGAAGCCGAAGATGTCTCTGTTCACTGCAGTGGGATTGGAGCAGATTACATTTGGAGTTCCTTTCAACCCACACCATTCGACAATTCTAGGAGTATTCTACACCTAGACAGAGAAGATGTAAGCAGCTACACCAAGGCAATAGGAGGGCCAAAGGATTGTTTCTCTATGACGTTTTGTTCCTGAAAGACTTGCTTGCTTATACAGTAAGATAGCTCCAATTTCAACAAACGATCCAAGTGGTTGTTTAGTTAGTAGGTCAATCATCTTTCAGAAGCAGCTTCTTGTTTGTGCCAGTGTTAGGACTACAGTATTGACTGAGCTTCTGTTTTCTCCCTCAGGATCTACGGGCAGCTGTTTCAACCTTTACAGAAATTAAAGCAATAAGGAAAGCCTCAGTTACACTGTACACTGTGTCAAGAAATTTGTAGCAATGAAGCATATTTGTGCACTGGCTTCCTGCTGTCAAAAAAGAGTGGCCCACTTTTTAAGGGGTCCACTGGCTAATACTGTCTTCTGAAATATGACAGATATTACTTTAGTAGAAAATATTTTATGTTGATCTAATAATTCTGCAGTACCCCTAAAATCCTAATTTCATTTCATTGAGTTCATTTTTCTTTGATATTTGTGGCTAAAATTCATAGGTTATACCATCTTAATAAGTTACATTTAATGTCTGATTCCCAGTTAATGTACGTGCACTCCTAATCCAGCCCACAGAGAGACAACACAATTTATTGCAAATTTCAGAGGAAAAATTTGCATGTCATCTGCATTACTTGGCAAATGAGCTAGGCCAGGAACAAGTGGTTGGGCTGTGCCTTACCTTGTTATGTCTTTTTTACTCAATCACATGCGTTTGAGTCTTCTGTCAGTCCCTGGAAATGCCAAATACCCATGCAAAGGTCATATTTGTGATTACAAAAAATGTATTAAATACATATCAACTTTTCTAAGAAAACGATGCCTGCAAAATATACAGTTAGGTCTTCTGTATTTCTTTCTTTCTACATTTAATTCCACATTTATCCACCTATTTCCTGGAACAATGCTGTTTTCTTCATTGACCTAAAAGTTATATAAGATTCAGAACATGAACAGTTAACTCATTGTCTTAATATATTCCCTTCTCTTTTTTTTTCACCTCTCCTTACGGTCACTGGTCTTTATGTCAGCTAGTTTCTCTTGTGTTATGCCTTTAATACACTTAACCTGCCACTTACATGACTGCTCATCTTCCTCTGTCACTTCTTTTAAGTCTAAAAACAGTCATGTGTGTCATCAGTGAAGCTCATATATTCATTTATCATTTGAAAACAGGCTGGTACTTTTTTTCTAAAATCTGATCCCTTAGCACTGCAGCCAACCAGTGCTTGCAGTAATCATTTCCCACATTCTCTCCTCTAAAGAGGATTAATCCTATCTTTAATACTTCTTTTCCCATCCTCTGATAAAGTGTAGGGGGAAAGTCTGTTTGTGGTCAGCACTCCTCAGGCTTGCAATTCTGCCATCTGGTTCAATTTCTTTTTCCTTCTTTTAAATGCAGGGGTACTGTATTATGTTAGGCTCTACAAGGAATCAGTCAAATGGTGTGTGAGTGGGAAGATACTTTTTTGTTGGGAATTTTAACTGGTACTGAAGAATTATGGGTTAAGTTGCTCAGTTTGTTGCAGATTTTTCTGTCTGTCTGTGAGTAGCTCTTCATTTCTCTGTATCTCAGTTTCAAGTCAGCAACACAGAGGAAAAATATTTTCTTCTCATCTTTTCTCAGGATGTTCATAGAAAGAAACACTTTTAATAACTATCAGTTAGGACTTGAAAGCAAGTATTAAATATTAATTACAATTATCTGCTCGTTTCTCACAGAGAATAGCAGCAGCGATCATTTCTGCCTAGTTTTCTTGAAGCAACTTGAGAATAATGAATGGTATTCTCCCCTGGCTTTTGATACAGGAGAGTTATATGAAGATCCTTCTTTCACACAACAGTCCTTACCCTTTTAAAAAAAAAAAAAAAAAAAAAAAAAAAAGAAAAAGAAAAAAAGAAAGAAAAAGAAAAAAAGAAAGAAAAAGTAAAAAAGTTTAAATAACCTTTTAAATGAAATATTGCAATAGTCCAGCATTTTAAGGATGAAAGTGCAGTTTTCTGAAAGGTCAGTTCAGTCCCTGAAAACGTTTTCAGTTTAGACAACACATTATGAAGTCCATAGAATCTTGTGGCAATTTTCAGCACCACTAACAATAGGAAGTAAATTCCAGTTGTTCACAGTAAGGTGGCAATGTGGTGACATTTGATGCTTGACTATGTCTGCTTTGAGTTACTGCAAGAAACTGCCCGCTGAAGGGAGAGAACCTTTCCTTTGCTAATGGGATGAATTTTAGATATAGTTGAAAAATAGAACCAAAACAGATTATGAAGCGATTGCAAGTCATCATCTGTGGGGCAGTTTCCCCACCCTAATTTAGCAGACAGGAATTGAGATATATCAAGTTAATAAATCCCAATGAAACCAATAATCTTACATTTTCTGTAGAATTGTATTTGACAGATGTTTTTATCTTTTACTTCTAGTGAGCCACCACGATTTGTTTTTTATTTTCCAGATGTATGTCCTTGCTCTCTTAAAGCTACAGCAGTTCCACTACACAGTAATGCTATAAATTTAGAGAACGTTCTTCTGAAGTGCCTGCTGTTTCATAATTCCACTTCCATATTTTTAGTTGTTCTAAAATATATTGAACTGTCAATGCGAGGGTCAGGAGATTAGAACACTTTGTAGCTTCTCTGTCAATGCCTTTGTTTAACTCAGAAAATAAGCTACACCACCAAGGGAGTGATGAAATCAAGGATACATAGAGTCACAAAGGCATAAAAATGTTAAACGCTGTATATTGCAGACTTTCTTAAGAGACAAAATGGTATAACCACATGCATTTACTTTGGGTGCCCACCAGAAAATCGTCTTTATTACAACTTGTAAAGAATACAAAACAGTACACAGGAATTCTAAAATTGAAAAAAAAAAAAAAAATAAAAGGTCCTCTCTGCTCTCAGAGTTTTCTCACAGAATCATCTGCATATTGACCTTGAAATATTACACGTCTGACCCTGATTTACTGTAAGTTAGTTTAAACTTCAATTAATCATTTTCTTTTACCTGGAAATCAGCAAATCTCATGAGGTTTTCTTGGAATTTTCTGTCTTTTCTGGGTTTTCATAATATTGAAGGCAAACATTACATGTTTTCTTATAATTTCCTAGGAAACAGACAGAATGAATACAGAATGTCTTGCAGAACTCCTAAAAGGACAAAAGATCAGAGGATAATATTTATTAATATCTAGTTTCAGTTTATACTTAAAATAGATGTTTATATTGACAGACAAGACACTATTTGAACAATTTTATGAACCTGAATAATTAATTATGAAGCCATGAGAATGTCTGAAGATGAATGTTTTAGTGTTTGTGGGAGATCAAATGCTAAGATATGTCAGGGAGAGAGAGTCCATCTACAATGGGACTGTGTCTCAAAAAATGAAGGTGCTGTACGAGGCAAGGAGAAAGGGAAATTGTGAACTTTTTAGCTTATGTTCAGATGTATATGACTATGTGGTAACAAGCCAAGGCTCCTTACCTGTAAAGCTCCACAAAATCTCTGAAGGCTCTGCCTTAGTCCTGGAATGTTTTTAGATTCATAATTTAAGTATAAAAAAATTGAAACTCTCAGTCCAACTACACTGGCAGAGCTTATGGATAACCAGAAAAATTGCAAATCAAAATTTAATCATGGCTATAGTTATCAGGTGTTTGCCTACAGTACCCCATACAAAGCTCAGATCACAGTCCATCTCAAGCACATCAGAATCTTCAGAAAATACTACTCCACTCTGAGGAAAACTGAAAAAAGGATAAACCCCAAAAGAGGTTAACTAGATTAGTAGAAACTGTTCAACACCTGCCTTGCTTGAGTTAGTAGGAGAACATGGAGATGTGTTCTGTTCAAATCACCGGACCTGATCTTAGAAAACTCTACACAATCAACCTAGTGTCATTAATCATGACAATGTATACATTTTGATAGAGCAAAGTGGCCTTAAGCCAATAGTTTTTGTAAGCTTCAGTGACTAGGTCATGAACAATGAAGACTGAAGAGGTCAAGATGAGGTAAAGGAGCTTAAGACCCCTGGAGTAAGACTGAAGACCGGAAATGACCTGATGCCAAAAGATGATTCTGGAAAGCTCCGCCCAGACTCCACCTAGTCATTAATATGCATAATCAGATAGTGTAATCTTATTATTATGCAAAATTGTATGTTGTAATCATGTAGTGAAATTTATAGAATGGCTCATTTTGTACCGTTGATTGGAAGCTAGTTTGTCCAGCACGAGCTGGCTAGCTTTCCAGTGCTGCTCAAATAAATACCTTTGCTGCTAAAAGAACAAACTCTCTTAGCAGTTCCTTTTATTCTGAGTTTTTTCAGCATCAAAACATCCAAGTCAGGATACAAAGAATGGAGAATTAGTTCCTTCCTCCATTTTTGTCCAGGCTTGGGAAGAGCCTCCTTATGAGTGCTTATTCCACAGTGAACTTAAGTTATTTACCCTTTTTTCTTACTTTACATGTTGTATCCTCTTGTTGAAACATTCATAAAAGTAAAGCAATGAAAATTAGAAGAATTGAAATTCATTAGAAGAATAAGAATTAAAAATCACATGCAGAATGAAGTCCAGTGTGATTTTCCAGTTAGCTCAGTGATTAGAAGTAAAGTTCTCTGAGGGAGGGAAGAGGGTGAAGCCAAATTCTTACCTAACTTTACCTAACCATTCATATCCCTAGAAATCCTCTGAAGATGCTTAAATGTAGCATATCTGTTTTTTAGCACACAGCTTTTTTAAGACTCAGTTTGCTTTTTTAAAAAACGTTATTTTCACATGTTCCCCACGTGGCAGTTACCTTATATATAGATAGCATTGCCTTTGTATTTGAATATTCAGTATTTTGTTGAACACATCAAGGACCATTCTACAAAGGTACTCTTTCTAGACCATTGTTTTGATGAAGTCACCTTTCTCAGAATTGTATGCTCAGGTTCTATCTCAGATCTATCTGTGGCATAATTGTTGCATTTTAGACAATCACTTCCAGGCTTATTCCTTACCTGTGTCTCATACCTAGCAGGATGTCCTTGTAAAAATTCCTGTGGTTGATATTTCCACTCTGCTCAGTACATACATTCTCCAAACCTTCTTTTCTCTAGTACCTGAACACAGGTGAATCATGAATTAAGAAATACATGTAAAATTTGTCACTTTGCTCTGTATATTTTCCTATTGACTAATGCTGAAGATAGTTGTGTGTGTGTATATATGTATATATATGTTGAAGAAATTGAAGGTAAGGACAGAAAACCTTTGAACTTGCAGGATAGATGGAAAGCCAACATAAAGGAGTCAGGTTTTTATTGCAACAATTTAATACTCTACTTCACTCAGAAAATTATATATTTACACATGGATCACTGCAAGCACAATGAGTGTGCCTTGCAAAAAAAAAAAAAAATTCTGCAGGGTAGATAATTCTGTATATTTGAAGAATAGAAGGCTGTTCTTATTCACATTTTGATTCTAACACGGCTTTTTAAATTGTCAGAATTCTTAAGATTAGTATGTAATTGGATCATTCCTGTCTTTTTTTTTTTTTTTTACTAGTTTTAGACTGGACATCACAAACCAAACAAAACCACAAATAAAAATAAAGCCTTAGAAAAGTGTCTGTGATATTATTTTCCTTTAATATCCCCAACAGGAAATAATAACTTCAACACAGTGTAAGATAGTTGTTACCAAATAAGTGCACCTAAAAAGATTTTTAGTATCCCACTAGGCACCTCTATAATATAATACCAGAGAATATGTCTCTTCTGATTCCATTTAAATATCTAGACAAACATGTTATACCACTCACTTTAAACCTCAGGACCAGATCTAGGCAGACAGGACAGTGAATAAGATTTCTCAAAGCCGAGAAAGCAGCACAACTAATATTGCCCCAAAGGAAGGGAAATTCTCACCAGTTCATGTAGAGAGGGAAAAAAAAGTACTCAAAAGAGACTTCTGATGCCTCAGCTGAAGAAAGGATCTAAAGGTATTGCTCTTAACTTTTGACCTGGCACGATAGTCCTTTGAGACTTCTGCCTTCTGGATGAAAGGGAAAGAGAAAGAAGAGATGGGTCTTAGGTTCACCTGGACAAATAAGAATACTACACTCTTCTACTCTGTGACCTTGGCTATGTGATTTATGTTGTTGAGGAAAATAAGCAGCAGCAATCTGGGCATATAAAGAAAATGCTGAAGTTTAGGCAATACTGAAATACTTTGTAATTTTTATATATTTAGACATATAAATAATGCAGATGTCTAGTTACCAAGAATTTTTTTAGGCATCATGATTCTCAAATCACACTCCCAAGAAGGCAGAAGTCTTCAAACAACCTCTGAAAGACTTCCTTTTGGACCTATAAATAGTTTTATAAATCTGTCTCACTGAACATTATTTCAGAAACTGCAGATCAGCTTTCATCTGGGTATTTGTTTATATATAAGCAGGATATTTCTTTTTAAGTAATTGTGTAAAACAAGGACAACACACTATTTATCTACATCTAATCTTACTTACATAATGTAGTGCTATTCATTAATGTGAGCTTATCTTATTCTACTGAAGCAAAAGAGACATTAAAGATACCTGGTCAGAATTTTGATTCTGTTGTAGTTGATATATTTCAGTGGATTGCAAACAGTCAATCAGTCTCCACCTGGTTGCGCAAAACCTTGGCAACAATTGAGACTTGTGCCCTATATTTTTTTCTTTCCTTTAATGAATATTCTTCTATATCTGGGATTCAAAGTTTCTCTTTCTTATTAAAAAAAAGGAAAATAAATAGTTTTATTTTCCATTTATGAAATTTACCTTTAATTCACTAAGCTATTATGTCAAGACATAACATATATTGGTCTTTGGGTACCAATAAGAGACTTTCTATATCTCCACAAGTAAGCAAAAAAGAGGAAAGAAGATGTGACCTATTGACTGATAATATCTCATCCTAGAATGAAGTTCAATGCGATTTATACTTCAGAGCTCTTAGTTATGCTGTTGATTCAAAGATATGTTCTGCTCAAACTGTTTATGATAATGTAATAAAAACTGAGAGATTTTTATTGTACAATCTCTTAAAATAATGCTTTTCAAAGGCTAAAACTTCTGATACACATCAGTTTCATCTGAAATCATGGTCACAGAGTCACAGAATACTTAAGATTACAAGGAAGCACTGGAGGTCAGTCTAGTCCAACCTCCCTGCTCAAGCAGAGTTCCCTAAAGCATATCCTTCAAGACTGTGTTTTGAATATCTCTGGGAAGGGTGATATTGCCAATGTCTCTGAGGAACGAGTGTAAGTGCTTCACCATCCTCACAGGAAAGTTCTTCATTATGTTCAGGTGGAATTTCCTGGTCTTTCTTGTTCATGAATATGCTGGTTTTGCCTGGGGTAGGGTGAATTTTCTTCACAGTGTCTGGTATGGGGTTATGTTTTGGATTTGTGCTGAACACAGGGTTGATAATATAGAGATGTTTTTGTTATTGCTGAGAGCACTTACACAGAGCCAAGGTGTTTTCTGCTTTTTGTACTGCCACACTGGCAAGGAGACTGGAGTTGCATGGGAGGTTGGGAGGAGAAGTGGCTAGGACAAGTGATCCAAACTGACCAAATGGGTATTCCATACCACGTGACATCTTGCTCAGTACATAAAGTGGGGGGAAGAAAGAGAAAGGGGGGGATGTTTGTCGTGATGGCATTTGTCCTCCCAAGGCATCATTACGTGTGATGGAGCCCTGCTCTACTGGAGGTGACTGGACACCTGCCCACCCATTCCTTGTTTTGGTGGGCTTGTGTGTGCAGCTTTTGCCTTCCTTATTGAACTGTCTTTATCTAAACCTATGAATTTTTTAGCTTTTACCCTTTTGATGCTCTCTCTGATCCTGCTGATGGGGTAGTGAGTGAGTTGCTGCATGGAGGTTGGTGGCTGACTGGAGTTAAACCACAACAGTGTGGGGTTCATTGAACCCAGGAGAAAAGTTTCTTATAATATTGAAAGCTTAGATACCTTAGCATAATTATCTGGCACTGAAGCAATTTGAAACCATGTCGTCAATTTATTGTATAGGTCTAAATGAAATAGTTTCTAATTTTAATCTTCATTTTGGAGGTGCTTGAAAAGGTTAGATGGTGTATGAAATGAGCGAAATTCTGATCTGGCAGTAAGACTTCATCTATACTACATCAGCACAATTTGCCTAATGGCTAGATACTCTAATATTTAAATAATGTATCTGCAAACAAACTGATTACTGGGAATGCTGTTTGACCTGAGCTAACTTCCAGGTTGTATCTGGGCACTGTCTTAAATGGACTGACATTATGGAGGACAGAGTTGTGCTAAGGACTAACAGGAAGGTCAACTGCAATACTAGTCCCTGGGCCCATGCTCTGGCCCTGCTGATTTTTCTGGAAACCAGCATAGCATAGGAGACATGAAAGTGTTCAAAGAAAGAAAAGGAAAAAATATACAAGTTTTTTAAAGGCCAGCTAAACAACTTCGAGTTTAGCAATGCCTGTGCTAAACTGAACCTCTTCATCTGACCTTTATTTATATCTTGGAAATTTTTCACTTGTGTTTTAAACGAAAAGATAATTTATCCAGGAGGCAAGATGACATTTCAGTTTCTTTAGAAAATAATAGATAACTAGAAAAAGAGAGAAAACATCATCTGGTTTTACTGTATTTTTTTTTTAAGCAGGATGTTTTAGAAACCTTATCTTAGTAAAACAAATAACCTTCTCCTTCAGCTGTGAACAATAGCAAAAAAAACTTCTACTGCAGTCTTAAAATCTGCAGAATAGAGAACTCCTTTATAGCCATAGAAAAATACTGTAAAGCTTCAGAAGACATAATGACTGAAGCCCCAGTCCTTAGTGAATTATGATAAAAAAGAGAATGTCCCATTGGCCGGCTTTAATTGTTTTTCATGAGTTTGAAAATGCTATGTAAATGTGAAAGATCCAGTTACTGGATTACCTATGTGTGTTTGATAAAAGATAGATCAATCATTACTAGTTATGAGTTGTCTCCATAAGAGGGCTTAGAAGGGAAGCACAGATTGGGTTTTGTGCTGCAGATGGTACCCGATAAAGACTCTGCTGCTCTTGAGCGGCCTGCAGAGCTGCCAGCTCTACCTGTTGCTCTACCTTCCTGAGAGACTGGTTGCTTTGTGCCAGATAAAGATGGGGGCAATTGTTAACAGGCAGGCAGGAAGAATGGGATACAAATTTTGCTTATGTTGTTTGGTTCCTGTTCCATCTTTCTCTCTTTGTTTTTAAATTCAATTTTTCTTCAGTTACCCTTACAGGTTTTGCATGCTCACTCTCCTCAAGTCTTGTTTCCCTGTGCAAAATGGTTAACAAGTAATACTGTAAGATATGCTTCACTAATTCCCTTGAAGGTCAAAAAGGTAGAGGCAATACTGTCACTGAGCTCTACTACTGAAGAACAATATCTTAACCATCAACTTTGAGGATATTCAGAGGCAGTCATCCCTTCATTTGTCACATTTCATGCAGTGCAAGGAGTGAGTGAAAATTAAAACTAAATTAATTGCTAAAAAATTAGTTTTTCACTTTGATTACGAGTCCAGCTCCATCAAAATTTCCAATTAAAACATCAAAGAATATTTTTATTGTTTCTCTAAGGACAAGAAGTACTGAACATATCTCGTGCCACCGTATCTCGTAAAAATATTCATGAAGGACTATTTATTAAGTCTTTCTTTTCAATCATGTAGACTCAAAACACCTCAGAGAGAGAGCAGATTTAACTTGGATCTATGACATCTTGAATAAGTTCCTGAACTGCTAGATAAAATTTCTTTCTAAAATTTTAGAAATTTTTTCTCACTGGGTTTTGGGGTTTTTGGGGAGAGGGGTTTTGGGGGTGGGGGTTTGTTTGGGGTTTGGGGTTTTTGGTTGGTTGGTTTTGCCTTTTTTTTTTTTTTCCTGTTATTGGTTGGAGTTGTTTTGGTTTGGTTTGTTTTTTTTTTTTTTAACTGATGCACCCCCTGAGGCAAGAATCAAATTTCCCATTTTTCCGAGAAACTGTTTTGTGAATTCAAACTGAAATATCTAATAGATGTCTACTATAATTTATATTTAAATATGATTTACTTTTTTTCATTTTTTCATTTGTTTGTTTGAGGTTTAGTTTATTTGTGTGTTTTGGCAGAAGAAACATGCCTGGGTCAAATTATAACATTCATACCTAAATGACATTCATGTACAGAGAGATGTTCACATACGTAGCAGCAGTATAATTGCCACATTTTTCATTGGAACCCCATCAATCACTGACAGTTCTGCTTTTAAAGGTAGATGGTCTGGATGAACATAACAGTTTTTTTCATCAATTTTGACAGCTATGTAACAGAGAGCAAGATGTTATCTTTCAAAACCTGGTTGTCCCTTATTTACACCAGCATGATTCTGATTAACTCTACTTGCATTTTTGGAATAAAATAATTATTACATTCTACCATTATGAGGAAGACTGAAGTTAAAATCACCGTGGTTTTGAAAACATTTACTACATACTTGAAGGAAAGGAACAATTTTATGTTACAACTGTTTTTTAACTTCTATTTTTTAAAATCACAAACTTACTGCATTTAGGTTCAGTGGCTGTCCTAGTTCAGCAGGTGGGACCGGTTATCACTGTGTGTGGGGTGATCAAAGCTATGTATTCTACCCCCTCTAT
>JAWWEW010000001.1:58393051-58453360 GCA_035583185.1 Anabacerthia variegaticeps
ATATTTATTGTAATATTTTTTCATTAAATTGTAACTCTGACTTATAAACTCTCTTGTGGTGGGTCCTTTTCTCCTGCAGGTTTACCTTTAAAACCAGCACAGTGGCATTATAGGAAGAAGGAAGGAAGGGAGGGACAGAGGGACGGAGGGAGGGACGGAAAGAGGGACGAAGGGAGGGAGGGACGCAGGGATGCCCAAACCCCCAAAACCAGGAATGAAACCCCATATTTTCTCATTCCATTGACACTTAGAGCTCCATTAACTGTAGCAGGCAATTCTGGCTTACTCCAGAACAAGAGAAGAACAAATTTAAATGTACCTCTAACTGTGAGTAAGATTCACATGTATGTGTGTATGTGTTATACATGTATATAAGAATGAACACAGAATATTCAGGCCATTTTTGTACAATATTAATACCAATATTGATATGTGGGGACATATATTTTTCAATTTTTTTTTTTTTTTAATATAATAACGGTCTGATTCTTTATCTACAGGTAGGTCCACAAATATAATTGTGTGGAACCTCATATCTGTAAACATTTTCTTTTTTAGACAATCGCTTCTCTCTGTGCGTATTTGTACACTACTGGTTCCTATGCCCTAGAAATGGTTCTCCCGTCTTCTCTTTTCAACAGCACAACAACAATCCCGAGGCTGTCTTGAAGTTCTTTGGCTGATGTTATGCAGGGCACTCAGTGCCCTGACATAAACATGCTGAGTATTACGTGCTGTTGGAATTGAATTTTTAAAGTTTTCACATGAAATTTCTCATCCATTACCATTGTTTCAATTTGTGTAAAACTTTCATTGTAACTTTTTGCTCCTGAAATAAGTTATTGATTCTTTTACAGAAATCTTTTACCACTTTTTAAAATATTGCTCTGATTATAACTTTTATGCAGGTTTGTAGTGTTGAAAATTTCCCAGTGTCTGATTTCACATCATTGGGTGTCAGTATGACTCAAAAATACAATTCGTTTAATTTTTAAATATGACAACATGTTTTACAGTTAGACTTGCTACCCAAACAAATTCTAAAACTTCCCTTATCCTGTGAGAATGCTGACTTCACCAAGAATGGCTAGTACTCAGGCCATCTGGAAATATCACTAATTTCATTTGACACCTAAGCAAGGAGGTTTCTGAGGGAAGCCTCTTAAACTGAATGACTGGTGTTCTGAAATCAGGCTGCCTCTAACGTATTTTACCAGAAGTTTTGACCCCATTTCACTACGCTCAGGTATCCAGAAAGGACTTCCAAGGAAGGGATTTTGTGTCTATATGCAAGTGGATTCCTGAAAACCAGGACAAGAATATCTTGTGGTCCTCTAGCACTTTTAGAAGAGGCTGTAGATCAGGACAATCTGAGGAGCCTGGAGAGCAATTTAGCTTACTCTTATGTAGACTTTTAAAGGCTGGTCCTTTGATTTGCTCTGCAGGCTTCGTTGGCTGTATTGATTAAACCAGTGTTAAGTACATAGGAAATGCATATATCTGTCTCTTCTTTAGACACCTACTTTCATGTAAATTAAATCTGGATCTAAATTCCATTCCACCAAACTATTCTTACTAAGCTTATATCAATATAAGTATTGAATATTATGATAAGGAAATCTGCTGCTAAATCACTACTACAATTAGGGCTGACTTAGCTTTTGTAATGTGAAGGCACAAATGACTTCTATCACTGTGTGAGCCTCAAAACACACTGATAATCCCCTAGCTCTCTAGCAAAGAGAAGCCAACTTTTCCTTAACTGTCTTATTGTTTGTTTTTCAAAAGGCACTCAAATCAGACACAAGGGGATGACCTTTTAAAAGTTTTTTTCTTTTGAAATAAACTTCAGACACACAATAGCTCCAGATGTTTAATTCCCATGTATGCTGATTGGCAGAGAGAAGGCAAAAGCGTGTTTTAAAGAAATTATTTTTTATTTAATACAAATGGACACCCCTGCCCTCTTGTTTCCTCAAACTATCCACCTTTTAACTTTCTTTCTGCTCATCCTCACTTCCACATCGAAATGTGCTGTTGTTCTGTCACTCTGTGTGTTTATCCTGGCCACCATATATCTCTCCATCAGAGCAAAAAACAGAAGCTCAGAAATCTCTGGAGTACTAAAGATGCCAGAGAAGGTAAAAGCAGATTTTGGAGACTGGTTTACCCAGGGAGTCTATATGTCACATAAGACTTCCAGCAGGTTTGCTGAAGTGCACCTTTGTGGGAGGAAAAGAGCTGCTTTGGGAGCAATCAGGATCCCGAGTGAAAGCTTTTTCTGTTCAAACCAGCTGCTTGGTTAGTCCTCAGAAAACACTGATGGGATTGTTTCAAGTTTTATGCACATTTGCCTAAGGCATTGAATGGGCACTTCTTTAAGCAGAAGAACAAATAATCTAATCACAAATGATTAAGAGAAAAATAAAATGGTGGGGGTTTTTGTGAAACCTCATCCCACCTGTACTAGAAGGTTCAGATGTATTTTTAGTTCACTAACAGCTGTCCTAGCAAGGGAAGTCATCAAAAACCTCTAAAGGCAGATGATAGAAATAGGGCACACAAAGCCCCCTTTCCATTGTGGGATGGAAATGTCAGTAGCTCCCACACAAAATGTTTTTATAGTTCAGGCCTGGGACTGCCACTTTGATTAACTGAGTCTGTACTTCTCTTAACAAGTTCCAGAATAAGTCAATATTTTCTTTCTAGATCTTGGTTTCTAAATACAGGAAGGTGAGAAATAACCTCCTTCCTTTCACAATTTTCTTTGTTTGTTTGTTTTTGTTTGTTTGTTTTTGTTGTTGTTTGTTTGTTTTTTGTTTTCTCCAGAAGTTGCAATATCTCCAGGCAGAGAGTTGTACATATCTTAATCAGCAGACACTTAACTGTGTCTGCACAACCCCTTCATGGTGATGCAAATGGAATAGCACACCAAAACTGTTCACACCACGGAAAATGAATAATCCTCTATGCAACACTGAACTGAAAAATAAGACTACATCCCATGGAACATACTCAGCTGAATTCTATATTTGAACATATGCAAGAGTTACACATGCAGCTGAATTTTACCATCTTTTTCAAAGGCAGAATCACAGAATCAGGCTATCCCTTTGGTGTTTCTCCCTTTAGCTTTTTTAGGAAATTTAGTAAACAATGGATTTTAATTTGGACAAGTTCTCCTAATTATGGTCAAAGAGCTAATTTTTTTGTTGTTTATATTTTTTGTTTGTTGTTTTTTTGTTTGGTTAGTTTGGTTTGGGTTTTGTTTTGTTTTCTGTTTTGGTTTTGTTGTTAGGAAAAGGGAAAGGATTGCAAACAATTTTTAAAGACTAATATTTCAGGTATCTGGATTTCTTCTGCATTTATCTCAGAGGACAAATAATTTAAATTAAAGCATTTGTATTTTATTTCTAGCTTCAGTTATTCAACTTCTGTACCAGACATAGGCTAACATTTGGAGAAATCTATGTCTTTACTCCCATAGTTGCCTAGTTGAGGCATATCAGTAAAGGCGTTCTTCATTAAAAAGTACCACAATCAACCAAACACCAAAAATCCCACAAAAAAAGACCTTCCTATAAAGCTCCATCAAGCCAGCACGCAGTTGAATCAAAGAGGATATATTTCCATGTGGTTTTGACAGCAGTTGTCATAAGAAGCTGTATGGGAATGTAGTCTCTGTATTCATTAAATGTTTCTATGTGTCTTCTTTGAAATGTGGTGGTGGGATTGGAAATTCTCCACAGCTAGTCTGTCCCTTTGATAAAACTGCTCATCTCTGGTACCTTAGCTAAAAGCTGGTCATTGTTTTTGGTTCTGCATATTTTACTCCAGAGAAAGAAATGGCTGAGAGCTCCACTGCTCCATGACTGCTGTGTGACTGCAGCTGTCTATGACCACAGTGTTTGCTTTTGTACATATTCAAGGAGTATGACTGTTTAAGGTAATTTAACATAAAGCAATATTGAGGAAGTGTGGTATAGCCTGGGATCTTACATGGAAAAGTTTTTTTGCTGCTATCTTTTCTGCCTTGTGACATGGAAAAAAATTCATTCTTCCTTTGGTATGATGTACATACAACATGTTCATAAAGATGAGACAGAAAACAAAAGGAAGACAGAATCTCCATTACTGATTTATACCATTCCTGAAATTCAAATCAGTTATTAGGCCAGTATATCAAACCAATTTAAATGGTTTTGTGGGAATTTGTAGTTCTGGTCTTATCAGTAAATCTGGATCTTCCTTCTATTCTACTCAGTTTGCTTTTGGCTCGGCAGCATAGCTTTGCGTTTTATTTTTTTTTTTTTCAACAAAGTGCAGCTTCTGGCTTTAATAAACAATTCAAACATTTTTTGTTCATCTGGACTTGTTTTGGTGCTTTTCCTTTTGAAATAATCAAGACCTTAAGTACAGAAAGGTGCTTTTGCTAGAGGATGTTGCATTTCTCCCTCTTTTCTGCCCATCTCAAATGTACCCCTTGTGGTAGTAATCAGGAAAGAAGAACAAAGAATAAGAAAGCAAAAATTATGGGAATTGTAAAGCTAAATCACTCTGTGATTGCAGATATTCTACAGGAGTTACTCACAGCTCTGATCATGAACACAAAGAAGAAACAAAAAGTTGTTCATTTGTTTTAAATTGGAATGGGGAAATTTGACCTATTAATCTCATAGTAGATACAAATTTCCTCTGACTTCAATAAAAATTGCTTCTATGCTGAATAAGTAGAACCAGAAAAAGAAGTAAAGATAAAACAAAGGCAAAATTCTTTCAAAAAACATCAGGAATTTATAGCTGGAATAAGTACTAGTTGCTGGTAACTGACTAAAAACCTGTCCCTATTAGGTATTCAGGTTGAGACAGATGTTTTGTGGAAAAAATTTCATCTGTAAGAAAGAGTGCTCCAGTGCAAGTGGAGCCATGGCACTTGATGGAAGGAAGAGGTGCTAATATAAGAACAGAGAGTGAATCAGGTCAGTTAAACTTTGGTGTTTAACTGTATACTCATTTCGACAGTTCTCTGTCATGAGCGACAACATATCACGTAGTGAGAGCTCAAGATGCCAGCAACACCACGGGAATGTGAAACAACTTAGTGAGTCACTGATTTATTAGGATGGCTAATGCATCTGAGATTTGTAGCCCTGTGGCCTTTTAGCTCTGAATCATGGCATACATGTGATGCAGACTATAAGAAATGATAACAGCTGTATACCTGTGTAGACAGTACAGTTCAGACTGTGGGTGTATTTGGCTAAGATAGTAATATGACAGACAAAAACCATTGTCCTCAATCTCCTTAAAAGCAATGTTGGCTTAAATATTCTTGTAGTATTGGAACACAGTTTAGAGGAGTAGCATCAAGTCTTTTTGGAAGATGTGTAACACAAGGGTCAGTTAGAAAAAAAATTAATCCTATACGGATTGTGCTGGGTAACCCAAATGATAGTTCACCTTACTTGCAGTGAAATATCTACAACAGTTCAGAAAATTTATCTAATTTAAGGAAGACATTCGTATGATAGCATCAAGTGGCTGTCGTATCTATATTATATGTGCAATACAGTATTGAGTTCAGCCACAGCAGAGTGCAACATCAGTGTCCCATTCCTGCCATACTTAAGTCTTTTGAAAAATATCCTGTGCCAATTCATTCATTGCTCAGGATTAGCGCTTGGACCTTTTTTAGAGTAAAGTAGCTGAAGTCATAAACATAGCTAACTTTTGCGTATTGCTGTCTTCTGAGCACAAAACTCCACAAAATGTGCATTTGCTCAGGTTTACACACCACTCCCTGCAGTCAGTGCAATTCATAAAGACTGCAGCATGTCCTAACTATTTCCTCATTTTGCACAGGTGAGATGAAACATGCTCTGGAGGTTGAAGAGCCACAACCTTCTGATTATATTTATTCATCTGGAAATTTAACTGAACTAAATAACTAGGATGCAACCACACAGGGCCCTAACATTTAACACTGAATACATTGAACCGAGTCCACACCAGCTGGCAACTAGCAAAGAGAGAAAAACATCAGTTAAGCAGAAATCAAAATTATTCCCATACAATCATGAAAAGACAGGAGGTCTGTATTTTTCAAACTGGACTGACACATTTTCCTATGTTCACTGTGTGTGATAATTCTATACGTTGTTTTACCTATCATTCTGCTGATGAGTTGCAAAACTTAGATTACACACCTGAAGTGCATACTAAAAGGAGTTACATTAAAATAAATGAGCCTACTCTTTTTCATAGAGCTTTGAGAAGGAAAGGCTTAAACATTCACAGCAGGTGGCACTACCTATTTCATTTGAAAATAATGCTAAGGAAAAGAAGAATCTAATAGCTATCTGATGTCAAGAAGGGGCTATAAAGAGTATTACATCTGGTATCAACTTTGGACTTTCAAAGAAATCAGAAAGACCCCAGTATCTACATTTCATTTACATTCAGAGCTGACTGGTAACCTATTCCCTTTTGTTCCCTGTGTCATCCTTCCGTACCTCCCACCTCGATGTCAAATATCCTTTCTAGGGTAAATGTCAGAGAAAGAAGGGAGATTTTATTTACACAAAGAGTTTGTTACCTACTTCTCCTTAAAGCTCAAATGTCAGCTTCTGTTCTTACTGGTTAAAATAAAAAGAAACACTATTTGTTGGCCAATTAAACTCATATTGCAAAGAAACATGAGAGTGAAATTATACCATGGAGCATTGCGATCTCTCTGTTTGCAGGAACATTCATAAATGTATTTTGTCATCACAGAAGAAGTACATTAGCTTCTGAGAAATGTTTTTATATTTTAAAGGTTCTTGCATGGAAATATAGATGGGATGCACTGTTACCCAGTAGCCCTATAATAGAGCACTACCATTGTAAGAAATAGACCATAAGCTTTGAACTGAGTTTGCAAAAACTTCAAGAGAGAGAGGCTTGTCAGGTCTTGACCTGCTTGCAACATTTCTTCACTCAGTTTAACCATAACATATGCTAGTGCAGACCTGGTATGATAGCTAAGTCCTTGAAAAGTGGGAATACAGGATACGTTGTAGAGGACCACAGGAGTGGGATGATAAGGCATTGAGTGCTGGCTAGCACTGGAGATCCCTTAGGAATAAATAATTCCTTCCCAGTCAGTTACAGAAATGCAGACCTGGAGATGCACAAAACTGAGTTTATCTATGACAAAGATAATAAATCCAGCTGCAGAGCAATGATGGAAGTGGAAAGGTTAGCAACATGTTAGCAAACATAGTAAAATGACCCCATGTGGACCCTAGTCTGAGAAGAAAGACACCATCAGCATGAACATCGCATTCCTTCTGGAAAAGGATTCCAGCTGCTGATGATCCAATGTTATAACCCCCCCCACCCCTACATACAGCAGAATGAAACCACCAACTCTAGGATTTCCAAGAGCAGGGGCAAGGCAAACACACCACCAGAAAAAGAGGTAGAAACTAGGAAGTACACATATTGCAATTCCAACTGTATTACTATTCTTTCTTTCTCTTAGAAAATTGTTTTTGGACAAATACTGATTATATTGTTAAGATTTTAGCTATGCTGATGAGAAATTATTGTAATTATATGTGTGTTTCTTTGCTAAAAGTAAGGTTTCAAGCACTACAATGTAGATGGCATGGCTTGGCTTTTACATTTTCACTAAGAGCATGCACAAGTGGCCTTACAAAGAACATCTGGCAGTGTCCTAACTGTGGAGAGAAAAGTCAAACACCTTCCAAAAAGACCGTACAGCTAAAGTGTCAACAGTGCAGGCTTATCCATGCTCTCTTTATAGTGTGATTCAATTCCAGTTAGTAAGGACCATCTCAAAAGCAAGAGGTTATTTTGTTTTCCACAACTTATTCAG
Organism: Anabacerthia variegaticeps; assembly: GCA_035583185.1. Classification (NCBI taxonomy): domain Eukaryota; kingdom Metazoa; phylum Chordata; class Aves; order Passeriformes; family Furnariidae; genus Anabacerthia; species Anabacerthia variegaticeps. Next base: position 58,400,934 of record JAWWEW010000001.1, read on the forward strand.
CACTTGACCTGACAGCATCACAGCCAATAAGCATGCCAATTAATGTGATATAGTTCTATTAATTTCAGCATTAATTGCAAAAATGACTAGTCTAGATATTCTGGAACTACTGTGATTTGAGCATATAATAAAACTGAGCACTGAATTAATCTAAATAGATCTTAATGATGCATATGAAAAAGTGTATAACTTTGCATATAAACATCTGCCTGATGACCAATGAGGGACTGGTTAGTGTTCATTTGTAAAACAGCTCACTATTAGTTGAGGTCCAAAAAACCCCTTTCATCATGAGCCAATGCCACTGACAGACATTCTTCCACAGCTCTGTTCAGAGCAATTTGTCCTTCTAGATGGAATTTGATCTCTGTAGCTAATGTAACTATGGTACTGCTGGTGAACACAGTGGGTAATGTAGCATTATCCACAGACTGTTATGCAGGCAAAGATTTGCACATTGTTTACCCAGTCCTTCTGTGAGGGAACCTTAAATAATCTTTTCATTTGATGCAGTTTTCCTAATTTAATTTTAAATAATATAACAGGTTTTGTGCTGGGAGGAGATGATTTCCATAATTTTAGCTAGAAGTGAAAATATGCATGGAACAAGGACAAAAAATAATCCTGAAAAATACCTATTGAGCCTTAGTCCATGATATTTTTAAATCACAGTTGCTCATACTTGATGGGGTTTTTTTCTTCTTTTCTTCATTTTATCTCTCTCTTTTTTTTTTTTTTAATTTGGGCTCATCTCATTAGACCAGTTTCATGTCATCCCTAGTCCCTCTCAAACTATTATTTTCCATGTGTAAAAGCTTATTCCCACTGAAGACATTTGCAATCCCACTGTTTTTAATGTAAGCAGGTTTTGACCCATTGAATATACAAGGCTTTAAAGAGTCCGTTTTAAAAGACATTTTTTCTTATGCTGTGAACCCCTGAGGTACTATGCCAAGGTTAGGAAGCTGTGCATAGTTATTTTTGTGCTTTATAAAATGTTTAACATTTTCAGTGCATAAATCATTTTTAGCTTTACCTAATTTCAGAGCATAAAGGGCATGTCAGACTTTACTAAACTGAAGCCCCAGGAAACAGTCTATAACAATGATGGATTTTTATAATGATATAACCCTTAATGAATTATTGTAGTTCCTTAACAAGGTTTTAATAAGAAATTTCTTTTGCCAGCATGGTTATTAGTTCTCTCATCTGAATAGCCCTGGGCCTGTCTGAGACAGAACTGTACAACATAATATTTCTTTCTGTGTCAATCATACAATACTACAAATCTCCAAGCCTGAATAAAAGAACTAACTTTTCCTTTCTTTGATTTTTTTTTTAACTGTAAAGGTCAGGGGTTTTGAATATATAACTTGAAGCGAAGATGTGTTTGACTACAATACAACTGTTACTCCTGTAATGGAAGAATGCCCACTGCTACTCAGAGGCTTTCCTGTATGCTAAGGTGTTTAGGAGAAATTCACAGCAGTACACTATCTTTTTAAACTGAGTGGGTGCTTGTCTGTGTCCTTAGGCACATTTTTATGGACAAGTTGTGCTCTTTTCTTCTTCTTTAAAGTATTTCTATAGGTCTGAATGGTATTTTGAATACTCTGAAACATCAGTCTTTTTATTTTAGTGATCATACATATACTTGCCACCCACGTGTTCATGTGTGTGTGTATGCATAATTATTTACTGATGTCTACTTGAGACAATTTAAATACATTTTTAAACTTTAGCTTTAAAATACTGAAAGAACATTAAACCTTCAAAGTTGAGGAGTGAAATGTCAACAAATGCCTGTCTTATCTTTGTTCAGACCTTTTGTGTATACGCTATGCTACAGTTATTAAGTACTTGTTTAATTTTTCAGGAGACACTAAACTAAAGCTGACTCCAAAGGCCTTCAGAAAAGAAACTTTTGAGGCTCACTGACAGCATGATATAATGTAGTATGGAATTTAGTGTCAAAAACCGTAAAGCGATCAGCATGGTTTTAACACCAGTAAATGTTCAAACACTGTGATAGACTCTAAATTCATTACTCCAATCATGAAAATGATTTTGTAGTCATTGGATATTTCTCAGAAAACATCAGATCAATACCCATCAGTGATCATAAAGACAAGTGGAATGTTAGCAATTATTAAGGAAGGATTTGAGAAGAAATTATGGAATACTATATAACAATAGAAATCTATAGAAATTCACTTCATGATGGTACTTGCATCTGGAAGACAATATAAACTTCTAATCCCTCATTTCAAAAGGATATAGGAGAACTAAGAAAGGTACAGAGAGGGATGATAAGCATGATTAGAGGTAGAGAGTAGCCTATGTCCAAGGACGAGTTAAATGTACTTGGAGTCTCGAGGGGGAGAATAAAAGAAAAGAAGAAGGAAGCAAAATTTAAAATAAAAAAAAAAAATCAGTGAGGAAGGCTGTAATAGAAAAAATATAAAGTCAAGGGTATCATGGAAATATATCTCATGCTAGCAATCAGAATTACATGCAGGTGATTAAATTATTAGGTGACAAGTCTACAAGTGACAGAAAAAAAAACATTTATTCACAGGTCACATAATTTCATTGTGGAACTGATTGCCACAATATTGTGGAGGCCACATGCATAAATGGGTTTTAAAAAGTGATTATACAAATTAATGAAAAAAAAGCATCAAAAGCTATTAAACATGACGAAATGATTCTCCAGCTCAGAAAATCCTTAAAGTACATATTGCCAGAATCTGGAAGAAGATAGCAAAGAAAGGGTTTATTCCACTTCAGCACTGTGGATTTTTGTTTTGTTTCATTTTGGTTTAGTTGGTTATGTTTAAATTATTTTCTTTAACATACCTTACTGACGACTTCAGAGACAGGATGCTGGGTTAGGTAGACTTTGGTCTTAAACATTAAAGGCATTTTTATCTTTATACATTCTTTTTAGAGGTTAAAATCTTCAGAGAATGTCTTGTAGTTACCTCTGTGTCTTGAAAGTGTAATCACAAAGCAATGCAATGCAGTGTTGACAAAAGAACAAAAATATGTTTGTAAAAAATATTATACAGTGTATCTAGTTAAAAGTCTGAAAAGGCATACTCTGATCATATGAGTGGGCTGCGTTTTATTTTTCCAAAATATGTGGCCTAACCAAATTTGAGAGAATTTTGATTCAATGGCACAAGGAAACGCAATAGTAATTTCTACCCTATATTATAAGTGTTGGCCCTAATCTGCAGCTGAGTCTAAAACTGCCTTTTGTCCACATTTACTTTGTTCAGGCCTTGATATGAGAGTATGCGGAGGGTTCCCCCACAAGAGTAGGCTTCTGTTGTTCAGGCATAAGAGGAATAACCCCAAGATAGGATTTTGGACATATTTTTATAAAGACATGCTTGATTTCTTACATGAAGTGAGATCTTGAACATAAACATAGCATTTTTTAAGTTCATTTCCCAAATATTAGGCTTTACTGTGTCAAGCATTCCTTGTGATCTGCACATTTTTTTAGCATTCATTTGGCCAGAAAAAAAACCTGATTAAAAGCTTGCAATGTTACTTTTCTTCTTATGTACTGTTGTGTTTAAATGTATGGCTACTGCTGGGGCAGCTATACTGTATAACTGAAATTTCTGTTTTCATTGGGCAAAAAACATCTCAGACATACACATTTATTGCATGTGTTGCATAGATAAACTAACCTGAGGTGTAGGATACCATGATCCTGAGTAAGGATGAATATTTCAGAGAGGAAATAGGTCCCCCATTGCACAAGGACTTTTCTGTGGAGTACAAATTAAAGTTTGAATAAAGAAAATGGACTTGAATGTTTGACTTGCACATTTCAGGAAAGTACCCTGCCAGTTTCACTGCTTTCCTGCTAAGGTATGCTACACTGTCTTAGACACCCTTAGTGCATGATTGGTCTGTAAAGATGGCAGTTCAAAATGGGTGAAATCTGTACGAGAACCAGAGCTCAATAAGGGCTTAGCCTAGTCATAAACAAATTGTTAACTGTAGAGCAACATCAGTTATTGGTGGGTTAACCATGTCATGATTGGCTGTCAGATGCTCACCCAGCAGCTCTGTCACTCTTCTTTTCTCACAGGACAGGGGCAGAAAATGCAATGAAAAATCTCATAATCTGGAATAAGGACAGGGAGATCATTCACCAGTTATAATCACAGGCAAAACAGATTTAATCTGGGGAAAATAAATTGAACTTATTGATAATTAAAATGGATTTGGGTAAAAACCAAAAAAATTAAACCACTTCCCCTCCTCTTCCCTCTCTCCCCAGGCTTATCTTAACCACTCTCCCATGACCCTGCAACCCAGGTGGCACAGAGGCATAAGGAATGTAGGCTTGGGGATCAACTCATAACAGTTCCTTGCCGCCACTTATTTCTCCTCACACATTTCCCCTGTTCCCGTGTGGTCTTCCGCATGGGCTTCAGCTTCCTTGAGAACATACCCAGCTGCTTCAGTGCATGGTCCTCTGAAGGGCTGCATGAAAATACAGGCTTCACACTGATCCTCTCCACAGGCTGAGGGGAATCTCTGCCCTGGCTGCTGGAACACCTTCTCCTGCTCTTTCTCCTCCTACCTTGGTGTCCACAGGGCTCCATTTCATACTTTTGCTCTCATCCATCACTGTCATGAGGTGTTTTTCCCTTTCTTAAAAGAAAACATTTAAGTTTTCCTGGAAGTACCACCATCTTTGCTGACTAGCTCTGCTCTATCCTGTGGTAAGCCTGTTGAAAATGGCAGGAATCAGCTGGGGCAGACCAGGCCTCTCCTCAGAGATGCCGTCTCTGCAGCCCTTGCCTGCTGATAGCTGAGCTCCTGCACCTGATAGTTTTATGGTGCTACAGGTGTCCCTGGCAAATAAAACATGCCAATTTTATCAGCCTCTGTACTGTTTCAGCTGAAATAGAGTGGAACTCTGTTTTCACTCTTCCAAACACATGTGATCCATGAAACCTAGGGTCAAATGACAATCGAGCAATGTCTTTGTGGATATAATTTTTATACTGAGTCTAGACGCTATACAGTTGATTTACTAAATAGTGGACTTCGTGGTGTTGTGGTTTGGATTTGTGACTTAAAGAGTGTTGAAACACACCAGTATTTCAGCTCTACAGTATTGAGTCCTTCTCTGTTTCTTACTCTGCTGCCCCAGAGAGTAGTCTTGGGCTTATCAAGAGACTTGGAGAAGAGACAGGCAGGACAGCCAACAATGATAGACCAAAGTGATATTCTATACTGTACAACATTGTTCTCAGCAATAAAACTGGGGGAGAGGTTTTCCAAGGTAATTGTTGCTCATTGATCTGCTAGTAAGAGGTAGCGAGTGACTGCTTTTGCATCATCTATATCTTTTCTGTTTTTTTCTTTACTTATACAACTATCTTTTTCTCAATGAAGAAATGTTTTGGGGTTCTTTTTCTCACATCTTCCTTTCTAATTCTTTCCCCCATCCTCATGGGGGGAGTGAGTGACTGGATGTGGGCTTAGCTGCCAGTCAGAGACAGAAAATTGCTCAGATTTTTGTGGAAGTAAAAACATGGTGACATCTGAGGTGATTGTTTCTGCACTAGATACTTTGTGCTTCCTTTACACTGAATGGAAAGAAGCAAAGACTGATAGCACATTTCTTATGATTCATAAGATCAGTGTGGGTAAGACTGATCCAGCCAGTATCTTATTCATAGCTTTGTTTTGGTTCCAGGTTCTGACTTGTGTGAAAATAGAAGATGAGCCAGTTTGCTGCTTAGGTAGCTGCACATGCAAGATAAAGCAGAAATATTAAGAAAGTATGTGAAAAATATTGTTGGCTCAAAAAATATTTTCAACTCCTGATGTAGGCAGGCCTCCATGTTGTCTCTTTTATAGTTCAGCAGTCCTAGCAGGATGAATTTGTATTTGTATAATCAATTATACATAACAACTAGAGCTGAGCAAATAGATAATATTTTACTTCAATAAGCCATTCTTGTAAGGCATTCTATCAGAAAAGTGATTCAAATCTTTCAATATTAATGTCTGTTCAACTATCAACTTTTCTAAGGGGAAACTTTAAGAGATAAATTCGAATTATTAGCACAGAGTACTATAAGGAATTCCTGATACAGACATAAAAAAATAAAGTATATATGTGACGCACTTGATTATTATATGAATTATTGGGTCAGACCAATGCATGTGGGGGGAAGGGGGAAGGTACAGGTTGAATTTCATGAAGGTGAAGTGTCCCTGTTCCATACCCCAGCCCCTTGGAACCTCCTTGGGCAACTGTGGAGCAGCTGTCAGTCACTGGCACATAAGGAGCACTGCCCACAAGACAACCCCTGGGGCCCCTAACCCAGCCCCACAATGGCAGGAATACTGGAAGTCCCACCTGGAGGAGGGTGGCTACAGGGGGCATGAGCAGATAAACCCAACATTATATGGCCACTGTGTGTTCACAGCCCTGCCATCCCTTGGTGTGCTGGTTTAAAGGTAGACCTGTGGAAGACATGAACCCAAAGCAAGACAGATTACGAGTCAGAGTTACAATTTAATAAAAAGATTACAATAAATGCAATAATATGGAGAAAAAATTGGGTTTAACCCACAAATCCAGATTTATAACCCAGAACCTTGGGGCACGAGTAGAATGGTATTCATTAGCCTCTGTGCTGAGCACCACATGGTCCCCCTGAGTGCAAAGTAGAAGGAAAGAAGAAACCTGTTGGTGAGTATGATGGTTGCAGTCTGGTAAAGAGTGGCAGTCACAGTCTTATTGAGGTTCTGGTCCTCCTCTGGATCTCATGAGTGGTACCAGAAATCCCAAAACCCCAAGACTATATATGCCCAGTTTCAGGTAGGAATGCCGAGTATCTCCCCCAGGACAGGAAGTTTCACAATGGGTGATTTAACTCTGTGAGTCATGAGATATTTTTGGAATCTTTGATGACCCATTAGCAGACATGACCCCTCAGGCTGGGTGTGAAGGTGCTAATGCCTCTTTGAAGGGGCATTATTGTTTAGTCATTGGTGTGAAGACAGAAACACTCCCCTATCTCACAGAGGGTTCTTTAACACTCAGCTTGTAGTCTGAGGGGTCAGGTGTGTCTTGGGCAGCTGCTGAAAATGATCCATTATTAACATTTCATGAGACATGGCATAGAGGGTATAGAATACACAGTTTTGGTTATAATCACATAATGATAAACTAGTCCCAGCCCCTGTAACTAAAACACTTGGATCCTTGGTAGCTGGATCTACCGTGGATCTAGGGGTAGTAGTTAAAATTCCCTCTCTTTTTCTCTCTCTTTCTTTACTTTGTCCTTTTCTCCTAATCTCCTTACTTGGTATTTAAGCAACTTAAAGCCAGATGGGTTGAATTTTACTAAACTGAGTGGGTTAGCATGTGCTAAGGCAATGCTTTGTGGAATGGTTGATTCTTATTGAATGTTGCCCTTTAAACTTTGTCCAAGTTCCCTTATTTTCCAAAGTTTACCAGTAAAAGTGTGTTATTTGACCTCCTGAGAAATGTGTGCAGCATCTTCTCCCATGTGCTCTCTCAAGGTATTAAAAGAACTGTCATTGTGGCTTGTCCATGAACGAAGATTTGGGATAAAAGAACTGTAGGCCCTTTTAATATATTCAGAGGGTGGATATTTTTGGTGCCCTGTATATTTTTAAAGTAAAACTGCTTTGGTAAGCTTGTATTTTGTACCTGGGTTCTTACAATATGTCACCAACATGAGACTTCACTTTATAGTGTAAGTCTTTTTTGTGTCTCATTTGGATCAAATTTATTTGAGAAATTTGCATAAGTCAGGAGAGATCCTTATTATATGATTCACCATAACTCATTAGGGCTTTTGTTTCCATACATAAATGAACTCTGCTAATGTAAAACACAAATGATTGCACTTGATTGACCCTGAAGTTATCCATTCTTGACAAAAAAGGATAAAGCATCTTGAAAGCCATATGCCAACAAATGTAAAGGAGATGAATTCCACTATAAATATGGTTATTATTACTGGACAGCATTATGAACAGTAAATTTTTAAAGCATGCAAGCAGAGAAGGTGAGGAGACAAGATTAAAAGGCAGAAATACTGAGCTCATCCTGCAAAAAATTCACTTTCAGCTCTCTGTGTCAACAAGCTTGAACAGCTTGAATCTTTTTTCTCTATGTTACAGCTATTATTCTCTATACAGAGTTTTTGCAAAGAATGATGGGGAAGAGACCCAACGTTCTTTAAGGCAGAACAGAACCAAGGCATTCTTTTAACATACATTCATGTAAAGTCTTGGTTAATTAAGTTTGGTTGTACACAGATTTATTTTAATACTTATGGTTGGAGCAATTTCTTATTTTTTTTTTTTTTACTCTTTTCAGAAATATGTATATATAAATGTGTATAAATGTATATTTTTATAGAAATTATTATGTACAAAATAATATACATATTAATATATAAATATAATGAATAATGAGAATTATAATCCATAAAAGCTGAGCAAGAGAGAAAGTGGAAAGATTAATCATTTAGGATCTTTGCAAATGCATTATTAAGGATATTAGGCAAGCTATGATACGTCAGTTTGGATTAACTACTTGGAAGAGGGCCAGACTATGTGACTTCATTTTCTGACTACAATGTATCAACAAAGATTTGAGATCTGACCTGGACCTCTTGTATTTTGTCAGTACCATCTATCCCAGTTGAGTTAAAGATATGTTTCCCACTGTCTGGGTCAGTAGGAGCTGTCATAAGTATTTCTCAGTCAGCAGGAGTCATTCTTGAGCCAGTGAGAGCTGTCACAAACCATTTTGACATTACATGCATCATGCTGGAAGTGATATTGACCTCTCAAACCTCTCTCGCTATTATATGCAGGTAATCAGGCCACTCCACCCATCTGGTAGCTCAAATTGAGCTCAGCTCTGCCATTCAGCCCTATACTACTGATCTGACTATCTTTTCAGATGCAACAGCTATGTACCTGTCAAGTTTCACCCAAACCAATGGGATTATTCTAGTGTGAAATTATTGTGGACTGCAAAATATGGTCCTTTATCTCACACCATTTTAGTCTGCAAACCGTTAAAGGGGGAGTTTAAGTTGCATTTGAAAAGACTGCAGGATAACAACAGCTGCTCTGTTATGCAGAGCAAAGCATCTGACATACTAAGTGTCTAGTCCTGAAAATGCCCTGACTTTGGCAAGTAGGGTCTTCCAACAGAGTTTTCCAAGAAAAAATCCCTTGCACTGTGGGAAGGTCAAGTGCTGCAGAAAAGACTACCCAGTGGATGTTATACTTGCTGTAGTGGGTGATGGGCAGTACTGGAGAAACTGATATCTTTTACTTCTGAATAGGTTTTCAGCCATGAACTTTTTCTTGAAGAAAGTGACTAAGCTTTCTCTTTCAAGAAAGAATAGTGAAAACTACTTTCAAAGTAACTTTTTAAAGTTACTTTTCCTTATTCAGTAGTTCCTGGCTACTTTATAGTAGAATGTGTACATTCACAGAGAACATGAGCCTCTGTTGTCCTACATTTCCTTTTTGGTTCAGGGGAATCAAATCCCACAAAGCCTATCTTGCAGAAATGCTTCTACCCTAAAGTGCTACCTGGGAACAACATGAGTGAGGGGAAACTCTTCACCGATCATCTAAAAGCCTTTTTCCTGTGCCATCAATGTTTAAAGATTAATTAGAAACACAGGTGCAGTCTTCACTACTGGGAGGACTTGAGCAGGGTTCATAACTTTGAACCCCTTTTTAGATTGTGATACTTATGTATGCCTCATCTCACAATAGACAGGCTGCATAAGAGAGAGTTCTGTACCTTTTATCTACTAACAAGTGGCTAGAGCATCTTCATGTGTAACATCTATATATCCTGCAGTAGAGATTTGAAGATCAGTCTGTGGGACATCTGCAGTAGAGATTTGAAGATCAGTCTGTGGGACATCTGCAGTAGGTCAGTCTCAGTTTCTATTGCTGAAGTAGTTCCACTTCATGTGAGTGATTACAGTGTAAATGGTCCCTGTGATAGCATAAGAGTGTGTCACCGTGACCTAACGACAAGCCTCAGTGCATGTGATGAAGAAGGAATAGCCCTCTGTCACATACCTTTATCAATACATATATTTAGGAAAAGCTTTCTCTGGATCATGAATCAGTACTCTGCTCTTCTTAGTCACATGGAAAGTTCAGATCCAGAAAGGCAAAAGATCAATGATCTCTGATTTTCCACTTCCAACATCACTGCTTTTAGTGTTACTGTTAACAGCTAAAAAGAAAAAGAATAGGAAGCTTTAGGAGCTCTCTTGTGTGTGGTCCTTTTTGGTAGCAGCTATGTATATGACTAAAGACTGTGACATATCCTCAGGAAAATCCTGTTTGACAGGTAAGGAAAGGGAAAAATATGACAATTTGCTTTTTTAAGACAAGAAGCTGGATTTGATGACACATTTCAACTAACTCCTAGTTCTTCAGAGAGTAAGACCAGTGGTAGGTAGGGGATTCTGCTACTGTACCTGGTTGCATAGCAATAACAAGAATGCCAGTACATAATGGTGACATGGAATCATGAACTGAATTAATATAGAGATTCTGTGAATAACATTCCTTCTTTCAGTACTTGGTCATACAATGTTTTTTATTTTTATTTTATTTTTTTTATTTCACTTGGTAGCAGCTAGTAGCATAGTTCAGTAAGTTCCACCACTGGCTTCTGTTTCAGTCTATTTGTTCTAAATTGAATATTTAGTCTCATAATCCTATTTGATATCCAGGTCTATCTCATATTGTCTTTTCTCTGTGTCATGTGTTATTATTTGATATAATTCATCTCCACAGAATGTATCATAGAATCATAGAATGCTTTTGGTTGGAAGTGACCTTAAAGATCACCTGATTCCAGCACTGTTGCCATGGTCAGGAACACCTTCCAGTAGACCAGGTTGCTTAAACTTCCATCCAAAGCCCCATATTAAGTTTTTCTCTGGATTGCAGTTTTTATATATTTCCTATAGCCTCCTTTCTCCCTCCCTTTCCAAGAATATCCCATGTATTTTTTATTCCCTCATAATCCAGTGGCTGTGATTTCAAAGGAAAATTAGACAAACTGTCAGATTTTAATGGGACTGCTAAGCAATCCCTGATTTTTGGTGCAGAACTGAGGTGTTCCTCATGTTGCTGAGTAATGGAATGATACAGAGCTCCAACATGGTTGATCACAGCTCTTTCCATTCACTTAGCCTGCAATGAAACACTATGTGCTAAATAATTTCTATCCTAAAAATCAAGCAAACAAGCAAACAAACAAAACCAAACTCCCAAATCCTAGAACAAAGCTAGTGGAGAACAAATCGTATAGTAATAAAAAGACACCAGATAAGATCTTGTCATCCTCTTCCTTGCTCCCCATGACTTTCAAGCAGCTATATTTTATTCAGACTAGGCTTCTTCCATTTTATTATATTAATCACTGAACATACACCGTATAGCTGGGAAATGTGTGTTCAAAGACCACTGAACACTGGATTTCCGGAATGCATCACGATTACAGAAACAACTGTGCTAAATGACTTTGCATCAAATGACTGTGAAAATCTGTTCTATTCAGCAACTTTGTATGGATCTGATTCTTATATGTGCTGAAATGGTAATAAATGTTGTTTTCTATTTCAGTTATTGTGACTGTCATGTGACCAACATGAACCTGGCATCTCACTGTCATGTGAAAATCCATTTTCCTCCTTCTATTTAACAGTCAAAGAACTGTCACTATTCTAGATTTGCTGTGGTGACAATGCAACAGCAGCAGACTCATGTTTGAAAACTGCAGAAGAATGTATACATTACACTGTAGCTGACAGGCCACAGAGAGGCAAAATAGAAATAAAATGAAAGCTTTATTTGCTATCTTCATATTACTTTTTTATAACCTCCTTTGTTTTCATTTCTTAAACTTCAGTTATATCTTCAGCACATTAAAAAGGTCACATAGATAGTTTAACCCACATTATAGACCAATAATTCCATCACAGTTAGCATTAAGCTTCCTAGAATTAATTAGGTCACGAGGGACCTCTGGAGTTTATTTAGTCTGACCTCCTCCTCAAGGATCAGCTGTGCAATGATATCAGGTTACTTCAGATTTTGTCCAGCCTTTGGCCAAGCAACTTGCTACAGTTTTAATGGTTCTTTGTGCCAAAGATAGCACCTGTATCTGAAACTTCCTTGGCTGCAAATGGTGGTCATTGCCTTCTGTTCTTTCTCTGTGACCCTCTGAGAAGAACATGACTATCTCTTCTTTTTAGTCACCATTAGGCAGAGGAGGAAGACTGCAATTCCATCCCTCCACAGCCTTTCTCTCTGAGCCTAGCCAAATGCAATTTTCTGAGCCTCCCTGTGTATAGCTTATGCTCAAGCCACCTGTTTTGGTGACTCACCCTATTTTAATGTTGGTCACTTGCTGAACTGGACCATTCAAAACTAAACACATTATTTTACACGCAGCATCTAAAAACGATTACAAGAGGACTCAAAAAATGTCTGCTTTGTCCAATGCCAACTTTACAACTTTAAACAAAGTATGTATTTACTTACAGTAAATTTTGTAGAAATCCTATATGCTGACATATCTGGAAGAAGGATGATGTAAGGAGGGATGGAAGACAAATATGCTGATGATAGATAAAGATAGAGAAAAATTTCTTTCCAACTACCTCCTATAGCCCTTATCATCTCTTAAAATTAGAATCTTAACTGAACTTAATTGTGGGAGTTTTTCAGAGCTGCTGTGTATCTCTGAAAATTACTCAGTTCAGAATCCCTCTAAATAATGAAATCTTGATATTCCAGATTATCATCTCAGCTTTGCAACACATTCAACTTTTAATAATTTCCTGTGTGGCTGAATACCTACACGGCTGAATGAATTGTCTTGGGAAAGCACTTCATGGGAAAAGGTGTTTCTTTTACCTATTAAGTGTTCTCAAGATTTCTGAATAATCTGTAGCTGCTTAATTCTTTTCTGACATTTTCCATTCTGATACCCATTATATGTAACTAGATGAACATGCTTTGTTTTCCATTATCCCCATGTTACTAAAACAGTTTATTACTTACAGAAATCTGGGAATTAACTAAAAATAGTCATAACATTGTAGATTTCTCTAAAAAGGAAATAAATGGGTGAAAATTAGTCATATGATAGGCAAAGATCTGGAAGAGGAGCGCACAGCAGGAGGTAAAAGGAACAAAGATTTTCTTAGCATATGGAAGAATATAATCTTTTCAAACAATTTAAAGTAATCAAATTTAAGGAAGTTTTTAGCTGAGTGTTTTACAGTTTTATGCTTTTTTTCCCTTACAAAGGTTTAACAATAATTCCCTTTCATTCCTCAAAGATGCCCTGAATTATATACTGAAAAGTCTTTTTAAGCACAATCTCATATTCAGAAAATAATGGCTTTAGGTTGATCATCATAAACCATACTAGAAGAAATTCTCTGATGATTGGCATGTAGAAGTTTAAAATAATACACTCTGATTTATGCCACTGTTGATGTAGGCAATAAGCATCTGGGCTTATTGTTACACTTGGGCTAGAGAAATGGAACGTTGTACATTGTGTTTCAGGACACTGTCATTTTGAATGCACCAGAGTTCCTCAGCACTTTCTTCAGCTAGCACACTCGTGTCAATCTTCTACCTTTGGTACATCAGGGTTTTCATTAGTTCTATAACTGCCTGACCTTGTGCCAGACTCAAACAGACAGGTAGTTCATAACCCTTTACTGTCAGAATTAGCATTCATGATACTACTTAAACTGCAGAGCAAATTTAGAGTTCATTATTAAATGAGGCATATGTTACTACACTTATAACTGATTCAGTCTAGTTATTTTTAGTTTGACCTTTTCTGTATTCATCAAATCAGCTTTGAAATAGACATTGAGGTACCCTTTACTGTTTGCTATAAAAATTCTTAGAGAGTTTTTTTTTTTTATGGAGTTTTCTAGCAAATTCTCATATGTAAGTAGTTTAGTGATATATACTGAGAACCTTTCTAGTTAGCTTAAGTAAAAAGAAGATGGAATCATGTCTATGTTAATGGCCATGCTCTTTAGCTGTATCATCCCTCTTTGCCTTTGCTTTTATGCCAAGAACTGAAAAACTAGGATTGTCAGTTCAGAATACAGTGGAAACTTCGACTAAGGATGGCAGAAAATGTGCAAATAGTAGAAGTATAGATATTATTAAAAGTACATTTAGTCTTAGTATAGTTTCACAGATAAAATTTCCCCATTATTAATCTGATTTTCTGGCTATGCCATCCTCCTACTCCTGAGGTAAGGCACTGAGAACAAAAACACTAAATATTCAAACCCACTGAAACCTGACAGGCTTCGGAACTATTTCTTGTCATTTTCCATTCAATGTCTTGGATTTCTAAATTCTAACATGGAAAATATCTTTAAATTCTATAAACTTATTAGGTGCCACAAAGCCTTAATCCTTAGAAAAATATCTTTTTGTACTAAAAATCTCCTCACATTTGTCACTGAAGCCTTCACTCACTGACTCTCACTAATGCAAAAAGATACATTTTCTAGTAATATATTAGAATATATACTTATGAAAATACTAATACATTGATAACCATATCATTAGCAAATATATTCAGAATTGAACTATTTGTGTATGTAGTAGGAAAGACATTTTCATATAACAAAGTGTTAAGTACATGCTACTTTATGCTTCACCCAGAGTCCTAAGAACAACAAATGACTGTTGACATATTTGTAGGCATAGAAATACTTAGAAATTTACTGAAGTAAGGTCAAGACCTTCAGTGCTCTTGTCCACACCTCTTTTTTCTCCCTCTCCCCCTCTTTTTTTTTTTTCTTTTGGGTAACTAGTTATGCAACCAATCTTGTAATAAAAAAAAAATAAATAAAAAAAAATGTACAAGTGCCAGGGAGCCAGCAAATAATTTCAAATCATGGAAAGACTTAAATGTAGAAAAAACAGTTGCAACAGAGCCTACTCACCAGCCATAAGCAGGATGGATCAGATAAGGAGCCCCAGTTTAAAGTTTTAAAGTTTATTGCTGTTACTACTGTTGTTATATTAAGTTCTAATGCAGTTGTACTTATTCAATTGTACCCATTGGTCCTGGTTTCCTGCTCCTAATTTTGTCATTGGTTGTTGCTACCCCAGTTACCCCCTGTTCATTGGTCCCTGTTCCCTCGGCCAGCCTGTGGTGCATTGCACCTGTATCATGTAGGGCTGGCCGCTCCCCACTTATCCCTTATTTGTAGTGTCCCCTCCCTACCCTTCCTTTTGTGTAGCGTTCCGCCCCCGACTCCGCCCAGGTTCCAGACCCTTCCATCCCCACCCCATAAAAGTCTGATGCACCCCCCCCCAATAAACCGTTCACTACTGTTCTCACCCTCACCCCATGTGGACCCGATCCTTTTTTCCCGGCTGAACGTGGCATACAAGTAAAACAAATGAAGGCTTTAAAGATATGTAAATATCCAACTTCCACTGAAATCAATAAGGGCTGATTAATAGCTTTTAAAAGTCTAACCTGTGCTATCATTACCCTTATGGACTATTGTGAGATGGAAACTGCTGTATTTTGTGTTGAATAGAGAGTCCAAAAATTGCATCCTCCATTATTTTTCTTTTGGTGGGCACCAGGCTCACTTATTGACACATAACAATTTTGTACTCTATGAGCACAGCTTTGTTATACACCTGCATACAAAAGCACTTTGTTGAATTAACACTTTGGGGCTCATGAAAAACAACAAATCTCAAAACTGTAAGAATTGTAACAATGAAATATACTGTTTGAACTTTAGGTTACTGTATAATGTAACTGTAGTTCATTCCCTTAAAAAAACCTAAAATCTAATTTAGCTGTATGTCATGTTCTCTCTTCTGCATGATCTAGATGAAGATTTCAGTTCATACCCAACACGACAAATTTAGAAACCTAATTAAGACAGATTGACTCACCCTCTGGGAAAGTTCAGAGACATTGGTCTGTCTTGAGAAAGTTGAGGAGGAGTGTAAGAGAATGAGTAAACAAGACTTACTTTAGAATAGCTGGTTTGTCTCCCAGTACTGTACACTTGAACTGCAGATACATCTTCAACTAAGTCAGGTGACTAGAAGAGTCACTCTGAACCTGGAAAATAGTCTTCATAGAGGTATACTGGAGTGCAAGCAGGCCAGAGGCTCACTGGGACAGAGCTTACTGCACCGCTACCTTATTGGGGGAACCAGACTTGGGCAGAGGCGTGACTGTGCTTTTGTATGAATCTACGTGCAGAAAAGCAAGTGCAAACCCAATGCATGATTACACCTATAATATGCATTTTAGAGCAGGTTGATTTCTGCATAAATAATTTTTGTTTCTGCTTTCACCTTTAGCATGTAGTACACTCTAGATCCTAAAGACTAATTTGCATCTTTTTATGGATGTAGGAAGCACCCACAAAATTTTAAGTGACTTAATAAAAAACTAAATAATATGTAACATATAGAATAAAACACATCACAGTTTTGTGGGGCTTTGGCAACACTTATATGTGTATTACTAACATTGTCACTTTTTAGTCTTCTAGAATGTTTCAACTTAATAACATATATTAAATTCCATAACCATTTGAAGAGATGCAAGAATTAGTTTACTGATGTTTATGGAACTTTGCTTACATTTGAATTTCTTTTGATTTCTACATAAAAATTCATATATATATATATGCAAAAATAAAGCTTCTGAAAATCAAAGATGGAAGTGCGTGCTTGTAACTTAGGTACCCAGTATATTTTGCTTAAATTTAAGAAACCACTACCAACACAGCCCAGGAGGACACTTCAGGGTGCTTAGTTTAAGCTTCTTCTTATTAATTTCAGGGGGAACTGCAGAGAAATGTAGGTCTGTACATTCCAGACTCAGACATCCAAGTTCCATCTGAGGATAGACACTCAGGTTTTCTGTCTGGTTCAGGCTTTCCTTGGTTGCTCCTTTAAATGGCATTTACATGGAACATCAGCAAGCAGATTCTCAGGTCTGGACTGAGGCTGGCTTTAGGTGGGAGGTAAGTGGAGGACAGGCATTCTGAACATAATGGCATGCTGAGAAATCTCAGATCAATGTAAAGGAATCTTGAAATTACTTGCTATCTGAAGGCTGGTGAATTCAATTGCTCCTTGGGCATTAGAGTCTTGGAAATGTCTTAATCACAAAACTTCTGAGCAAACCTCAGAAGTACTTTAGATTTTTATGTGATACGTCCAGACAAGAAAAAAACTGACATATTTAATGCCACCGATTTTTATTTTTTTTTTTAATTTGTAGAAAATATTAACAAATTATGTGAGTTCTTCTCTAGTTTAATTTTGGAGAATAAAAGGTTTTCCCTACATTTTAAATTAAAGTAGGAATGCCGATTTCTAAAAATAGAAATGTATATGAATCATGTATTAGAGAGAGCGAAAGCAATATTTATGCAGGTTGTGTTCTGCAACAATTAAACAAAGATCTTTCACAGAAATGAGAAATACTGGCATTAATTCCAAACTTTTAAATCAAATGCCAGATTTGGTGTTTCAGCCCAGAATCAATGTGCTTGTTGCTCCAAACTGATTATCCAAACTTATCCTCATAAGTATTAAAAAAGGCCAAAACAAAAAAGTGCTCATTTAGGAACCAGGAAAAATCTATAGTTCTTTGAACTAATGAGTCCTGACTACTGGCTATCTTCTTTTAAATTCCCTGTCTCATAAATAATACTTTTTCATGTCAGTCCATCTGAATATTCAGCTATCATCAGATAAAGAATACAAAATGGTATCTGCTTTAAATTTTGTTTAGGCTCTTCAGAAATGGCAAGGAGCTTCAGCTTTTTGATACCAGCCTAATAATTTTATTTGATTAATACTTACCATAAATCTAGTCTTGAGTTGCAACCATCAAAAGATTAAAATCTATTGCCTTAACAGCAAAGAGCATTTACAGCATGTTGTGCTTGAATCTCAGTCCAAAGTTCTTTCTAGGGTTTTAATTACACTTTATAACCTTAAGAAGGTTTTATATCTGGTAAGTCAGCTCTCTGCCATGTAGACAAGGCAAAAAATATAGCTGTTAAAGTTGTTTGGGGGTTTTGGGGGTTTATTTGTGTGTGTTTGTTGTTGTTTTTTGTTTTGTTTTGTTTTTTTACTGTAAGATATTACATAGTCTTTGAATATATTTCATTTCAATGTTAACAAAGAGCTCTGAATATTCTAATTCCTTAATGTTGTTGTTTTGTTTTTGTTTTTGTTTTTTTTTTATTTTTAGTTTAGTGGAAATTTCTGAAAAAAAGGTTTTGCCTTAGAAAGGTTTTTTTTTTTTTTGATTTATCACACTGAAGAAAAAGAATTTACCCCTGTCCAGTTCAATGCTGACATATTCGGTACCCTAAAAAAGTCCAGTCCCTTTGTCACACCTCCATTCTCCTGCGGGCCTGGTTGCATTACATCCTTCATCACATGTTGCAGCCTTTCTTTTCCCTGAACATTATGTCATAGGTAATCCATGAAGAAAGTCTAGTTTACCAAAGAGAATTAAAGCTGAAAGCAATTGAACTTCAACTCAGAAGAGGAATAATAGCTATAATAGTACGGAAGTTGGACCAGTGTAAAATAACTCATTCTGCTATTTCTTAAAGCTTGTCATTAAAGCATATACTTAAAGCTTACTATGTTAGCAAAAACAACCAAACCCCGTGTCATTTTACTTCCTTTCTGTGACCAAAATGGTCTGAAATATTTGTAGTACAGGTATCTTGTACCATATAATTTTTTTCATAAGAGCTTTGCAATCTCACGTCATAGGCCTTAGCTGTTAGCTCCTTCAGTGAATTTTCGCATGTGCTCAGTCAGACTAGAGCTCCAGGAACTGAGAATCACTCAGCAGTGGGAGGTAACACAGAGAGTGAGGAGCTATCACAAAGAGCTTGTTACAAACCTATCTTGAAGATGAGACCGCTGTTCAGGTTTCAAAGATATCTCCTTCTTTTTTTTTTTGTAACTCCTGCCTTTTAATATGGATGAAGGAGAGTGAGGTGAGTCCACAAGAGTACCAGAAATCTCTACAACAAAATTATCAGTTTTAGGTCTATTCTTTCCTATTTATCCCCATCCTATGCAGCAGATTCCCTGAGTTTGTTCCCGAGGAGGAGGAACAGCCGTGATCATCTGTTTATGGGTCACATCCACGTAAATCTCTATGGGTTGAGCTGAGGACAGACTAGCCTGCAGAAATGAAGCCTCTAGCTCAAACGTTGCTGACTTTGATGGCAGATTCTTTAAAACTGGATTGAAGCCAGACTTCAAAGAGGAACCCTGAGTTCAAAAATAAGCTTTTCTTTTTTTTTTTTCCTTTTTTTTTTCTCTTTCAGAGTAGAGTTTAAAACTTTACCTGATCTGAAGCACTGAGTTTTTCATGACATCAGTTTCACTTTGAAGTCTATCTTCTCGACAAGGCACATCAAGGTGTCTGTAGGCATAAGCTGATCCGACTGGGCTCGAAATACAAAGATGTAGGTGTGGTGAATGCTGCATATGCCTACATGGTGTTTTTGCTTGTTTTTATTAACACTGGAGAGAAACCTGTTCTTTTGAAGGCAAGGAATTATCAGCATCAGAAGATTTAGAGTAATCAGATAAATTGTAGGACACAAGATGAGAACAAAATTATTTTTGTCATCCCTAAATGTTAGTCACTCTTCATCTGTGAATATATTAATTTCTTGGAACTATTAAATGATTCATTAATTTAGGAAATCCAAAAATGTATTTATATTCACTTGTGTAAGAATCTTGCCTTGACTGACTGAATGGATTCATAAAAGATTTTCATAAAAGATTTTCCTCTCTAATAGCAAATCTCTCAGGTCTGTAATGGGGAAAATGTTTTCATAAATTAAAGCTTCATTACTTCTGGTGCATTGTCTTAGTGTATTTCTTTTGTAATTCCAGTCATGAGAATGAACAATTTTATTTGGCATTTTTAATTTTTCTTTTTAAGATCAGACAGATTCTTGTTTTCAGTTTCATTTTCTCAATTCCATTTGCAAAAATTCTTTCTCTTTCTCTCTTACTGTTTCATATTTACATTCTGAAAAGAAGTTCTGCCCATTGTTCCCAAATTAGCACAGCCTTATGGTTAGTCTGTGAAACTTTGTTTTCACAAAATGCCTTCATAGGGACCAGGGTATATGATGCAATCAGCATTTCAGATGATTAGTGTTTCACTCTGAGTTTGTCTCTTATGGAGAGTGAGAATCAGTCTAAACTATAGAGGTACTTAAGCCATGAGTTTCAGTTCAAGGTTCAAATGCAGTTCTTGAGCATTTTCAGATGACAGGCACTTCTGCAAGACAATATGCTAGAGAAAATTATTTGGTCTCAGGTTTTGTTAAAGATTCGATGTTTTTTTCAGAATACTTTAACGTCAAGATCAAATATGACCATTTCAGGAAAAAGAAACCAAACCAAACTAAACCAAACCAAACAAATCTCTCTCTCTGCCCCCCCCCCCCCCCAATAACCAAAAAAACCAAAAAAAGAAAAAAAAAAACCAACAACAAACCAAAAACAAACCCAAAAAACCACAACTCTAAAATGGTTGAAGAAGAGAAAAAATTTACAGGTTTTTCATCTGTACTATTTCTATACACCAAGAAAGTAATAGAAAAATGAATGTTTAAATTGCACTTTCAAAAAGACTTTGGACAAAGTCTCAAAATAATCCATTAAGAAAAATAATTAGACAAAGTGGAGAGGACCTGGCTGCCTAAGCACTGCCATTTAGAATAATTTCAGACTGTAGGGCACTGTGTCTAATTTTACCTGTCATTCTCTGGGAAGTCAGTCACATCATCTGGCTCTATGGAAGTATCCTAGAAACCACAAGGTGACACAACAGGAACTGGGCACCACTGTTTAGGCCTACAAGTGCCCTTGGTAAGCAAAGTGGAAGATAACTTTCCAAACCTCTGCAGAGACCTGCAACCAGAAAGCTCTGTTTATAAGGCAGGGGTTTTGACTGATTTCTACTCCTCTTAAGATCAGTTAGCAAGTTAATTTCTCTTTTCCCATCCACCACTATCATACAAGAAACATCTACCTTGAGTCAATACTCAACTAACTCTGTTGAAAGGGAACCTGCCTATCACAATTGTATATATATAATGGTTCTAGAACCTCCCCTCAAAGTTCTCTATAATATTTTGAAAAGCAGAAGAAGAAATTCTCATGTATTCCTACAAATGTGAATTGATTTCCAATAAGGTCTCTGACAACTGGTCCAGAATTTAAAATTTATGAAGTCGAAAACATTAAAAAGAAAGATTTTAAAAAAAATAATCTTAAGAACCCCTAAATAATCAACTTAATACCTAGTTAAAAAAAAAAAAAAAAAAAAAAAAAAGGAAGTTAGTAGTCTCAGATCATTCCAACTTTCTTGGAAACTGTTTCCACTTTGCTTCATTTCATAACAATGATCAGCTATAGATAAATTGAACTTTAAATGGAACTCAGATGTTTGTAAATCAAACTGCATGTTAGCTTCTCCAGTGTTTCTTAAGTTTGATTATTTTAAGGGATCAGAATCATTAGGTACTGTGGTTTTTCTCAGTTTCCACCTCTATATTAGGGATATTAGGGAATGTAATCACAAACAGTAAAAAAATCTTAGAGGGAAAATTAATTCCTCACTATGAAAACTGTATGACTATACTCAGTTATGTAAAAATGATCACCAATTTCAGGCTTTTGAGTTTTACTGAAAAGTTAATTTTGTAGCTTAAGAAAGTTTTACACATGATCTCATTTAAAACAATCCCACTCATCTTGCATTAGAAATGTTCACTTCCACATTATGTTAGCACAGTGAAATGCATATGCTCCTACAGAAAGCTGCAGGGCCTTCTCATCCAAGTAGCTCAGCTGAGCTGCAGGTTGAAATGCAGACTGAGCACTGGGTGGGAGCTTGAGATAAGAGGTTGTGAACTGCCAACCTTTGGGATAAGGAAGGGCGTAAAGATGGGTGAAGCCAGCCAGGTAAAGAGACACTGAGACACACAGTAGGACCTGCGAATTGCCAACCTTTTGGATAACAAAGATGAGGAGTACTATCTGAACACTTGAAGACTAGTGAGGAAGAAAGATTTGTGCAGTTGGACTGTGAGGGTATAAAAGCCCAAGGGTTCCTTGATTGGGGGTCTTCCTTGGAGGCACCAACTCAAGCTGTTTCTGTTACTGCTTTGTGGAACAAGACATCTGAGACTGCTTTAGCAAACCTGGAGTCCAACCAGTAAGGAAACCTGGTCTGCCAGTGAGTGTGGGGTGTGTGGAGAGCCAAGACAGGCACCATCAGCTCACTGGAGCTGCCCACTCTGAAGAGGCTTCGGTCCCAGCAGAGACAGTCTCTGGCATTGGTAGCATGACCGCCAGAGTCTTGTGAATGGGCAGACTAAGAAATTTCCTTAACAAGAGTCATACAAAGATGAACCAATATTTCTGAATTAAAAGTAAGGAAGTTATATAATTTTGAATAAAATGCAGTGTTAGGTGGCTGTATTCTTTAGGATAAATGAACAAAAATAGCAGAAAGTATCAGTACACTTTTTTCTACATGAAAAAGCAAAATAAAAGTTCAGTTTCTGACTTTTGATTCTCACTACCGTGCTGCTAATTCTCCTACTGGTCAAATAAACTGTTTGGGAGGAACGTTTTATCTTCCTCCTTCTAGCAATGCTTACTGCACACTGGTTCTGCCACCTCATTCTTTCTCTACCTGAACTGTCTACCCCATTCTCTTTCTCATCTCTAAATTTTGAACTTTTTTGTTTTGAACCTCTGAACATTTTCTCTCTTTCTTTTACTGTCAGGTCTATAGTATTTAATCTTCAAGCTTATCTCTTGTGTCAGCATTTGTCCACCCATTCTTCTTTCCCTGATTAACAATGCCTTAATAAGACTGTTTCCAGAAGCAAATATGCAAAACCTGCAGTTATGGTTTAATTCTTTCAGAGGAATACAGATATCATAAAGATAAGCTACTGTCTTTTGATGTCTGATTGAAATACTCATGTTTATCATCTAATTTTATCTAAGGGATACCTGTCAAGATTTTAGTGTTATGCTTCCCTGCACACAAAGAACATATTTTATTTAAAAAAAAAAAAATGTAGAAAAATATAAATAAGGCTTAAGGGTATGTTATATATTGCAGGCTGTTGCCTGCAATAGTGTGTGGAGGCAAAAGAAACATGAAGCAACAATACTATGATGTCTATAAAATATGAGACAATGCAGAGGTATCTTGTGGTAACATCATCCAAACATTTTTGGTGATTTCTTTTTCATCAAGAAGTCCAGTGTTGGTAAGAGATGAAAAGCAAAAGCACTCTGGCTCTATCTTGCTATGATAATTTGTCAAGTTAAAAATGCACTTAAACTTTGTCCATTCATGTAAGGAAGAATTGCCTGTTGGGAAAAAAAAAAAAAAAAAAGAGTAACAATAAATAAAGTAGTGTAAAGAATTTATTTCATGAATGTCACTACAAAGAAAGGTGAAAACCAGTAAAGTAGGTTGGTTATTTCATAGAATCAGAATAGCCCATGTCCAAAGATTATCTAGTTCAGCCTTTCATGGGAAAAGGAGCATCTTGCCCAATTGCATCTGGAAAACATCCAACAATGAGGACCCTACCATGTCCCTGGGGAGGTTGTTCCAACAAGTTATCATACTCACTGTAAAAAATTTCTTTCTTACACAGAAATGAAACTTCTACCAGTACAATTTCTAATGTTTCTCACTTGTCTTCTGCAGTTATTTCTTCTGAAGAGAGATCCTCAGACCCCTATGTAGCCACCCTTTAAGCACTGGAATAATGTGATGAGGTCTCCCACTGAACCACCTCTTCTCCAGAGGGAAAAGATCTAACTCCTTCAACCTTTCCTTAAAGGTCAAATGATCAGCCCTTTGATCACCATTGTGGCCCTCCTTTGGACCCTCTTCAGTCTGTCCAGGTCGTGCTTGAATTGTCGGTACCAGAACTGTACACAATACTCCAGGTGAAGCCTGACAAGCACTGAGCAGAGTCATTCTAGCGTAATGAAAGTAGTTGCTGTAAATGATACATCAGCATTTACAAGGGGACAGTAGAATGACATTGTATCTGGAAAAGAAAACAGTATAAAATAATCTAAAAGGCCTAGAATCAACAGAATAAAACTTTTGTATTTTATTTTAGGTTTTCTTACCTCCTCCTGTTCATAGTTTTTTCCTTGATATGTCACTGTCCTTACATCCTCAGAAATATTATGTCTTGTCTCTGTGGTTATTTTATAACTTTATGTGAACCTTCATATTTCATTCCATTCTTTGAATTGTATATTTTTTGACTAGTGCTTCATAAATAAGTATAATAATAAATGTAGTAGTGGATATCTGTAAAGAGCAGACCTACTTTGTCCTTCCGAAGACATATATTAGTGTTGAGATAAATATGTGTGAGGCAAATTAAGAAAGTGTTGGGTATTAGTGGTTTATTACTATGAAAACCAAATAATAAATAAATAATAAAAAAAAAACCCACAAAACACCCCCCCCCCCCCCAAAAAATAATGAAAAAATCCAACCAACCAACAAAAAAAACCCCAAACCAAACCAACCAACCAGCCAACCAAAAAAAAACCACAAACAAACAAAAAACAAAAACAAACAAACAAACAAACAAACTACCAAAAAAAAAGAAAACCCAAACCAAAATAACACTGGAATAAATAGCTGCCAAGTAATGGTATCCTTGAGAGGACACATAGGAAGCTAGAACAGCAAAGGTATTAAAGCACAGTAGTTTAGATAATGAAGTCAAATAAATTGTCTTCATCATCATGCCTTCATTGTCACCAAAATACACTGTGATAAGTGAAACAGATTTGTCTGATGGAAATCGTAGGCAATCATATTTAATGAACAGTTATTAACACTTTTATAATATTGCTCTTTTATGTTCATTACATGCTCATTGCATTACAGGAAGTTTATTTCCTATTTCATTTCTCCACTGTCATCGTGCATTGCAAACCTGTGCAAGACAGGTCTATTTTTTATGTACTACTGTACCGTATGTGAGTAACACTTAGATCTTAATGGAAGTGTCACATCATTTCCAGATCAAATTATCTAGTTTTAACAGCAAAGGGGAATCAAATTAATCAGTAAAATTAGAATACAAACCAATATAAGTGCTGTGGTTCCCAAGATGTTGACTGAAATACATGGAGGTCATGTTTGCCAGTTATCACATTAAAAGGAAGTCAAAGGCTTACTGGGTTGCTCGATTAGTTGTCATTAGTAGTCCTCTATTAGGAGCATGCATAAAGGTTTAAACTGCTAAGAAAGTCCAAGGCTCAAGTGAATTTAATTGCGCAAATAAGAATGTGGTTTTCTTTTTTTTTTTTTCCTCATTAGTTTCTTATATACTGAGATACAGGAACACACAGAAGCCTAGAATATTTGCTCTGATTTATAGATAATTTCTGCCTTTGAAACAGGCAAACTCTTTATTTACCAGAATTAAGTCTGGAATGTCCTAGAAAATGACTTCACAACATTTTGGAAAAATATGGACAATCATCAGGATGGTCACCCCTATTTCTTTATATATCTCTCTGAGAGAGCAGCTTTGTAGATCACTGGATTTTTTGAATGTTGGGTAGAATCAACCAGCTTGTGTCTTTGACGGGGAGGGAGTGGGAGAGGGGGGCCAGGCCTGCCCGCATGGCCTGCAGCCAACATGGCAAAGTGGATGGAGCGCACATGCTCCAGGAGCCGTGTGGCTGGCATGGCAATCAAAAAGGCCTGCCTGGTAGCCTGTCCACGCTATGCCCTCTGGAGCCTCTGACTGGTTATGACATCCCTCACTTTGTCTACGAGGGCACTGAGTGGTCAGCAAACCAGATGTCCCATCTGGGAGGTGTGGCCATGGTAGCCAAACCATATAAATAAAGGTGCAGCGGGGCTCCATCTGGTCCTGCCTTGTCTCCTGGAACTTGCCATCATGTGACTCTTGGTGGTAAGTATTCCTCTGTCCTCTCTTTCTCTCTTTTTTTACTCTTTTCTTCCTTTAATCTTTCTTTTCTTTACTCTTTCTTCTTTCCTCAATCTCTTGTGGGTAATTTAAAACCAATGGGTTATAAGTTGTGTGGGGCAGCTGTTTGTTGGACGCTTTTGTGGAATCTTCTCCTTGGTTGTTTGTCACTCCTGTAAAACCCTTTTCCCAAAACACCTATTTTCTCACTAAATTAAAAGGTCTCTTGAGGAAAAGTGCATGCTTTTTTCTCTTTATGGAATTCAAGGTATCAAAGAATTGAAAGGTGGGTGGAAACTCTGGAAGTCTTAAAAATAGTAAAACTCCCAGTAAAGCTTTAGGTTTCAGAATGGGCTTTTTGCAATCTCTTTTTTTAATATTTGTTCTGTATGTTTAAGTGACAGGAATGCGTCTTGTTTTTCTAGCATACTTCATAAACACAAGCTACCAGAAATAGTGCATTGAGTCCAAATGTTTGAGACTCCTAGAATATATGATGATCTTTATCCTCTTCTATCTGCACTCCAAATACCCCCAAAAGCTGCTCATTAGCTCAAAACCATCTGCTTTCGCTCTGCCATGGAGTTTAGAATTTCTGAATCACAGCAATAATGACAAAAAGATTTTGGTAGGTTGACTCTGATGATGCCAGGTGCCCAGCAATGCTCCATTACTCTCCTCCTCAGCAGGGCAGGGGAGAGAAAATATTGCTAAAGGCTCTTAGGTCAAAATAAGAACATGGAGAGATGACTCAGTGATTACCCTCACAGCGAAAACAGAATCAATTTGGGAAAAAATAATTGAATTTTATTGGCAATCAAATCAGAACAGAATAAAGAGAAGTAAACCCAAATCTTAGAACACCTTTCCCCCACCCCTGCCGCCTTCCTGGGCTTAACTTTATTCCTGATTCTCTACCTCCTCCCTCCCAGCAGCACAGGGAGACAGGGAATAGGGTTTGTGATCAGTTCATCACATGTTGTCTCTACTGTTCTTTTCTCCTCAGGGGAGGACTCCTCACACACTTCCCCTGCTCCAGCATGAGTGTTCTCTGCCCATGGGAGACTACTCCATGAATGTCTACAAGGTGTATCTTTCCCATGGACTGCATGTCTTCATGAGCTGCTTCAGTGTGGGTCATTTCCACAGGGTGCAGCCCTTCTGGAACAGACTACTCCAGCTTATGGGGCCACACGTTCTGCCAACAAACTTGATCAGCATTGTCTAGTCTGTCCATGAGGCCACAGATCCTTCCAGGAGCCTTCTGCATGGTTGTCACACAGGGTAACAGCCTCCCTCAGGCATCCACCTTCTCTGGCATGGGATCCTCCAGGAACTGCATGTGGATAATGCCCCCCTGTGGGAGAGCTACATGGGCTGCAGGGGCACAGCTGCCTCACTATCATCTTCACCACAGGCTGCAGGGGAATCTCTCCTCTGTCACTTGGAGCACCTCTTCCTCCTCCTACTGCACTGACCTTGGTGTCTGCAGGGCTGTTCCTCTCAGCACGTTTTTACTCTTCTCTCCTCTGGCTTGAATTTGCTTCTGCACAGTAATATATTTTTATTATTTTTTTTTTTTTCTATTCTGAAGTCCGCTATCCCAGAGGTGCTGCCACTGTGGCTGAAGAGCTCAGACTTTGCAGAAGAGTCTGTCTTAGAGCCGGCTGGCACTGGGTTTGTTGGACACGGGAGAAACTTCTGGCAGCTTCTCACATAAGCCAACCCTGTAGGCCCCCTGCTTTCAAAACCTTTTCATACAAATCCAGTACAGATATGTCAACCTGGTCAAGTTTCTTAAAGACTATGAGACTTGAAGGTGCAAGCCAGGAATGACATAAGCATTTACTATAAGTGTAATAATGATTTAGTGCTGTCAACTATAGTTACAACATCAATTGCATGTTATACACACAGGGTATAGTTATTTATATTCAAATTCATATTAAAACATTTTTCTAGATTTTAGTTTTAAATGCCATACCTCTTCTATTCAGGCTTCCATGGGGAACCCTAATATTGAAAATAGATTCAAAGTCACACAAACCTCTGTGACAATATCTTTGTTGTTGTTTGTTCTACAAGAAAAACTACAGATTTTAAACTGCGGTATGGTCCATTTGTATATTTTTTTGATCCTGGAGCAGTTAGACGTCTGCTATTTATTTGTCCTTGCTTTACTACTGGTCATTCGGGTGAAGATGATTTTGTGTCATTTTGATGGAACAAGCTGGGTTCTCAAGTAAATCTTTGATAATAATTTCTCTGATGTGCATAGAAATGGAATAAATTAAGACAGACTATAGATCTTTTTCTTTCTCAGTGTAAAAGAAAAACATACGTGTAAAGTAATTTTAAAAATGAAGAAAAAGCCATAATGCTTCTTTCATGATACCATAAAATTGGGAAAAAAACATTTCCCAACTCTGATCAAAATAACCATCCATATGAAATGAGAATGGAAACATATCTTCATTGTTTGCATGTAGAAAAAAAAAAAAGAATATGAACTGTTTAGAATATTAAAAATCAAATTTCTTCTGTGTCAGAATGCTCATAACCAATTTCAGATTAATTATCTTAATTGAAACTAGTTCCAATGGTACTTCAATGTTGAACAGCACATGCTCAGGATATAATTTCTTGTGAGGGATTTCACCATGAATATAAACCACTCTTTTTTAAAGTAGTTAAGAGATTAATACTCATTAAGGATTAGTGGATTTCAGGCTTCATCTTTTATAATAATTTTTTTAGTTAGTTGAGTGTCAAGACCTCTGAATATTAAGCTGTCTTTCAAAAAATGATGCTGTTCTTCAGAAAAGATTATTTTTGACTCTTCCACCATCCTCCAGAGAAGCAGGCTGGTATACAATCATGCTAATTCATCTCTTTTCAGAAATGACAAGTATTTGAAAATCCGTATAATAGTGGCAGGCTTTTTATTATTGATACTGTAAGAGCTATAAAGTTTATTGTCTGAGAAAGACAATTTCAATCTAGCATTGCTATGCAAGTGGTGTTTGCAAGAACAATTTCATATGCAAAATGAGCTCATCTTGATTTACTACACTTACTTCTTTTCCCCACTTTGCCACTTGTAGCTTCTTGTTATAAATCTCAACTGAAATTTCTATTACTTTTTCAAATTATTGTTTTGTGCAGGAACTAAAAAAAATGGGCCCTTGTTCTTCATCTCTGCATGGCCTTCCAGATCAAAAAACATTGCTTGTCATCCATCATATTTTGCTTTATATGACACTGACAAGTACATTCTACCAAGATACAATTGTTTTTAACCCATGGTTTGATGCATCAAATTGTAATTCGTACATTATAAAGTTTCTAGTCTCTAATTGAAGCCTTCAAGGTTTGAAGAATCATCACTTCTATTTCTGATTTGCTCTCAGTGTTAAATGCTTAAAAAATTTCTTCTGTCCCCTGTGAAGGTGCCTGTCTTTAACTTCCAGTTACTGGTCCCTGCTGTCTGTTCTTTTCCTCATTTAAAAGTGTTTTGTATCTAGAATTGTCTAACCGTGGAGGAAATAAAATATTTTGAAGTTATCCTTTCCCCTAAAGTGTGTACAGAGTGGATAATAAATTCTGATGTTTTCACTATACAAATGCACTCACATTGGACTGCATAGCTCACTAATGCAGATGTGGACCATATCATCCAGGTTCCCCTGTAGCTGGATGAGAGAGGAAGGAACCCCTAAGACTAGCTCAGAACTTTGTTTGGCTTAATCACCCTTTGATTTTGTTGAAAGTACCTGATGGAAGTATATGAACATAAACTGGGGTATCTTTACAAGATTTTTAATGCCTTTAACATGTATAAAATAGAACTAATGCATTTTGTCTTAGAGTAGATGACATTTTTACATACAATATCCTGACAAATTCCTCAAAAACATTTTATTAATGGAACCAATCATTGTATTTTCCCATAAAAACACACTGATTGTCAGATTCATTATCTTTCTAACCTCTAGTACAAATAAAAATATGAACACAATCTCAGACTACTTTTTCCTATTACTTGCTTAAAATTTTTGTCATGTTTGCGAGCTTACTTTTATTGATGTGCCACTTAATCTTTCTAAACACTAGAACAGCACTATCGTTTTTCCAGAATTTATCTCATATTCAAGTATTAAAATTAATGTCTTATGATCTCCTCAACCTACTTCTGAATTGAGTATAATGTGAAAATTATTTGATATTTACTCTCTTAATATTGTTTATGCAAAGATGCTATTTAACTATTCCCTTAAACCAGGAAATATTATCTCGATGTGAGTTATCTATCCATAGCTATATCTCTAACTTTTTTATCCTATGCAAAGTAAGAATTCTGAACATTTCTTAATTTTTTGCACAGTTGTTAACAGTTTGCCTCTTCTGACTAGTAATAGATTTACAGATTTGTCAGGATTTTATCTCTGGGACATTTATTCTAAATGTGCTGCAACATATTAATAAGTAACCGTTGTCTTCATAGCTTATTCTATTAGTCACGGACTTGACATTTTAGAGTAATTCAGACTCATTTTTCAGTCTGGTTGTTGAGGCTGAAAAAATTATGTTAACTTTTCAGATTTTTAAGTTTTCTTCTGTAGAAATCATAATTATTTACTAACAATTGCAAAGCATATTGTGCAACCTGTACAGCTGCCTTTAAATACAGCAATTCTATCAAGTGCCAACAATAAAGCAGGTACTAAAACTATGTTTTCACCCACTGTTGTTTGTTTATGGCTTCACAAAGCACCTGTAACACATAGCATCAAATATTAGTTCAGCAGTATGGACTTCCAGCTGACACCTAAGAACCTCACACAAGGCCTAGGCCATCCAGGAACTGTCAGTATGCTGGTTTTCCACAGAAAGCAGGCAAAAAAACCCAAAACCCAACCGACTAAACAAACAAAACCATAGAGAAAACACCAGCAAACTAAAGCAAATATACAAACACACATACACACACATCTTCACATAGGCATATTTGTGCATTTGTCTGCATATATGAAGCTCTTTGTAGTAAAATAAACAGAGCTAAGTGGTCTGATAACTCTCTACAGTGTTGTTTGGTGAACTACTACATATTTCATTCTGAGAGGATGAGTGATCTGTATGAAGTATCCTGGCTTTGAAGTATTCTGGTTTTGCATTTTTTGACACTAAACGTTTTTCTGCCAAAATCAACTAACTTCTAAAATGATCATCACATCTAAGTATGTCCTCTAACTTCCACATTCTTCAATTTTGCCATAGCTTTTAGCAGTTAATGGTTATTTTAAGCTTCACACCTTGGCATTACTCAACTGAACCTTAAAGAAACTACAGGTTGTGTCTATGCATATTTCCAGTAATTTGAAATTAATTTGACAAAGGAGCAGACAGCTCCATAATAGTATACAGGTGAGGAATTTATCTGCCCAAGGCTGTGCAGGCAGTATCTGGTGTATAGAAATCCCTTCATAAAATTCACCAGGATATTTATGTCTCAGGTGTCTCAAAGGTCTCATATTTCAGGTCTTCCTGAGATATGTCAGATAACTCTCCTTGTCAGTCACCAGTCAATGAGAGATTCTTTCTCTGTTATCCAGTATGATACTAGCTCTCAAACCAGCCCTTGCAACTGGAACTTGTGACCTATTATACATAGATAGTATAAATAATAATTTGGAACTTTTTGACACTTATTAAGGTCTCCTAACACACTTGACTAGGAGTATTCTTGAGGTAAAGGCATGTGGTTAACTGATTTTTTAGAATTAATCTGTATCCTTAGGCAGGCAAAGAGGCAAAAAGCAAATAAAAATATTAATATACAATGTCAAAAATTGTCAAAGCAGCTACATTCTTTTTTATTAAAAAAAATCAGAAAAGGAAAAATATCTATTTATAGTGTTATTAATTTAATCAGAAAAGTTCACTTCCTGC
The DNA here is from genome assembly GCA_035583185.1 of Anabacerthia variegaticeps. Classification (NCBI taxonomy): domain Eukaryota; kingdom Metazoa; phylum Chordata; class Aves; order Passeriformes; family Furnariidae; genus Anabacerthia; species Anabacerthia variegaticeps. Next base: position 58,433,069 of record JAWWEW010000001.1, read on the forward strand.
AGTGAGAAGACTTGCAGAAATCACTTCCAGATATTTTTCCAGATTTTTTTTTTCTTTTTGGGTATTCTCTGCCTCACATTACACTAAAAAGATAGCTATTTTTTGCTGCCACATATTACATTTAGAACTAATATTATTTTTTACAAGATAATTCATCATCTCTCCCAAAACTTATTTACATCTCCCCCTCCACACCCATCCTCTCGCCCTACCATTTATTTAACATTAAGTTTCTAGTTAAATTAATATATTCTTCAAAATAAAAATTAATAGTTTCATTTCTTTGGAGGTGCACATACTGCTTTTTGAAACCATCTGTACTTGACTGGTCAATTAGCTCCATGACTAAAGGATAAATTAGATAGGCAGTTTGTAATTTTCAGAATGAATTGTTTCTGTCTAGTGAAGCATAGAATAGAAGCATAGAATAGTTCTGGTTGGGAACAACCTTTGGAAATGATGTAATCCAATCACTTGCTCAAAGCAGAACTAGTCTTGTAGTTAGGTCATGTTGCCCAGGTTCTTGTCAAAGAGTGTTTTTAAAATCTCTAAGTTCCGAGATTGGATAGCCTCTCTGGCAGCCTGTTTCAATGTTTAATTACTCTCACTGAAAAATCTTTCTTCCCTCATATTTAGTTAGAGTTGCCCTTGCTGCACCTTGTGATTGTTACATCTAGTCCTTTCACTATGCATCTTTGCGAAAAATCTTTCTCTGTCTTCTGTGAAACTAATACCTTAGAAGGCTGAAGACAGAAATTAAAATTTCCCCTTAGCTTTCCTATGATAATCAGACCAAGTTCTTCCAGCCTTGAGCATGACCTGCTCCAGCCGGTTGCCCATCCTGGTCGCTCTGCATGGGACTCGTTCCAGTTTCCTGGTGCCTTTCTTGTATGGAGGACAGTTCTCCAGATGGAGGCTCACAGGTGGCAAGCATAGCAGCAGCAGCACCACTACCACTTTACATTTCCTTTAGGAATACTATGCCTGTCCTAACCTGGAATTTAACTGCTTTGAAAACTAAATGATCATCAGGTTTTACCATAATAAGTCTCTCTTTCACATTAATATTAGTGGGAAAAAAGCAATAAAACTTGCAATTGTGAAATTTTAGAAATGGTGGGGATAGACCACCCCATCTCTTTTGTCTTTTTCCTCTTCTTACTAAATGCAAATAAGCCAACCAGCCTAACCTATAAACCGCCTCACATAATGAGGGTAATTACCCTGAGTCATGTAGCTCAGGCTGAATGTCATCTTTAACTCAGGAGAAAAAATTTTTATATCTTACTATTCTTATTAATCAACTAAGGATTATAAATTATTTAGACCTGAAAGTAAAGGTGGGACCTGGAGCCATTCAAGAGAGAGAGGAGGACCAGACACTTTTTGTGTGTGTCAAATTCTTTACGTATGGATAGGAAGTGTGAGTCAAACTTTTGGCAGAGAGGAAGGACCAAGGAAGGCAGAGATGGCAGGAAACGAAAATGAGAGGTTACATGTGTTAAAGCTAAGAAACAGGGTTTTTGAGAAACAAGTTTAAGGAAACAGTGTGAATGAGAACAGGAATACAGATTAACTTGTATAAAATATGGACACATATGGTCAAGATAAACAAAAACTGAAAAACAAGCAGTCAAAGCTAATGACACCTTCTAGCAAGCCTCACATGTTGTCACCACGTTCTTCTGCTTTATATCTGCAAAATCTCACAGATCTTGAAACAATGCATCTGAAGGACAAAAAATTGCAGCCAGCATCCTGATATTAAACAACGGTTTTAGTGTGATAACTCTGCAAGATGAGCTTGTCCTCAAACTACCTCTTTCCATGTGGATGAATATTTCAACGTTTCCAAACCTGAAGTTTAAGGTTATTGTGCAAATACTCAGGACAGAATGTCTGATGAAAGGGGAAGGGAAAAAACCCTCACACTAATGGATCAGTATTTTGACATAGAGTAACACTCATTAAAATAATCAAACTTTCAAAACTAGGTGGCCATCCACTATCTGGTAGCAGCTGGAGTCACTGTTGCAAGGGTCCTCACAATGGTACCTCGAGCTGAGCTGCGAGAAAGTCTTCAAAACCACTGTTTTACTCAATTCCCAGACGACCATCCCAACAAAAAGAACATTTACTGCTATTGTTCTCATGGTTTTATACCTTATTAGATATGAAACATACCTTTAGTATCTTACTGACATTCTAAGTGGCCTTTTCTACTGTTTCTATTGACCATTTGCAAAAGCTAAATCTGTGCACAATTTGGTCAGCTCTGCAAGAGGAATCAGCTTCATATGCCTTTTGAATCTTTTGCCCAGGATGTTCATCCATGAATATAAGCATAAAAATGAGGAACAGGGAGCTAACGAACTGTCTAAAATTCCCACTCAGAAGTCTCCTGTAATGTTTAACAAATGTTTAATTGTGAACATTCAGTGAAGCACCTTGTTTCAAGTCTTTTATCTGAAGCTATCATCTCAAGTCAGTTGTATTGTCTGTATAAATGACTATCTGGGGAGCTGCTGGATTATATAGAGTATTATAAACTAAACTGTATTGCATGTGCACATAGTTCTAGTGCTGATACTACTTTGCAATTCTAACTAAAGATTTAACCTGTTTTTTGTCCTTAAAACTTAGTTATCACTTAAGTCCTATGGCAATTTCTGTAAGATTATGTGGGGCCAGTATACGCTTAAGTGGAAACATTGGGTGGGTTTTGCTCGGTTGGTTTTCTGTTTGTTTTTAATCTTATTAGCAATATTCTTGTTTTTCAGGCTTTTTTTTTTTCAGAAAAAAATATTTTGTATATCAGTTATTTGTTTCCTCATAAATTTGAAATTTTAATGGGAGAAATAATTCTGGTTAGCCTTAGTTATAATGTGCAACACAAGACCTAATAAGCATTTCTTAATAGAGGAAATTGCTGATTATATTTTCATAAGACCCTACCCTTGTAGGTATACAGGCTACTAATCTTATGCAGCTTCTGAAAAGAATTTACAGAATTCCTTTTCATTTAAATACCTAGAATAAAGATCTGTACACTTTAAGAAACATTAGAATACTACAGGAAATTAGTGCATATCTTGCTTGAAATTTCTTTTGTAAAGTAATTTTACAATTGAATGATTAGATCTAGCTGAAAAGAATTTGCTCAAATAATTTTTGGATCCTTGAAATATTTTGTTATAGAATATTTTTAATAAAAATACCTGTTTTCTTTAGGATAATTTCAGTTTATATGAAGAAACAAGCTTCTGTAAGGGAAAATATTTATACTTGAAAAAAAAAAATAATAGGATATCATGCCTCAGTCTCTTCCACAAACTGGGATCCTCAACCAAACTTGTTTTTATCTCAGACAGTTATCCAAATATCCCATGATCCATTTTTTTTCATAATAAAGACATTTTGATATCAATTAAGAGACACAGTTCAAACTACATGAGAAAAGACAGTCTGAAGAATATGAACTGAAATTTGTAGGATACAATTTCTTAATTCTATTATGATGACTTTCTTTTTCTTTCTTATTTTTCCCCCCCACTCTTGACATATTCCAAAATCTTCCTTAGGGAAACACTCATGTTTTCATACCAAAGGTAGCCCTGATGTACAACACAAGTTCAGTTAAGCACTCAATTACATTTTGAAGAGTCACACCTTCCTTAAAAGGAATCATAAATTTCACTTTATGATAATTTTATTATCCCCAGCATGTTACGAATGTATTCATGATCACAGTTCTTTAAAAAATGATTTTATGATTGGCTTACTCATCAGCTTCTAATACACTCTTGCCCAAAAACAACAGCATTTTAAAAATATTTACCTAAAACCTAATGAGGACTTCAATCCTAAGCTCTGTTTGCAGCAAATGTGTAAGCTTTAGTTCCAAAAATAGATGTGAAAATAAGAGAGTTGTTAAATAGCTTATTAAAATTATGACATTTGGAATTTATTTTTTTTTAAACAAAGAAAGCCAGTTGCATGCCACTTAGAGGTGGCAGTCTAAAAAAGTATAAAAGTGAAATAACTTTTGCATGTCAATAATCATAGAATCTTAAACAGTTTGGGTTAGAAAGTGACCTTGAAGATCATCTAGTTCCAATCCCCCTGCCATAGGCAGGGACACCTTCAACCTGACCAGGTTGCTCAGAGCCCCATCCAACCTGGCCTTGATACCTTCCAGGATGGGGCACTCACAACTTCCTTGGGCAACCTGTTTCAGTGTCTCACCATGCTCACAGTAAATAATTTTTACCCTAATATCTAATTTAAACTTACTCTAAGTTTGAACCCTTTCCCTCTTGTCCTGTTACTACACACACTTGTAAATAATCTTGTCCCATTTCTCCTGTAAGTTTCCTTCAGGTGTTGGAAGGCCATACACAGGTCACCCAAAGAGCTGTGTCTTTTCCAATCTGAACAATCCGAATTCTCTCAGCTTTCCTCACAGGAGGTGTGCTCCATCCCTCTGATCAACTTGGTGGCCATTGCCTGCACTCACTCCAACAGGTTGATGTCCTTCCTGTGCTGGGGACTCCAGGGCTAGAGGTAGTACTCCAGGGATGTCTCACCAGAGCAGAGCAGGGGAGGCAGAATTACCTCCCTCTGTCTGTTGACCATGCTGCTCTTGATGCAGTCCAGGGTACAATTGACTTTCTGAGATGAAAGGACACATTGCCAACTCATGTTCAGCCTCTCATTCATTGACATCCCCAAGTCCTTCTCAGCAGAGCTTCTTTCAATCTGTTCAACCCCCTCTATTGATAATGGGGGTTGCCCCAACCCATCTGTAGCACCTTGCACCTGGCCTTTTTGAACTGCATAAAATTACCATGGGCCCATTTCTTGAGTCCATCTAGGTCCCTCTGGATGACATCCTGCCCTTCACGTGTGTCAACAGCACCACTCAGCTTGGTGTCACCTGCTAATTTGCTGAGGGTGCATTCTGTCTGTGTCATTAATGAAGGTATTAGATAACACTGGTCCCAATACAGGCTCTTGGGGGACACCACTTGTCACTGATGTCCATTGGGACTCTGAGCCATTGACCACTATGCTCTGGATACAATTATCCAAACAATTTCTAACTCAACTAGCAGTCCACGTTCAAATCCATCATTCTTCATATTGGAGAGAAAGATGTAATAGAGGACTGCATCAAAGCCTTTACAGAAGTCCAGCTAAATGACATCTGTAGCTCTTCCCTTATCTACTGATGTAGTTTCTCCATCATAGAAAGCCACTAGGTTTGTCAGAGAAGGCTTGCTTGTTGAAGCCGTGCTGGCTGTCTCAAACCTGTAGTTTGAGCAAACTACTGTATATGCGTGAAACAGGTACTGCTGAAAGCAAGTTGCTTTATGCAAGTGTCCACATACAATGTTTATTTTATGGCTGCTATTTCCCTCTGAGGACATTAAAGTGAGTCTTTCCAATTATGCTTTTAAAGAAGTTGAGAAACTGTTGGTAGTCTCTGCTTTCAAGCCACTGTGGCATTGATGTTATGCAGATGATCTCACAGAGGTTTACCAACCAATTTTCATAGAAAGACTTAGGAAAACAGATCATAACTGACTGTCTTTTTAGGAGTGCGATAATATTTGACTTTAACTTGTGATGTGTTGAAAGCAAAAAAATGAGAATAAGGAATGAATACCAATGAGAAATACTTAACAGTCTTGGAAAGCCAGATTGTTCAGAGCTATAAATGGTCACTAGCAATTATTGGCATTAGTAAGGAACAGTTATTAGTAAGAAGGCAGATAGGTTGGGCTAAACTTTCCTTTGAGTACATACTGGGTACTAAAAAATTAAAATAGTTAGAATATGCTGAGCATCATAATCTGAAAGACAAGCTTTTATCAAACCTTGGGAAAAAAAAAAATTGTTCCATAAGGTAAGTAACAAATTAACTATGCATGATCTATTCCAGAAAATGGAATATGTAAAATATATGTATAAAAGACTAGTATTTACAGCACAGTACAAAGCATCTATTTTTTGGTCACACTGTAATAATAGCCTCTAACTTCTTGTGATAGCATTCACAAATATATTTCATATGGACAGTTCTTATATGCAAATTTTCTGTGTGTAAAATAGGTTACCCATAGGTAGAATTGACACTCTATATATTTTATCATTCATAAATGTCATTAAGTTGAAAAATATTTTTTTAATGAACAAGTTTAAGAGTTGTGCCTTTTAAAAGGGTAAAACTTAGTTTCTGGAGTTTTGTTTTGTTGGTTTTTTTTTTTTTTAATGTACATGAAAAATAAAAGTAAAAAATATATAGCTACTTTGTGTCCTGGTTTTTGCCAGGTCGGGTTTATTTTTTTGCAGTAGTCTTGAGAAGGTGTGGCTAAGGCCTGGTTGTTATTCCATATCACCTCACTTCATTGCTGGTCGTGGGGGAAAAGGGACTCTGGTTCCTTCCAGTCAAGAAAATGTGATTGATGGAGTAGTATTTGTTTCTTGTCCATGGCTTTACATGAAAATACTTTCTTTTTCTTACACCTTTTTTTTTTTTTATTAATATTATTGTTGTTACTGTTTGTTTTCTTATCTCACTACTGTTTCCAGTAAATTGGTCTTATCTCAACCTGTGATCTTTGCCTTTTTTACCTCCAGCTGGAGGAGTGGGAAGTAGAAGCAGGGCAAATTAGTCTCAGACTTGTTTTTGAAAGAAACTAGTTGTATATGGATTGCTGCTTTTTGAAATCTATGCAACAATTTCAAATACAAGTGGAAATGATGATACAGTTCAGATGAAAACACGGAAGTAATATAAAATATATTAAAAATTCTAGCTAGAGACTGAATAACTGGACAAGTAGGCAGAATTCACCTCTAGAAGTGTATAAGCAACAAAACCACTTAGGAGAGAGCTCCGTGTGATTGCAGAGTGGACAAATGTGATACACTGGAGACGTGAAAAGACAGAGCAAGCCAGAGCAGAATTGCTACCACTGACAGATCAAGGGCTTGATTCATTGCATATGGCCGAAAACATAGGCCATATTTTCACTGACTGTCATTGCTGCTCAGGGAGAGATTAAATTGCTGGAACATATGGTCATTTCAGGTGCAGGTCTCTTATGTAGAAATTTGTGCATGGTTATTGAATTCTGAGGAGAAATTATTGAAAATGGAAGAAGCCAAATATAACAGCTTATGGGCTGGATGTGATAGCTACACTGGCTCCCCACCAGATACCTTACCAACGAGAAATTAAATTATTTCAGTAATGGTTTGTCAAAGTAGTGAACGCATAGTGTGGTGCATAAAGCAAAAAGATGACAGTAATCAAGGTTCACCAGTTTTAATTAAAGTGAGGAAAAAGCAAATATCCACTTGACAAAGGGCATACTTTGGAAATCAGAGGAAGCAATTTGTCAAGCCAACAAGACAGAAAACAATGAAAGGATTCATAGAAAAATCTTAGAATGTTTATTATCTGATATTTTTTAATTCTGGCAAAGACAGTGTTTAGAAGGCAAGGCTTCACATCAGTTTTTTGAATAAACACTTCAAACATGAGGTCAGAGAGCAGAAGAGAACCACAGAAGCAGAAGTGCCCGTGAGGAAGTTTTGGGTTGTGTTTTTGATGAAAAAATAAATTATCCCTGTATATTCCTTGGCAGTTACTTAGAAATGGAATAAATTTTGGGTTTCTGTTGCAAACTTACCTGATGTGAGAACATTAAAAATTTCAATAATGAAACTTTTGGGAATTTCATAGTTTTTAGGTTCTCTGGAAAATGTATAATAAAGCATCCCAGAGATGCAAAGACTTTTAGAAAGCTGCATTGGTAAATAGATAGAGAAAAATTGGAAAATCTTCTAACTAGTTTAGGAAGCTAACCTTCCTGAAGGTGAAGTCAGAACAGAAAGGAGAAGAATGACGTAAGAATGACAAAAATTCCAGTACTAAACATTGCTAATTAAATTAAAAGAAACAGACCATTTTCTTCAGACATAATATAAAAACTCAGGAAGGAAAGTGGAAGTGGGTACAATGTCTTGTGAAAACTAAATCTATTGTGGCTCAAAAACTGAACCTATAATTTGCTTAATTTTCTTCTAAGGATTATAGCTAAAAACCAAACCAAGAAAGATAAAAATGAAGACGTCTATACAGAATTCTATGTTTCCAGAGATAAACGGAAAGGAATATCTAGCTTAGACCACATTATCTGTTATCTCAGAGGCACTGCTACCATCACTGGTGGGGTCAGCTTTGGCCACCACTGGCTCTGTCTTGGATCTTGCTTGTATTGTCTCTGTCCCATGTGGTGGCAGCTTCTGACAAGTTTTTACAGAAGCCACCCCTGAAGCTCCCCACTACCCAAACCTTGCCACACAAAGTTAATAAAAAGGCTGATAATTTATTAGATATTTAGAAAGTATATATGAGGAACAATGTTGAACTGGGAATCAAATTATGATACATTGTCATCCCTGATATTTATATGCTATGAAATCATATGGCAAAAATATTCCTAAGTACGTAGCATGTTCCTCCCTTTATACTATGGCATGTAGTGGTTATTTAAACTCATATGACACTTGAGCTCCTATTAATGATAAAATCTTCTTCGGTTTCTTCCTCTCAGCACTCTGCTTGGAAGGCAGTTCCAGAACCTTACTAGTTTAATATTAAAAACGTTCTTGCAATTATGAGACTAAATGCATTCATGGTCTGTCTGTATAAAGTGATTCATGATATAACAATCACTTTTTGAGTGCCTACTTTATGCTACCTGATTTTTCAAGATGACACATACAAACTTAATGATGTATAATAAGTGTAGTCTAAAAGATGAGCACTAAAGATTAATTATAGACTGTATTGAGTGGTCAGTCTCTTTCTTTGCTAACTTACTGTTAGATATATCAAGAAATTAATTGAAAAAGATTGTTTCCTGAATGCAACAGTACTAAAAGTAAGCACTCAAAGAAGGATTCAGCCAAGGGTAAACTCTCTAAATACTCTTTATGTTGTTGCTCTTTCATTCTGAGGGGAAAAAAAAGTATTCTGGCTTATAACAAATAAACCAAAATTTTTTTTTTTAATATTCACTGTGCCTCCCTTTCAAAGTTATAGTGTCAACTTGCAAATCTTAGTGATTCTGTAATCAATCCTGAAAATGCTGAGCTATGTTTGTTTAGGTTATTTTGGATTTTTTTTTGTTTGGTTGGTTGTTTTTTGTGGTTTTTTTTTTCCTCTAAATTAGTACCCAATGACAGTAGTTTGGTTGAATTACAATGAGAGAGAGAGCGAGAGCGAGAGAGAGAGCACAATCTTATTTTAAACTGCACATTTTATATAAATGATACACAATATCATTACATACCAAAACAAATGCATAAGCTCAATGAATCAGTTAAAATGTAATAATAATAATTTTAAAAAATCATGGGCTAATCTAATGTAATATTGCCTGTCCACTAGAATATATACTTTGTAATTCTACAGATATGTTTCAATTGCCTCTAGTTCTGAGTGTTTTGATATTCCATGACCCAGGGAAAGATGAAACTAACAATCTGCATCCATTCATAGTACATTGAGTTCTGGTTTTATTAAGGAATAAGATAAGGACAGTTAAAAAAATCGAATCTTCAAAAAGTTTAAATTGACACTTTGGCTATTGACTGAGGTTATATTAGGACACCACTGTTCTTTTGAAGCTGTTTTGAAATAGAATAATTGTTGTCAAGATCTGCTTGCAAAGGGCAGGAATTAGGTTCAACAAGAAGTTGCTGATGTTATTTATTTCACAGATTCTTTTTTGCATTTCATAATGTTTGAACAAGAGGTTTTACAACAGAATCAGAGCAGTTTATTCAGTCATTTTCTGAGTTAGAAGAGCCCCACAAGAATCATAGAGTCCAATGCTTAACCCTTCAAAGGACCATTCTGAAGAGTCATACCATATGCCCAAGAGTGTTGTCCAAACACTCGAACTCTGTCAGGGTTGCTGCTGTGACCACTTCCCTGGAGAGCCTGTTCCAGTGCCCAACCATCATCTGGGTGGATAATCTTTTTCTTATATATGAACTAACACCACCACCCCACCACCCCCTCCCCCAACCTGAAACAACTTCAGGCCATTTCTTCAGGTCCTGTCACTGGTCACAACAGAGAAGAGATCAGTGACTGCCCCTCTTCTTTCCTGCAATTTTGTGTAATTTTATGCAATTCTAGAACTCATAGAATAATACAAGTGTAGAATGACAGGGATAGGGGCATTTTCCACTAGACCAAGTTACTCAAAGTCCCATCCAACCTGACCTTGAACACTTCCAGTGATGGGCATCTACATTTCTCTGGACAACCTGTTCCAGAGCCTCACCACCTGCACAGTAAAGAATTTCTTCCTAATATCTCACTTGAACCCATCCTCTTTCAGATTAAAGACATTCCCCCTTGTCCCAGCACTACAATTCCTTTTAAAAATTCCCCTCTAGGCTGGCTTTCTGGGCTGCAGTTGCACATAGTATGGATCATGTAGAGTTTCTTATTCATCAACATACCCAAGCTGTCCTGAGGGCTGCTTTCAATCTTTTCTCTGCACAGCCTGCATTTGTGTTTGGGATTGCCAGCAGACACGTTTAGGACCTTAAAGCTCCTCACTACCGTAAGAATCTTGAACTCCATCATTTCATAGTCACTGCAGGCCCAGGCTACCTTTAATCTTTACATTCTCTCCTGCATGTGAGAACTAAGTCCAACATAGCACCTCTCCTCGGTTGGCCCTCTATTGCTTGGAGAAGGAATTTATCACAAACTCATTTCAGCAACCTCCTGGATTGCTTATACCCTGCTGTGTTGTTCCTCCAACAGACAATGGAGTGGTTGAAGCTCTCTATGAGGACCAGGACTTGTGAACATGAGGGAGCTTCTATCTGTCTACAGAGGGGCTCATCTCTTTGGATCTTTCTGGTTGGGTGACCCGTAGCAGATCCCCAGTATAATGTCAGCCTGTCCCTGCTTTCCCTTTAGTCCTGACCCATAAGCTCTCAGCCGTCTTGTCATACATCCCTAGAAGGAGCTCCACACTCCAGCTGGTCACTGACATAGAGGGCCAACCCCCCATCTTGTCTTTCTGAAGAAGCCTGTATCCGTTCATTCCAACATTTTAGTCATAGGAGAGATTCTACCATATTTCTGATTGTAGCCCTGCAGGCATGCACACACCTCTAATTCCTGATGTTTTTTTCTCCATGCTATGTGTGCATATGTAGAGCCATTTAAGCTGGGCTTCTCCCAGTGCAGACGACTTACTGGCTGGAGTTGCTAGAATTCCTTTGTGCTGCTCTCCTGCTGACCTGAAATCTCTCTCCAGTCTCTTGGCATGTCTTACTAGTCCTGACATCAAACTGGTAGAAGAGGAATAGGCTGAGGTTCCCCTCCTCTGGCAACTGTAGTTTAGTGCCCTTTCCACCAGCTTTAAAAATTCACACATCTCTTGTAACAACCAAATGGAAAAATCAGGTAGTGAAATGAAAGGCTTACAAATGCCCATTATTTAAATCAATGACTGACATTTTTTTCCTGTTTCACAAAATGATACTGAAGAAGACATTTCATGAAGTGTCTGAAAAGGTAATAATTTACATAAGAACTACTTTTCTGTATATACAGATTGAGAATTACATATTGGGCCATGTTCCTCTACGAGAAAAAAAATATCCAGAGTAAACCTTAGAGGTGAAAAGGTTAGCTTGTTTTGTAGTAATTGCTGGACACAGATACTGGACATGCTGGAAACACCTCTTTAGGACGTGGTCAGTGGTCCTGCATATAATGTAGATAAGTAGTTTTGTTGGAGTTATTAACAAAGAAGTGTTTTTATTATTGGAAATAAGCAAAAAGTAATGGAAATAGACCTGAGAAAATCTTGCAAAATATGGTAACTGTTTATTTTTTAAAGAAATATTATGAATGTTGTGTCTCAGCTTTATTGAGTAGTCAGCTGATCTGTACTCAAAATTTTAAAAATAACCCAAAGGTTTCTAAATGTCTGACATGATGCAACCAATATATACTCAAAGTGAGTGTACAGATGCAACCTTATCACTTTTTTGTATCTTCATATGCATAAAAAAGAAACACAAACCCCCTTCTCAACTTAATTTAAAGACATTTAAAGTATTTTCCAGATTTTAACCTTGCTATTGAAATTTTTATTCTTTTTCTTGCAATAATTTGCACTTTGTTTTTATTCCATTAAGCTGTAAACTTGATTCCTATGCCAAATCTTATGCCTCCGAATAAATGTGAGATTCAGCTTTGGCATCTCTACTGGACAGTGTACAAAGGTTTATAGCATTATCACCAGCAGTCAAGGTCTTCACACAGCTGCTATTTCAAATACTTGTTGTTTTAACCTGCACTTTTTAAGTGTTTCTAAATCTAATATAGAACAGAGTCATTCTCTGTTGATCTCCATTAATCCTGACATACTTGGACAGGCAAACTTAATTTCATTACATTGGAATGCCAGATGGCAAAAACCCATCTGATCTTAACTCTGGCCTTTCATAAAGTACAGTAAAGTGAGACTATAGTTTATGAAATCACTTTGTAAATTTAAAAACAAAAACAAAACCACCTGAAATCTGATCTGATGTTAAAATCAGAAAAGTTTATTTTTGGAAATACTGAAAATTTGTCAATTTGGAAGTAGAGTATTTCCAAGTTATGAAAAAAAAAAATTCCATTCTTTGAAAACTATAGTATACTTCAAAAAGTATATATTCTTACCTAGGTAGAATTTTCTGTAATAGCATAGAGAAATAGCGGTGTTTGAATGTAAATTTTCATAGGTAACACACAAAATATATCTGTAAGTATATTCTCTATCTATCCTATAAATGTAGTGTTAGTCCATCCTTATTGTGGTCTCTGGAACAGTCATAATCCACCTGAGTAACCTTTGTTTATCTTTCCCAGGCTAACAGACCCACCCAGACTGGGACCTAGAAGCATTTCACTATCAACTGCAACTTAGTGGGCCACTAGTCCTGTGAAACCTTTGTGACATTCTCACAGTCTGTTCAATTCATATAGATTGTTCTGGAGAACATTGTCACAATGTGTCTGGTGATTAATGCCTTCTATTACATGATGAAAAAGGTTTTTGATGGGAAAATTAGACTCTGGGATGACAGGGATCACACAATTAAATTTGCTTTATTCTCCAAGTTAAATCACTTCTATATTTAGGATTTTTGTTTTGTTTTGTTTTGTTTTTTAACTTTAATTGGAACAAAATTATTGTGAACCAGAATCAAGTGTGCATATATGTACACGTATCCATACATATATGTAGTTCACATTCATTTTTCTTTTTCATTCCTGCATACCCACTATTCACAAGTATTGTGTGAGAGGCAAATGTAAATGTAGAACGAAATATTTTCTATTTTATTTCCTTTTCTAGTGGTAGTCGTACTATGCCTGAAGTCAACAGTATTATGCAGTGCTTGTTTCATGTGACCTGAAAGATCAAATTTTCACAAATTCCAGCAATAGTTTGATGTATTGATAAGTTAGTTAAGGAAAAGGGAGGAGGCAAAGGGCACTGTACTAGGGTGCAAAGTTCAGACAGACCAAATATTAAATAGAACAGAACTACAGTCAGGTATATAAACACCAAATAGCTGTAGCTTCTCATCTATTCTTCCTCCCTTAGAGATATCTATATTTCATTCAACAACATGCCACATCTCTACATCTGTTTTTCAGAAGTGTTCAAAAATTCATATGGAGAGCAATTTTTCATGAGCATTGTCAGGCCTCTTGGATCCAGGCTACAGAGTATTGCATTTAATAAAATGTATCTGATTTACAGATTGGTGGTCATCAGCAAGCAACAAAACAAGAAACAATGAAACAAAACATAAAACCAGTAAAAGAACAACAACATCAAAAAAAAAAAAAGTAGAAGCATAATGAACGAACAACTGGTATTTCACTGTAGTACACCTAACTCTTACAGTTCTCTCCAACAAAGTACACTTTCCATATTGAAATGTTCCCACACCTAAAAAAAAAAAAACAGCCTGGAATTTTATAAGTAGAAAATCTGATATAAAAATCTATTGTTAAATCGAGCCCCATAGTGAAAAATTCAGTCCCGTTCCAATCCCTTTTTTATCTTCATGGTCTTTTGCTCAACTTGCTCCAGTATGTCCTTGACTCTCTTGTACTTGGGTACCCTGAACTGGACACAACATTCCAGTACTGAGTATGAGTGTGAATAGAGAGTAAGGACTACTTCTCTTCATCTGTTGGCAACTCTCCTCCTACTGAAACCATAGATGCTGTCAATCTTCTTATCTGCAAGGCTAAATTCCTATCCCATGATCACCTTATTAAAGACCAGACTAGGTCATTTCTGCAAAGTTGATTTCTAGGCGGTAAGGTCTCCAGCCTGTAGTAATGCATGAGTTATTTCTCACCAGGTGACAGACTTAGTATTTCCCTTTGCTGAACTGTTGGTTCATTTTTCCAGCTCATTGAATAGCAGTACACCCATCTGGTACATCAGCCACTGCTTTTAGTTTCTTATCTTCTGAAAATTTGCTCACTCTATCCCAGAACTCAGGTCATTAATGAAGAGGTTAAGTAATAATGGACCCAATATTGACTCCCGAGGTATTCAACTAATCACAGGCTGCCAGCTAGATTTTGTGCCACTGATCACTACCCTCTAACTATGGCAGTTCAGCCAATTTCAGTCCACTTTCCTGTCCCCTTATACAGCTTATACTTCATCAGCCCATCTATGATGAGATGGTTTCTTTACCAAAGTCAATATAAAAATACCTTTAAACAAATTAATCCATTTCTCTCCTCACATCCACCAAGCTAGTAATTTCATCATGGAAGGTTATCAAGCTGCTCAGGCTTGATTGCCCCTTTGTAAACCCACGTTTATTTTTTCCAATAACTATCATGTCCTTTGTGTGTCTAGAAATATTTTCCAGGTTTATTTGCTCTATCACCTATTCAAGGACTTAAGTGAGGCCAACTCACTTAAAATAGGAATAACATTTGCTTTCTTCTAGTCCTTAGGAACCTCACCCAAACACCGCGGCCTTTTGCAAAGATAATTGAGAGCAGCCTTCAATGACATCAGTCAGCTCCCTCAGCTTTTATGGGTGAATCCCAAGTGGAATTAATTTCCTTGCAAACATAGCTAAAAATAAATATAGCAAATACATTTTATCAGTGTGTCACAAAATGAAGCTAAACATTTAATACAACAGACTCTGGACTGAAATATTTTCTTACTTCTTCATTAAACAGTATTCAATCTCAATAGTTTAAATCCAATTGTGTATTTGCACTGCAGAACAAAACCAGAGCTCAAAGTTGCTGTGATTTCCTAGCAAAGAGGAAATTATTGAAATTGTATAGGCTTTAGAAAAATGGTGATTTGATAAAGGGTTTTTTTATTTGTTTGCTTGTGAATATTAACTGAATGACCATCTTTTTTTCTCTCACTACCTCAAAGATTTCAGGTGCTGTGATCAGTGTGCTGTGATAGTTAACTCTGAGACTGGCTTTTCGGGTGACCCCTCCCCAGCCCTCTGCTTGCAGCCAACAGCGAAGACCCTTGCATTTCAATTTTACATGTGATCCATTTGACCACTGGCTGCTTATGGCTTCCAGCAGTAAAGGTGCTGTTTATTCAGCTCTTGCAGCAGGAAAATTTACAGTGGAGTACAGCAAACTGGGATCTGTGTGTCTGCTCTCACAAAATGGTACTTGCCTTTTGATGCTGAAGCAGTGTTGTTGCCATTGGCAACCACAGCCTGCTATTAACATGCAGCCATTATGTTGCAGAAGTATTGAACACCAGATGAAAGTGCTGTTTGGTGGTAATTTGTAAACAATGCATAGCATGAGCATCAACAAGGAAGATTTTCTAGGAGGAAAGAAGGATTTAGGTGTCAAAATCATTGTAGACTTTGTCAGGCTTAACTTATCAGACATAAAGGCACACATATAGCAAAACATTTTATTAACATTATAGATTATGTAGAATTTTTACAAATTTGGAAAGTATTCAACATCCAAACTTAATTTTATCATTTAACTTTGGACTAATTAAACACCAACAAAATTATATCAAACAACTGTTATGAAATGTTTATTAATAATTCTCCTGGTACAGGTAGTCACATCATAACTGAATGTCAACTCATCATTAGGGACTGGAAAAAAGTAATTTTCCTAATAGAGAAATTAACTAAAATGCCACAGAGTGTTGTTGGGATTTTTTAACTGATCATTTTGAAGTCACCAATTGTACAAAACAGCCTCCACAACATAGAGAAAAGTTGATAAATTTGACAGTAACAACATCTCATAAACTGCGTTTTGATTTGGGGCAACTAACTTTTAATTGGTGGTAACAGACAGAATTCTAAACTTCTAATAAAATGCATGTTTGAAAGTTACTTCAACCACTGTGAGAATGATAGAATGGCCAAATGGCAACGAGACATCTAAACCACTCCAAATATTGGCTGACAACTAAACATAGCAAAACATTTTTCTATATTTCAATAATTGAAAAAAAAAAGTAGGACTGGATTAATTATATGTTTTCTTCTACTGATCAGTTTACTTGTGTTTCTGGGGGTTTTTTTGTAATATTTTTATGTTTCTAAGCAGATTATGTGAGATAAAGATCAGCCCTAAGGGCTCCACTAGACACAATTATGAAATATTAAACATCTGGGGTCAAAAGTATCAACTGTTGCAAAATGTTGCTCTATTTACTTCAGTGGACTTTATTTTTACCTAGTGTGGAAATAAAATACATGAATACAACTCCTTCTGTCCTTAGGTGAACAGGGGCTTTTAGGAAGCTAAGTTATTCTCTACAATTCCTCTTTCTTCCGTATTTGCCAGACTTCTGCTAATACTCACTCAGGGCTTGTGATTGAATCCTATTAGAAATTACAGGAATAGGTTCAAGAGGACATAGCTAAGATGTCACATAAATGAACTTTCTATTTGTGTCTAACTTCCAAAGCTTTATCCAGTGAGGTCTGAACTGAAAGTTTCAGAGTAGGCAATGTACCAGCTTTGTGATATTGTCTGTCCTGTACTCACTCCTCAGCATATGTCTTGAGCTGCATGTGATCACCAAAGTCAGCCCATCTATCAGTGGTGTGGGGATATTTCTTCATTACTATCTGATGACTCTTAGCCTTCAGGATTTCTATGAAATTTGTCACATCCTTTACAAATACTGCTGTTATTTCATCATCTTGCCTATGTAGCTGGTCACTACAAGTTGGAATTTTGACACATTCTTCTAATGAGTTCATGGTTGCAGAATACTGTAGGTCATCTAAGCACATCCTTCCAAATTTCCCAAATAAATGCAGTGCATTTCTCACAGTAGCAGGCATATATCATGGCAATGTTGGCCATGTGGCATGACTGTTTTACTTTGCAGATCAAATTTGGAGATGAGACCCTGGGATCTGTGCACAGGATATGTAATTCTGTCCCAGTTCTGGCCTTTGCACTCAGTCCTTCTCTGAAGACTGTTTCCCTCAGTCAGAGGTAAAATCTCTGTCAAACTCTCTGCATGTGACCATCCCCCTCACAATCCAGGTAACAACAGGCCATACCTACTATCAGTGGTTGGTTCAGTTCAAGGCAATGTGGTCTAAGAAAGGTGGAGAATTCCATGTTCTCCTACAGTTGAAAGAAATAATCTGAATCATTTAACTCTGGCACATAGCTCTTGGATAGGTCTGGTTTTCTAAGGCTTAGTTGGGTGAGTTTAGGTAAGTTAAACTTTCTGATTCAGATTATATGCTTGAGGGTTCCTATTTGAAGAATATTCTGCTGATTTTATTAAATCATATAATCATAGAACAGCTCAAAATATAAAGATTCATCTCATCCAATCTTTTGTGGAAAGGGAGTCTAGATAAGCTTATCTACCACTCTCTCCAATTACATCTTGAAAACCAGTGGTGAGAACTCTACCAGAAACCTGTTGAGGTAGAGACCAGAAGCTCCCAAGTCCAATGGTTAAAGATCTCTCTCTCTTCAGTGTTTGCCCCAAAACTGTGATAGTAGCCATGAGGTAGTACAGACATTAGTCATTTCTGGGTTGTTCATGAAAGAAAACACTTTAAAGCCTCTTCCAGGAATGTGTCTTATGAGATGGTTTCTCGATATGAATACTAAACAAAGTGTGTGTGTTCCTCAGGTAAAGATTCATGCAATCTATAGCTAAGATATATAAGAGAATCAGGTATCTGGCACTGGACTACTGAACTATGACTAAATGCATGTGCCTCATCTACAGTGGTGTTTAGATGTGTTGTGGAATCCTAATATAGGGTAGATGAACGACACCCAATGATACTGTGTTAATACAGCAGTCAGCCAACTGGGACATAGATAAAATGATTAAAAAATATTTTCTGCTGTAGAAACGCTAGTGCATACAAGACTGAGACTGTGATGTCTAAAACATTTATTTTTATCATTTATAATCTAATGAAAGCACAAAAAGGTGGATAAGGAGTATGGAGACTATACAAAATAATTTGAAATCTTACTAAAAGTAATGGTCTGAAAATATGAGAGTTAACAACTGACACATCAAAAGAGTCTCTGGCAGCAATCACAGTGACAGCTAAGAGGGAATAGATGTGAATTCCTCTGATCTGAACCTGAACTTCAAACTGTAACTTGTCATTAAAATCCTGGATGGCAGAAAAAGTTATGGATACTCTTGGCAGTCAAAGTGAGAACAACATTTGACTAAGTTATTATTGAATAAAATAATACTAGAATTAATCAGTAATATTAAAGATGTGAATAAATCCCAAAGAATAAATGAGGGATCACTAAATTGGAATCTGTTAGGAATTATATACACACCATTGAAAAGAGGAAACATATAAATTGATTTTGAAAAAAATGGACAACTGGAAGAGTTGACCATAATGCTCATATAAGAAGGTGTATGTTCTGAACTCTAGACATTGTAAAATTATAAAAGTCTATAGAGAAAGCTGGCGCAAAGTTAAAAAGGATTAGAGATGAAGAAAGGTATTGTTTAAGTTTTCAGCAGGTGTACAGTCATGAAAGTAGAAGATAAACCATGTAGTGATGACAGAGATAAATCCGTGAACTAATTCAGGGTCAAAAATAATACAAAGGTTAGAAAAATATCAAAGCTGACAGAATTATAACACCAAGGAAAAAAAATACGAAAGAATGAAACATGATTTACTTTATTCTTTGATACCAAAAAGTAATGATAATATATTTCTAGCTGAAACCAAAAATACCAAGTAAGAGCAGAGTTAAGCTCCAAAGGGACTAGCCTTTCATATTTGGAAAATTAAAGGAAAAATATATATCTCTGATTATGAAACTGTCATTATATTGCCTAGTTTCATGTTAGCCTGTTAGGGTCCTTAGCAAAGCTGTGCTTCTATAGTCTTTGAAATAAAAAATGAAAATCAAAATGAGATTGAAGCATGCATTTGCTAAAGTTTGTTGAAAAATGTTAAAGAAATAGAATATGATAACTCATTCTTTTTGATAAATTATTTTTTAGGCAGAAGAATTGCATTAGGTTTCATGTATCTGGACTTCAATAGAAACTGTACCAGATGGAAATTATAAGCCAATGTGAAGAAAATGAAGATTTGTTCTAGGACAGTAGGTTATGTAAAGAACTGTTTGAGATCTTTTTGTCAATGTCTAATGACAGAGAGGAAACTATCAGAATTAAATCAAGTTAAGTTTAGAATACTTGAAGAACAAGAAGATGGACATCTATTATTCAATGCTTTTATATTTGGGTTTTTTAATTATTTTTGTTTTTACTGAATTATATCTGTTGACAAATTTAAGTTGAGAAACTATTGTGAAAACAGAGGACTGATTAAATATGAATAATCATGAGGAGTAAATAAGATTAAATTTAAAAGCATGAACTCAAAATTATATGAAGATTTGAGTTCACTTATAAATTATATTTTCAATTGAAAATAAAGAAGATGAGAAAAATACTCAAACTACCCATCTCTTAGTACAGAGTGAAATTTAGTTCAACTGTTGGATGATTACATTTTAGACATTTACAACACGGTTAATCATCCCAAACTCATTTTGCAGTCAACAAAAAGAAATAGGCACTTTTAGGAAGTGAGTACTGCTAACACTTTTAGATATCTTCCTTGAGATGAGATGAATTGTGCCCTGAGACTCGT
>JAWWEW010000001.1:58454588-58470698 GCA_035583185.1 Anabacerthia variegaticeps
GGGATGGGATGGGATGGGATGGGATGGGATGGGATGGGATAAAAAAGAGTGATACAAGAGAAGGCAAAGAGAATAATCTTCAGACAGTAGTTGGGAAGACTTCCCAGAATGTATTGAAGAACAATTTTTCAAAGTGAAACATTGTGATGGACTCACTTCTCATCAGATCAGCAAAGTTTAAAAACAAATAAAGTTTTCTTTGCAACACAGGTATAAGGTATGAGATTTACTGCTATTGGAGGCAAGAAGCCAAAAACAACTGAAAACACTCATGAAAGAAATTAATTTGAAAATCAGTAAGTATAATGGGTAGATACAATGTCCAGCTGGATAAGTCACCTGTCCTTAAGGAACTAACAGCACATGGAAGTTTCACAAAAAAAACAAAAGAACTGTAAACAAAAGGTTAAGAATACTGATACTCCTTCACTGCTGCTCTTTAAAGGAACTGTTACTTGCATGTTAAGCCAGCTCTTAATCCACTCATGGATGCTATACCTGCCTTTCATCTTATCCCAAAACTTGTTTTCCATAGAAGAGCCAGGACTCCATCCTTACTTTCTGTTGAATACATTTGGTCATGTGATATGATCACTCAATGGAGATACCTTGAGAAAACAATGAACTCCAGTCCATCATTCCTTCAGCTTTTTTATTTCAGTCTTTATTCTCACAATATATCGCACCTGTTTTCCCTCTCTTGGTGTAGCTGCAACAATCTAATCTACATTTCTGTTTTACCATACCACTCAGTCTCTTCACACATACATGCAAACATGCATGTGTACAAACAGACAGAATTAAAAGCCCTTGCTTTCTATTATGTTTTTTCCTTCCTATGTTCTTACACCCTCTACTCCTTCCCACTAAAAAAAGCAGAAACAAATCAAGCAAAGAGCAGTACCATCAAGTTGTGTATAAAATGAACCTAAGTAACCATGTAATTATTCTGCTGCTCTTTATTGCTCTCCCTTATTGTGTCATCTTTCATATTGTAAGACTGTAGGCTCCTTGGGGAAGGGACCACATCATTTATTTTCTCTTTGAAGTACCTTCACCACCTCAGGCACTTTGCAAGTAACAAATAATAATAATAACCATTAATCAGGTAATGAGATCAGTAGAAAGCAGCAGTCACTGGCAATTAAAATCTTAGCAACAGTGGGCAGGTTCCTACTTCAGAATTTAGAAAGACTTTCTTTCTGCTCCTTTCTAATTAAGAAAACAACTTGATTTATCCAAGACAAAACACAGGATGTCTCAATTGCCTTTATTTGCCTACACCTTTTCATTTTTTTTTTTTTATTATTATTTTTTTTTGCCTTTAGACTGAGAGGATGAATGAGATCTACAATTCCTACATTTAAGCAGCTCATAGTTTAAAATATATATCTGCTTTCTGATCACTCCAAATAGCAAAGGTGATGAAATTGAAGTTCTTGGTTCAGTTGAGAGCACACTGAAATTGCTAGAGCTGAAGGTTTACATTACCAGAGGAGGTGATAGGATTTGATTTTGTCAGTTGCCATTGAAATCCAATGAGTTTTCAGCATCTAACTAGTACAACCAAGGATGACTGAATCCAAGATGACACAGCATTTCCCTGCAGCTGGTAGCAAGAGGTATTTTTATACTGCAGCTTGTCTTCAGTGTTGGAACCAGACAAATGAAAGCACTTTTGCTCCTTTTCTTTTTGAGTCCTTTGCTCACAATGGCATAAAAAATGTTTCCAATAGCATTTCTAAATGACCAGTCTATATTAAGATTTTTTTTATCCCAACTGGTAATGCCTAGACACATAGTCTATTTCTGCATAGTATCTATTAACATCTTACCCTATTTTGTCTATATCCGAAGCTCTCATATAATTGTTCTTTACAGTTTTAATTATAGCAAAACACCATTAATGTTCATGAAAGGCCTTTAATTTCAGTTCTAAGACTAGGAAAAATTTCCAGAATAAATAGAGGAAAGATGTTCTCTATTGCAACAAATAAAGTGTCTTAATCGAAAATATTGCTAAAGACACACTTTAGGCACAGATCGTTATGTAATTCTAGTGAATACATCAGTTTAGTCTCCAAACACTTTCTCTTTTCCTCAACCCATTTTTTTTCCTCCCCAGTTCACTCTTTCCTGAATAAATGAAAGGTTTGTTCTACTTAGCTTTATTGGCCTGTTGTCTTCCTCTTAACCTGTCTATTAATATTTTTAAGAATAAATATTCATACATATTAATATTCATATATCTGAATAAATCAGATACTGAAATACTGACATATCCCTATTTTTCTATATACCTTCATATCTAATAATTGACTCTAAACTAAGATCATTCCCCTTTTTAACCTTGTTTTATATGTCATCTCATAAAAGGCATATGTACATAACTTATATATATTTATATATCAACAGATAAAACCTAAATGGCATACATAAATAAATTCTGAAAACTCATTTCTCCAGAATGCCAAGGTTTATGGGAGATAAATAAAAAAAATAAAACAAAATGCGGGAGGTGGAGAGGATGTTAATAAGTGATTTTTTTTTTTTTTAACACAAATATTTATACACATATATAACACTTACCACAGAAATACAGATGTCTCACATGGTTTACTCTTACTTTCTATTCTTTTAGTCCAGTAAGTAATTTATAATTTGGATTATAACCTCTTGAGGACATAAGGCACGTCTTTTTTCTACTGTGAGATGCACAGCATATCTTTAGGGATTTGACACTAAACACCAATGTGGATGGTTTAATTTCTGTTCATATTTCACATGCTGCCCTGACGATTACTTCCCACAGCATGTAATTTGGAGCAAGATGTTATTTTCCCTGTCTTTAAAAATTTGCCAACACAGCTGTCAGAAGATGTGGTTAGAGCATGTGGTAGCACACTTGTGATACTTTAATTAATACAGAGTAGATAAAAGTAGCATCAAAGTCCTCTCTCAGGGATTTTTAAAAAACTTAAAATCACAATCTGCACATGCGAATCTTGAAGGGTATCCATTTTCCACCATGTGGTAGTGCCTGAGACATTCAATTTTACTGGTGTTACCCATTAGGCTATCTGGATAAGTATGCTTTCATTCTGCCCTGTTGTTATGCTTTGTGCGGAACGAAATGACAGAATCTTCCCACATTCACCTTTATAATCATTAGAACTCCTCCTCTCATCAATTCATGACAAAATATGTGCTAAGTGCAAAGAGGAGTGGTGGTGATGTGTTTTTTGTTGGTTTCTCTGGAGGAAGCAAGTGGATTGTGCATAGTTTATATATCCATAAACTAAGTGATAGATCTGTATTGGATGTAGCCTTATGAAAAGAATCAGCTAGGAAAAAGCATAGTTTTGCTCCAGTTATTTGAGAAGGATCACACTTTTGTCAATTGGTGATTATGGAAAAAGTGATGGAAAGAAATAAAAGCTCAGCAAATCCATTGCCTAAACTGTAACACTGAATTACTGTGTAACTCATACTATTGTGCTTGATATTTGCTGTTTGGCTTTTCTACCCCTGGACCCTAAGTAATTGTTATGACATATGCTGTGGTGTGTGCTGACACTCAGCTGCTAAAGACTCTCTATCCCCCACATTTTCACCTCAGTGCTGGGAGTGTGTTGTAACTCTTCTGTGACCAAGACTGATAACTGATAGTATTCTCACCTACTGGCTGCAGTATACACTTGCCCCTTTTTCCATTAACTCACATACCAAGTAGCTAAACCATAACACTATTTGAAAATACAGAATGTCTTTCCCTCTGCTGAACAAATGCTGGGTTGTTGTTTTGTTGTTTTTTTGTTTGTTTTTTTTTTTTTTATTTTGTTATGCCTCTTGAACTTGATATATTACAAAACTTCAGTAGCATTTGATTTACAGCATTACAGCCAAGACTCTTATTGCTAACATTAAACAATGCTGTTGGTAGGCAATGGTTTCCTATATTGCACTGCAACACTGCACCTTATGGTTGTGACAGATATTTTTCCTATGCTACTCAATGACCAGGCATATATTGAGCAAAACCAGTGTGCCAGGTTTTATAAATACATAACCGATGATTACATCTCCCTCCCAGCCTCATCTGCAGTCTCATGCCTTGCGGTTCACTGCCTTTAACCAGCATGTGTCTCTGATAATTGGTTTTCTTCTGGCATCATTTCTGGAGCTAGTGTTGAGTGGGAGTGTAGTGCAGACTGTTCTTGTCCTTTGATGTGGGAGGAGATACTGTGATTTCAGCCACCACCCCAGCATTTAGCTTCTAAGCTGCCCAAAGCCTTACTTTTCCCATAGTCTTTAAACAAGATTTATGTTCTGAGTTCATGACTGGCAGTTACTTTACTGCCTGTTGTGTTGCATGCACCAGTGCTACCAGGGATCTTGCACTCAGAACTGTGTGTGGAAGATAAGGTCACTTCTTGTGAGGCTTTCTTTGATCTCACAGATGCATCCAGGGGAGAAGGAGTCACTGTGGTGAAGAAAAGGGGAGGTGAGGAAATTTCCATTGGATTATAAATTGTTAGAAGAAGAATCTCAGTATTTGTCTTCTCTCTTGGCCAGCAAACTAATGGCTAAAGGAAATTTTGCCAAAATTTTGAAGAAGCTGATTTTCCTTACAGCAATGTACGGGAGTGTTTTTTGTACCTCTTTTAGTGCCTCTTTACTTGAAAAGAGTTTTGGCATTATCTTTAACACTCTTGACATTAGGGGCCTAATAATTCCTTGTTCACTAGAGTAATATTTGTCCTGCCAGCTCTGCAGTTGTTCTTATTCCTTTCATTTGAGTGTTTCATTTCAGATTTCATTTGGGTATTTTCTTTTCAAAGGTTGCTTCTGAATACTTGATCCTAACATACATTTATCAGATGATGTCTTCAGCCAAATGCCAGGGAATGAGGGATCTTTCAGCATCTTTACCACATCTTTTGTTTCAAAACTGCAACTTATATCAATGTGTGAAGATGACTGTGGGTAAAATTAGAGAAAATTGGGAAACTATATTCACATTACAACCGGAGTTATAACAGTACAGAAATTATAAGGTGAAATGCAGTTGCTACTTGCTGGAAGGAATGTGGTTGGCATGCATGAAATCTATTCCACAATGATTCTCTGCACAGAGCCTTCAACCTTAAGCACATGTTAAGAGGAATGAAAGGGAGGATGGAGCAGAGTGGACATACTGTGGCCAAGTTCTGTTGAAATCTTTGCAGGGAGTGGAACTTGATGGTGTCACGTAGCCAATAAACTGCACAGCATCTGTCAGTCAAGGAAGAGAGAAGAAGATGTCCTCCTAGTGAACCAGCAACTGTGGTTAAATAACTTTATCCAGGTGAACTTGGTTTACTATAATCTAGTTATAATACTAACACATATCTCCATCACAAAGTTACCTGCCTCCAAGGTACAACAATCCCTCATTGAGCATGCACTCTATATTTTAGTGACTGCATGTTTTAGAGTAAAGCAAGAGAATTTTACATGTATCAGTAACAAAAATATGTATGACTGGATTCACTCAAGCTCCTCTTAAATGTAAAGAAATCAGACAATTTGGAGAAAAGTCCATTACAGTTTCTGGTATTGGTTGGTGGGCTGAATCTGTCTTCTCCCCTGTAAGGGTGACTATTGGATCAGAACCATATTCTGTGTGTGCTGAATTATTATCTTGAGTTAGCTTTCATTGGTGATTAGAGCTTGTCTGTATATTGTTTCGAATATGTTTTGCAGTCAGATGTAATCACTGGCACTCTCTGAACCTAACCTTGTCACAATTTTCTATCAGTGTGTTTATTAATGAGGTGTGTTATTCCTTAAACTGTTTAGCGTGTGTATTTCAAGGGCAGTAGCAGTCAGCATCAGTAGATAACATACTCCACTAAAATTGGGGAGATCCAGGACTGAATCCCTCTTTAAAAGATTTGACTCCAACATGCTCTTGAGGTGTGCCCCTGAACAAGTTAGTCAAAATGCACTCCAATATAGCAGACCCTTCAGTGGAGTCCCCGTAATGGGATGGTGACAGACTGGTCAAGCACAAGGGTGCCAGCTTTCCTGGGGTGTTGATAGACTGATCAAACATAGAGGGTTCAAGGAAACATCACTTTCATGTAACAATCAGGAAGGTGAAAGTTACAGAATCTTCTTGATTTTTGTGTTCAGCTGCTGTCCTAAGATGAACCATAATCCCAGATGCCCTAAATACCCATCATGTAGCTATAGCTCATCTGGTAGGTCTTAGAATATGAGCTAGTGTAAGGTAACCTTAAAAATAACTTTACATCAATACAGATAGCAGCTTAACAAAGCATAACAAAAATGGTAGAAAATATATGAACAGATTGACTTTAGTCACAGTTGAGTAACTGTGACATGTTAGAAGAGTCATAAATGAGAAATGAGCCAGACAGAGATCAACAAATCAGCTCATTTATACAAAAGACAACTTAATATTTTAATAGAATAACAGGATTAAGCAAGTGATGTTTCTTATACACAAATTAAAATATCTTATAATGTCCAATTTTTTAATATGATCTTATATTGCCAATAAGATATTCATTGAGAGGTTATAGCAAGATTTTGTTTCCCTGCAGCAAACTTGTATTTATGCCAAAGTATCCATCTGTAGATGTCCTGAGAGCGTCACTGTAATACAGTGATAAACTCAGAGACTACTCCTCAGCTGCTGATAGATTTGGCAACATTAGGGCAGAGTCTTGCATGTTTGTCACCTTCACCTTGATAGTAGATGTCTCCAAGAAAACCATTTTGAACAAGTGTCTTCACTGCCTAGTTGTTCAGAAGGTTCAGTCACAGACACGTGACATCCAGGCTTTGCGTGAGCTTCCTTTTCAGGTTGTACTCACTTATTTCTGTTTTAATCCTGCAGCATGTTTCTTTCTGGGTTTACTAACTTTTAAAGAGCCTAGAGCTGCTGCTTATACTTACACTGTGCATAATGATCCTTCAGATAACAAGGTATATCTATTTTTCCACCTACAAAAGAATCAATGCATTTTTACTCTATACACAGTTGAAAAGTTTTACCTTTGGCTTCCATAAGTTTGTGATCTAGCTCTAAGTAAGCTTTGCTTAGGATTTTTAGAGTAGAGAAAAACATTTTTTTCTTTCATCTGAGACATCTCTGTTATGGATTAGTTAACACGCGTAGGGTAAGTTTAGGCAACAATTCACAGTGAAGTGCATAAAACTGTTGATCCAGTCATACTTCTAACATTAAGTGTCTCTAGTTGCTAAATAAGAGAGAAAGAGGAACTGATTCCTGGTCTTGGAGAAAAATGACACTGACTGATTTTGGGCTTCATCCTTAAGACTCACCCCTTTAAAACCGACTTATCCTAGAGGCATCTATGTGGCATACTCCAAAAGGGTGACAGGGAATAAGCTGTCATTCATTAATCAACATAAACATGCCCTTTAAGTCTCCTTTTTAATGTTGTGACCAGGAGGGAAGAACATTACAAGAATAACTTTATTGCTCTGCTTGCTGCTCCTTCTTGAAGGATCTCGGGCCAGTCTGGACAAACTTCCAACAGCTGTGTTTTGAGAAGAGAGCTGAGAAAGACATTTACAAGTGTTGAGAGTCTGTTTGTACCTGGAGTATTCATATTCCTTTAGACAACTCTGGCCCTTTGAACTGTTTTAACAGGGACAACATCTAGTAGAGGATTTTATCCTACCACTAAGAACTCAACCTGATAAAAGGTTCTTTTTGTTTCAGACAAGACACACTATATTTGCTGTGCTGAACTCCACTCCTGAAGGCCTGATTTTCTCAGAAATATAGGATGATGAGTTCTGAAGGATAATACCCTTAATTGTCATCTTTTGAGACTTCATGTTTGTTTGTTTGCTTGTTTTTATCTAAATTTCTCTTTTACTTAGAAAGCTACACTACCGTCTTCTGTGTTATCCTGATCTGCTTTGAACAGCCTCTCTTTAATTTCCCAGTGTGCTTCAGTTTAGTGCAAAGATCCTCCTACATGTTTTAGATTTGTTTACATTCTTGTATACACATAAGAGAGGCATGAATATTACTTAAGAATTCCCTTTAATTTATTCAGAGAAATAAATTTCTACAAGGTTCCATATAATGTCCTGAATATTTTTACATTATGTTTATGGAAATTTCTCTGTATATTTGTACATTCTTTGCCCTTTTCTGTCCCTCTGTCTAAGACTTTTTGTGTCCAAAGGTATTTATTAAATATCCTTTCTTCAAACTGTGCTCTAAAGTTGCCCTGAAAATAATATGACCATTCTTCTTGAAGCTAAATTTTATTAGGTATGTGGAAACAATCCTTACCTTTGCCCAAGATCTTAACTTACCTGAAATAAAGTTACCATTATGTTGAATAAAATGTCATCTGGTGATTAAAAAATTTAGATATGCATAAGGTGTTGTTAGTCTGAGTTGAAAAACTCATACAAAAGCCTCATGGGAAGTCATCCTTAAAAGTTAAATAGTTTGTACTAGAGAAAATATAAATATCTTTTTAATGTCTTGTGAACAGTGTGAAAATAACCTAATAGACCCTGTGGTACATGTGTGCTCTGTGGTAAAAAAGGAGCTGGCTGCTAATTTTTTTTTTTTTTCACGTTTCCACTAAATCTTTCATTGTAAAGGGACAAAGACAGAGGGTCACTTTTTATTAAGTCTGAAAATAATTAGGTGATGTAATAGAAACATTGTTAAATGTACTCTTAAATTAATGGTTTCAGCAGACATAGTTCTGTCTGTAGATAGGGAAATAAAAAACCACGTAGAGAGTATGTTTCTGAAATAAGTTTTCAGCCACCATAAATAGTAACAGTGTAATCAAAGAGAGATGGATTTTTTTCTACCAGCACCTAATAGATTTCCAATTTAAGCATGATTTTACTTTCATATAAATTATCCAACATATTAAGTGGGTTTTTATCATAAAATCAATATGATATTCTGAAAACTTCATTTTATTAGTCTACAGACAAAGTTACTTGAATGTTTCAGCACTATTTAACAATCAGCTATTTAGCCCTTAAATTTGAAATCAATCATTAAACATTCACTTTATTTCACTACAACTATTTGTAAACATTCTCCTCACTTTTCTTGTGTCTTCATTAGTACGCTGTCATCTTCATATTACTAGAATCACTCTATGGCATCAACAAGACCTTTCATAAGACTGCCACTGATAAATTGAACTATCAGGTAACTACTCAGGTAACTGATCACACTAAAATGAATCAATGATTAAAAACTGTTTAGAATAAAGGGGCACAAACATTGTGAACTACTTATCTCTGCTGCAATAAGGACTAAGTGTTGAGAGCTCAATCATGTAATTGAGATGAACTATCTTTTGAGACAATTGCTGTAAAATCTATCAATAACATCTGCCAGTAAACAGATGTAGGCAAAATTTGCAAATATTCCCCTAATATCCCATTTCAGACTGTTTGACATGTACAGTCTGGTTGAAGGAAAAGTATCTTCTTTCTTTGGCCTGTAAGCTTGTAATAAAGCTCTGGCAGCTACCATTATTCAAAGAAGTCATCCCGTAATGGCCAATGAAACCTCTTTCCTTGAGGATCTACGCCCTGTCTCCATAAATATTTTTATGGACAGATCCTTTGTCATTGCATTTGAAAGAAAACTTACTGCAGTCTTCTCTGGCTTCCTCTGTGCACCAAATCCACAATGTTTTCTCTCCATGTCACGTATCTGGCATATGTTGCACTAATCTGAGCTCTTTTCTTATGGGTGTCATAAGCCCTCCAACAGTATCCTGAGTTTCTTTTCGTGTTTGCTGCTAGTTGGGCAATTGAAAGCACAGTCTACATCTGGTTAAGAGCTACAGCTCTTGTGTCTGGCTAAATAGCAGAGTAGGTTAATTCCCAGATGTCCCTTAGGGAAGACATTAATACATTCTATATCCCTTACCCATCTCCTAGTTTTTCTCAAAAATTCATTGAAACATAATCCCTTTCAGATCTTTATTCCTTTGTGAAACTTGCTTGGAACTGCCCAGTTATAATAAACGTTTTTGCAAGAGAAACAGTACTAATTTGCATAGAAAAATGGTTTAAGAATAATATTCTAATGTAACTCTTTATCAGCATGGCAGTTAGCATAAACAGCTTATTTTCTGTGTAACAAAATGGAAAAGACTGTGGATTGGTTGAACAGAGCATGTCAGAGCCATTTCATGGCAGTGTATGAAGGTGACATTGGCACTACTTGATTACAAGCCAGCTGTTTTTTTCAAATGTTTAATTTTAATGGGAACTTTTCTTATAGGTGCACTCAAAAGTGACATGACCCCACACACAAGGAAGGTCAGGATGTAGGCAAACTCCTTTCTATTACATTCCAGAATAAAGAAGCCTGGGATCATAGACTGCACTTGAGATCCTACAGCCCCATGGGCGAGGCTTCCTGTTGGGACTATCTGGAGATTAGGGTAGCTGATCATAGCTAGGCTTCTCAAACGAAGATTTGGGAAGGGCTTTACCCATGCTTGCTACAAGCACACTGGTGGCTAAAATGGCCAATGCGAGATAGGCAAGTCCAATTGCAGGGTATCTGATACTGTCACTTTAAAAGAGGGTAAAGAAGGCAGAAACGCAAAGATTTCTTGTCCTACCCTCACTTGTATTAATATATTTTTATTAGCTATAAACATCCTCAGAATACCAAAGCTTTTTAACACCCAACATAGTCTGCATCCCACCTAGCAGGGACCTTTCACTAAGATAGATTCACTGGTTGAACAGGAACCTTGATACTCCAATGAAAACTACATTTAATAGTAAGAAAGACCTTTTTCCAACAAGTTCTCTTAACCGTTATATCGCTGCCAGCATCAGAAACAAGCTGGATTAGACTCTAACAGTTCCAAAAATGATATTTTAAAATAATTGTTATTAATGCAAAAGTGTGACAATTATTGTGGGTTTCATGGTGTCGGTGATAACGTTAGCTGCATGATTATGTTTAATGGATAACTCAAAAGACCCTAAAGTAGCCAGCATAAAACATACTCTACAGACACAAAAAAACCCCAAAGAAACTAGCACAAAACATATCATTCTAAGCAAACAATAACCTAAACCTGTCCGGTAACCTGTAGCACAGAGGAGAATTGCACACAAAACTCTCTGTGACACAAAGATAGCTGCTTCCCACTAACAAAACATGACAAAAGGAATTACACACCTTAAAGGAACACCACAACCAATATAAAGTCCCAACGTGTTACGAGATGTAAGGCCAGGTATAGTGTTTATGAAATAAAGATGTTAGCCAGGTAAAATTAGTAAGTAAAGGTAGCTATGGGGTAAAGATGGAAAGGTATAAGGCATAGAGTAAGAGGAAGGAAAGAGAAAACAGAGTAAATGACTGCTCACCCCTTCATTGTCCAAGGTGTGGGAGGAAAACAGGGCAGCTCGATGGTTACCCCCACAGAGATGGTGGTTCTTTTCCCCCGATTCTGCTTATGACCAATCTCTTTTTATACTTTGTTTTTCCTTAGGTAGTTTGAATAGCTATAGTCAATAATAGATCCTGGGGGATAGATGGATGACATAAGCTTAAAGGCTGGCTTCCTGTGCCTCCATAAGATATAGGAAGAAAGGCCATGTTATCTCCATAACACTCCATTCTCCACTGATCTTATCAACTGGGCTTGAGTGCTTTAAGGAAACTACTGGAGCCTCTTTGTCCTCTGACAATGATTTCTGGGAGCACCCTTCTAGGGGTGTTTCCCTTAACCCGTCAGGAGCTTATCCTGTCACCCCACAGACACCATTATCACTGAAAATGGATGAGATGTGCAACTATCACCATGTTTCCTCCCAGAAGGGTATGATACAGGATATCACATGAATCTTCTCTTTCCTTCAGTGCATGCTTATTTTCTCTGTCCTCAAAAATATTGCAAACAAAACATTTCACTTATTGCATTTTTTTCTATACAGTTTACACCTTAATTAGAAAAAAAATCCATTAAATTCTACAGATTCAAAGTTAGTATAGTCTGGAAAACACTTGTTTTGAAAATTATTACTCTGATGTGATGATGACTGCAAAACACTGTAATAGTTAAAAAGCTGGAGGGAAATTCTCAGGCTGCAGAAGTTAATGAGAGCTTTTCCACAGACTTCAATAAGGTCAAAATTTTACCTCCAGTACTCTGTGATCTTTGCTTATCACAGTCTTCATAACCATCCCATTGTGATCTGGTTCTCTTTCTTTTTTTGTAGTTTCCCATTTATTATAAAGGCCTGTTACATAGAAACATTGTGTTCAGAACACCTCACGTGTGTCTTGACTTTAAGGGGTGTTCTGGTTCTTGCCATGACAGGGTTAATTTTTTCAGTAGTTAAGAGGTTGTGCTGTATCACCTCATGTCTGTCATTTGCTGGGAACAGGGGAAGGGCTCACTTCAGGGTTTGGATAGTGTGGTGGAGGGAGCAGTGAGGTATTGTTAGGGATTTTCACCAGGTAAGCAACAACATTTCTTTTCTTGTACACTCTGTCATTAGTGTTATTGTGTTTATTTTCTTATTGCTCTTTCCAGTAAATTGTTCTTATCTCAACATATGATCTTTACCCTTTTTTGTATCTCCAATTCTCCTCCCCAGCCTGCCATGGAGGAGGAGGGAGTGACTGAGCAGCACATGGTTTGGGAGTGTTTCAGTGGTGTCATGTGAAAGGTGAGAGTTTAGATTTTTGTCTGTTGGTACCCCCAGGAAAGTCAAGCCCCTGGTGTCTGACAGTGTGTCAGTGCTTTGTAATTAGACCCTTTACCAACAGATTTACAAGTACTTTGACTACCCTTATAAGGAGGGACTCATCTGAGCAAAAACCCCTCAGCAGGTCCTGTCAAAGTGTTACCCACTGCTGGCAACTCACTTTAACACAGAATAACACTCTTTATTAATACAAATTGTGACAGGTTAATCAGGTTCAAAGGTTGTCAGTGATAGTTTCTAACAGTAAAATTATGTCTTAAAGTAATCTACTGATACATATATTAAGGAAGCAGAAGCTCTGATACAAAGCAATCTACTAATATGCCATGGGGTAAGAACAAAGCACAAAAAAAGTTCTAGTCCTAAAAGCAGCACTTAATGCACATGGAGTATATGGATCCAAAGTGTCCCTCTGGCAGAGGGAGAAGATGGACTCAGCCTGTTGACTGACCCCAGCAGTTTTGGTGGAGGTCTTCTCCCACTTTCCCCCTATCCCCAACTTACTTTTATAGTATTTTCTTTATGTTGGGTGGAGTTTGAGTGGCTCTGGTCATAAGTACCTTGTATTTCTGATTGGTGTAAAATTATCTCACTCTACTTAATGGGAAGGGAATGGTCTCAGTACCACAGCGTTCCCCCATTCTGCTAGGATTTGAATGGAGAGGGGTCACATAATCTCCACTTTGTTCCACACTCCATCTGTTCCTCTGAGCAGATGTTTATGGTTGTAAAGGGTAGCATGTCAACCTCAGTCTGTCCAGGGAGTTGCAGCTGCTTTTTACCCTAGAATTCTGAATCTCCTCCAGATTTAACCCTATCCATCATGTCACATTGCTAAACCACAGCAAGGTATCATACACAGCTGTAATACCAATATTTATTAAGATTTATGTAATATATATGCAATATTTATATATTAAATATTTTTGTTTAATTAATATATTTTTAATATGATCGTCCATTTAATATTTTTAAATAAGCTCTTTTGAAGCGACTTGGAAGTTGAAAAGACAATGATCTTCTGAACAGAAAGATATAGATGTAACACCTCTCCTATGAGGAAAGGCTGAGAGAATTGGGATTGTTCAAACTGGAAAAGAGAAGGTTTCAGGATAAACTACTTATGGTTTCTCAGTTATAGGAAAGATGGGGCAACACTATAAGATCATGTAGTGACAGGACAAGGGGGAATGTGTTCAAATTTAAAGAGAGTAGGTTTAGATTGGATAACTGGAAAAAAATCTTTACTGTGAGCATGGTGAGGCACTGGAAAAGGTTGCCCGGCAAAGCTGTGGATGCTCCATCCCAGGAAATATCACAGCCAGGTTGGATGGGGCTCTGAACAACCTGGTCTAGTTGAATGTGTCCCTGCTTGTGGCAGGGGAGTTGAAATTAGGTGATCTCCAAGATGCCCTTCCAAACCAAACCATTTGACAATTCTATGATTATTGGTTTTGCTAGGATTAGAGGATAGTTCCTGTAAGTGAAAGAAGAAAAAATGAGGGTTGCTGATTACTTCAGAGTTTATCTTATTCTCACATATTTCTTACATCATTCTTTGTCATGCAGAAACTCTCATGGATTTATAGCTTGCTGTTACGATTTTATAATTTAAGCAAATGTACAAAGACTGGACTGTAGCCTATGAACCACAGCATTGCATGGACACTATATTAGCTAATCCTTCCAACCTGCAAAATTATGATTTAGTTTTTTGGTAGTTTTTGTGTGTTTTTTGTTTGTTTGTTTGTTTGTTTGTTTTCTTTGCTTGTTTGGTTTGGGTTTTGAGTTGGGTGGGGTTTTTTTTTGTATCAGAGGTGATAATATCTGCTAGAAACGAGAAGGCTTTCAAATAATGAATCCTCTAATAATGTTCTCTGATGGATGGATGGTTCTGCTTCACACTGTGATGAAGTCTGTATAGATAGCGGACTGCTGTCCCTAGCTGCAGAGTAGTACTAGAGCCTCTATTTCTCTGTGATGCAAAATGTCAAACGGAGTAGGGTCAGTAAACCACCAAGCAAGTTAATTAGATGGTACTGGGACATAAATGCAGAACAATAATGAGCCACTGACATTGCTAAGAGTTATGATCTTGCCCTCCACTCTGTGGTAGAGTACTTTTAATTTCTGTTGGGGGTGGAAGGAACAGGGAAGTGAAAACCTTCTATGGACATTTTGTCCATAGAATAATATTGTTTTTGTCCTTTCCTGGCTTGATAAATAAGATTTTGAATGGAAACAGTTGGCTTACACACTGCACAATACTGGGTTGCTCTTCAAAATAACTTGAAACATAATTTGATGTGGACACTTCAAAAAAAATTGTAACTTTTCAAACACCTGCAAGCATAAGGATGAATGATGTCAGTGATTGAGAAATTTTCTGTTTGCCTTCTTATTCCTGTAAAACTAGCAACTTGTTCTAGTTGTATTCCTCTAATAAAGCTGTCTCTTTGCTACCTGTTAACTAGCCAAGTACTGAGATAGTACCTGATTTCTTTACCTACTTGTCTGCATTGCCATCTTTCTACATGTCGCTCTGCTCCAATTCTGTCTTTTGACATCCATTTTGCTGAACCCTCATGAACAAGGTCATTAGCCCTCACCACCTGTTCTCACTTTAGAAAAGGGAAAACTGACTTGCTGTTCAACTGAATTCTTTCAGCTGATACAGTGTTTTGGGTTTTTTTGTTGTTTTTCAATGCATTTAATGATGTTTTTGTCAAGTGACATTTAAATACTAGCAATAATAATGGAATCTCAACAAGGCAATTCCATTCACTTTGGTACTAACAGGATATTGTAAAGCTACTGACAGAGGCAAAAAAATGTGAAAACATAAAAGTCATTTTTGAGACAGGGAAAGAAACTGGAAACTAAGTCTTAGGGAAATGTCAGGAAGGGAGCAATAATCCTGCACTAGCAACACTGCAATAACTCCTGTGGCATCCCACACTTAAGGGAATAGGAGCACCCAAGATTTACAGATGCTTGTGTTTGAAAAGGAACAACAAAAGTCAAAGGGTTCACAAAAGACACATACAGAATTTTATCAGTAAATTATATACTTGGCATGGAAACTGGTATAGGTTAGTCTCTTACCTTCTAGTATAAGCACATGCTAGTGTGTTTTGAATAATGAACAAGGTAAAAGAGAAAGAAATTAGAGAGGGAGAAAGGAAGACAGGAAGACAGGGAGACAGAGAGACAGAGAGAAAGAAGGAAAGAAGGAAAGAAGGAAAGAAAGAAGGAAAGAAGGAAAGAAAGAAGGAAAGAAAGAAAGAAAGAAAGAAAGAAAGAAAGAAAGAAAGAAAGAAAGAAAGAAAG
>JAWWEW010000001.1:58483900-58496356 GCA_035583185.1 Anabacerthia variegaticeps
AGTTAATATGTGAGCAAGAAATCCCTTACTTGCTCTAAAATCCACACTAAAAATACATAAAAATTCTTAGGCATCAATTTAAAGATTACCTCTTTGTCAATTTGCAAATTTCTAAACAAAGTTTCGAATTTCCTTGACCCATCCTGTGAGTGATACCAGTATACATTCATATAATCATTATTCATCTCATTGTCTGAATATGTAGAGATGTATCAATTAAAAAAAAAAAAAAAAAAAAAAAAGCCATTTTCCCTTCTTTAATACCATTTTGCAACAGTGAATCGAATAATTTAATTGGAATATGAGCAAACTAAATGTCTGGTTTTAATTATTAAATGTGTTGCAGTTTCATTTAAAGAAGCATTTTATTTTTCTTACAAAACATTAATTATTCTCATTCAGAAAATTGATGGAAGACTACTATATTTTCATGTAAAAATAAATTGTATTACTTGCATGCAACAGGCATCCTGAATTGAGAGGTGAATCCTACTTGTTATCTAAATTCTTTGTCAGATCTTTTAGTCACCCAAATGAAGTCAGTTACAGTCCAGTGAAGTGAAGCCTAAAATATGCATAGAATACAGCTATCCAAACAGTATCAAAAATATGTAAAGTTATGTGACTTCTTATCATCAAAACATTAAATGCAATTTATGAAATGTGTGAGAAGCCTTAAATGTCTTCTTACTATCACTGATTCCATAAATATTTTTTAGCATATTATTCCTCATCCATATTTTAATTAGTTTACCTTTCTTCACATCCTTATATATCTACTTAGCTCTACTATTCGAACTTGGGAGAAGTGGAGCATAGATTCTGTTACTGAAGTACACCAATGTTTGGTATTATTCTGAATTTGAAAAAGACTTGAATATTCCTTCTAATTAAAGGTCAAAACCATAGTAAAAACATTTTACTTCTACTAAAGTACATAATTCTTTCTCAGTGTTGACTATTTTCATTGCCCTTTAACAAAGAGCAATCTAACTTAGAAGTATTTTGAAAATAAAAATTAAAATATTCAGCTCAAGTAATATCAAGCCCC
Organism: Anabacerthia variegaticeps; assembly: GCA_035583185.1. NCBI lineage: Eukaryota > Metazoa > Chordata > Aves > Passeriformes > Furnariidae > Anabacerthia > Anabacerthia variegaticeps. The sequence continues at coordinate 58,484,952 of JAWWEW010000001.1, forward strand.
ATCACATTCAGTCAGTGACAAAGGTTTCTACCTTCCATGTCTTGTGTGTGTTTTTTTAAGAAGGAAACACAATCAACAGCATTTCATAGAGCCTCAGGCAGTACCTGAATCCCTTGGGGCTTGCTGATCAGTTTTATATGCTAGACTTTTTAGATACTTGCCTTCTTATTTTCTTTTTTTTCCCTTTTTTTGCTCCCTCTCAGTTACACAGAGAGGGGATGAGGTCTAATCTCTGTTAGAATTATGCACTGTTCTAACATTTAAGAAAACTTTGAGGAAGGACGTTGCACAGCAGTGAACCTCAATGAGGGTTGATGTATTTGGTAGTCAAGAGCTGTTTCTTATCTCGTTACTTCTTACTTTTATTACTATATTTTTCACTTCAGCTTTAATGTACATTAAGATATCTTATTTTTCAAGGGAGACACAGTCACATTTTGAAATGAAACCATACTGACTAAAAGCCATATCACTAGAGTTAACCAAGATGCTGTATTTGAATTTCTTCAGTAGGTGTGGAAAGCTGGCTGGACAGACCATGGAAAGATGGCTGAGGGTAAAATTAGAGGAAACTGAGAAGTTATATTCACATTCTAATAGAAGTTATAATGGTACAGAAATTAGAGCGTAAAATGCAGCTGTTACTCTCTGGATGGAACACAGTTGGCAACTCCACAGTAATTCTCCATACAACAGTAAGCACCTGCTAAGGGGGATGAAACCCAGACTCTGTAGAAAACCTTGCAGGAAGTGGAGCTCTGTGGTACTTTGCTGCTGATAAACTGCATAGTACCCATCAAACAAGGGAGATTGGAGATGCTGCTGAGCCAGCAATGGTAGTGAAATCTCTCTTCTCAGATGAACTTGGTTTGTTATAACCTAATTGTAATATTAATGCACACCTCCATCCCAGAGTTACCCACCTCTGATGTACAACCACCTCACACTGGGCATGAGATATATATTTTTTTTGACTCAAAGACTTCATGAGTTATATACACTTCAAGTTCAGCTGGGAATACGAATGCCTTGTACCTCCCCTGGGGCAGGCAGTTTTACAGTGGATGGTGTCACAGTACATGTCACGAGTCTCTGACACCTCCTAAGGTGCTACATCTGCCTATTATGTCAGCATCGATCATGGTCCATCATGGTCCAACATCTGAGATGAATAGCCCATGTCAGATGCAAAATGTCTCCAAGGTTCTCTGGAGGGATTTTTACAGCAGAATCATCATGTAAGGAAGGACATTGTCGCAAAGAGAAGTATTACCCACCTCACAGGATTTGCCTCTTATCAGCTGCTTCCTTTATCTGGAAATCCAGTTTGTAACTTCAGGTATGCACACCCTTCTGCACTTGGGATAGTTGGACAATGGCACCCACTTACTTGATCCGAAGACATATCCAGGGAGGGGTAGACTTTGCTCGATGAGCAGCTGTTTCATTTCAGTTTGTGGACAAAAGTCTTTTGGTGATCTTACAATGTTTAAGCCATTAACTAGTTCATTCTCTGGCATCATATATCCCTCACTCTGAAAAGATTCTCCCCTCCTCTATTATGTATTTATGAGAAAGAAATTTTATCTTCCTACATCAACAGAATTATTTCATGTGGTATACAGAACACAGTAGGAGAAAAATCTTTCTTAGTTTTTTTTTTTTTTTTTTTCCCTTTAATATGGCTGGAGTGCTTGTGAATGTGTCTTAGCCACTTAGTTATGTGGTCCCATCACTTTGATCCACACTGTCTTCTTATGTCTTGTTTCTCCATCTTGTTTTTAAACAAACCAGCAGAAACCCCCTTAAAAATACTGCAGTTGGCAGAGTTTTCGTTAAACAAGAAAGATACTTTCTAATCAGAAAATTCTGCATTTTCCTGTGCAAGTATTGTCATTAGAAGACATTAGGTTAGAGATTAGAGATTAGGTTTTTTGCAATGTCAAAAGGAGGAATGAAGGAGTTACGGATGCTTTGCAGTTTCTTATGCTGCAACACACAGGCTACTTAGAACAAAATAAATTTTGATTTCTGGGTGTGTTTTACAATTAGGTCACCATAGTAACTTGCATAAACAATGTTTAGACTTCAGTGTGCTGAGGTAATTTCTATATTTTTTAAAAAAATAACTATGATGATGAAATGAACAACAACAGTAAAATGTTTATACCTATGCTCTCAGAAATAAGATGTGAAGAAGCTTCAGTAGTAAAAGAATAACATTAGTCATAATGACTACTCTAAGTTTTCCCCAGTCATTTGTATCCATATGCATGTGCTCAATTCAAAAGTTCATTAAATGCATAACAGAAACAAATTAAATTATGGTTGCTCTCCTGAAGAAGTTTGTAAAACAAAGCCCAGATTACTTCCATTTAAATTTATACTTTTGATCTAAGATGTGTGAGGCTTTTGTCTCTATTTATAATCAGTGGGGACCTCAGGTTTCAGCTCTTCTCTGGAGAGTCTTTGTAGCCTAAGAGTCCATTGGTCATAAATCTAATGCCTCAGATCTCTAAAGTTTGGTGGGATGAATCTGGTTCCCAGATTTTGCAGATGGGCTTGTCAATATTATATGACAGCACTGCACAGGATCAGGCTCTTGGCTTCACCTTGTGTGTAGTCAGTGGATCTCCATATGGTTATAACAGTTTGCCCACAGGCAAACTATTTAAAACTGGGGCGTGAATGTTATTCGATCTCAAAACAGTGGGGCTCTGTGTTGGTTCATTAGCTCACAATGTGCTGCCAATTTAAGGATAGGGGGTTTAATTTGAACTTATTTACAAGGTAAATTGCTTCTGGAACTATTTTTTTTTTTTTTTTTTTTTTTTTAACTGGCCAGGAGACTTTAAGGTTAATTATGGTAAAGATCATAGGATATCTAAAGACCAGGTTGATGAAAAGCCAGCTGATGTAACCTTTTTGGATTTCAGTAAAGCTTTTGATACTGCCTTTCAAAGGATCCTTCTGGACAAAATGTCCAGCATGCAGCTGGATAAACACCTCATGCAGTGGGTAAGCAGTTGGCTCACAGGCTGAGCGCAGAGGGTGACGGTGAATGGGGGAACATCAGACTCATCACCTGTCACCAGTGGGGTTCCATGGAGCTCCATCTTAGGCCCTGTGCTCTTCAACATCTTCATAAATTACTTGGATGATGGGTGGAAGGGATACTCAGCAAGTTTGCAGATTACAGAAAACTGGGAGGAGCTGTTGACTCCCTCAAAGGCAGGGAGGCCCTGCAGAGAGATCTCGACAAATTAGAGGACTGAGCAATAACCAACCCTATGAAATTCAACAAGAGAAATTCTACACCTGGAATGGGGCAACCCTGGATGTGCAGATGGGGGAATGAGATGCTGGAAAGCAGTGCCACGGAAAGGGACCTGGGGGTCCTGGTCAGTGGCAAGTTGAATGTGAGTCAGCAGTGCCCTGGCAGCCAGGAGGGCCAACCCTGTCCTGGGGGGCATCAGGGAAAGCATCGCCAAATGGTTGAGGGAGGGGAATGTCCCGCTCTGCTCTGCACTGGGGCAGCCTCACCTTGAATATTGTGTGCAGTTTTGGGCACAACAGTATAAGAAAGACATTAAACTCAGAGAGTGTCCAATGAAGATGATGAAGGGCTGTCAGGGGAAGCCATAGGAGTGGCTGAGGTCACTTAGTGTGTTCAGCCTGGAGGAGACTGAGGGGAGACCTCCTTGCAGTCTACAACTTCCTTGTGAGGAGAAGAGGAGGGGCAGGCACTGAAGTGACAGGACCTGGGGGAATGGCCTGAAGTTGTGTCAGGGGAGGTTTAGGCTGGATATTAAAAAGAGGTTCTTCTCCCAGAGAGTGAGTGTGTGTGGGAGAGGCTCCCTATGGAAGTGGTCACAGTATCAAGCCTGACAGAGTTCAAGTGTTTGGACAATGCTTTCAGGCACATGGTGTGACTCTTGGGACTGGTTCTGTTCAGGGCTAAGACCTGGACTTGATGATCCTTGTGGGTCCCTTTCAACTTGGCATATTCTGTGATTCTGTACTTCTGTGAAAAAGGACAATGAGATAGTAAAGAAATCAGTCTGTATATCCATAAAGATATATCCTCCCTTTTTCCTTATCTGCCTTCTCATTTGTGTTTTGCAAGAAGGTGGGCCAAAAACATTACCAGAACAGGTACAAACAGTAAATCAGATGTTTAAATTCAAGCTAAATCAGCTATTTTTCCTTATGCTACCTCAGCCACCAACTCAGTTTATTTTTTCTTGATGCAAGAGGTTCAGTATCTCACATTTAAGTAGTCTACTGGCATCAGGCATATTCAAATCAATCATTAAAGTAATTTCCATCAAGCAGCTTCTGCATACTTAGCCATGTATCATCAATCAAGTGCTGTCAGTCTGAGTCAGCTTCAGGTTCTGTGCTGACTCATGCTACAGATACTAGATGGACTGAAGATGCCACAAGCATACATTGGGCACATCAAAGAATAAAGTTGTAGAAGGAAACTATTTCTTCTCTGACACTGAAAAGAAAGGGAGTTGAGTGGTTTTGATAATCTGGTAACAACCTGTTGTGTGAAGTAGAAGCCTACTCAGGATTCTGATTTAAGCAGAAACTGTAGGAGCTGTAATGAGGTAAAAAGGGAAATGTTCTATTTTTCTTTGCTACCCCTAAGCAACCAGGAATGCAACAGTTATGAAGCCAAAAGGATTATGAATAGAGGACCATGTTTCTAGCATACCTATGAGGAAAACTAAGCTGAAGATGTTGGGTTCCCTCTTCTTCATTGTCATATAATTTTTTTATATATCATTTTCATTGAATTAAGAAAAGAAAAAGGTAAAGAAAAATAATATAAAAATGAAGATGTAATCCCACCAGATTGCTGCAGAGCTCAAGCATAAGTCGGAAAGACACTGCAATTGCAGAGCTACAGTGTTACATTTACATATGTTTGACTGTTTTCTATCACATGACTCTTATTTTTTATTTCAGTGCTATGGTTCCAACAGAGATTAAGAGCTTTTTACTTCCCTCCACTCCAAGCCATAGATAACATAATGGACAACACTGAGATTGGATATCCTCATGATGAGAAGAATATTAATGTTTGGATTTTACATTTTGGGCAACAGCTTCATATCCTGTCTGCATGTAAGGAAGACGAGTTTCACAAAAGAGATTGCATGTTTCAGATTTCTTGTATTCCCAAGCAGGACTGCGCCTAACTTCTGTGGGTATAACTTATCCAACAGAAAATACATTTTAATTCTTTCCTCATTAAAAATGTAAAACTAATATTATTTTAATATCAAAAGTATTTTATATTATAATTAAGAATTATAATAAAGATAAAATAATTTAATATGCTAATGTTGTTTAATTTTTCCAACAACAGTCAACAACAACTAGAACCAGAACAGCATTGACATAAATTACGAGGATTTGTAGAAGGGTACCAAAAGACATAAAAAGTTCTTGTTCTGTTCATTCCTTCATCTGTCCCACTTTTAGTTGCACACACTTTTTCAGTCAGGCCTGGATTGCCTTTTATGCTCAGGTTCTGTTCTGGCTTTGTGATCTTCTAAGCAGATTAGTGTTGCCTATGATGAGCTCTAATCCATATCAAACAGCTGCACTTCTCAAAGAATTGTATAGAAGGTAGGGATAAAAAAAATCTAAAACCAAAAATAAAAAATGGAAGAGTCAATCCTATTTTTTTCCTATTAATGTGTTTCTAGGAAATTATAATAAAAGAGGAAAGGGCCTCTTTTCATCACTCTTACATTGTCACAACAGTGCCTAGGAGCAAATTTAAGAATCTGTCCCTCTATTTAGGTACTGTATTTATGATTTTGCAGAGTTAGTTAATAAGTTAGGCATCTTTCCCTCGAAAATCACAAGTAGGGGCCAAATTAATTAAGTGTTCTGAGGCAACAAGCCAAGGACAGCAAGTTCTGCTGAACTTAATAAAATGAATTGGATTAGGAGCACAGGTAAATCTGCCAAAATCATTCTTTCATATCTACCTAGACAAATATAGAAAACTTGAGGACCTTTTTACATACAAGTTCAATGACTGAACTTGAGCACACAGTTACATTTTTAGGAACTTCATCTAGCATATGTATGATTCTATATGGATTTCTGGATATTTATGTTAGATTCCTCTGTTTTGGAATTGAGCTCTGTGTGTGTGAAGTTTGGTACAGAGAAGAGAAGAAAAGACTGAGGAGAGACCTCACTGCAGTCTTCAACATCCTCATAAAGGGAAGCGAAAGGGCAAATAACCATCTCTTCACTCTTATGACCAGGACTCAAGGAAAAGGCATGAAACTGAGTCAGAGGAGTTTTGAGTTGGATAGTAGGGGAAAGTTTTTCACCCAGAGGGTGGTTGAGCACTGCAACAGCCTTTGCGGGGAAGTGGATACAGCACCATGCCTATCTGAGTTCAGGAAGTATTTGGACAATGCTCTCAGGTACATGATGGGATTCTTGGGGTGTCCTGCACAGGGCCAGGAGTTGGACTTCAATGATCCTTATGGGTCCCTTCCAACTCAGCATAATCTATGATTCTATGAACTTAGCTGATTATTTTATTGAACTCAATATAGTTATTATTTTGGAATCATCACAGTTCTTTCCAAAACAGCTACTTACTAACTTTCCTTTTCAAGTATGAAGCTGCAATTCTAATTATTATTTAGAGTTTTTTCTTAAGACTTTTAAAATTTGAAGTATTTATATTTTAAATGCTCAGTGGTTCTCCAGTTAACAACAAAGCAGCAGTTATTAGTGTCCATAGCTAACAGCTTTGCAGTTATTTCTGATAGCAATGATACTGTGTCCATGCAGACCAATTAACATGACTCTTGAAATACTTGCTAAGTGAGTATTATTGCTAAGTGAGTATCTATACTATTTTGCCACAGTCACTGCAGGTTAACATATAAGAAATAAATTCACTGATTATGTAGCATATAAAGACTTAAAGAAGATACAAAGAAACACATGTAATTAATCAGTGGTGGGAGATCCTGCTGGAATCTGGATATAAGAGCTGTTTTACACTACCATCCTTGAATATTTAATGACATAGGCCTTTGACTAGGCTATGTGGTGGCAAAAATTGTTTGATATACAACCAAGGTTTAAAAACTTTATTTCTCAAAGTTAATTTGAATCCTATGCATTTGCCTTCAGCTGGTCAATGCAACTAACCTTTCAATGGGGGAAAATTACACTTCCTTCTTCCCCCGCGTAATTCATTTGTGTTGTGAAACTCCATGTGAAAAGTATGTCAAAGAGGATTAAGAATTTTTTAAAAAATAAATCAAAAAGTTGGTTAGTCAAAGCTAGAAATGATTACTCTGCTCCTTCATCTGGACATGTAGCTTACATATACCATTAGTTACATACCATCACAATATACGCAAACATTCTGGATTGCAGAGATAAGTGTCCTACCTGTGATAGTCAAGAGAATTAACTGAAGGGTAAATTGACAGCATATGACAGTATACCTTGGCAGGACATTTGAACTTATTTTCATTTGCTTTTCATTGAATTAAACTGTACATTTAGTAAAAATGATACAAAATGTAGGAAAGAAATTCCAGATGTTGAGAATTTTTGTTGGTCAACATTTCTTGAGTCAATACCTACCTTAGTTATGTGTATTTGCCCCCATGGGATAGGAAGCACAAGACAGGAAATGAAATTTTGCGACAATTTACTGTAGAATCATAGAATGGTTTGTATTGGAAGGGACATCAAAGATCATCTGGTTCAAATCCCTTGTCACGGGCAGGGATATCTTTCAAAAGATCAGGTTGCTCCAAAACCCTCTCCAACACTTCCAGGGATGGGGCATGTACAACTTCCCTGAATGATCTGTTCCAATGTCTCCCCACCCTTATCATAAAAGACAATTCTTTCTTATATCCAAACCAAATCAACTCTCCTTCCATTTAAAAATGTTGCCCCTTGTCCTGCCACTTCAGGACCTGGTATAAAGTCTTTCTCCATCTTTCTTATAAGCCCCTTTGCAACACTGCAAAAAGGTCTCCCCAGATACTTCTCTTCTCCAGGCTGACAACCCCAACTCTCTCAGCCTGTCTTCATAGGAGAGATGCTCCAGCCTGTGAGACACTGGATTTGAGTCTTTCTGAATTATATATTCAGGTGGATCAGAGACAACTCACTGTGTGTGAGGGGGAAGGGCTAGCCTAGACCTATAGGCACATGATAAGGCCTGCCCACAGAGCACATGGCAGAGCAGGACAGCACATGACCTGACCTGCATCCTCACAGCAGAGCCAGAAAGCACACAGTAAGGCCTGCAGCCAACATAGCCACATCTACAGTGAGCACATGGCAGCACCGAGAACCAGGTTGGTTCTGGGCCGTCAGTCAAGGAAGGCCTGGCTAGTAGCTGGCCCATACCATGCCTCCTGGAGGTTTTGATTGTGTACGGCATGCCTCACTCAGTCCTGGAAGGCACTGAGTGATCCAGGACCCCGATATGCTGCCTGGGAGGCATGGTCACGGTATCCAGACTTTATAAAAAGGCACACAGGGTCCACATTTTGGGAGTCTGGCAACATGTAATCTCTTGGCAGTAACCATTTCTCTTTCTTCACTTCTTTATTTTCTTAATCTCTCTTTTCTTCCTTTATGCTTTTCTTCCTCTTGTGGGTAACTTGAAACCAGTAAGTTGTGTCTTACTAAAACTGGTTGCCCTGTGGTGGGTGCTTTTTGTGAACTGAGTCTTTGTGCTGGGTGTTTTGGTGAAATGCTTCTGCATTCATTATGTTATCCCTGTACAAGCTTCTGCCAAAATGTCTATTTTCTCACTAAATTAAAAGAAATTCTCCTAGAGGAAGTGTAGCAACATTTTCTGTGGATATGATTTTGAGGTAAAAAGAAACCAAAGGCTTTTCAATAGTTTGGTATGCAAAACTAAAAGTCTTAAATATAAGTGACAGCACTGGTTGGCTTGTGGCTTAACATCCAGAGTGTTATACAAACCTCTGACCATTTTCCTGAACCTCCTTTGGACATCCAAAGGGTTCAAGTCTTTCTTATGCTGAGACCCCCAGAGCTGGATGCAGTATTCGAGGTGGGGCTTCACAAGAGCAGAGGGACCGAATCATCTCCCTCAGCCTGCTGGTCACTCCTCTTTTAATGCAACCTGGATTGTGGTTCGCTTTCTGGATTACAAGGACACGTGATTAGCTTACAACTAATTGTTCATGCACCAATATTCCCAAGTCTTTCTCAAGCCTATTTTCCATCCCTTTGACTTCCAATCTATATCAGTATTGGTGATTGCCCTGACCCGGCGCAGATCTTAGCACTTGGCCTTAACAAGCTTCATGAGGCTCACATGTGCTCAATCCTCACAATAGTCAAGGTCTGGTCTGGATGGATGCCTTTCCTTCCCATGAATCAACTGCACTACTCAGTTTGGTTTTATGTTGGGGAAGAAAAACAGTTCTCAACAGATGGAGATCTGAAGGGATTGTCCAGCAAGCCCTGGGCAGCAGATACTGAGGGGGTTTCCTGCCTTCGATAAGATAGGAGCCTGCTACAAGAGATTACTTTGAAGACCAGGACTGTTTCCAGCTATCTATGTATATTAGTCCTGTCTTCCCTAGCAAGATATGGAAGGACTTTTACAAGATGTTGCAAATCCTGCCGAGACCCTTTGTTCCTCCCAGGTGGTCCTGGTATGAAGAAATCCTTCCTGGATGGCGAAATATAGTGACTGGATTTCCTAAGTCCTAGTTAACATAGCTTGTCCCCCTCATTTACATGTCCTACCTCCCTTTTAACATACCCCACTCCTCAGTTCTATATATTGTAACGCGAGTGAACAATAAATGTCTCAGTTTCTACCCCTAAACTGGCAATGTCTAGATTTTTGACCAACCAACAGTTTTATCCACAAACTTGCTGAGGGTGCACTCAATCCTACCTATGGCATTAATGAAGACATTAATTAGTACCGATCCCAGAATGGACCCTTGAGGGACACTACTCATTACTGGTTTCCACTTGGATATTGAGCCATTGTCTGATACATCTTGATGTATCCTTAGGTGCAACATATCTATACATTTTTAAGCTATTTTCAGTCACTTTCCACTGGCATTGTCAGTTAAACAATTCCCTTTATTTCACTTAAGGAAGGTTGAATTAATCTGTAAATGTCTCAAAGATGAGTTTTTACTACTTCAAGGGAGTTTAAAGGCACAGAGGAAATGTCACAGAATTGCAAAGTACGACTGCTATTTGTGCAGTCATCCAGCCCACAGTTTAGAAACACCTGTGAATATTTAAATAATTTAGTTAATGATTTCCAGTGATATCCATAGATAACTGAGTCTGCTTTGGCAGAATAACTAGTCATTTCAGCATATTGTTTAAATGTTCGGCTGAAATATATAATTGTTTTATCACTATTCTCACATTCCATTGTACAAATCTAGATAAAATCGTTTTTTCTCCCTAACCTTGAGAACTGATATGAAATTATATTCAGGCAAATGCTTTTACTTATCTTGTTTGTATCCTTCAATAAACGTGTCAGTCTGTTAGAGAATATTTCTTTCAGGAGCACTGTGCATTTTCTGTCTACTCACAGCAAGATCTCAAGAGAATGACATGTAATTTTGTAGTGCTGTATTTAAACTTAGAGATGTGGACTGTGTATTAAAAGTTACTAACCCTCTCCTTCTCATGAAAGCTAAAACCAACCAACCAAGCATACTGTACAAGTAAGCTCAAAAACAATGGTCTTCATAGAGGAGGGTGATATCTTGTGGCTAAAAAACTAAAAACAAGTTTAAGCTTGTCTCCAGTCTATTTGAATTCAAGTTTCTCTTTGCTTGTGAATATACAGCATAAAACTGTTTATTGTGTTCCATTTTACAATACAGTGTTGAAATATATTTTCTATCACTGTTAATGAATCTGAAGCAACATTTAACACTTATAAAATCTCTGGAAACTCTCTTTTCTTTGAAAACACTCCAGAATTCGTGAAAGAGTCATAGCTGATGCTTACACAGCCCAAAGGAAATGACCTTCTTTAAGTACCAGGTGAGATGATCCCCAATACAGACAGTTTTAGACAGCCAGTCAATGGAAGTTAATATTCAAATGAATCACCTCTCTGACCATTAAGCTGTGATTCATTTGGCCCGACTCTATGCATTTAAAGTCTAGATATCTGCTCAAATATCTACTTTCCTCTTAAGTCACATATTCAGAATACTCTTATTTTACTGTGCTGTTTTCCTCCTTTGACAGAATAGAAATCTAAGTAGCTTAAATATGTGCCAGGAGAGGAGAGGAGAGGAGAGGAGAGGAGAGGAGAGGAGAGGAGAGGAGAGGAGAGGAGAGGAGAGGAGAGGAGA
>JAWWEW010000001.1:58496456-58542289 GCA_035583185.1 Anabacerthia variegaticeps
GAGAGGAGAGGAGAGGAGAGGAGAGGAGAGGAGAGGAGAGGAGAGGAGAGGAGAGGAGAGGAGAGGAGAGGAGAGGGGAGGGGAGGGGAGGCTGAAAAAGATAAAGAAGTCTCTTCTCCTTCTTGGAATTTTGAGAAATAATCAGTTGGAAATAGCAACATTATTATTATTATTCTTGTTTCATGATTTCTTACCAAAATGGAGAAAGGACAGTGATTAGAATAGGGAAATAGATTCATTATTTTTATCTCATGTCATTTCCATATATATCTTCTTGGCAGAAATTGCAAAGTCCGGATGTAACTAACATTTGCAAAGCAAACAACTGGGACAAGAAGGCATTTTTGTCTTTTTTTTTTTTTTTTAACTTTTTTTTGTTCTTCATTATTATTATTGTTATCCATAGAATCATCGAATCAGCTGGGTTGGAAGAGACCTCTAAGAACTTCAAGTCCAACCCTTGATCCAACACCACTGCGATTACTAGACCATGACACTGAGTGACACATCCAGTCTCATCTTAAAAACTTCCAGGGACGGTGAATTCACCACCTCTCTAGGCAGACCATCCTAATGCCTGATTACTCTGTGAAAAATTTCTCATTGTTAATATTATTTGAGCAGCTGGGAGGGCTACTTCATTGTTATGACTGGGATGTTGAGTTGAGGGGGATCTGGTTGTTTAAGATCTATTTATACTATAAAAATCTGAACAGAAATTCCTTAGATATCACTAGCTAGTCCTTTAAAGATGATGTTTTACCAACAGATATATGTGAGATATGTTTTCCTCAGATAGTCAAGAGAATTTATTTATTTTTCATTCTTAGTCTTGTGCAAACAGGAGAATAGCGTTGAAAATGGTAGTCCATCATTTGTATTGCTTCCATCATCGATACATTTTATGTATCAATCCTGAGTAACATTTCAAAAAATTTTGCCATTTTAACCTGGATTTGAAAATATTTTCTGGTAGGAGACAATATATACATCTGTATCAAAACAATGGGTTTTTTTTTTTTTTACTGGGGAAAAAATTTACAACCAAAATTGAAGGGGAAAAAAAAGAAAAAAAAAGTTCTATGAGGTTAAGAAAATAAATACAGTTACCTGGGAGTCAAATGAATTTCTGTAAAATGAGTACAAAAGGAGTCATTTTAGTAAGAGGTCAAAGGGAGAAGTAACCACTCAACTTAAATGCTCATCACATTTCTTAAAACTCTATTTCAATGTCCTTAGAAACTATGCAGTAGAAGCTGGTTCCAGAAAATATGTGGAACTGAGTACATTAGATCATTAAAACAGAGCAATCTGAGAGCAGCAGACATTTCCAGTGCCTTAAGGGTTACAAAGAGAACCTTTCACAAAGTTTACTGTTTTAACTGATTCTTATTTAACAATTACTTTTAATCTACTTTTTAAAAAATTAATTTATGGAAAAAAAGGATCAGCGTCTACTCCAAGATGACAAACTAAAAGAAAGGGAAAACTAGAGAGGAAGAACTAAGAAAGAAGGGTAAAGAGAGATGCACTCAAGAAACATGAAATCTTAGAAGAAAATGTAAAATTAAAGATGAATGCTTTTCCTCTTTTGTCTAATATAAAGGATATTTTCTTCTACTCTCATGTTTTGAAATTATTGTATTAGTGACCTCCAGCTATTGCCACCTTTTTTTTTTCTTTTTTTTTTTTTGTCTGGTAGTTTTATAAGGATAAAACCAATATTTTGTCATTCTGTCTCTGTAAAATTGTCTACTTCTGACTTGTGTCGAAAATTGGCATAAGTTGCCGCTTTAGTTGATGGTGATCACTCTGAAGGAACACCTAATAAAAGATATCGAATAATCATGGCACTAGTTTTACAAAAATTCATTTTCCAAACTTTTTTACAGGCCAGAAAATGTGTTAAAACCTGATTAGTGGTATTTACTCAGCAGTCCACAAATAAATTCTCTTCCTGTCCCTATGTTAATATGAGTAATGAAGCTTGAAGTGGTTCTGTCTTCTAAAACCTTAGAAATCTTTTCTGTAACAAAATTTATACAAATCGCCCATATCTACACAGATATATATATATATAAAACCTAGCAATTCCCTTGGACATAGCAACACAGTTGTTACCAGTTCCCCCAACTAAACATGGAAATCTCTCAGAATGCATAATTGTGTCTCCAGAACTCAGCATTTTACAAATATCCTATGTTAAAACAAAATTACCTTCTTATACGTGATTGGCAGTATGCTGAGCTACACTCAGAATTTGTCCTGAAGAAATCTGCAATTTCATTCTGCCTTGGAAAACATTTGAACTCTTTCCTACATCAATTATTCAGATTAAAAAAAAATAAATAAAAAAGAAAAGAGAAAAACCCAAACAACAAAAAACCCAAAACAACAAACAAAACCCAAAAACCCACACATAAATAAACATATCTCTTCTGGTCCATCATGCAAAAAACATCACTGAGGTTTTTATCAAACTGATAAAAACTTGGCTTTTTGATTTTATAGTCTCATGAAGCAAAAACTTGACTGATTAATGTCAGTAACAGAACTTATATTGCATCTGTGACCCAGGGCAGGATTATTCTTAATAATCATAATTAATTTCTACAGACCAGCTTGTCTACAGCAACAACAGCTGTTCCTTTAACTTACTGTCTACATTTTGGCAAGCAAGTACAAACAGAACTGAGTAATTTTTGCCTTACATTTCATTAGACTTACAGCATGAAAACTAGGAGCAAAGTCAGTCCTAATAACCAGCTTTTATGTTATTTTCCTCTGTACACAGATCTTTCACTTGGATTTATGGTTTCCTTTTTTCTCATTGAAGACTTTTCAATCTTTTGTTGTTTATAACAACTTGGGCCAAATAATCCTCCCGAAGTCAAGAGATTTTTCTGCTCATCTTCAATGGGAACACTTTCAGATGATTAAAGGTAAGTGGAGATTATTTGACAGATGTTTTTTGGTTGGTTGTGGGAGTTTTCTTGGGCTTTTTTGTGTTTTGTTTTGTTTTGTTTGTTTGTTTAATGAGAATAGTTGCTTCATTTTTGGTCAAATCTTACAAAATGAGTTCAGTAATTAATTAGCAAATAAAATGTAATTGGACCTGAGGTTGAAATTCTTAAAACAGATTTAGATACTTGCACATGACACATCTCTGAGTTGACTTCTCTGAGCCTTTTAATATCTCATAGAGAGTAATAGGAATTTTCAGGTACAATACGCATCATTGTAAGGGAATGTATATTACATGAACTGTGCCATACTGTTTCTATCCACTGCCTATGGTTAATACAGTACAGGGGCATAGCATGACTAGCTCAGATATAGTTAGTAAGTTAGGTGACACGAATCCCATCCTGAATGTTAAAAACGTTCTTCATTAGAAAATTTTGCCAAATTAAACATCATTGAATGTGAAATGGACAAGGAAATGGACAGATTTCTATTCTGCCTTCTGTCCAATTCTATATAAACCTGGCACTATTGTATTTTAATTCACAGCAGATTTGCTAAATGTGAATGTGTTATATACATGCTTCCAGTATGTGGGTGGAATGAACCGTGAACATCTCAAAATCTGATGTCTAATTCTCATCCGATAATTCTAGGCTTTGTTTATAGTTAACAAAAACAAATAGATCCCTTCAAAGAATGTCTCATCTGAACTATTTCAATGACTACAAAGGAAATGCAGAATGACTATCTTTTAGAAGCCCAGCTTAGGAAAAATAAATCCCAAGACAGTCATTTTAATGAAATAAAAAATGCATTAACAGATATTCCTGAGCTGCATTAAAAACCTCTGTACAGATGAATGGAGCTTTTTTCAACTTGAATATGTTTTCTGGCTATTGCTGGAAATACATGGTTAATATCCTTTACTTTATTATCCAGTCTCATTAAGGCTGGATTCCCCTTTATTACAGACTGTAGATAGAGCACGAATGTAATTACTGCTCTGCAATGCAGGGAGTCCAAAGTTCTTTCTTGGCCTCTGTATAGGGTGAATGTATACATAACTAGGCAGACAAAATAATGCCTACTAAAATAAATAAGTAAGTAGATAGACCAAACTGATTGTCAGACTGACTAAATGGGACTTAATTAATGTTTAAATTTTAAATTAAAATAATATAAAAAAGGGAGATGTTGACAGGATCATCTTTTCCTATCCTTTTACTCAGTTTACCTATAATTCGTTTGTTTGAGTAGCTCACATCTTTATTTCAGCTCTGAACATATTTCCATAGTTCCTCTCTGGTTTTCCTTCTGTGGCTCTCTTTAGTACCTGTAGATTATTACAGTTGGATTACTTCTCTTTCATATATGAGGTATTTTTCATGATATGTCTCTGAATTGGTTTAATAGACAGTCAACGATCAAGAAAATGGCAGTTCTCTAACAAATAAGTTTTATTTTATATATGTATACAATTCATGGCAAAATAAGCAGGAATGCCTAAGATACCTAGTTGACTGACCAAACATCCTGAGAATGTTGAGAGCTTTGAGACATTACACTGCAACACTCCTTGTTACTTTCAGCATCTTCAAATACAAGTACATATTATTCACACATCCAAATCAAAGTACTTATTTTTCACACATCCAAATCTTTGTTTATCCTTTGTTCTTGTCAAATTTGATCAGTTTTTCAGTTCTTTATCTTTGTCTTTACTGTCTCTACCTGTTGTTTCTGAGCCGTTGTCCATAGCTAAGTTTTACTTTCTATATCTAAGGGCATTTTTCTCAGATTTCCTCATCTTCTCCCATTATACATAGGGAGTTCCAAAAACAAAAACAAAAAACAACCAACCAACCAACCAACAACAACAAAAAAACAACAACCAAAAAACGTGGCTAGTTTTCATTTTGTTAGCAAGGTTCAATCATTAATTATTTATGTTAATGGTTCATACCAGATACAGGATAACTGGCTTATAGTATCTCTCCGATATTTCCTCATGTATATAATTAATTTATGAAGCATACAAAACTCTTTTTCTCTCTCTTATTGTAGCGGTAAATTTTGTACCCTAAAAGTATTGCTTTTAATTTGCTTTATATACAAAGACAAACAGCAGTGTGTTATGAAGTAGCCAATGCCAGCCTTTCTCCCCCGAAATAAATGTGTCTTGTTGCTTTCTGTAGGTCACAGTTTAAAATTTTTATTTTGATTTGATATTTACAAATATTTCATTAAAAAAGCTAAAAAATTCTTATTTCATAGTCAGTTTCTAACATCTCTCACAGTGAAAAAGATGCTTCTCTTTTGCTTCTTAAAATCTGACTAAAGCTCTCACATGCACCTGTCATTAGCATTGATCACACTACCACAATTTCTAATGCTGACAGATCGGATATTTTTGCAGCAAGAATAGAAGTATGTGTATGATTGTTACCTATCTTTGCCCTTAGTTTATTTACAAGAAAAATGCACAATTTCCAATGCTGAAGTCATCAAGAATCATATCTTATTCTTAGGCTTTTGATGTGCAAATAATTTTAACTTCTTACTGAAATAATTTCCATACCTTTATATTCCTGTTACTACAAAGAACTATTGCTTAAAGTCCCTTTAGAGACAAAAACTCGTCTGTCTTAATTTTCTTCCAAGAGCACTACTTTGTTGCACAAGTTTATATGATGGAAGTTTAAATCTATTGAATATAGCCCTGTTTCCCAGAAAATAGAGGATTGCCATTGCTAGTAAGGGACCACAGGTTTATTACTAAAGTACAACACAGACCTCAGGCCGTGTCTGGCTTTGGCCAGATTTGTCTTGTTTGCATTAGAACTTTATCTTAGCTTGCTTAGTTGTAACAAGAATTTCTTAATGAGCAGGTGACTTTTACCTAGCTTACTTTACTTTCACTAAGTCTTATGTGTGGTGTGACATGCATAGCTAAAATTGGTAACTATAAAACTATACTTTTTTTATGTTGTGTAAGAACAAATTATTTCTGAATTGACAGTAACATCCAATGTAAAGGAAGACTAAGCTGGGATAGGAGCAGAGTCCTTGAAAATGTTGCATCAAGGTATTTGTTCTGGATCATCCTAGATGCCCCAGGGTTATCAGGAGCTCAACAGCAATCAGTTAATGGTAGTAATGCAAAATTAAAAGCTCTTTTGGGAAAAAAATAAGACAAAGGACAAGTGTCTTACACTGTCCTAGTTCCAGCCAAGGAGAGGGTTAAATTTTTGCAGTAGCCATGAAGGGACAGAGCCTGTAGCTGTGTGGGCATGTCTAGTTTGTTATTCTATACCATTCACACCATTGCTGTGGGGGTGAAAGTAAGGGATTCTTATTTCTGAGAAGAAGAGGCATGGCTTCATATGGAATGAAAATGTGATGGCAAAAGGTCTGTGCACCATTTTGATCATTTGTCTTGGGGTTTCGCTGTGTTAGTGAGCATTTTGCATATCAGACGTTCTCTTTTATACACTGTTCTTATTAGGATTGTTGATGTTGATGTTTTTTCTTATCTTGTTGCTGTTTCCAGCCTATAATCTCTGCCTTTTCTATCTCCCACCAGAAGGGGGAGGTGAGCAAGTGGGGTGGAGTGGGGGCAGTAAATTAGGGAGTACTTCTCCTAAACATTTGCAGTTCACCATATGTACTATGTGGAATTTCACGTCAGTGAAGAAAGATCAAGGTGTAAAGTGTGGTAGAAAATATAATAATGGTCCCAATAAAACCTTGCAGAATGAAGGAAAAAATATCAACAACTTGAGACACCCCATTATTACCATTATATTCCTCCAAGTGAAGTCTTGAAAATGCCAATAACTTTCATAATGTTTCTCGCCCTCATTTAAAAAAAAAAAAAAAACAAAAAAAAAAACCTGTAAGTTTTTCTTGTATAATGTCTTTTACCTATTGCATTGTTAATGAGATTTGTTTTGCATTTCAGACCAAAAGAGCAATGGTATCATTGTAGCTAATAATAGTAGCTCTACTCCATTTTTGTTCCAGTATAAAGGCTCTTCATAGCTTATAAAGTCTAATAGTAATTTTTTGGTTTCCCATGTAATGGTGCTCTCTTCTTTTCCAGAAAAAAATATTTTGAGTTAGACAGTTGGTATCCCTTCCATTTCTCAATACCATCTGAGATAAAATGGAGATGAAAGATGACAAGAGATGAGGGAACGCTAGCATGAAGGTCTGAACCTTATTTTCCCAACTTGTATGAAGTTAGCAATTTTAATGTTAATGTATTATTTGTCAGATCCTACATATGAAAATACATAATGTCAAAACAATATTAACAAAAAATGGAAGTAGAAGTTGAGGTCTACTGGATATGAGGTTGAAACCACTATAATAGATTGCTGTCCGGAAGTGTCCCATAAACAAATTAAATCTGACTAAATCCTTCCCCAGTCTCCTGACTGGCACACATGGGAGGGCTAAATCACCTCACCTATTTCTGAAGAACATAATTTTGCTTTTCCCCTGTGTACTGGGTGCAGGTGCCCAGGTGTTGGCTGCATGGGCTGCAAGGGTGACCTCTGTGGAACACAACCAGTTTCTGACAGTTCCAACCAACCCACTGCAAGAGACAGATGAGCCACTCAATTAAGATGATGGCTCCTTGTGGGAAAAATACTTAAGAAAGAGCAGAAAATGGAAGATGGAGACAGGTGGAGGGACCAAAAGAGTGTGAGAAACAGCAGAGGGACCACCAAGGTGAGAGAAGAAGGTGTTCTAGCTACTGGGCCAGGGATTCCCCTGCAGCCCATGGAGGACTCTGCAAGTGTATATTTTCTGAAAAAGTTCAGCTCATGTGAAGATGAGAGCAGAAAGAAGGTCTGAGGATAAAAGAGCACCAGAGAGGAACCCTCATGTAATAATAACAGCCCCACTCCCTCCTGTACCACTAAGTGGGAGGATTGGACGTGTAGGGAGAGAAATAGTGAGGTTGAACTTTGGAAAATGGGGAGGAAAAGTGTAATTTTAATGTTTCTCTTTTTTCTTCTCACTATCCAAATCTATTTTATGTGGCAATAAATTGAATTTATTTTCTCCAAATTGAGTTTCATTTCAGGCAGTAGCTGATAAGCAATCCCCCTCTCTGTTTCTCATCCTATTTCCCCCCTGCCCCCAACTCTGTTCTGCTGAGGTTTTTCTGAGCCTAGCCATCCTCCAAAGTTAATCCAGCACACTCTGATCTCAAGAGAAGCAGTATAAGACATAAAAAACCTTTATAAAAATACAGAAGAATGAGAAACAGTTAAGATGTCTTTTAATGTTTACAGGAGAGGTACTAAGGCACTGAAACTCTATGCAGCACCTCCAATTCTGGAGGGAGCAGCACAAAAGGTGACTAAATGGCTAGCATGATGTTACCTTTAACTTCATGATGAGATGATTGAGTATCCATTTACAAATGAATCAGTCAGGAGTAGTCCTCAGCAAAATAGAAGAGTGACATGAAACCAGACTTCTGGATGTGTAATAAGAGGCATTAACCACTCTATCATATGTTTCCAAATATCTAGCAGAGCTAGATATTATCTTTATTTTCTTGCAGTAGATTCTGGAACAGTCATAACTGTAAAATAGTGAGTTATGCTGTAGAAAGTTCTGTTATAATATTGACTTCACCCGACCAGTTTTCCTGTTCTAGCAGATCTCATTATCCCTTCTGCAGGCACTCAAGAGATTTTGGCTATAGTCCTTTCCTTTCCACATCCCCAAAGGACTGCATGTTCCTCAGGGTATAGCTGAGATGGAGTTAACTTTTTTCCATAGCAGCCCATATGGTGCTGTTCTTTGCATTTGTGTCTAAATCACAACAGGGTTTGGCTATTGCTAAAAAGCCTTTGCACAGAATCAAGACTCATCTTTCTCCCCCATTCCCCTGCTAAATCCTAATATACTGAGGTGAACAAGAGGCCAGGAAGGGATATAGGAGAGAAAAATGACCCAAAAAGGAAAGGAATATTCCATATTATATGACCTTTTGTGTTCACCAATAAAAGCTCAGATTAAAGAGGAAGGAGAGGAAATGTTCATGGTTATGCCATTTGTGTTCTCAAGTAACAATTACATATGCTGAGGCCCTGCTTCCCAGAAGTGGTTCAACATCTGCCTGCTGATGGGAAGAAGTGAATAAATTTCTCTTTTTGCTTTGCTTTCCCTGTTACACTGTCATTATTTTGAGGCTCAAGTCTTCTCACCATTCTATTTTCTTCCTGTCCTGTGAGAGAGGATAATGAGCAAAATGCAGGGTGGGTGTTTGTCTGCTGATTGGGGTCAACCTGCCCCACATGTAAAAGGCAGATAGGCCCAACATTAGCAGAAGTATAGGGCTATTTTTACAGGAAGAACATATAAAGTAAATCTTTCCTTACTGTTTGCTAGTACCTGAGATAAGGTCTCTAACTAGCTGAACAATTCATCTACAACTCAACTGCAGGCTCCTTTAGGAAAGGTCAGGTGAATTATCTTGGACCATTGTCTAACTTTTTTTTTTTTTTTTTTTTTTAATAGCTTATGCATTAAACTTCAGGAATGTGAGGCCATCAGCTTTAACTAGAAGCTAAAGTCAGTAGCACTCAAATGATACTTAAATTCAAATTGAAGGATACACAAAGTTTCATGTCCTCAGAACATGAGGGTTGAATAATTCTAAAGGGTATAGCCTTTGAAATGTTGTCTTTATTTCTTACTTAACTATCTTTTTCTTTAAACTTGTGATCTGCAGATATCTTCTGGGAGTCCTTTCGGGACACTTGTCTTTCCCCTTTATCCCACAGAAGACTTATTAGTGTATTCCAAGGTACAGAAAATGTGGGTGTAACTTATTTGCCTGACTTGAACAGATTGAACCCTACTTTAAATATGTGGTTACTTACATAGAATAAATAGAGCTATCCTGGAACATCATTAAAAAAAAAAAAAAACAAAAAAAAAACAAAAAAAAAAAAAAACAAAAAAAAAAAAACAAAACAAAGCAACTTTTTAAGGAATTATAACTTATATATGTTTATATTCTTAATGTGTACATTGTATAGTTAAGCTGACATGATACATTTCAAAGACTATGGCAGGTGAAAAGAGGTGGGGGGAAACAGGAAAAATTCATTTGTAGACATAAAAAGTCAACTGTTTGTAATGTCTAGCCATCTGAGACAATATTGACATTTTATGTGTACAGCTTCTTAGGCTCTGAGACAGTTATTCAGAGAAACAAAACATCCACAATTCCAAATTATGCCATGAGGAAATGAAGGTATATCACTGTGCAAAAGTCTAGTTGAAGGGAACAGGACTCTTGCAGTCTGTGAGCTGAGCAACTAAATTGTGCTATGCTTGCTAAGATGTAGAACTGCCTCTGATCTGTGCAATGTAAGAAATGAAATATTCTTGTCTTCACAAAAATGTCAAAATTGGCCAACAAAGTACTTTCTCTACTACAGTTATATTTTGTTTCGGAAAAAAAGAGCTAACAAACCCTACATTTGGGTTATATGAAACACTTATATAAATATAATAATTATACAAAATGACCATGGTATTAATGTTTTGCAGGCAGATAGGAAGTACTCTGATTTTGAAGAAATGATACCAGCTGAGAATCACAGTGAGTACAATGGAAAGTAAAAGCAGGTCTTGGAGACTACCAGAAATAATTTAAATTTTATTTGTTAAAGCAAACAAATTGCTGATCTGCTTGAGGTCAGGAAGGCTCTACAGAGAGATCTTGACAGACTGGATCAATGGACTGAGGACAACTGCATGACATTCAATATAATCAGGTGCCAGGTCCTGCACTGGGGTTTCAACAACCCCATGTAATGCTCCAGGCTTGGGAAAAAATAGCTTGAGAACTTGGAGCTCTGATAAACAGCCAGCTGGATATGAGCCAGCAGTGTAACCAGGAGGCCAAGGAGGGCTCCTGGCCTGTATCAACAGCAGTGTGGTCAGCAGGACCAAGGCAGTGATTGTCCCTCTGTACTTGGCACTGGTGCAGCCACACCTCAAGTCCTGTGTCCCATTCTGCTCCCCTCACTTCAAAAAGAACACTGAAGTTCTGGAGCATGTCCAGAGAAGACCAACAAAGCTAGTGAAGGATCTGGAATTCAAGTCTTACAAGAAGCAGCTGAGGGATCTAGGGTTGTTTATCCTGGAGAAGAGGAGGGTTTGGGGATCTCATTTCTCTCCACAACTATCTGAAAGGACGTTGCAGAAAGGTGTGTGTTGCTCTCTTTTGCAATGTCTCAAGTGAAAGGATGAGAGGAAATGACCTTCAGTTGTGCCAGGTGAAGTTCACATTAGATATTAGAAGAAAAAACAAACAAACAAACAATAAACACTGAATGAGTGGTTAGGCATTGGTATAAACTGCCCAGGGAGATGGTGGAACACTCTGAAAATGTTTTAAAAGAAATCTGGCTGTGGAAGTTGGGGGGTATCGTTCAGGAGTAATTAGGACAGTGCTAGGATGACAGTTGGACTAGATGATCATGAAGGTCTCTTTCAACCTGGATGATTCTGTGATTCTATGAAGCCAAACTAAGAAAAAAACAACAAAAATAAATATAAAAACCTAAACAAACTTTTAAAATCATCTTTTGGGAAGATACATGGGTGTATGGGCATGTATTACTTTTTTATAATAACAGTAGTGACTTGCAAACTAGGTCAGGGTCTGACAAATGGTACGTCAGTGGAGGACAAATTGAGGAAAATAACATTTGGATGTTTATGAACAAGAGGGAAAGAGCTGATGAAGGAATTCAAGCAAACTCATCATCATCTCTCTTTGGATTTGACCTTGGAAATAGTTCTATTGACTCCATATGACATCATCTTCTTGTTTGTCTTCTATGACAGTTTGGAAATCAAAAATTAACCTTTACCTTGCATCTTTTAGCAAATGCTCTTTTATCCAGCTTGTGTCAAAGCACTTTATTGCATTCTGGTTTTGTACTTCCTTGTCATAGATTCTTTGTCCAGATTATCAAATGGAAGCTTTTTAAAGAGTGGCTCTCAGCATGCAGCCAAAGATCTGAAGGAGACAACTTTTTAAGTAGAGGTATTTTTTCAAAAGATAAGACACACATGAAATATTCTCAAGCATTTGAGAACTGGCTGCATGGCAGATCCCAGAGGATTGTAATCAGTAGCACGGGGTCTAATTAAAAGCCTCTCACTAGTGGTGTCCCCCAAGGTTCAATACTTGGCCCAGTATTGTTTAACTTATCCATCAATGACCTGGATGAAAGGACATAATGCCTCTTCAGCAAGTTTGCTAATGACACAAAACTGGAGTGGCTGATACCCCAGTGCTGTGCAGCTGTTCAGAAGGACCTTGATGGGCTGGAGAGATGGGCAGAGAGGAACTCTTTGAAGTTCAAGAAACACAAATACAGGGTCCTGCACATGTGGAAGAATAACCCCATGCACCAGGGTAGGTTGGGGACTGGCCTGCTGGAAAGCAGCTCTATGTTGAAGGACATGGAGGTCCTGGTGGACAACAAGGTGCCCATGAACCATGTGTGGGCTTGTGATCAGGAAGGCCAGTGGTATCCTGGGGTGCATTAGGAAGACAGTTGCCAGTAGATTGAGATGATCCTGCCCCTCTACTCATTCCTGGTGAGGCTGCCTCTGGACTGTTGCATCCAGTTCGGGACTCCTCAGCACAAAAGTGCATAAAGCTCCTTGAGTGGGTCCAGTGGGAGGCAGCAAAGATGATTAAGGCCCTGGAGCACCTCTCTTACAAAGACAGGTTGAGAGATCTGGGTCTGTTCAGTCCTGAGAAGAGATGACTGAATGGAAGCCTCATCAATGCATGTAGGTATCTGAAGGGAGGGTGCCCAGAGATCTGCAGAATCACAGAATCATTTAGGTCAGAAAAGACCTCTGAGGTCATTGAGTCTGTCCTTTGACTGATCACCATCTTGTCCACTAGACCATGGCACTAACTACCATACTGACTAGTTTCTTGAACACCTCCAGGAATGGTGACTATGCCACCTCCTTAAGCAGCCTATTCCAATGTTTAACAACTCCTTCCATGAAGAAATTCTTCCTGATGTCCAGCCTGAATCTGCCCTGGTGCAGCTTGAGGCTATGTCCTCTTGTCCTGTCACTAACTGTCTGGTAGAGGAGATCGACCCCCAGCTTGCTTTCTCCTTTCAGCTAGCTGTAGAGAGCAACAAGGTCACCTCTGAACCTCCTTTTCTCCAGGCTAAACAACCCCAGCTTTCTCAGCTGGTCCTCCTATGACTTACCTTCTATGCCCTTCCCAAGCTTCATTGCCTTTCTCTGGAGTCACTTCAGCAACTCAATGTCTTTCTTCTAGCGAGGGGCCCAAAACTGAACACAGTGCTCACTGTGCTGCCTCAGTAATGCTGAGTATAGAGGGACAACCACTTCCCTAGTCCTGCTGGCCACACTATTTCTGATTCAGGCCAGGACGTCATTGGCCTTCTTGGCCAACTGGGCACACTGCTGACTCATGTTCAGCTGGCTGTCAATCAGCATCCTCAGGTCCTCTTCCTCTGAGTAGCTTTCCAACTTCAGCCTGTAGGGCTGCATGGGGTTGTTGTGGCCAAAGTGCAGGACCTGGCACTTCACCTTGTAGAACATCATACCATTGGCGTTGTTCCATTGATCCAGGCTGTCCAAATCCCTCTGCAGAACCTTCCTACCTTCCAGCAGATCAGCACTCCCACCCAATTTGTTGTCATCTGTGAATTTACTGAGGGTACACTCAATCCCCTCATCCAGATCATTGATAAGAATATTGAACATCACTGGGCCCTACAATGATCCCTGGGGAACACCACTAGTGACCAACTAGCAGCACCAACCGGATGTGGCACTATTTACCACCGTTCTCTGAGCCTGGTCTTCCAGACAGTTTTTAATCCAGAGAGGAATTCGCCTGTCCAGGCCACAGGCTGCCAGTTTATCCAGGAGTATGTTGTGGGAGACAATATGAAAAGTTTTGCTGAAGTCCAAATAGACTACATTCACAGCCTTTGCCTTATCCACTAAGTACTCCACTGGTCAAAAATGGAGATCAGGATGGTCGGGCAGGACCTGTCTTTCCTAAAGCCATGTTAGTTGAGTCTGATTCCCTGGTTGTCCAGTGTGTGCCATGTGATTGGACTCAAGATGTTCTGTTCTATAGTGTTGCCAGGTATCAAGACTGACAGGCCTGTAATTCCCCAGGTCCTCTTTCTGACCCTTCTTGTGGATGGGTATTACATTTGCCAACCTTAAGTTGTCTGGGACCTCTCCGGTTGGCCAGGACTGATGATAAATGGTAGTGAGCAGCTTAGCAAGTTCTTCCACCAGCTCCCTCAGTACTCTTGGTTGAATCCCATCTGGCCCCATGGTCTTGTGAATGTCTAAGTGGCACAGCAGGTCACTAACTACTTCCTTCTGGATTACAGGGGTCTATTCCTGTCTACCTGTCTATTCCTGTATCCCTGTCGACTAGCTCAGGGGACTGGTTGCCCTAGGCATAACTCTCTTACTGTTAAAGACTGGATGGAGCCAGACTATTCCCTGTGGTCCCAAGCAACAGAACAAGAGTCAACAGGCAGAAAACAATGCACAGAAATTTATATCTGAATAAGAGGAAGAACTTCTTTACTGGGTGGTTGACTGTGCACTGGAACAGATTGCACAGAGAGGTTGTGGAGTCCCCTCACTGGAAGTATTCAAGAACCAATTGGACACAATCCTGTGCAATATGCTCTAGGATAACCCTGTTTGAGCAGGGAGGTTGGACCAGATGACCCACCATGGTTCCTTCCTTACTGTGACTTTGTGTAATATATTCTGGTCAGGCAGTTGAGTGTCTATTGATGCTAGTATGTCTCTATGAAATGAATGAGTAGTGAATACACATCTTCAGCAATGAAATAATTTCTGTTAATCCCAGTTCACTTTAGATGCTCACATTGCAGATACCTACACATGAACAAATTGCCCAGATACTCTTTACAGTCAATTGGGAAGGAAATAGGTCTACAGCAAAATTAATCTGTCATCATTTGTACAGGTCTATTTTGCAACACCTGTCTATTTATATATCGAAAAAAACAAAGTAAATAACTGGGCTGTATCTCTGTGCACAACAGTGCATTCTCAACTGCTTACTTTTTCTGCTGTCTAAGTAACAAAGAACAAATAATAATACTTGCTTTCACTTTTCTGTAAATAGAATTAACTAACTCAACGTTTTATAATACCATGGATAATGCCTGACTTCTTTTGTTCCTCTATAAATCAGCAACACTTTCTTGAAAGGCAAAATCTTTCTGGGTTTTAAAACAAACAAAAACCCTCAAAAAAACTCCAACTCCCCAGTCCCATCCCTCCCCCCACAAATAAACAACTCAAAACATAAAAAACCCCTCAAACCCACCAAAATCCCACCTTTAAATGTTGTAGTTCAATGATGTATCTTGTATTACCTAAAAGGAAAAATATAACAGCT
This sequence comes from Anabacerthia variegaticeps, assembly GCA_035583185.1. NCBI lineage: Eukaryota > Metazoa > Chordata > Aves > Passeriformes > Furnariidae > Anabacerthia > Anabacerthia variegaticeps. The sequence continues at coordinate 58,511,935 of JAWWEW010000001.1, forward strand.
CAGAAAAAATAATTTTTCAAACATTTTAAATGCTTTGAAAGAGTTAAGTGAGTTATTTTCTAAGCTCATGAGAGACATCAGCTTTTCTGATTTATACAAAAGCTTTCCATGTCACTTTCTGTTTACTGGTCTTTGGTAAGCTTCTCTAGCTGACTTTGGCAGTTCACAGTCCTTTACAAGAAAAGAACAATATAACTTCTATAAAGCACCTGGTGGCCTTCACAGTAGCTCTTTTGCCATCAGATTCAAGATAAACATTAGCGTATGTTCTTTAAAGCAAGCAAAATGTCTCAATGTATAACACATCTGTGTTTCAGTCCTGGAAATTTGCTTTTATGTGACTAACGCCACTAAACAGCAACTGATGGAGTGTCTGCATGTTAAGAGCCCTAAACTGAAAGTGGAATCCATCTGCCCTCATCAGATCCATGTACGAGTAAATCTTAGTGAAGTCAGTGGATATGTCAGTGGCTTGACTTTATTGCAAACAGAATAAAAAATGCTAAGGAAGAGGTTGATAAAAGTCCTTCTTTTTCTTGCATAATTATTTTGTTATATCTTTTGCTTTTTCTTCCCTTTACTGTTTTACTGTTCTGTCTTCATAGACTGGGGCTCCACAGTCCCATCGTTTTGGCTTATGAAGTTACTGATCACCAGCTGCTGTGTAGGAACTGCCTATTTATATGCTATAAGCCTGAAACAAATGCAGTGTAATTCAACTAATGCTAGCATGCAATTGAAAGAGTATAAATGACATGGAAATGCGTCTTTTTTGGGGAGTGACTAAAAATGCTCACACACAAAAAAACTGTCACAGCTTTTAGGATGTGTGGTACTTGTTTAGCTGTAATCATTTGACAATGTGTATAAACTTCAGAACTGCCTTATTCTTATTTTTTTTTTCCCAGTTAACTTCATTAATATCTACTTCCCCACAAAAATTACTCTTGGACTATTTGTAGACTATCATAATCTGGACTTGATTTAGCAAGTTTACCCTCAAAATTTTAGGCTATTTCTCTATGTCTTCACTGGAATCTGTATATTGCTTCCCACCTTTTTGCTTCCTTTTGGTGTTTTTTGAAACTGCTGAGGTGTTTCCATTGTTCACTAATGCAGAATGTACATGTTGTTTCATACCTCCCACTTTCATCAATCCTTGCCAACCACAAAATTAATCTCCGTTCTTTCCACACTGAGGCTATCATTTGAAGTAATTCACTAGCAATTTTTCATTATGAAAAGAAAATTCATCAGGGACCTAATTATTTTCAGTGGTAAAATAAAAAGTTTTGAATTTTGTAATATTATGGTACATGGAATGTACCTAATATGTCATAGAACCTGTTCTATGTATAATTTTTATTTCCTTTTTTCCTAGAGCAAGCATGCTATTTTTTCTTTCCCTAAATATGTTAAGCCCTTATGTTGAGAAGATGACTAAAGACATAATTAGATGAGATCTTCCATTCAGATTTGAATAATTTGTGAAATTAATACTTCATTCACAAGTCACTACTTTCCCAGTGGTGCCTGAGTGCTTCTACAGTTCTCCAGTGTAGTGCAGGTTACATCAGATAAATTATATCAATTTGCACTAAAATTACTCACAGAGCTGATTTATTCAAATATGACAACTCCCTGGGAGAATGGGGACTTCCAATCAATTCTTGAGGGACTCAACTGTATAAGTCATTCAAACTGAATCAGAACAGTGTATGTTGACAGACTTAACTTGTCAACAAGAAATGGTGAACACTGCTAGAGATGTCATTGCATGAAATTTTGTGACAGATATACAACAGGAAAACAGATTGTGTTAAAGTCACAAAGTAAACTAAAACAGGCCTCCCTTGTATCACCATTCATGAGTGTTCAAATCTAAGGAGGATTTGTCAACTCCATTGATAATACTCCTTAGCACATCTTTCTAGACATTACCACAAAAGTGTTTCAGAAAGTAACGTAAAGCAGGAGCTGAATGACAAGATGACTGAGGCCTGATTGAAAGACACTGGAAAGGATTTTCTAAACAGTAAATGTAAGACCTGTTTATTACCTTGAAGTAGGAAAAGGTAGTAAGAGAATTGCTGTACCATTGAAACATATTGTGTTAGGACAAGTAATAGATTGTTTTCTCCTTAGTTGCCTGGCTCCTGTAGCTAAGGAAAAAGAGCCAGGATTTTCCACTGCTGAGGTCCCAAATTTAATCCAAATTGAACCAAAAATCTTTTCCAGCATTTTCACCCACCATCTGAGTTTAAGCTGTTCAAGTGTCAGTTTTTTCTAGCTTGTAAGATGTGTGCTTTGAGAAACTGATATTTTATTGTGTACCTACAAAGGCATAATACTGTCACCATAGTATAAATCATGCTTATGACACAAAATAGGACAAAACTGCTCAACATTATCAATCACTGTCAAACAAACAAAGAAGTTTATCTGACAAACATATCTATTTAGTGTGGGTTTTTTCCTACTGCAGAAACATGAACAGCTTATGTGTTTTGGGGAAGCTTTCCAAAAGCCTGTCACTGATTTTTAGCTCCAGATTGCCACTGAAAATAAAAAGGTAGGAGTGTGACTTCCCCTGTGCCACTGAAAATTTCCTTTAACATGCTTCATGTACTTTTTTGTGCTTCATTCTTAATCCAATGAAAAAGGATAACTCACTCTCAGATACTCCCCTTTGTTTGTACCAAAATAGAGGTGGGAGAACATTGTAAAGCATTTGCAAGAACATTAATTCCTCTTCTTAAGTGGGTTCACTACAACTGTGTCCATACCTCCTTTGTGCTTATTTTCTTTCAATATTTCAGTGATCAAGCTTTATTAGTGATAAAATTCATGAAAAATACATTCAGCTTGAATGCTTAGTTGCCAAAATCAAAATTTGAATTCCATAACTAATCAGTGGTGAGAATTTCAAATATCTCACTCAACATTGCATTTCAAAAGTGTACCTTAGCATGCTATTTAACATTCTAACAAAACGTAATTTAGTTCTTTAGTGAGGGGTAAGACAAAGGCAATTAATTGGCTGTAGATAAAAATTAAAGGGAGGTCAAGCAAAGACACTACTGGCAAAGTTATAATGTAGATGTTAGAAGATATTTGGGTATTTAAAGACCAAGTTAATGGTTTACATTATCAGATTAAATGATTACTTGTGTTGGTTTTACAGTAGGTTTAGACTTCAAATCAGTTTACAAATTTGAAAAATTCTACTGGACATCCACCTCCATCTTTATGTACTCAAGATGGAATTAATTTTGGAATATAGTCAGTAGAGGGCTGGGCATCACCAAAGGGAAATTTACCCTATCTTGTTAAGGCTTCTGGGTTAATACAATGAATCCTCCTCTTCCTGCATTGGCTAAGTGTCAAGACTGGCCTAGACTAGACACATCAAGTCAAAAGTAATATTTTATAAACCCTCTCATATATTTTAGTTGAATCATAATACAAAGTAGCCTTAAAAAACACAAAACCTCATAGTTCCATTTGTTACAGAATGAAAATGCAAATATATTTTTCACTGTGAAAAATTTTAAAGTGTTCTTCAGCTAAACTCAGTTTAAGTAAAGGAAACTGTAAAGCACACTTTCCTATTTATGTGTGAAGATTGACACAGCGTGACTGTTGATATCTGTGTATATTGTGTAAATTCTCATGCTGTGTAAATTCATTATTCTGAATTGGGACAAATTGGGTGATTATCCAAGACTGCCTTTCTTAGGAAACTAAATATCAAGGTGATACTGATGTTATTTCTGTGTATCTAGAATTGTTTCTCATGAAGAATCACACAAGAAGATCAGATTAAAATTCAATCTTTCTGTGTAATCACTACTTGGCTCCTCCAAACATTGGCAAAGGTCCCAAACAGAATGTAACAAACTAGAATGCTTAGGTTGAAAACCTGGCTGCATTGAAGTCAATTGTAAGGTTTTTATTTATTTCAATGGAATTTATTGCAATTATAAGCATAAATCTTGAACAATGTTATATTAAAATTTTTTAGTGTATAAAATGACTTAAGGATATAGGCAGATTTTCTTCCTCTTCATATGTTACCTTTAGCTATTATACATCTTGCTATGACCTCAAATTTGAGCTCCTGAGAAGTACTAATTATTCAGAGCAGACTTAATGTAGAAATGGCTTACATATCTGTCATATTTACCCAAAAGGCGGATTTAAAGCCTATACTGTATTTATTATGCTAATTCACTTTGAAATCTATGGTGAAGGTGCCTCATGCCTTTCAAACTGAGTTTGTTTAGTAAATTTAACATGGGTCTTCGTGGCCCACAAACATTATACCTGAAGCAGCTTTAACAGTACCCTAAGGAAGCGTGTAGTGTACACGCTGGGAAATACACAAGCAGTGAGAAAAAGGGAAAAAAAATAAGTACTTGTATTTTGCAGTCCATGCTTTAGTAGTTCACAGTTTGGGTTTCTTTACTTAATGTCCTCATTTGCAGTAATCATGCTTTCAAAAGAAAAAGCACTAAGCAATATTACTGCTAATGTGGTCTTTCCATAAAATGGCTAGCTTTTATCAGAATTAGCCTTTTCCAGACTTAAGTGTTAAAAGGTGCTTTTATTCTTGCCAAACAGGTTATTTTCTTCTGAAAAAAATTATCCTCCAGCACCCCCACCAGTGACACAAAAAAGCCAGTGAGTGTTTAATTCTGTATTCTTATGTTTTCAATCACCATCAATAGTGGTGGTTTTCTTAGGACCACAGGGTCCTAACAATTTAGAGTTTTTTTAATACCTGTTAGAGTAAATTGTTATAGTCAGCTTGAAAAATGAGTATGTCTCTCCAGTGTATGCAAAATGCTATAACAGTTATTTTTCTGACTAAAAAAAATACAATAAAATGAGGTTCAGATTTCCTATACATTCACTTTTCAAGAGTGAAAATATTAGGAGTTCAACAATAATCCTGCCCCACCAATCACTGCAAAGCATATGATTTTAAAGTTAAATTTAGAGAAATATAAATGTGTTCTAGTATACAAATGAACAATTAGGGAAGACAAATATCACTAATGAGCTCCATAGTGACAGTTCTGGCTATAGCATAGTAGTTTGTTGTCCCAGTTTATATTAGAGTGATTTAAAAAATTTCTTTTTCTTTTACCTTTTTCCCCACTAGATTAGTCATTAAAGGGTGGGTTTGAAGTTGTTTTATTGCCTTAAATGCATTTTAATATAAACATTATAGATATTTTGAATTCATGAGAATTCATAAAAATTGCTCTGCTGTTCTGATTTGTGATCTTCATTGAGTAATTTCCTCGCTTTACTCCAGATGTCTTCTTTAGACTTCTAGGAGAGGCATGGTATTAACGAACACTATTACAGGTTTTATAGTCCCTGGGCTCCACTGTTTGCACAGTATCTCTTAAATAGCAAAATCATCAGATATTATGAGACAATTAATGAGTAATTAAAGAACAAAAAAGGAAAATATGCATCCTTTAGAAATTGTTTTATTTATGGCTTTTTCAAAACATTCATGCACATTTCACAGCTATAAAAATTCTACCCTTTAAACATGCAGCAAAAACATTTAAATAAAAAGGAAACAATACTAAATGAAATATATACATATCAGAACAGCTTAACAGAAACTGCAAGCAAAATAATGGTCAGAAAACTAAAAAGCAAATGTGAAAATAGTTGTCTTGCAGTCATATGGATTTTACATCAGAGTTAATGAAGTGTAAGATACTTAGCATATCAGTATTTTCAGGTCACTTTCTCTCTGATTCTCTAACTTCTAAGCTGAAACTGAGGTGAAAATTGTGTCCTTTATCTTGAATTTCTAATGTTTTTCTGAGTCATTGTACATGACAATATGGGGTAGGTGTTTCTTTTTAATTACCATGAAAATGATCACACTTAAAATACAGGTGAAGGCACTAAGTCTGAGTTGAGACTTACTACTTAAATTAATCTATATTTTTACATTAGGGAAAGTGAGAAGAAAATGAGCTGTATTTGGCTTATGTTTTCATCTCTCACAATATAGCAATTAAAGTGTATTCTGGAAAATGTTATTTCAATCACCAAGAAAGTTTATCACAATGACAAGTTCTATAACAACTATTCATTTAGTTATGGTTAAAAATTACAAAAAGTATAATGTGAAGGAAGAAATATTTCATTTGGGGCACTTCAATTATATAGGGAAAATATTGCACATTTTATATGTTACTTTAGCCAGTTTTTATTTCTATATATCCATATACATGTATCTATATCTATGTATAGGTCTGTATGTGTATACCCACATGTATGTGAATGTGTTTGTTGGCATGAGTAGACAATCAATCAAATTCCTCATTTAAAAAATAATATAAAATAATTATCAAAAGTGCTTTTCCTTAAATTACAATCAGACCTGAAAAAAAAATTGCCATAAATATTTTGGCTGAAGCTGAAAATATATATAATGAATATGATTAAAATGCAGTGAAAGGAGTCACAACAAGTCATGATGATGTACAAAACACATTGGTTTACTGTGTATTAGAACTTCTGTGAAAAATTTACAGCCTCATAAATGTAATAAAACAAAAATGAAAGGCTTACTCATCAGGAATACAGAGACCAGGCATGCTGCCTTGAAAAGCCACAGAATAAATGCAGGCAAGGATGGTGGTCTTCATGGGCTGTCTGAAGGCAGTGAAGCCACTTAAGGCCAGGTCTTCTGCACGGATGTACTGCTGATCATATTGCCTCCTCGACACCTCATCTCTCTGAAGAAAAAAATCCTCAGCCCACCTTCCACCATGTTTTCCTTTTGCTATCTACAAGGTTTCTGGTTTAAAAGTGGGAAGAAATGGCCTGATTTTCAAAGTGATTTAGTATTCAAAATGATTTAGTTTTCACTGATGTTTCCTAAGATAGGTCTGACCCAACTCTGCATCAAGACTTCAAGTCTACTCTGAGGAACAAGATTTCTCTACTCTGAGGAACATGAGCTCTGCTCTATGTTGTGACACACTATTGGGCCCCCTTAGGTCTCAGTTATCCCAGTAAAATTAGTTCTATACACAGAAGAGCATAGTGATGTTCAGAGATCTAACTCTAAGGCCATCTGAGAAAAAAATCACATTGCTTAAGTTTTTGGAGTTGTTTTGATTATTTATATAAGTATTCTTCATAAAAGAGTGTGTATATATCCTGAGTATTGTATCAGACCATGAATAATGAGGTGTTTTATCTTAGGGCTCTAAACAGGAATTTTTAAGAAACCCATTTTAGGCAGATCTCTGCTAAAAAAGTGAGCATCTCTCTAAATTAGTTCTCTAGGAACAGTGTATTTTCCAAGTTAAGGCAAACGTTTTAGATGATGGCAAAATTTCAGTAAGCATCTGAAATGTATTGACATATCAAAATTACCTCAAAGTTCAGTATCATCTTGCAGAGGACACAAATTAAAACAGTGTCTCTGCTAGTATTGTATTCTTCAGAATTTTGTGAGGAGTTGAACTATTTAATATCAAAAACTTGTGTCTACTTAGACTATATGTCTTAAGCAAAGAAAACTGAAAACTAATGTGAACCCAAATTCACTCTTTAAATTTTCTTGGAAACAGAGATTTCTTTAATATCTTATAAAATATATAATATAAAGTTACATATGTAGTTATTAAAATATATTATTACTGTAATACATATTTACAAACACATATATATTGCTATACATATAAGTATTATAATACAAGATTAACTGTAAATAGTTAAACTACTAATATGCACAACTGGAAATTTTTTAATTTAGAAATAAAATTATAGAAATGCAGAATTTTGGCTGGAAGACTGTGATACAAAAGCACTTTTTAATATGTTGAAATAGTTACTTACACCTAAGAAACTGAATAATATTTCACAAAGTAATGAATCTATTATATTAATTTATTATTTCTGCCAAAGATAAAATAAATGTTGCGGGTGTTTTTTTTTCCTACAGACAAGTGTTCACAGTAATTATAAAAAATGTAGAAAAATATCTGGATCTCAGTAAAATCTAGCAATATTGTATTGCTGTAAGGAATCAACTTCCTGAAATTTTTCTTCTTGTCAAAGATAATTTTAAACTATGAATTCAAAATGGTGCAATGTTCTAATTCAAAATAAAAATTCTGTAAGTACTGTAGTTCCACAAACACTATGACTTGCACATTTCAACTGTGTATATTTTAACACATTTTATATAAAATCTATGACAGCAGTAATTTTCTTACTACTAACAAAACATAAGAAAATATAACCAAAGTGGGTCTCTCTAGGTCTCCAGTTAATATGTTCTTACATTTTTGTCTATTTCTTTTGTCTGCAAACCATGAATTTAAAGCATATTTTCTTATGAAGAATCCCCATTTATTATTGTAAACAGAGGGACAGATATGATTTATATAGGGCAATTTTACAGTGATTTCCTGTGTGCAAAAGTGAATGACAAGGGGAAGTTCTTTTAGACATCTTATTACACCATAATATAAAGCCCACTCTGTTAAATTAGTTGGAAGTTCAATTTTTATCCTAAACTAAAAAAACAGATAATGTATAACGTTTCTCTGGCATACCTTCTCGGCTTCCAACACTCAACTCTTAAAGGCTGCCTACCTTGAAAATTCTATCCAGATGATTGTTTTTTTAAAAGACAATGACTGTCCTATGCCTCAATAATTGGTCTAATCCCTTTTAAAATTAAGTTTTACCTTCAGTCTCCACAAGCTCTACTGATAACAAATAAGTAAGTACCAGGGGACACAATATGAATTATATTTATTTATATTTCTGACATAGTAAGAGTTTTGTCTAGAATCTCCCACCTTCTAAGTCCTTCCTAATTCTCCTATTATCTATGTGTATCTTATTAGTTTCCCATGCTTTATCTCCGCTTTCCCTTGTACCTTATAATTTGTCTCTGCTCCAGGGAAGCATCATTATCACATCCCAAATGTCTGCATCAGATACTCAAACAGCTCTGATCCTGTTATCTTTGACAACCTGTGATTTCCAGTAGCAAATAAGTATCATTAAAATTATGTAAGTGTTGATCTCCTCTTCATAAGTATTACATGTTTTTTACAGCTATGGAATTTATTCTGGACAATAGAATTCTTCTAACAACTTACTGATTAAGTGTTGTGATGTCCAATTGTAACTTTTCAATCAGAAACACACTTTTCCTCATGCAAATGTTTTATAATCAGCAAACTCTGTTACCTCACTATCCCTGCCTTTTAGAATATTCTGAACAACACAAATAACAACACAGATAGCTGTGACTGGCTATTACCCTTCGCTGATGAAATAACATCTTATTCTTATAGTTTATTTTCTCTCAACCATTGCTTAGTGCATGAGAGGATTTTTCCTTTTCTTTTGAGACAGCTTAATTTCTTTAAAAGCCTATTACAAAAGATCTCTTGAAAGCTTTTGAAGATCCAAGTACACTAAATCCACATGAATAACCTCACTATGCTTCTTGAGTACTTTGAGATAATTCTAATAAATTTGTGAAACATAATTTCCTTCTCAAAGATAACTCTTCTTTCATTCCTCCTCAGGTCCATACTTCCCCCTTATTTTGTATTCCTCTGCTAATTGTACTGCTACCTATAATTTCTATATATTTGACATACATAGAGATTAAATGGACTAATCTGAAATTTACTGTATTATTTTTTTTCTTTTTTTCCCCCCTCCTTTTTTTTTTCTTTTTTCAAAAAAACAAATTACATAACAGACATTTAGGAGTTTGATATTGCAGTTCCTTCAGAGCTCAGGGGTAAGCAACGGTTTTCCTAAAGTCATTAAAACTACGGTGCAGATGGCAATTATGGAAGAATGACAGGTCCTTATTTCAGAGAGGTGATGCTCTCTGACCTCCAGAAATTGCAGAAATGTTTTTCCTTATTTCTCTGTCTGTTTGTGGGCATTTGAGAATTGTCACAGTGGCGCTGGCTTTACTCATGAGCCAGTTTGTCTTTTTCACTCAAAGTGAAAGGCACCTGGGTTGAATCCAGTTGTAACAGACTGGGCCTCAACCTGCCACTAACCATCCTGGATGTAGTCTGACATGTATATGAGGAGGGGCATGAGAAGTGAGATTCTCTCCCCTCGAGAAGAACAAAGACTTTGCAAGTATGTAATCATGAAGTATTTGAATTCCTGGTAAAGGAAGAAATATGGCTTTACCACAACTCATCAGTTTGAGGAAATCAGAACATTAGACAATGATCGAACAACTAAAGCCAGAGATACAATCAATGTACATTTACAAGTATTTCCTGCCAGGTAAATTTTCAGTGTTTGTCACCAGCTTGCCAGCTCCAGCAAAACTCAGACTTCCAAGTCAGCCAGTCAGATAGGCTATTCTCAAGAAGCCCATAGAAATTGTGAATATTATTCTGTTGTTGGTGTTTCCCGGGCTTGTACTCCAGAAATGTAGAAATGGTTTTGTCCCAACTGTCAGGATCTCAATGACTACCACATCCACATTTTCAAGGCTGGAACCAAGCAGCCTGATGCAATTGTCACCTTGTAATGGTAGATTTCAACATTTTTCTATTTGTTTCAATTTCTAATGAGAGGAAAGCAAAATGTCAAACTACTATTTTACCAAGGAATTTTTTTTTTTCTGCATTCATAAGCTATGATTCACTGGGGCATTTTTTTTAGAAGCAAGTTTCTATAACTCTGTGAAGAAAGCAGAGGTATGAAAACAGAAAGAAGATGCAGATATTTTGAAATAAAATATATTAAACCCCAATAAAAATAGAAGTACCAGAATAGTTCCTAACTTCTGAGGATTTATAATACATCTGCTTAATTTCTCTGTAATCTCTTCAGAGATCTCCACAGACATATCTTAGGGGTTTTTTTCTTCCAGGTCTCCTTAGAGAGTTCATGTATGACTTTTAAAATAAATGTTCATAGGGGGGATTGTGTAGTATAGTGCTTCAATTTTTAATTTTTTTTTCAGTCTGCCAGTATCTCAAAGGAAAACTTAATTAATCTCATTTGCTTTTCTTTGGGAGTATTTTGCTCCTTCTCTATGTCTGTGCTATTATATAAATAAATTGTCATAATAGAAAAAGGCAGGAAGGGTAAGGGAAAAGCAAATGTTAAGGTGAGAAATACTAAGCCCAGTAAAATACTGTACGGACTCACAAGGTTTTGTCCAGTCTTTCTCCCTTTTTTTTTTTTGTTTTATGGATTTCCATACTGTGTGTTTATACAAAAACGTATCTCACAGCAGCTACCCTCTGCTAGCAGTAAATGTAAATGTAAAGTGATCTGCAATGCTGAGTGTCCTGTGAGGTCCTTCCTATCCCCTTAACTTAATGCTAATGAATATTTAAGCTGGAAGATAACAGAGGCTAAAAAGGAAGGTAAAGAACCCTTGATAAAAATCTTGGAATGGGACTTCTTAGTAATCAGGTACATTTTCCTGTGTGTTACAGACAGTCACGTATTATCATAGAATCTAATGTTTGGGGATGGCAGGGACCTTGAAGATCATCTAGTTCCAACCCCCACCATGGGTAGGGACACCTTGCACCAGATCAGGTGACAGTTTTCAGGTTAAACGAGCAAACAGTTCTCTGTGTGTCACCCTAGCCTTGTGCCTCTTCCCTTGTATTGAAAAGAAAAAAGGCATATTTGAGGCATGCAGCATAAGATTAATGACTATACTACACTTCTTGTACAATACAAGCTTTAAGACTGTGTATTTATTTGTGATATTCTGCATTTAAGTGGTTATTTCAAGATAGGTTTAGCTTTTGCAGTATTAGCCTGACAGCCTCTTTTGAAGTCTTTATCTAATTGCCACTTAAAATGGATGCAGTGGATTTTTTTCACCTTTCTGCATCAACCAGAAAGCTGACTCTTAAAAATCCTTTTGCTGTGATATAGTGAATGATCAGAGCAGATAGACCCTCACTGAGTGTCCAGTTCTCCAGTACATCACAAAGAGGAACAGAGTGGGTGACTGTATTTTCCAAGACTGAGTAAATGTCCAGGAAAGTCAATACGAGTCATCAGCCCCCAGGCCCTGGTAAAACAAGGAACAGTATCACATAGCCTACTCAAGGCTGATCAGATCAAGCTCTGCCTTTAAAAAAGTGGATTGTACCTTCTCCTATTTCTGTTTCAAAAGCTTTCTGTGGTGGTCAGTAAAGCCCTTTAAATTTACATCCTGAGTCACAGACTCTTTATAGCCAGATAGTTGTTGAGTCAGTGTGTCTATAACTTTTACCTGCAATAGATCATAGATAAATGCTAAACAATACAGGTTATGGTGTTGTCCTGAAGAGTTTTACATGTAACGTCCCTGGAGCTTTTACCATATGTTTTCAACACAATCTTCTTTTACTTCTCACTTACCTCATTCATTAGATGTTTGATAATTGCAGCACCCATTCCTTCTTCCCTAGATTCATATACAATTTCAAGCATGAGATCACAGGAGTGGTTTTTTTTTTTTTTTGTAATACCTGAGTAGATAAGATCTATTGCACTCTTATTGCAGAAAAAATTATCATAGGAACTTATGATTTTAATCTGGCACTTCCAAACTTTGGAAAATGTAGGTCTAATTTTTGCCTTCAAAGGAATTCAAACTGTACAAATCCTTTTGGACAATGTGGAGTTCTGACTAAGGGCAATTGCAGATTACAAAATTGTATTTTAGTGAAATCCTATTGCCCTGGACTTTTGACTTCTTCTGCTACAGGCTTTTTGAGGGGGACAAGGGTAATTCAGATGTTGATGATCACGATGGTGTAGTCAGCTTCATTGGTCTGAGGCTGCGTTGTGGAGAGGAGCAAGGTATTCCCCACATTTTCAATGCTGTTTAAGTGTCACATGACAGTGATGGTGCAGCAAGAATATGCAGAAAATATCTCAAGATTCTCTACTCGTCTTTATGATGTTTCATTTTATCATAGGATTCCACTATTTTTTCAGACATTAATGTATTCAGTTGCAAAAAATCCCTTAATTATAGTAGTACACATAATTACTGGACCCTTTTGAACACATAACAAGACAGAACAACATACTTCATTTTCCTCTTTTTTTTTTTTTTCAAAATTATGTTCTCAAAGCAATATTTATTAACATTTCATATTGTTGGTCCCAGCAGAATTCCTTTCTTTTGTCCTAGATAAAAAATAATGATTTAAAATGATGCATGATCAGGAATATCATGCTGTCAATAAGAAGCATTAATTAACAAATTAATTAGACACAATTTGTTACTTTCCCTCATGAGAGAAGAAAAGATTTTTTCTATCTTGCTGGAAAGAATACTAAATAAGGAGAAAAATGCATTTATAAGTCACCTAAATGCTGCAGCCTTAATAAACTTCCTCTAGGGTTTCTTTCTCCAGGGTAGATACAAATTGTTTTCTTAAACTGGCTCACCCATCCCTAATCCACAGTTTGCAGATATAATTTTCTTCTCCCTTTAGTGATATCTTAGGAACTGCAGCAATAATATAGCCACTCATAGCCCCCACTTGCATCTAAATGAAAACCTCTTTGATAAAACGGAATAATTTATGTTTAACTATATTTCCTCAGGACAGTTGTATAGACAAGTATATTAGATGTTCTGCCCTCTGTGCTGGAAATGTTTTCTCATTTTAATTAAACACTAGAAATGCCTACTTCTTTCCTGTTTTGCCCTGGGTATCTCCATAAGGTTAAGTGCATGTAGGTGTCATAATGGAAAAAAAAAAGCATGTAAACAAATAAAATATGACACAATTAAGAATACAGTTCATTTTCTTGCAAGCTTTGTTCTCCTTGTTTGCAGAAAGCATTTCTTTTGTAGAAAAAGGAATAGTGTGTAGAAATCTTATAAAATCATTTTCTTAAAGTATTAATTCCATGCCAGTTTTCTTTGAAAGTTTTTTCTCATAATAATAATCAGAAAATTACAGTGTATTTAAAAATCAACAGAAAAGCACTGCCCTCCTTCCCCTTAAAAAGTACATTTCCTTTCCTCTGTCTTTTATATCTTTATTTATTTTTCACTTAGCTTGTCAATAATTTTTTGAAGGAATCATATCGAGTCAAATTACTGAATGACACTACTGGCAGTAGCTTCTATAATTGTTGGGGAAAGCCCCTCGGATACGGCAATTAAACCCATGACCAAACAGACATTGTAAGATGGTTAGGGTAATGGGATGAAATGCCCTCTAGAGGTGCCTATTTATCACTTACCGTCAAGAAGCCGTCGATAACTAACTCAGCCTACTCACCAGCTTGCTTTCATCTGAAGTTGGATGAGATGGAACTCAATTACAGAACTATTTTCTGGAATATTCTTTGCCCTAAAATAAGAAATACATATCTGATTTTGAATTGTAGGGAGTACGTGGCTGTTTTGGTGGGGTTTTTTAATGGCTAAAGATGAAAAAGTGTTGTTTGACGCAAGGAAGAAAATATTTGATCTTACAGTTGAAAGAATATGACAAAATATTAAGGAGAAATAAATAAGCAACGTAAACCAAAAAAAAAAAAAAAAAGCCCCAACACTACAGTGAAGAGAGCAGGATGCAAGAAGCAGCGGTTTCTAAAATGCCACAGAACTTTGTCACTTTCTCTTTACAATATCTAAATAATCATTAAAAATGACAATGAAGAAGATGGTGGCTGTTCGATAACCATGGAACTGTCAGTATCAGAACTGATCATGCTCTCAATTGTTTTATAACTGTCACTTAATAAATTACTACAGAGTTCCACAGATTAATCCCAAGCTTTATGTCTTTGTGTTTCCCTGTTTACTTCTGATTTTCTCTTAATTGAGTCTGACTGTAAAAGACATAAATAATGCCAGAATATTGCAAACAATATAGCTCTGAAGCAGATAAAGTAGCAAAGGAACAATTAAAAAATTGAATTGAAAACTATGAATGTGAAAATTAAAGTTAATAAATACATTAATTTATACTGAAAGGCAGAAAGAATATCTACCTTTCTCCTTATATAATTAGCCTCACCAAAGGAAGACCAAATAATTTTTTCCTACCTGGAAGGTGTTGAGCATTTTCAATTACTGTATGAGGTAACCGGATAGTGTCTAATGAAAATATGAAACAACACAAAGAATGAGGGGAAAAAAAAAAAAAGCAAAATTGTTGAACAAACTACTAAAATCTTGAAAAAATCTGTATGAAGTCATGTTGATTTTATTATTTTTCTTTTTTTTGTTCAGTCCAAAAGTTTTTTTCCAGCTTTTTTCATAAGTGTATATGATGTCATGCTATAATATATATGATGTTTTCATATAATGCTGGTAAATAAACATCATTATTTTCAAAGTCAAGAACTTATTTTTTCCCTTCAGAATGGAGTGTACTTTGTGTCTAAAATTTTGTGTCACATGAGTCAGTGAAATTGGACCACAGAAGTAAAACAGTATCCACTTACGTAACCCTGATGGTTGTCAGGTGATAAGCCAAGATGAAAAGTTCAGTCTCTAACAGCTTTTCTATGTTCCACATCCTTGCCAGCTATGTAAGCAGCATGCCAGTGCTGTATTCACTGTAATGAAATTTCTCTAGAACGGCAAGTTGTTAGGGCTATTAGATGTCTCAACTGGAAAGCTCCCATATGGCTAAATTGAAAAGTGGCAGCTAAACAGGCTGAATGAACTTATGCTCATTTAAGTAGTATGCCCCAAATGCTTCTGTCATCAAGTATATGGTTTCCAAGATCACCTGTTTACTGAGATTTATTTTGAGCAGTCACCAGATTTCTCATAAGGTTTCTGTCATTAGTAGGTTTTTCCTTATGCTAAATGTTTTAAAAATGTCATTGCACCAGCAGCCAAGATGTTCAGGTTCAAGTGATCTTCAGCTGGATCACAGACCCAATTATGCCCTGAAGTCGAAAGCTGGGTTTCCTCTTCACAAATAGCATTACTTCACTAAATAGTACAGTGCTGAATCTGCCCACATCTGATACAACTTAATGGGAAGAACAGATGCACTAATCATTCATTCCTTAAAAATGAAATGGAATCAGTGTTATATTTGGTTCAATACAACCTAAACATTTAAGGTAAATAAATAAATAAATAAATAAATAAATAAATAAATAAATAAAAGATGTGGTTTTTTTCTGTGGCTTATTTAGTTTTAAACTCCCAATTGGCAATTTCTTATAACATGACTTTTAACGTCATAGAAAGACTTTTATACCACAAAGTATATGTTTTTGGTAGATTTATATATATATTTTTATAAAGATATTACTGATTGCAGATGGATTTTGTCGTATGTTGTTTTGGTTTGTTTTTTGGGTTTTTTTTTTTGTTAGTTTGGTTTGGTTTGGTTTGGGCTTTTTTAATAAAATTCAAGTAATATACAAAGGAATACTTATGAAATTAAAAACAACTAAATTTTACAAATGTTTAATTACAAATATTGATCATTATAAGCAGATGATAAGGAATATTTTTTCAATTTATGCTAATTCAGTGTGATACCTCAGAACCTGTATTTTTTGCTGCAGCATGAAAAGCAACACAAAATCTCAAGAGCTTGGGTTGCTTCATAGGGAATAGATAGTGAAACAATACTTGAAATGGTTCATATGACTCTTGCTGATTAATTTCCTAATAAAACTGATTAAGATACAGATGTTTTAGAAAATTAAAAATGCCTTTTTACAGTTGAACTCTTCACTAAGTGAAATTTTGAATACCCACTTAAAAGAAAATAAGTACTTTTGCTTGGTTGAGTTTTTTTTGGGAGGAGGGTTGTTATTATTATGACTAAAATTATACTATATGACAGCAGTTTTTAACAGATTCCATATAACTTTAAGTTTGTATTCACAACATCATGATCTTGTTAAGGAGAATACTACTGCCCTTCTCTGATGCCCTGAGATGATCTCTTAACTTCTCTCCTCTTTGCCTTTTACTGTCTCCTGGAATATGAGCTTAAAACTGTATCTTATGCAGTCTAGCTTGCATCAAGTTCTCTAATGTGTTGGTGATCTCCTCTGTTTTGGCTGTGATGTTTCTTTCTTTGTGTGGCTTGGGTTTTAGTTTTTTTTCATTCTAGATAATGGTGCATTAAAATCATTAGATCCTGTTTGCTGTTAATGATCATATTCCTTTTACTGTTGATCTTTGCTTTTAAGTTTGACCTTTTCTTGCTGTCTGCTAAAATTTAGAGAATTGTGACAAATTCACAATAGCAATTTAAGCAACAACACTAAACTCTGGAGAGCTGGTTTTAACCTGCACAAAGCTTTTAATGTTTTTGTTTTGTTTTGTTTTTTCCCTCTAGTATTTTATCCTCTTCTTCTTGAATATGTTTGAGTGATGATGGCCTGAAGACTTGCCAGGTTGAGTCATTCCATAATATTTATCATTGTTTTAGAGTAATCAAACTAATATATGTATATTTATTTACTTATTTAAAAGAAAAAAAATATTCAAAAAATTCTAATTCTGGGTAAGACTGAAACTCATATACAAAGTCTCATATACATCAACAGGATATTTTAGTTTGAATCTATCATCATTATAAAAGATGAAGATTGGCCTTTTTGAAGTACATAGCAAACCTCCCACTGACTTCACTGGGGCCAAGATTTCATTTCCAGATCAGCTTGCAGAAGTTTGCGAATAAAAAAAAAAAAAGTCTAAATTGACAACTAATATTACTCAGAATGAATAATTCAACCAAGTCTCTTTAAGAGAATTGTCCAGGAAAGATTTACACCATTCATTTTAAAAGAAAGAAAAAGAAAATTGTAATAAATGAGGTGGTGATTTTTCTGAGCTATAGCTGTATAAAAATATTTCCCCTGGAGAGAGGTGTTACTTTTATTGTGCAATAATAGTCTTCAATCTCGGGCTTCAGGCATTTTATCAGGAACTCAGTAAATGGTCTACCTTTAGGATAATATTTTATCATGATTTCTCTTAAAACTAGTTACTATTTATATGACAAAGCATTTATAGTTTTGATGGTTTGGCTCATTGGACATCAACGTGTTACTGAACAGCCAGTGGTGAGAGAGACAGCTTCTTACATCAAACTGCTAAAAGAAAATCTGTTTCAAATGTAAGAAATCAAGCATTTGATATGAATGCTTATTCAGTTCAGCATGCTGCTCCCTCAATTCCTAGAATATCCCATATTACTAATTCCAATTTGAAGGATAATGTGGAAAAAAAAGATAATAGAGAAAATTTTCCAGTTATAGTCTTTCAATTCCTCAAAGAGAGAAAACAGGTAGCAAATAAAAGGGCTAAGCAAATAAAACTAAAGAAACAAAATATGATTTTCATTCCTCTACAGAACAATTTGCCACTCCTAAAAAGTCTTTTCAAAGGCCAGAGTTCAGCTATTATTAAAAAAAGCCCTATAAAATGTTCAGTAGAGTTAATATTAAAGATATATATTTATATGAAAAGGGTCCATGATGTTATGGTGAACTTAAATATATTCTACTCATACATCAGTCAGAGCCCGTTTTTAGAGAAAAATATCAGCAATAATCATGTAGCTGTACAATTGTACTGCTACTGCTCTCATAATATGTAAACAATTCTATAATTGCAGTCAATCAATAACATTCACTAAATTCTGATTTTTTTTGTCATTAATTTCTTGACTACAGACTTCTGGTAGGGACAGAGAGTATGCTGATTAGTGCTTTGTGAATAATGTACTTAAAATTAATTAAATTAAAATTAAATTAAAAAATATATATATTTCTTTGGTTTTACTCAGTATGTCTCTCCTTTTCTTGCTACTAAAATGTTGCTCACAGTAGAAAAAAAAAAAAAAAGGAAGAAAAACCAGAGACCAAATAAGGACCAACATTGTAAGAGGATACATCTGATTAAACTAAGTAAATTGAAGGAAGGAACTTGTAAGACTTCCCTCAGATATTTCATCCACAACAAATTCTTTAAAGTTAGTCTGAGCACTGTGTGTCACATATGACAGCATCAGAAAATGCTTCTCTCTCTTAATATGTGTATAAGAATCATTGTTTCTGTGTAGAGAATATGCTCCAGGTAGATTCAAGCAGAAGTCCTCCTCTAATCTAGCTTTAGACTTCTACTATGCAGCTTGCAACATCTGAGCTAGTCATCCTACAGCTGCATTGGTAGTCAACAAAAAGAAACAGGGTTCTTTAGAGCATTTTTGGCTTAATTTACCTAATTGAGGAATACATGATGGTTTCAAAGAGGTGCTTACATCACCTATAAAATGTTGAGAATGATAGTTCAAGCAAGTGCTGGTCTCTTGCATATTTCTGTCTTTACAAATTATATACTTGTGTCTCGGGTTTTACCAAGTAAGGTTTTGGCAGCAGGAAGGTGAACTTCAGAGGTGGCCTTTTTGAAGTGAGGCATGGAACTGCCTCCCTGTCTGACAGAGCTGGTTCTAGCTGTTTCCAATACGGATACACCATTGATGTATTATGGAAAGCAGTGTTGCAGAAAGGGCCCTGGGGGTCCTAGTTGATGGCAAGTTGAATCTGAGTCAGCAGTGCCCTGGCAGCCAGGAGTGCCAACCCTGTCCTGGGGGGCATCAGGCACAGCATCACCAGCTGGTTGAGGGAGGGGATTGTTCCACTCTGCTGTGCACTGGTGTGGCCTCACCTTGAATATTGTGTGCAGTTTTGGGCACTATAAGGTAAAAAAGATATTAAGCTGTTAGAGAGTGTCCAAAGGAGGGCCACAAGGATGGTGAAGGCCCTTGAGGGGAAGCTATATGAGAAGCAGCTGAATTCGCTTGGTCTGTTCAGCTTGGAGAAGAGGAGGCTGAGGGGAGACCTCATTGCAGTCTACAACTTCTTTGGGAGGGGAAAAGTGGGGTTAGACACTGATGTCTACTCTGTGGTGACCAGTGATTGGAGCTAAGGAAATGGCCTGAAGTTGTTTAAGTTGGGTATTAGAAAAAGCTTCTTCACTCAGGGGGTGATTGGATAATGGAACAGACTTCCCATGCAAGTGGTCACAGCACCAAGCCTGACAGAGTTCAAGAAGTGTTTGGGTAATACTCACTGGCACATGATGTGACTCTTGGGGATAGTCCTGTGCAGGGCTAAGGGTTGGACTCAATGATCCTTGTGGGTCCATTCCAGCTCAGTATATTCTGTGATTATGTGCATTAAAAAATTAATGGAAAATGTATATTAAAAATGGATATAAGAAAAAATAAAAAGACGAAATAAGCATGTTTTTTAAAATTTTATTTCATCTACCTTATTAATGGTATAAAACCCCCTTTCTTCTCACATACCCCAGGGGGTATACATATCCCATTTTGCAAGGAACTGCCTCAGAGAGTAGTCCCAAAGTTTTACAACCTATTGAATTCTTCTGTTCATTTTGTGCTAATAAGCAACAGAACAGTATAAGAATATGAATAGTCAGGTACATTTTCACTTGGTTTCAGCCACTAATTTAATAAGTTTATTCATGGATTTTCTGGCTGGATATGTCCAAAATATCTCAGATTCTCACAATTTTTTTTTTTTTTTGAACCTACAGCTCATTTAATCCTTCTTGAAGTCTGAAAAGCTTTATTTCTGTCTTATGAGGAAAAAGAAGAATATCAAAATACAAAAAAAGTGTTTCAGTACTTTTTAATAACTTACATAGGAAGTGGGATTTCTCTTTCCATGTGTTTAAAAATAATCTAGTTGTGTGTTTATTTAATCATTAGACTGACATTAATTTTCTTCTTTTCCATCAAAGAAATTATACACAATGAAGAAAAGATATTGTTCTTTCAAGAACATTGGAATATGTTTTCATTAGAGAGAACAGGAACAGAAAGACTGTGAACTTGTTGAATTGGGATCAGAATATTGGTTTAGTTTCTGGATCTATAGTGGGAAAGGGCCCAAAATGGAAAAGAGTAGGAATATTTGAGAAATCTTGAAAGCACTCTTTCCACAGTGAAAGTCATGAGAGATGTAGACAATACCAATGCCATGGAGACCACCAAGGAGGAAAAGACTTGGGTGTTGAGAGCATTTCAACATCCTGCACTTTAAAAGAAAATACAGATTTTTCTTCTCAGGTATAAATTCTAACTCTACTGTACAGAACCACTGTGTGCTATCCCTTGCTTTGTTGACAGATTTCAAGCTCAGAACTACTTCTGATTTAATTTGTGGGGCTTTTTTTAAACTTAAAACAGTGATACCCATAGGTTTATGTCCCATTGACTTGGCAAGATCGTAATTTTTCTTAAATACATAATAATTTATATCACCTGTTGGAGAAGTAAGAAAATTGCACTGCTGAGCTACGACATCTATCATCAGGTTTGTAATTTCTTGTCATCAGTGATGCTCTCCTACATACTTATTCACACATTGCAAAGGATCACTGGTGTGGCAGTTACTCTCCACTTTGGTATTAGTGGCAGTTGAAAGAATATTTGCCATTGTCACATCCTTTTTTATGTAGTGTAAACAGAATATTGAATAAGGCTCATTTTAATTAAGAGACATTTTATGATAGCCTAAGGGGAAAATAGTGGATCTAGTTCCATTTATGAATTATACAACTAAAAATGGCTTCTAGTATCACTGTATATCTATTTTTCCACTAGAAAAATGAAATTCAGACTAGAGAAGGAATGAATTTATATGGTGTTATTGTAATAGACCTGTAGTTTGTTAATTGAGGTTTCCAGCACATATCTCTGTCAGCAATTATGGTGACAACACACTGACAAATGCAATATAGGTACAGAAAAAAAAAAAAAAAGTCTGATGCTGTGTCCATCTCCATATAAAATGTGATCAGGATCTCAGTCCTGCTTATAATAGTTTCATTTCCAGCAGTACTGTGGTATCCAAGGAAGAACAAAAGAGTAATGAGACATTTTTGCTAAACAGTTTTGTTAGTCTGCCTTTCCATTTCCATTCAGTTATTTTCTTTTTTCTTGTCATCTTTTGACATGCAACATGAAATTTTCAGAAGTGCCTAAGGGCCATATTAAAAAAAGGACTGAGTTATCAGAAGTGGGACTTACTCTGCAGATACCTGTAATGGAGAGTGTGGTACTGAAAAGCCCCATACAGCCTCTGTAGACATGTTGTTATTAAAATCTATAGTTTTCTGGGCACCAGTTATATATACCCAGAAGTTTCTAAATACTCACACATTTAAGTTCAGTGTATGAGTTTTCTTGGGATGCAGAAATTAGGTATTCTTCTCCCTAAATCCCTCTGGACATGACTTTTGGAGGCAATCTTGGGATATGCATAATACAGAACTGACACATTTCAAACTGTCTTGTTAACACTTTCCTTTGAAGCACTGGTGGAAAAGAGCCCTTTAGTTTTTATATACCGATCAGAAATTTCACCAGGCTGCTTTGTTCCCCATTGTCCTTGACAGACTGTATTTCCATTTCTCAGCTTAGTGAAGCAGACTAGATAACGCAGCAGGTGGGAAGATCACCTTTTCCTTTTCTTTGTAGAAGTCATCCCAAGATTTAGACTTGGATTCATTTGGCCAGTAAGAGGGAATAAAAGAATCTATAGAATAACAGTTACTGTTTCTGTGAATCCTTGTTTTCAAGGACTTTTTAGCATTTTAGATTGAGCCTTCTTGGCCTCCCAGCTGATTTCTCTGAATGAAAAAAGGCTTATTTTTACTCTCTCTTAAGCATTGAAGTGGCATCTTCTTTTTTTTTTGAGATTTTAATGACATGGGGAATGGCTTTCAAAAATCAATTAGGGACTTATGGGTGTTTGCTTCTACAGTGTAAACTATGGGATAAGTAGTTCTTTCACCATACTATCTCTTACCAAATAAGGTGTTGTTATATTAAATGTAATAATAATAATAATAACAGCAGTGTTCACTATTTATAAAGTATGTAATAAATGTATAACAAAATATTGGATCCTTTAATGACCATTTGTTTTAGGATGTCTTTCATCTCTCACTTTGCTGTATTGTCCTGCTCATGGCACAAGAGCATCACAGAGTGAGATCCAGAGTACTCTACACTGCAGAGGCAGCAGCAGGAGCTCTTAACTGTTCCTTTTAAGAGATGAGCAACAGCCAAATTACTCATCTCAGTCAAAGAACTGGCAATATCCACTGCCTGAGTGTGTTGGCATGAGGTAGAAAGAAAGAACAAGCTGATAAACTCTGTGTGTGTGAGGGGATTTGGGGGAAGGGAACAGAAAAGGGGACAGGATGGGAACTGCCTGTTCTAGCAGTACTGCTGTGCTAGCAGTTAGCTTCTGGGCAACATACCTGAGCTGTGGTGACAGGAGCTGTTGTGTCCCAACAGAACTGCTCCTACAGCTGCATCACTGCTGAAGCTTTTACGTTTAAGAGATCATTCACCACATATATTTTTTCACCCCAGTAATAAACATAGTAGTCCAAGAATGTTCCCTTACATGAAGCTCTGTTTGACAGCTAAAAGCAGTTACTTAATGGTGTGTGTCAATCCTGAATAATGGGCTGGGACCTCCTTTACCAAAACTGGGATAAAGCCTGTTCTTTCATTTTTTACTTTTTATTTTTTATTATTATTTTATATTTTTTTTTAAATATTCAAAGCTGTATTTACATCCTAATACTTTTTTTCCCCAGCAGCAAGTGACGCACAGTGGAAAGCTTTTGCTAGGACAAAAGCTTTGTTTTCAAAGAAAACCTCTTTAATATTGTCCGTTTAAGTGAGGGGTATCCATTACTGATAGTGAAATACAGTAAGAAGTTTCTACCCTGAGTGTAATCACTGTGAACAGTAATAATAATTAAAAAAAAAACAAAAACAAAAACAAAAAAACATTCTCTTACATAAAAGACATTCTGCATTTGTACTTTTTAATAGCAAATTTTAGCACGATCTCCTCAAGATTCACATGAGCTAGACCAATATAAGATTAATGCTGAGATTTTACTGCTCAATTGCTTCAATACAGCAGGGAACCAATTTGAGGGGGGAAATTATTTTAATGCAAAAACAAACAAAACCCAAAACTGAAAACAAAAACAAACAGACAAAGCAAAATGGCAATAAAGTCAGAGAGTTTGAGAATGAAATTTATTACATGATTTCTCATGCAGTTCACCCCTGTGTCTCTCCCTCCCTTGAGTGTCAAGCAATGTCATAAAAGGTGTTGCTATAACAACGCTAATTAATTATAGTGGGACTTGATGTGTGGCAGTGAAAAGCCAAGCCACAGTAGGCCTGTTTGAAGTCATAGCCAGTGGTGTAAGACAAGAGGTATATGATATTGAGATCAAACATAGTGCAATAATTGCCCAGAAAGACCAAATTGTGTTAAGGCACTGCATACATATCTACCCTTATGTTTTGGATATATGAATGACCCTCAAAAATACTGGCACATTTCATTCTGCATCTTAGAAAGTAAATTGAAACAGAATGTGAAATTTGTGCAAAATAGTAAAGACATGGCATAGATATCTCACTTTAAAAATAACAGTTGTCATACACCCAGACTTCTGCTGAATCTAAGTCAGAGGTTTAGGGGCATAAGGAATTCTGAGACAACTATGACATCTGCTTATACTATGACATCCACCTGATCTCTATAAGCTTGGAACAATGAATATGAAATATTACAGATCAGTAGAAAACACATGAAATAGCATTAACAGGGGCTTTAATAAGATTTGGCTTGTTGAGGTATTACTGTAGCTATGAAGAGGAAGGATTCTTGGGGGAAACTTGATGTTCCTTTTCCCTGATTAGCAATGTGTGGGTTTTTTTCCTTTTTTTCCCTCTCAAAAACTTGTGAAAGGAGAGTTGCAATTCAGAAAAGTATTGTTCATTAAAAGAAATAATGTGTAATGAATATATAGTAAATTTTAAAGTTACTAAAAAAGACTGCATTTTTAGGAGAGATGATTGACATCAATGTGTCCACTTTAAAATTCCAAAACTGTCCAGAAAACACTTACAGACCTGTGGATTGAGCACTGAGAGGTGGAAAATGATTATATGAAAACAACTAATGCCAGATTGAAAAAATACTATTGATAAAGTGCAAATATCTCCCTCTTAGGACTACCAAGAAGACATTATGAATTGGATTACATTTTATTTCTTCTTTGGTACAAATGCCTAGGTTGATCTTCCTAAACATAGGAACCTACATTTCTACTTATTCAAAATAAGAAAATATATATCCTGTTCTAAGCCTTTTCTCATAGTGGCATGAGCTGCTTTGGAAATAAAAACAAGAAAGAGACCCCTATGTGTGTTTGTGTATTTACTGCAATCTATTAGACAGTCTTAGGTGCATTTCTAGATGCAAGCTTTGCAGCATCACAGTCTAAACTTTCTTTCACAATAGTGTAAGAGGAAGAAGCTGATCAAAGCTGACTAAGTGAAAATAAGGCAGAGGTCTGAACAGCATTCTCAGATTTAGTACTTTATTGGTTCTGTGTTAGGTATTATTACAGGGTTGAGTCATTTTCACAAGTGATGTATACTTCACCATTTTGAGCAAAGCTAGCTTGGAATCATTTGATAAACTATTAGCATTGAAAGGCAAAAAGAAAAAAAATAAAGTTGCATCTTTCAGTTTATGTGAATGACTCTAATAGCTACAGTGCTGCTTCATGATATTTAGTACCACTATAAAAAGAGTAATCACTACATTTTACATCTAAAATTGTTTTTCTTATTAATGGCAAGGTACTGTGCCTCATCCCACCAGGGGTAAATTTCACCTGTCTTTAGACTCTTTATCCAGATGATGACACAGCATACAGGTCAATTTATTAAATGCTTGCCTCAGATGTCAGATTTTAATTTTGCTAAGAGAAAAATCTTAGTTTATTAACCCATTGGCCAATATCAATGTTGTCTGGATGCTTTAAGGTATCAGAATACATAATTCTCAGTGAATATTATTGGAAACACTGATTAGTCTGAAAAGTACACTGATTTTCAGTAAAAGTTTACTTTTCAAGAGCTGAGTAAGAAGCAAATGCTTTTTGATGAAAATTACTTTCAGCAAAACTTAATAGATGAATCAAATTTTTGGACTTCACAAATGCTTGTGACATTCCAAAAAGACTCTAGTCTTTTGATCAAAACACCTGCACTCTTTTTCCAGTGGGAAGGGTATGAAACAATCCCATGGATATGTTCTTTGTGTTGTCACATGTTATCTAACCTGTGTGTCACAGACTCTTTGTTCATTAGTTCAAATGACATCTGTCTCAGAGACCATGCTTGGCCATGCTTAGATTTAAGCACATATTGAATACCAGTGATTGAGATTGTTTCATCTCCAGCCAAGGACAAGTAGAATGATACCACATGTTCCTCTTGCCTGATGTTTCCACTGTCAATCAGTTTTAAATAAACTAAAATAATAAGATACCTCAGTATCTGGTACTTTGTATTTTTACAAATACTTTAAAAAATGTTGAACTGTTAGAATTAAAATGAACTTCTGAATAAACTAGCTGACTAAGCATGAAATAAATATGCTTGTATGCTCCATATGTTCTTAATTGTCGCTGACCTTTCAACTACAGATTACCTGAAGTAACAGTGCTAGGAGAAAAGGGTTCAGGAGATCAGCTATTTTTTTCTTCTTGTTGTTTTTTTGATGGTTATTTGTGTGTGTGTATATATGGTGTTTTCTGTTTTACTGTACACTTTCCTATTTTTGACCTTCCACATTATTAGTGAGTCATGACGAACAACTATAATCATGAGAAGGGGAAATAAGACAACCTGCCCTGCAGCTTGAAGAAGAGAAAGCTATGAAGAAGCACTTTGTAGGGAAGTGCCATCTCTGGAGTTTCAGTAGCATCCAGCTGACATGGAACACTACCAGTGCAACACCTGCCACTTGTCTTAACAAGTCCTTCATTCATTTAGTGCACAGATAAGCCTGGATGCAATTTTATGGTAGAGATGGTATTTTTCAGTCCAAAATATATCACATGCCAGCCTTCAAGATTATTTGTTTATTTCTCTTTAAATTATCAACCTTTTAATTTCTGTCCTTTCTCCTGTTTAAGGAATTGCTTTATATTCTGAAAAGTGCATGTTCTGGCATGGATTGATGGCTCTGCTACAGATGAGTAAGAAACCCTAGGTGACCTGTTTACCCTTCCCCAGCAGGGTACCAGCTGCCAATTGCCCCCACTCTGTGATGACTTGTCCTTCTTCTCACCTTGTCATCAAGCCAAGACTGCACACTGTAGGAGCACAGGTAAGCATCTGCCTCTCTAAACACTGCCAAACAGCTTTACATTGTCAGCTGCTAGGGGTGCTTCAGAGAACTGTGCACAACTTCCTCCAGATGTACATACTGAGCATTTTTATGTCTGTAACAAATTCTGCCTTTTCAACACAAGGAAATCTCAAATGTCACATCTGTTTCAAAAGTTGCATTTCATCTCACCATGAAACATGATATATGCTAATGCACTTTTATTTTTTTCCCACCTCAACTGGTAGGCCTTCCCAGCTGGACTCAGTATACAAACTTCATCT
Source organism: Anabacerthia variegaticeps (assembly GCA_035583185.1). Taxonomy (NCBI): domain Eukaryota; kingdom Metazoa; phylum Chordata; class Aves; order Passeriformes; family Furnariidae; genus Anabacerthia; species Anabacerthia variegaticeps. The sequence continues at coordinate 58,539,498 of JAWWEW010000001.1, forward strand.
AAATAATAGAAATATCCTTTCTGATGAGATGTACTTCTGCAACACAAAATTAAAAGGATAATGTCAGCATCTGCTGGTCATTATTTTGTTGCACTCAAGATGATTGGTAGAATTTGATGAGAAGTTTTAGTACTGAAATTGTTAAAAATTGAGGTGCAAGAAAATGCAAGAAAGATTTACCTTGTAGGAGATTTAAAATTTGGCTACCTCACAGAATAAGCGGGAAGATGTGAGATTTTTGGCTTTTTCCATCAGCATTTTATGAAAAGGTCACCTTTATGAAACCCTTGATGAACGCTGGTAGTTTTGTTTGCCACTTTTGGTGGCTTTGAACTTCACACACTCACTGCTGAGATTCACTCAGTGTGGCAGGAGGACCTACATAAAAATTGATCAGAGAATGCAAACAGTGCAAGCTGTCATGCTCACCACTCTCTGTGGTGAGTTACCGGTGGTTCCAGGTTGCTGTTTTGGTGTTGAACTTTGCTAAAACCAGCCTGGTTCACGAAACTCCAAAAACACATCCTGCCTTTTGAAGTTAGATGTGACAGATAAGCTGGTGGCTGGCCTGTAAATTTGTGACTAGCAGTCAATCAGTTTATGCTATAGAAGTCCAGTCAGGTTCTTCTAACATAACCCTTCTTGGGGTGTATGTGTAGATTCCTTCCTTGGATGCGGATGCCCTCCAAGGATCCTCCTTGAGGCTGAGTGAAAGAGATCTCCCACAAGTGTTGGTATGAGTGAATTACACCAAATCTCTTCTTTTTCTTAGCTTTAATATAAATGCTTCAATAATTGCTTCAATACAGTGTACTATCCTATCTTATACTGTATTACTAGTAGTTTTAGCATTTATATTGTGTAGTAAATAATTTTGATTAAAATATTTTGTCTGATCATTTGTAATAATAAATGATTCATTTTACATAAATATTCTTGTTTTGCCAATCATTAAAACCTGCATAAAAAAAGTGGTTCAATCACACCTCTGTAATTCTTCAAATCTAAACCATTGCTATAGCTGATTGGATTGAGATGCTCCTAGACTCCTCTCTGAGGAGTTTAGAAAGCAATACAGTCCTTTCTGCACTTTCTGACTCAATGGCAGGGTTTTTCTAATAAATTTTGTCTAAGCCTTCCACTCCCACCCACAGTACAGTCAAAGAATGGTGCTAATAACACCAAGATTGTGAATTTGATCCCCGTATGTGCCATTCACTTAAGAGCTGGACTTGATGATCCTTGTGGATCCCTTCCAACGCAGAATATTCTGTTATTCTGCTGTGAATGCCAGTTTGATTATTCATTAAAGCAGAGGCTCTCAGTAAATTCACTAACACTGAATTTCACTGTCAAAGATTGTCATAGATTTTCATTATTACAAAATTAAGGATTATAGAACATAATTTCCTTTATTGCTTGGTCAACTATTCAGCTCCATGGGGTGATACTAGTGCTGAATATTCAAGTAGATTTAGAGTGCCAGGCAACAGTGCATTGTAAATATTGGGCATATACAATTTCTTTACCATTTTGAAGAGGAAAGGCATTCCTTATGGACATTGGAAGTGTTAGAAATATGTCTCATGGACTACATAAGACAGTTCAAAATTGCTTCATATTTTCTTATTTTCCATAATTTTCAGGGACAAAAGGATGACTAATTTTTTCAGATTTAATCTCCTTTAAACAAACTCCTTGTTTATCACTGTAAATGTACAATTATTTTTGTAGCACACTTGGAATAGTTTTGCAAATTTTTTACTATACTTTTTTTTCTTTATTTAGTTAAAGACTGAATATACTTTTCATTCAAAAATTAAAAAAAAAGTAAATTTCTCTAAACTCTTACAGATCATGACTAAAAGCTGCTTTGTCAGAAATTCTCCAAGCTATTATCTCTAACTTGAGCTTATTCCAGTACAAATACATTAGTAAAGATAGGTAGGCAGATGCAATGTCTCTGTTAAAGATATTGATAGGTGATATATTTCTCAACTTTCAGCCTTTCTAATGGAATGCAAGTGGAGCTTGGGAGCAGCTGGTGTTTGCCTAGAACAATAGATGTTTTTTCCCTCAATTCTGTATTTCTAAGTGAAAAGGTTAAGTTTCCAGAGTATCTGCCCTCTTCAGAACTTTTAATATCATGTTAATGTTACTTATATAGGAACTCAGCATCACTGTGTTGTTTTTTTCACTCTGCTCTGGAAGCACAAGTAAAGTGTCAGCAGCCCAAGACAGATTTCTTTGCTTACCAGACATGAGGGAAAAGATCATTAAATATTAACATGAGTTACAGTAACTCAGTGGAAAAAAAAAAAAAAAAAGGTAAAATTATGATGGGATAACCCACTATTAATTTATCTTTAATTTGTGCACAAATAATAGTTCATAGGAATATTTATATAAGAGATATGGCTTCCTCTAATGGACACATTGGTTTTGATGGATGTTTTTGACTAATAAGAATTATCCAAGGGTTGATAAATTATTTTTCTTGTTTAGAAGTGTCCTAGTTCAGCAGGTGGGATCAGTTATCACTGTGTAGGGGGTGATCAAAGCTATGTATTCTACCCCCTCTATTCGTTTCCCAAGAACAATGGAACATTTGCAACAGCTATCTAGGGAGTCGTTAGCACCTTCACACCCAGCCTGAGGGGGTGTGGCTGCTAATGGGCCACCAATGGTTCAACAATACCCCATGACTCACAGAGCTAATCACCCATTGTGTGAGTCCCCGCCCTGGGGGAGGGACTGGGTGCTCCCTAAAGGTATATAAGCAGGGGTAAGAA
>JAWWEW010000001.1:58542389-58572704 GCA_035583185.1 Anabacerthia variegaticeps
TTGGGCTTGTGCCCTGGGACACTGGGTTATACTGCTGGGTTTTGGTGAGTGGAAAGCAGTTTTCTCTTTGTGTTAGTATATTTATTGTAATATCTTTCATTAAATTGTAATTCTGACTTATAAACTCTCTTGTGGTGGGTCCATTTCTCCTGCCAGTTTACCTTTAAACCAGCACAAGAAGTCTCAGAATCAATAAATAAAAAATAAAAAAGAAGATGAATATCTAGGTTTTGGAGTTATGTTTTCTTTTGTTGTTCTTCTTTAATGTATTACTTTTATAAGGAGATATAAATGAACCAAAAGGTGGTAACTAAGCCATGCAAGAGTGTATTCTGATCTTTTTTACTCATACTGTGTGGCTGGCAATCTTCCTTAAAAGTGACAAAGGAATAATACATGAGGGACTATAGCCAAGTAACATTACATCATACTGGCAAAGGTGTAGAGTCCTGTGAGTAGCAGTCAAACGGTTGGACACCAGTGACTTTAGACAAAAAGTAATGTGCATCAAAAGAGTCGAAAGGCAGAAGGGCAGTGTTCAGACAAAGCATAGAGAAAGATCTGCCAGTGCACAGGGAATGAATTACTTGAGCAAGGCTCAAGCCAGTGCAAAGCTTTTTGGTTTACATACACATTTCAGGATCCATGTGCTTTAAAAAAGCTGTTTAAAAAATGCAATTCAAAATATTAAAATGTGAACATTTAAAATCAAAGGTAACAATTCTTTGACATCAAGACCTAGATGCAGTTTTGTCCTTTTGCAGTATCATCTCTGTTTTTGTTATGTGGGATTAATTTATTTGCCTCTTTTCCAGCCACTCTTATTTGCTTCAATGATTTTTTCATTCATTATTTATATGACTTAATGCCCAAAGGTTCACATGATGCTGAAGGGTATCAGGACTGATGGTGGGAACTTTCTTAGGTAGTGTAGGTGAGTTTGATCCTGCACACAAACAAGCAGACAAAGCTCTGAGGAATGAATATGTCACACAGTTTAGCTTTTCAAACAAGATGTTTATTTTGACTTTGTACTACCTCTGCCAACTCTACATAATCAAGCACTTGAAAAGAAATTTTTTTTTTTTTTTTCCTCCTTGGAGAATAGCTCACCATTTCTCAAGCAAGAATTATCAGTGGCTCTGCTGTTTTCATGCATTCATCTCAGATGTATTGCATTTGGTTTTCATGGCAAGGTTTTGGTAGCAAGAGGATTAAGGGGTGGCTTCTATGAGGAGCTGTCAAAAGCTTTCCCCTTGTCCAACAGAGCCAACTGCAGCCAGCTCCAAGATGAACTTGCTGTTGTCCAAAGTCAATAACAAATGAGATGAAAAAGGTAAAAAAGGAGTGGGGGTGGGAAAGTGTGGCAACACAACAGCCAGAAGAGAGGAGTGAGAGTGTGTGAGAGAAACAGCCCTGCAGGCATCAGTCAGTGAAGAAGGAGAGGAAGGATGTGTTCTGGGTGCATGAGCAGAGATTCCGCTGCAGTCTATGGTGAAGACTGTGGTTAAGCAGGCTGTCCCTTTGCAGCCCATGGATGTCCATGGTGGATCAGATATCCACCTATAGGCTGTGGCGAACCACACACCAGAGCAGGTCGATGCCCAAAGGTGGCTGTGACCCCATGGGAACCTTGTGCTGAAGCAGGCTCCTTGCAGGACCTGTGGAAATGCGGACAGGGGTCCACATTGGAGCAGGCTTGCTGGAAGGACTCATGAGCCCTTGGAAGGCATCCATGCTGAAGAAGTTTGGGAAAAACTTCAGCCTATGAGAAGGACACACATTGGAGAAGTTCATGAAGGACTATCTCCCATGGGAAGGACCCCACACTAGAGAACGGAGTGAGGAGTACTCCCCAGAGGAGGAAGGAGCAGCAGAGACAACATGTGATGAACTGATCATAACACCCATTTGCCATGTTCCTGTGTAGCTGGGGCAGAGGAGGTAGAGAAGTCGAGAGTGAAGAAACCCAGGAAGAAGGGAGGGGTGGAGGGAAGGTGTTTTAAGATCTAGTTCTTGTTTCTTATTATCCTACTCTGATTTGATTGCTAATAAACTAAACAAATTTCCCCAAGCTGAGTGTGTTTTGCCCATGATGGTAATTGCTGAGTGATCTCTCCTTATTCTCATCTCCACCTACAAGCCTTTCATTTTATTTTCACTCCCGTGTTCAACTGAGGAAAGGACCAATAGAGTAACTTTGGTGGACACCTGGCATCCAGTCAAGGTTAACCAACCATAGATACCTTATTAAGGCCTCCTATACAGTATCTTTTCTTTACGCTGTACTCAGATTATATTAATATTTTTCTTCTGTGGAAGTGGTTATTAAAGTATTTATGCATTGTCAATTTAAATTTTGTAAAAACAATAGATGATTGTTATTCCTTTTCTAAGCAATAGCTATGTCATTACAGAGATCAGCTAAATAGGAATCACTCTAAGGAAAACATTTACATTTTCAGATAAATTTGTACTTGCTTCTGGTTTTCTTTTTCTTAACTTCATTAATGTTTTGAGTTCATATTTCCTAATAATACTGTGAAACTGTGCTGGTTTAAAGGCTACCTGCAGGAGAAATGAACCCAACTCAAAAGAGATTACAAGTTACAATTTAATTAAAAGATTACAATAAATACAAAATTACAGAAAAAAAACAGGTTTTAACCCACAAAAGAACAGACATATAACCCAACACCCTGGGGCTAAAGAACAGAATGGTGTTCTTTAGCCCCTGTTCTGAGCACAATGTGGACCCCCTGAGTGCAAAGTAAAAGGAAAGGCAAACTTGTTGAGGATGATGGTCTTGGTCTTGTTGAGAGTCACAGTCCTGTTGAGGTTCTGGTTCTCCTCTGGATCCAACGAGTGGTTCCCGAAGTCCAAAACCTGAAGCTTATATATGCTCAAGTTCAGGAAGGAATGCCCAGTATCTGTTGCAGGGCAGGGAGTTTCACAATGGGTGTTGTAACTCTGTGAGTCCTGGGATATTTTTGGAATCTTTGATGGTCTAGGTCGTTGCAACTGCCTGTTGTGCCAGTCCCTAATGGCCCATTAGCAGATATAACCCCTCAGACTGGACATGAAGGTGCTAATGCCTCCCCAGAGGGTAGTCATCACAGCTGAGTCACTGCTGTGATGACAAAAACACTCCTGCCTTGCAGAGTTCTTTAACACCCAGCTTGTAGCCTGAGGTGTCAGGTGTGTCCTGGGCAGCTACTGCAAATGATCCACTATTGACAGTTCATCAGAAATTACACAGAGGGTATAGAATATACAGTTTCGGTTACACCCATAAAGTAATAAACTGGTCCCAGCCATTGTAACTAGGACAGAAACAAAACCAAAAATGCTAATAATATAAGATCAGAATAGGGGGTCTTTTACTCACTATTTATACAACTAAATGTTTAACTGGATAAAAAAGTATGTTTTGATAATAACCTTAACAAAACAGTGGGTATGTGGCCTCTACAAGATACAGAAGTGCTTCTCATAGAAGAGGATTAGTTTTCAGCAGTTTCAAGAGAATATCAGAGGTAAAACAATCATACATAGCTGTGTGGCTACTTACATAAGTTTTGCTCAGCTTTTTCATATCTGACTTTCTAGCTCATCTTCCATTCTACCCTTGTTTGTCTCTCTGTTCTGTTCTCTGGATGTAAAAGACCCAAATATAGTACTACATCTTCTGTCTGGAGAATCACAATTCGTCTAAAGAAAGACATTCACAGGACTGGGGCAACAGCTGAATTTTTGATTCTTTTGTGGTTTTGGGGTGGGGGAGTGTGCAGGTTTTTTTTCACCAAGTGCATTTTTGGAGCTTTTTTTTTTTTTTTTTTTTTTTTTTTTTTCAAGCAGTGTCTAAAGCAACTCTTAGCTCAATACTTTGGTCAATGATTAGGGACAAATAATATCAGTAATATAAAATACATAAATAATGATCACTGTAGTAGGAACAACAGCAATAATAATCACTGCAAGTTATTAAAACGAGAATATTAGAGATAATAACAATATGAAAAAATGAGCACATATATAGGTTGAAAGATTTGCAACAGGAATCATGAATTCAAAACATTTCAAAACATTTCATCAAATATCAACAGAATAACTTCCAAGTTACGTAATTTGTATAGGTTCTCTTTTGTTCTGTGGGAGGATTTAAAATCTGCAATGCTGTATCATGTCCCTAATGAGCAAGACACTGAATATACAGAAATGGAAAAGAAAGTCCTTGTTCATAAGAACTAAAGTTCAAGATGGTGAGTAGGAAAAATAAAATAACAACAAAAGTAGAACCATACAAAGAAATATATGATGATAAACAAGTGGCATTAGCCAGTATGAGAAGTTCTCTGCAGAAGCAGTTCATGTTTTTGCTCAGTGGTTTTTGTTAAGTCAGTCGTCATTCTTTCCTTGTTACATCTTCTGTTGAAAGTGTAGATCTTGCATTTGTTATTGAGGCAGAAAAAATCTCATTTGGAGACTTCAGAGACTTTGAAAACACAACCCGAGTTTTCTAGCTTTTATCCTTTTCATTAAAATTGTTACTGTCACATTTGTTTCCAGAACAGTTTATTCTAAATTGCTAATCTGAACATTTCTGATTCTGGCTTCCTGCAATCTGGTCAAAGAAAACTGAAATCTGATTTTCATGAAATACGGCAGAAAATTATTTTGAGGTATTAGTCTTTTCAGCTTCTGAAACAAAAAGAAATTTTCCATATTCTTAATTTTTTTTTCAATCTTTCCTCAGCATGAGACACAAAAAGCATCTGAAGGAAAACTTGTATTGAATTTGAGTATAAAGCACAGTCCACTTATTTCTGCAAGTGTGTTTTCTTGAAACAATATTTCAGTGAATAAATGAAAGAATGATTACACAAGGGGTTGGTAATGATATCTAAAATCTTTTCCTCAGGTTAACAGTTCTATCCCACTAGAGTTTAGCAGCAACAAAAATTGTTAATTACTACAGGTACTTTAATTTCCAGAAAGTAGTTCTCTGAATCTGCCCTTGAAGATAAATGGCCTTATCACATAAAAATATTTCCCATCTTTAAATTCAGTGTTAGTGGAGGGTATGGGGTGGATGAATGTACACAGTGTGGGACTCCAGAGATATCCCAGTTCCTAGGCTCAGCTGCCTGTACCAGCCATATGGTGACTGAAGCTCCCAGGGACAGCTTGGGACAAGGCTGTCTTCTGGGTCTTGCTTTCTGCTCCACGGGTTGGACAGAGGAGAGCAATATTTATGAATTCTCTAGTCTGCTGCACCTGCAGATGACTGAGGAAGCACACTGCAGCAGACACATCATGGACAGCTGCAGAAAAGTCTGAGTGTTACTTGCTTAAAGTCAGATTGTTGGAGTGAGGTCTACCTTTATACTGCCCTGAGAAGTAAGCTTTCCTTGCCAGGATGGCAGCTTGCTGAAGGTTCATATGGAGACATCCAATGCTTGGATAAAGAGGAAATGTTGAAAATATAAAAACAAGACTTCAGCACTTCATTTTTTAGTGCTACGGTGTTACTCCTGAGTTTTGGATTTGTTGTATTTGCACCGAATAAGGCAGCATATTGGCTGTTCTGTAATACAAGGGTTTTATAAGTGGCGTTGATCAATATTCATGCATTTATTTAAAACCTTTTTTTTCCATTTAAAATGGCCTTTGTCTTCAGGGTCAACCTTTTTATGAGGAAGGCTTTTAAGATTTAGCTGTACATGTATGTGCTTTTTCAAGCTTTTTGCTGAAAAAAAGTAAAATATTACACAGTGTTTTTCAGCAAGGCCGTAAAGTCATTTCCAAAGGAAAGCAGCTTTAGGAGGACTAAACAAGGGGGAAAAATTAGTACAAATGGAAAATATAAATTTTAAATGTCTGTATTCTTTGTCCATTAATGATTATTTGAAGTTTGAAAGAATATAGTAGAAAAGATGTAGAGATATGAGAATTTTTTTCACGTATCATTGTTCTACTTCCCACATGTTTTCAGTAGCTGTGCTTTTACTGTTTAAAATGCTGAAAGAAACATGAAAGAACCTGAGAACATATACATATATAGATATAGAAATATATCTATATATGTAGACACAGACAAAGGTTTGTATAATATCTCCATGCAAAATTATAACCATTAACAATTCGCTTATCTTCAGGTTTGCAGTTCTTACAATGGTTCTCCCTGAAACTGTGGCCTTTGAGAAGTCCATGGGAGATTTTCTGTTGACTTCAACAAAGTCAGGGTTTTTATCTTCAGTGTCTGGGACAGAACATTGTTTTTGGTGGAATTTTCATCAGTTGTTGATACTACATCTTTACTTTCTATATGCCCATGGAGATTTTAGGAAGGTTTTTGTGATGCACTGGAATTTCAAATTAGATTGTTTACTGGCTGGACTTTCAACAATTGAAGTTTAATTAGCTGTGCTTCTACTGTCTTCTCCCAGATCTTGAAGAGGAAATCAAAATTATTTATCCTTTTAAGAGGAAATACTTTTAGTACTTTGTCTTCTTCAAATATATATTGTAAAAACCCATATATTCTGTTTGATCACTTTCATGTCCTATTGTTTTAATGCTTTAATGTTTTTTACTTTCTGAAAAGATAGATAAGTTTTCTGCCACCTCAATGAGGGGTTTTGTAGGGTTTTTTTCTGCTCTGGCAGAACAAAAATTTTCCAGACCAAAGACTACCTGAGGAGGTCCAGAAGATAGGGCAAGGTGCTTTTTTTGTTAAAGATCCCATGGGAAAGGTGACCAGGGCATTGGTCTAATTTTCTTTCATTTTAGGAAACAACTTCAGAAAGCACTAGTGTGGGAGGTGTGATACATCATTAGGCTTGCATGAGAGGAAGGTCCATATGTTGACAAATAATAGTTTGTTGCAGTCTCCTACTCTTTGCCATCACTACTTTTAAGTGGTTTGTTATGGTGAAGTTGAAATATTGCTAGGAGCTATATTGAATTTTATTATGCTAAAGCCAGTTACTATGTGTTTTTATCTGAAGTTTGATTATAGAAAACTTAAAGGATTGCATGTTTTGTTTTAATTTTTTTGTGTTTTCAGAAGCTGAAATATGATGAATGAGAGTATGATATTTCAGCACAGATTTCACAACTGAGATAAAGTCATTTTTGTGAGTTGAAAGAACATAAGATACACACAGGCATCAAAATAGGAGACAGATGAGAGAGAAATAGGCAGGAATAGAACCTTGAAGGCAAGAATAAGGATTTAGAGAGTGATTGCGGAAGTCAGAAGTCAGTGTGGGACTCAGGTAATAGAATGATATCATGGGGAGAGGCCATGAAGAAAAATCTTCTAGCTATAAAGTGTTAAGACTTAGGGGAGGGAAAGATGTGAGAGTTAAGAAAGAATAAGTCTGCAGGGGGAAGAAAAGACTCAGAGATTGACCAAAGATTAACAATAGGGGAGGTGAGCTAAAGATGGACTTTGATTGTAATTGAGAAAAAGAATTGACTATACTCCTTTTTCCTTTGCTTGATCTGTCTCTTTTGTTGTCTTCTCACTTACCCTGCGCAGATATTTTTCTTGAAAGGATATGAGCGATTTCATGTGGCCTGTGAGCTTACATTGCTGATATTTGGAAAACACTGAAACATTAGAGGGTTTTCAGTGCAAGGAGATGCAATAAATGTCAGTATTTTCTCAACAAAGTAATGGCATTAAGAAGCAGACTGAAACAAGGAGCAACTTGGAGAGTACTTTCAAATAGGCAGACAGAAAAGACAGACCTTAAAGAGCACTACATAAGGCTCCTAAGTTAAAACTATCTGGTTATCTCCCTGACTTAGGCAAGGGGATAAAGGGAGAGTCCAAATTTATGAGCTAATCAACATATTTTATGTGCTGGTTTTTCAAGTAATTTCAGCTGTGAAGACATGCGCAGACAGCTTTGCAAAGGCAGCTGCCAGATGCTTGCCAGACTCATTTATTTGCCTGAGTGTCAAGCCTTCAGGAGTCATATACAACTGCATACACTATTTCATACCTCTGGCAAGAGCATGGATTGAAATCTACCAGTTTCCATTAATCATGCTGTAATTCAAAAACTGTTCACCACAGTCATTAATCAAATTTATATGTGCAGTAAAATTTGAAAAAGGTAAATTCATGTACCTTATTTGATTAGTGATGCTAAGTGAGATAATATTAGATCTTTACTTTTTTCCTGTTTGTAGACACTTTTCATTAGTGTAAACATACTCATGGGACCAGTGTGCCCATCAGAGTCTTGGAGAAAATGCATATTGCTTTTTCTTCTGGAGAAAGGGAAAAGTGATAACAGCCCACTTCTTGACAGATTGTCTCATCTTTATATTCTAGTTTATACTATGATGAGAAATTTGTATATTTTTGTAAGCTTCACTAGTTCCAGCTAACCAGCTTTGATTAAAGGTTTTAAGTCCTAGTTTTTGGTTGGTTTTTCCAAACTCATTAATTTTTGCTCCTCCCATTAAATTCTGATGTATGAAGTCAAGGAGTAAACAATGTTCATGGAAAGCAGTTTCTTGAAACTGGAGATTGAGCTGTGCAGAGACACTCACCATATTGTAACTTGCTAATACAAACCTTCAATAAACTATGGATGACTGAAGTGATGTGAAGAGGAATGTTTTAACAGGGTTATATTTGTCATAATGCTATGGGATTTAGCTGAAGTAAAAATGAAAGTGCTTTAAAAGGCAATATGGTAGGCAAGAGTTTGTTTTGCTAGTTTATAGTCACTAGCCTGATGCACAGAAACCTTGCTTTGAAGCAAGTATTCTGAGAAAGATTTCTTAACAAATTGTTTTTATTTATATTGCCTCTCATCCTGTGGTTTCTTTATTTCAAAAACCAGTGTTGTTAGTTTATTTCATTTTTAAACTAATTTTTCAAATCCTAAGCTTTTTCGGTGGTTCTGGTGTACTCACCTCAGAGGAAAAGTTCAGACAGATCCCCTTTGATGCTATGTGATTTTGAGTCTGTTTCACAATGACCTGCCAGCAATTCATTTGAGAGTCTAGGCAAGAGAAGTTGTTAAGCCTTCAGAAAGTGAAACTAGACGTAGGACTTTATTAACCTGCTTGGTAGGTCAGACATAAGAGATACAGAATATTTAAATTTATTTATAATAACACTTGTCTGATACTTCTGAAGAAGGAAAACTGGTAACCTCTCTTCCCTATTCAATTTACTTCTTCAATAAGTTTGTAGAAATAGGTTCCCAGTGAGCATAAACTTTGTAAGTGTGAAATTTCCTGAATCTTCAGAAAAGAACCTGGAAAGAAAGTTATATTGTAATATATTGAATCAAACTAGATTACACTTAATCACCATAAGTGGCAACCACATCCTTACTTCTTAAAAGGAATTTACTTGGATCACATCAAAGTAACAATCCCAAATGAAGATTGATCTGTGTAACTGTGATCCCTGTACTTTTCTGCTTGTCATGCTTTAATCCTATAAGCTATGAAGATGCAGGAAACAGATCAGCTGCCTGGTTACATTTTACCTTGTTAAACTTCCTCATATGATCTTCATTTCTGCTTGACAGCAGGTAGCCTATAATTTTATCAAGGATAAGAATATATAACAAGTAAAACCAGGAGATGCAGGCTGTTATTAAAAATAGAATGACCTCTTTATTTCTCATCATGCATTTCTCTCTTTCTGTTTAAATAGCTTACTATCCTTCAAGTTAGGAAATTAAGTGGTCGACAGATGAATCATGCCACTTGCAGGTACTAGAAATATATACACTCGAGATGTGAGGTTATTAAAATGTCTGCATGCCATTTACTCTTGTAAAAAGTGAAAAAAATCTGCTCAAATACATTGGTGGTTTATGAAAGCCCAGATTAATTAATAAAGTCTAATCATTTAGTGTATATGCCAAATAGTACAACCTAGGTTTGAATTTTTATATACTGCTTTTATTTCTTCAGTAAAACACCATTTCCCTCAACGTTCACTGGTGGACTGTCTTGGAGGTACTGAAAGATGATGGATATATACTCTAGAGATGTTAGATTATTAAATCTGTGGCAAAGTGATGAGCCTGAAGGCATGACCATAGTTATTGGCTGGTGTGGCTTCACTGGCCTTTGGATTCTGCTTCTCTCAGTTGTACCTCTTCTGTTCCTCCATACATCTTTGCAAGCAGCTGCCTTGTAACTTTTCATTTTCTCCTGATCTATAAACCTTCCCCCTCCCTTGTCTCTCCTTCTCTGTTCTTTTATGTTTGTTTCTTTTTCTTTTCTTTCTCTCTTCTTGTTAACCTTTTGCACACCGTAATGCTGGAAAAGCTAAACCTTGAACTGATGTTCTGCTACACACCTACATTCATGACTAAAGGGGAAAAAAAATTGTTTTCTCTCTCATTTGCTATGTTTCTGTGAACAATGAAGGTGAAATGTAAATTAGACCTAAACTTGTTTTGGTTTGTTGTTTCCACACACACACACACCCCTCCCCCCTGGGGTTTTATTTTTTAACAGGTGTCTGCATAATTGCCTTCAGATTCTGAGAGTTCTGCTTAGGGAAAGTCAATACAGAAGAGTGAATCTTTGGCAGAGGAAATTTCAAAAAGTTAAGAGAGTTTTGACAAAAACAAAAACAAACAGTCTTCCACAGACAAGGAAAGGGAGCAGCTAAAGGAAATGGTGTTACTGCTATATAAAACTAATTACTTCTTTTTTAACCATCCTTCATTACTGTTTGAGGTTTTGTTTTTTTTTTTACATCTCTGGGCAGAGGGATGGCAGAACAAAGGCCCTATGTCTTATCTAAGTAAGATACTTTTGGGATGTGAGCAGGTCTCTATCAAATGGGCTAATATCTCTTGTCATGTAGCTATTTTACAGCCCTCCTTTTCACTATATGGTGTCCCAAAATAAATTATTTTATTCATATCTAAACTACTATCATGTGAAAAATTTCCGGTGATGCTTACGTACGGTTTGCACATGCTACAAAAAGCCCAGAAGCAGATGCAATAGATGTATGAGGCTGTGGCTAGGGTAAGATCTTGGACCTAGCAAAAAATAATTTTATTCTACCTGCAGGACTATGACAATATCTTTGAACAGAATGATGCCACCATATGAACAGCAATAGCTTAGTTAAAGTCTAGAGCTGTCCCACCATACAACAAATCTCTCATGCTGTCTTTTCTGACACATTTACATATACTGCTTGTCTAAATTAGAAATCTCAGATGAGTCCTTATCAGTGACACTCTTATTGCTTCTTAAGAAATTACAACTATTTTTGAAAAATGTGTGTAGAATTGTGCACGTGTGCATGTGTCTCTGTGGGCATGAACACACGTAAAACAGTGGAGTTTAAAAGTGTAGCATCATACAAAACAAAATGGAATAATCATCAACAAGAAGATATTAGCTAGATGAGTATATACACATCTTACATGTTGAGGAAATGGCCATATCTGTAAAGCATCTCTGTACCAGGATGGCTGCTCTTCAGTATCTTCATCAATGTCACATACAGTGGGATAGGGTGCAACCTCAGCAACTTTGTAGATGTCACAAAGCAGTGCAGTTGACAAAACAGAGGGAAGGGATGCCATCCAGGGGTAACTGGAAAAACCTGAGAATAGGGCTCACAGAACCTTATGAAGTTCAACAAATCCAAGTGCAAGATGCTGCACCTGGATCAGAGTAATCTCAGATATGAGTACAGACTGGAAGACGAACTCATTGAGAGTAGCCCTGTGCAGAAAGTCTTGGGGTTTCCAGTGAATGAAAAGCTAAACATAGGCCAGCAGTGTGAGCTTGCAGCCCAGTGGCCAAATTGCATCCTAGGCTGCATAAAAAGAGGGATGACCAGCAGGTTGAGGAAGGTGATTCTGTCCCTCTGCTCTGATGAGACCCCACCTGGGAGCAATGTGTCCAGGTCTGGGGTCCTCAGCAAAGAAATATGACTCAGAAAGATTTTAGATAGATTTAGCTGGTGAATGGATCCCATTCACTCCTAGGTAACATCCCCACAGAACCCTTATCTTTTATCCCTTGTGTAATTACAATCTAAGTAAGACACAGAGGTTAAAGGGAAACAAAATTACTTAATAGGGCATAAAGCCAGATGTAGGCAAATTTAGTCTGCTGCTAACAGAAGTGACAGCTAAAATACACTTCCCAAATTTCTATGCATGTCTAGTACAAAGAAAACAAAAGATTATTTAGCTGCTTCCCAGACTGCAGAGCTGTCCAATTTGCTGTTAAAAAACATAACCACATCTAAAACAATTAATATTTCTGTTTCCAGTGTGAAAAATTATTTGTTCTGGATATTAAGCGGTTGTCAACAATAACAAGCATTTTTGCAGTTCAGCCAGAAAGCATGAATCTTCTCAAAAGTGATGGCTGATGCAGCTATTGTGCTGCAGTCATTACAATGACTGAAATAAGGCCTTGTGATTCTGAAGGGCAGGCAAAACAGACTGAAAATTTTTTTAAAAAACCCTAATATCAGAACAAAAATAGGTAAGTCAGGCAAGCCTACCCTCTGACTTTTCTGATTAAAGACTATATTGATAATAATTGTTTGGATCACTTAAGCTTCCAAAACTTCATCTGTAAATGTATATAGCTAATAGTTATCAAAATCTCAGCTTCTTTTAGAATATCTCTGAGTTGGAGTTGTAGTTACTGACCTGACTACACTCTCTGTGAAGTTCCCTAACTCAGCTGGTAGTTTCTGTGTTGCACAGATTCATGTCCTTAGGGTCATTTGTACAGGTCTTCAGAGGAGCTTCACAATCAGATCAAGGCTTTTCTCTTTTCCTTTCCCCTCTCCCCTCTTCTCTCTCCTCTCTCCCTTTTACCCTTTCCCGTTTCCCCTTTCCTTCCCTTTTTTTCTAATTTTGTTTTTATTTTGTTTTCTTTTTTCTTTCTTTCTTCCCTCCTCCCTCCCACACCCCTAGAAAAAAACGGTGCATTCATGTAAGTGACTGCAGTATCACTCAGGTTCATGTTTACTTTGTCAACTAAATTAACTCCCACCAAAACTCAGAAATACCTGTTAAAACACTTAAAATTACTCACCTGTTAAGCAGTATAAGTACTATGCTTACATGATACATCTGGAGCTCATATTGTGGTCATATAACAGATCTATACTGGTCTATTAATGCCTAAAAAGAGTGTAATGGTACCTCAGAGCTGTTCATCTGTCAGGAATCCTTCAATGTGCAGCTGCTGTAGTGTGAATCTGAAAAAGCTTCTCTGTTCAA
Organism: Anabacerthia variegaticeps; assembly: GCA_035583185.1. Classification (NCBI taxonomy): domain Eukaryota; kingdom Metazoa; phylum Chordata; class Aves; order Passeriformes; family Furnariidae; genus Anabacerthia; species Anabacerthia variegaticeps. Next base: position 58,555,655 of record JAWWEW010000001.1, read on the forward strand.
TCTGAGTTTACTAACAGCCTAACCGGGGAAAAGTATTGCTCAAACTAATATCCCTGGCCACACCTTCATGCTGCACTTAGTAGCACATCTCTAGCTTGCTTTAAATACAACTCCTTATTGCTTTCTCCTACAATTCATATGAAGATAAAAATTGTCTTAATGTCCTTGTAGCATTTGCTAATTGTAACTAAAGCAGTAAATTTGGACAGAGCCAAAGTTCACAGACAAAAATGTACATTTCTTTTCTCTTTCAATGCAGTTGATCTGTGGCTGTTATTTGTTATTACCTGAAGGCATAGAGTGTTTTCAGCACACAGAGGAACGTGTTGTAACATCAAAGTGAGACTGATGATCCATGAGAGATACATTTACACTTCTCCTAGTTTATACATAAGAAGCACACTCACACATTAAAATGTGAACATACAACATTTTTTATAGATTATACTTCGGTTGCTTTTTACTTTTGTTAGGATTATTTTGTTTGGTTTTTCAAAATGACATTTTTCATTAGAAATATATAGTGAATTCTAGTTTGTGAAAGCTTATTGAAAATTTAGTGCAATATGGCATTTTGGTACCTCCATTCCCAACAACTCTAATATTCTTAGAGAGTCAGTAGGATGTCTGGCTGTCTGCAATATGAATAGCTGAACATTTCTTGTAAAGAATGGAATGAACTACATTGCTGGAATTGCATGAAAAAAAGTCTTTAACGATATGGAAAAGGCTCTGGGACCTTGGATGTCAGTTCGGGGAGAGATGAATGTATAGGTAGAGCAATCTCTCTCCTCAAACTGACATCTGAGATCCCAGAGGCTTTCTCCATAACACTGAGGATTTTGCTTTTTTCATGATTTTCCAACAATATAACGCACAGTACATATAGTATTTTGAACAATTTCACACTCAAAGCAACTTGGGCTTAGAAAATTCCCATCCCACTTCAATATTACTGAATAACTTCTGGGGTTAGCAGTAATTTGCTTAAAAAAGCAGGAAGAAGCTCTTTGTAATGAAGGGCAAGGGAGATCAGAGTTCAAAATGAAATTGCTACATTTGCTTTCTATTGAAACCTCTTCTATGTGTTCAGAATGCATAAATGAGCCAATCCTGAAAAATAAGCTACAAAGTGTCTGTACATCTAAATTAAACAGTGCATCATCATGTTCATGTCTCCTTTTTCTCCATTTCACTTATTAGCTGTATTATCATTACCTACATTTCTCAAAGAAATTGCTCAAAACTGCACCTTTTTCATTACACCATAATGTGAGTTTTCTGACAACAGTCAATATGAGTCTGTAAGAGTTTGCCATTGATTTGAAAGAAAACTTTGCTTTGTCACACTGACTTGCAATAAACTTACTATCTCAGACAAACCAATGTTAATTGTTTCACTTGAAGAAAGAAAGCCCATAGAGCAATCTCTTCTCTTTCCTCCACAGATATCATGACACTCTAATATGCAGGGCCTTATATATTTTTCATTGCAGAAGTACATCCCTTAAGGAAGCTTATTATTAGACAATTTGATTCTGAGCATATTTGGAGATGGAAAGGTAAAAGTTAATTTTAGTGGAAATCCTCAGAGTTTTCAAATCAGTCCAGCTAAGGATCTCGGTTCTTAAAAAATCCTTAAATATTAAAAAGCACTGATGTTGTAACATCCTTCTTCAAGTGCACAACTCTAAAAGGAACATCTTTAAGTATTATGGCAGAATAATGAAACCAGTGACTTCACAGATTATTTAGAGCATTAACCCTGAATGACTGCAATAATAATTCAACTACTTACTAGATAACAGTTTAAATTGCATGCAAGTATTTGCACTTAATTAGCACAAACAGTAATATATAAGCATCCTACATTTTTCAGATTAATTAAAAAAAAAAGATTCTATTTGCACTGATTTGCTATATAAACTTCTCTTTTTTAAAGGTGATCTCATGGTGGAATAAATAAAAAATTCTGCCTGCCACTTGAAGGGAACAATTAGATAGCAAAAAGCTGAACAAAATTATGTAATGAGAAGAGGCCATCTTCCAGTTTAATCAGACTGTTTTTTCCTTTTCTTTTGGGTTTTCCCGCCAAGCTGGAATATTGTGCTTATAATATGTAATGTATTGTATAGTCACATCAGTCAGTGTTTGCAATGAATATAGAAACTTTAAAACATTCACATACAGACACATAAAAATGTACTATTGAATATATTAAGATACTCTATTCAGCAGCATCATTTTTTCTCTGTGCAAATGAAATGTGAATCAATTATTTCAGGTCAGCTGTCAAATGAGTGAAAGAATAATTTCATTCCATCATAAAACAGTGCTGCAAGAATTAGTTAAATTGGTATTTTTCTCAGGAAAATAACTAGAAATAAAAGTTTGTTCCAGGTACAGAGGCATATTTTGTTAGGCTGAAAAGATTTTATTTTTTTATTATTATTATTTTTAAAGCCTTTTGGTGCTGCCCATAGTGCTATTACTTTATACTTAATTCTTTAAAAAAAAAAAAAACACAACAACTGAACTGTCAAAATATTCAGGCTTTCTTAACACACAAAAATTTTTTTGTTGAAATTGTAAAGAGAACATAATATGATTTTGGAAATAATTTGAATCCTACCTTCCACCCCACCAACACAGATTTATTTTGGAGAAAAAAATTATTCAGTGAAAAAAATGGTAATAAAGACTTCCTTTCTAGTAGTTGAAAGCTGGTCACGTCTGATCCTAACAGAGCGATAGACAGCAGAAAAACCTCCTTTATATGCATAATGTTGCTGGAGTATCAGTGTAGGTTAAGTTCAAATGCTAAAGTCATCCCTCACATAATGCTTTTGAAGTCACTTAACCATGATCAGGTTTTAGACATGGTGGTTACAGAGGCAGTTGTGCTTTGATCTCACAGCTTTTCATTACTTGGAAGTTCACAGTGTTTAGTGTGCCTGTAGCATGGTATGAGACAGAAAGTACCACTTTCACACCCAGCACACTCAAAGTCTTGTTTCTCATACTGAGGCAGCTCTATTAACTTCAGTGAGACTGGCATAACCGAAAAGAGAAACTAGACTAGGAATTACCCATTGCTCATACTTACCCTAGTTGTGTTTATTTATCTTTGTCTGTAAAATGCATCACATAAAAATGTACAGCGTGACAAACAGTGATATATAGTGTCAGTTTAATGCAGTGCTTTTCACTTTGTATTCCTCCCCACCAATTCCTATTATAGGTGGCAATCACTAAACTTGGATTCAAGGTAAGAACAAGATTTTCCTGGCAGAGATGCCTGTTTCTAAGCAGAGTCCATGAGTAATTGTGTGGGCAGCTTTCAAGTTGCCTGTGGGTCACTCATGATTAGACTGCTGATGAGAAATCTGAGCTTCTTTCTCCCCTTGCATGTCATTTCCTTTTAATTCACTTTGATTCAGGGAATGTATATATTTTCTTTTTAATCTAGCTATGAATAAAATAAGCTCCTGGAAATCCAGTTACTGCAACTGTACAAAAACAGGACTGTTGTAAGACAGTATGGGAATATGTGTATTACACTAAAAATGGACAGGTTTTATGAAGCTCAAGATATCCCCTACTTTAGATGTCTCTCCCCACACTTTTATTTTTATGTGTACAGCAGAGGCAAAATGCACACACTTGAAGGTACACATTTATTTTAGATAAATAGAATCAAAATTATTCTCTTTTTTGAAAAAGCCTTCCTTTATAGTGTAAAAGCTGTAATTTGAAAAGGTCGCAGTCCTACATTTGTAATGACTGAAATGTCAGTGGATAAAATTCATTTATCATCCCGAAGTTTACATTTGTTTCTTTCAATAATAATATTTGCATTTCCATTCTGGTGGGAAAAAAAACAAACAAAACAAAACAAAACCCACTTGTCTCTTTTAGTAAAATGGATATAGATAGGAAGCCAGATAATTGCTACAGACTTGTACCTTACTAAGAAGGACAATAACAAAATTTAATCTTTTTGAATTAAAACTGAGTTTATTTGTGAGGAATACTGATGTCAGGACGAGGATGCTGGGTGATTTCCACATTTGTTTTTGACACCATCAGTTTTTAGAGCAGACCACAACACTGTAAAAAGGAATGGTCTCTGCCTGGAGCTCGCAGTTTATAAATAGAAAACTTCTTTAAAAGGGTGTGCTTTCTTTAAAAGTGGTGTCTCACGGTGCTGACAAGAATTTAAAGCATCCATCTCAATGTTCCAGTGATGAGAAGTGCAGAGTCTTCTCAATGATGAGAAGGAAAATGTGTGATGGCAGGGTAGAGTTTCTGATTAATTATGAAGAAAATTAAAAGGAAACTGTACATATTCACATTCTACTATAGAATGTATATATGTAGAGGAGAAGACACAAACTGTGTAGCCCTCAGTCAAACAAAGCATCCATGCAGTGAGCATGTTTTTTGATTTGATCTTGCTTGCAAGATTTCACCTTTAATTACACCCTGAAGCACATAGGCATATAGGGGTCAGTTTTTCAGTTTTTTCTATTGAGATTTAAGGTTGCTGCCACTCCCTCTTGGGTGAACAGAGTTCTAGTGTTTCCAGTTGTTCTAGAATACCAATCGGATTAAACCAGAAACCAGCATTAAAAGCATGATAGTTTTAGGTGTCTGTTCTGTAATAACCACATCTGAGTGAACTGTGTGCTTGCTCTCCATATGCTGTGGGAATCTTCAATAGTGAGTTTGGGTTTTATTTTTTCAATATTTAAAAATGTAATATTTTATTCATAGCAAATCTGCAATCTGGCAATTGCTCAGGACAGGAGGAACTATTGTTTTATAAGCTTTGCAACTTTGCCCAACATATGTTTGAAAATCAAGAAGGGAAAACATATGTCAAGGGATTCTGCATTGCAAAAAGTCTTAAGAAAGGGAGAAGATTACAAGGAGACCGAATGAGAAAGTATTAAAATTAAAGGAATCCCATGAATATTCAGTCAATAACTCTTGTCACTGCTGATGTGCACTAAGGGCTTCTGAGTACTGAGTAGTATGGGTTAGGTGAGAGAAAGACAGACCATACATCTTTACACCCCTCAGATACTTTGGCACAAAAAGCATACATTAAAACTTAAGAAGCCATTGTCAAATCCATGCACTTTGGAATTCATGCTTGTTTTCAACTTGTATTGCAGAGGATGGGCATAATGTTACTACAGAACTGAAAATATATTCAAATAGTATTTTTTTTTTTAAAAGCAGGCTTTAATACTTGCTTTAAAAGTCTTTAGCAACTTCTAACAACAAAGGGCACCATTCAACATCAAATGTGCATCTCATGTCAGACATAAAAGGTCAAAAATATGCAGCAATGTCCACTGAATGGAGCAAAGATTAAAATTGTAGCAGGCCTGGTTTTCTGTGCCTTAGTCCCTCTGCTAGACTTCTGCATTTAAAGATAAGCAGAATTTAATGGGAACCCTTCTTTTTCTGTTTTTTTAAAAATTAAATATCTATAACACAGAGTTTCATTTACATTCACTGATATTGTTATGCCTTGAAATGTCTGTAAAATTGTATGATACATCTGTTATACTGAATAAATTTTATCTGACCTGGACAATTAAATTTTAAAAACATTGTTCTTCATTCATAAGATACAATATTAGCTATTTAGTGAACCATGTAAGGATCTGAAATTTCTGCTTCTCTAAGAATAATGCCTTGCAATTGCCTATCTGAAAGACCGGGAAAAAAGAACCAAGCATAAAGGTTAGTACTTTTGACTGAAATATCCCTAAGAGTAGATATTTCTAAATTTAACTGAGAAGGAAAGTGAAATAAAAAAAAATCAGCTGTAAGAGAGACAAAACACACACAGTATGACTCTGAAAGTCATTTGCGGACATTTACTCTACCTACAAGTCTTTTACAGATATCTCTGAATACAAAGGAATACAAATTTACAGTATATTCCTGTACCACTATGTAAACACCTGTTTAGAAAGAGCACAAGTTAACAGTGTCAAATTATTCATCTTTTGAAAGGCATCTATAGTAAACACACTATGAAATTTACTCTTGGGCTTAATATTTCTGCCCTCACCTTATAACTGAAGGTGTTTCTTATTGTTTCAACATACAAGAGTCTGATGAAGGCAGTAGGTCCACACACAGACATGCTTCATATAATCCTTTTACCTGAGGCAACATACAAGTATTTTATACAACAAACATATACCATTAGATGTCTCATAAGAAAATAAAGCAAAAATAAGTACATAAATGTGAATTTCAAATGATTTTTTTTCTCTGTGCTAGACCACTGAAAATGGGGTATCAGTATATATTCTGAAAAATTTCACAGTGCAGTCTTGTATTTATGTATTGTATCTAAAAAAATAATCTGGTCATAAAACATTTGAAAAAGCCTTAAATTAGTCTGTTTGTCCTATGTAGCAATAGCCTATAAATTTTTAGTACAGTAACTCTCATTCTTTTTGGTTTAGAATCAGCTAAATATTTGAGGTGGTAGAATTTATAATGTAAACATAAACACACCTATTGAATGCTACTTGATTTGAAATAAACAAATAATATAGAGCAATACTAGTTTCTGTTTTCCACTATTTGCATTAGCTTAGGCTGAGAAAAATCTTTAATGTAATACACCTAAAATAAATATCAGCATGTGTTCTGTAAACCGAAGGTATCAAACATATAAAGTGATAATGAAAATAAGAAAAAATAAACCTCATAAACTCAGTAAAGAATAAAAATATCACATCAATTACACGTCCATTTTTAACAATTTTGTATTTTCTGCAGACATTGAAAAGTGGGGTTGTCATACAATTTACAATATCTGCCAGGATATCAATACAGGGTAAGATGCTGGTATTGAGGAGATGATGATTAAATGTGAGATGATGAGTATAAATTAAGTGGAATACTAAATATAATACAAAAAAATTTATTGATTCTGAATTTTGCCATCACCTGCTATGGTCTGTTAGCCTCTGGCTTTCTAAACCCATTTGGGAAAGCTGTGTTTCTTTCTGCCCTGGTGCTATTTAAAGAATGAACTAGGGAAACCTTCCCCTTCTGTCCCTAAAGCTATTTGTCTTTTCTCTTTCAAAGGAGCAGACCAGAGCAAAATTGTTGGGTTTAAAGTACTCGTGGTGTCTATGCTAGGAGTATCTCCTCCTGTATCCCAAAAGTTGACAGGAAAGGGAAAGGGAATTTCAGCACCAACAGTGTCAATGTATAAGACAGCCTCCAACACAAGATGGAGGCCTCCAGCAAGAACTTCAGGTTCCCTATAAGATCAGATAACCTGCAGAAAAGGAAGCAGCCAGCATCTACAGAACTCTAATCATACTCCTTTTTTATCCAAAATTTTTTATTAATATCACAATACTTGCTAGTATTGAGACAGTTTTTCTGATTTCAACAATGTGTGATATTTAAATGAAGTTTCTCATAAGGTATATGTATATTTTTGGATTGTCAACTAAAACATATACTTAGTGGTGGACAGACAGAGCCTTTATCTTCTGTTTTACTCACCTCATTGTAGGAACAGTTGCAGACTCAACGGGTTAAAACTATTTGAACACATGCAGATACTACCTATAAGATTCACTAGTAATTTCTCAAATACATTGTTTCCTGACTAACCTGTATGACATCACATTGCAGGACATCAGTAATGTTATAGTTCCAAAACTCAGTTGGAACTCCTTCCAAAGCTTGGAGCCAACACCTTAGCGTCGATAAAGAGGTTTAACAAAGGACACAATGGATATGCATGTCCTGATCTTAACAGCTCTAGCCAGAGCCTTTGTTCTGATCTCTCCCCAGGCCAAAGGGGAGGGAAGACTGGCTCGGTGTGGGGGAGGCTGGAGGGGGAAGGGGTCAGCATTTCTGCACTTTTCTGCACAGGTCAGGAGCTCAGCGGCTTGGCGCAGAGGACAGAGAACAGGGACACACACACACCAGGTCTGGCATCGCTGAGGGACTAGGATTGTGTCTTTTGCTCTCTGGCTTCACCGATCACCCGTGGACACCACGGACTACTGCGGGGAAGGAAGAACACGCCTGATTTTCTGCAGAGGCTGGGTTTCTACTGCCTTTTGGTTTTTTGTCACCAACCCCACAGGAGCTCACCCGGCATCTGCTCCTGCCATTCCCCTGAGAGAGAGGCCAGCTGGCTGGGCGCGACATCACCACCTGTTGTCCGTAAATATAACTGCAACCCCTGAGAGAGAGGGCGGCAAGCAGTTGAGGTGCAACAGCGCCACCTGCTCTCCATAGATATAATTGCATTTTTTTCCCCTTTTTTGGGTGCAGCCAAAAGACATTTTAACTGTTTGCCTGGTCAGTTGGGGGTGGAAGGGTTTATTACAAACTGTTGTTGTTTGGTTCTTTTCTGAATCTAGATCTATAGATATATATATATCTGTGTATTGTGGTTAAGAACTGTTAACCTTTCATATATATATATACATATATATATATATATTTTCCTAATTAAAGTTCTGTGTTCTATATTTAAAGGAGAGGCATTATTTATTTTTTTTTTCTTGGACAACATAGATATCTTAGTTCTCCCCTTGAACTAAGACAAGTAACATCTCTGGTCTGAATCCATAGAGTTCCATAGACTTTTGTACTAGTCAAATCATCACACCAAACCTTAGTCAACCATTAAAGAAGTCACCCCTCAAACTGAGGTAAATAGGTTCCCACACAGAGCACATTGGACACAGACTACCTGAATCAGGACTAAAACATGAATAAAATGCTTCTGTTTACACACAATTGCATATAAAAAGCCAAAGAGAGGAGCATATACCTGGTTACAGATATGAAGACATGAAGATATGATACAGATATGAAGAATTGTTCAGTGTGAATTCTATCTTGGAGCTAGAGCATAAGCCCAGTCAATTGCAGTTATATCTTCTTCTAGACAAGCTGACAAAGAATGAAGCCACAACAGCTAAACAGGCATGTTTCTGTTGGTGCTGCTCACAGCAGCATCAGCAATTATACAGTGCAGATCAACTCCAGCTACTGAGAGCTACTCTCTCAGTCTTCTCAGGTTTGAGAGATTACCAAAACATGGGAAAGCAACTCACCCACCTGAATAGGGAGCCAATTGTTCAGAGCCCAGGCAAAGAACAGTGGAAGACAAACACATAAGATACAGACACATCTCCATTCTGAATTTAAAATTAATGGCACAAGCCAACAAGAGGTATCTCAGAAAACTTTCTTGCTGGAATAAACCTATTTTGAATGCTCAGGTTTTATGCAATTTTTTCTTTAACTTGAATTGTTTACTTGGACTCCTGTGAATCCTCTAACTCTCCTGAACAAATTTCAGAAGTATGTTACTTCAGGCAAAAATGAAACCTGTAAATCACACATTTCTTTTCAAAAGAATACAGAAATAAGATGAAAACAGAGAGTTTCACACATGATCTACAAATGTGTGGCACAAATGCTAGTGAACGGACATTTTCTGAAAAATGTACAACTTGCTCTGGACATAAGTTTTAGGTCTGACACTTCCCTGAAGTATCATTACTTTGTGAACATGAACTGTGGTCACCCAAGAAATCCCCCAATGTCAAGCGCATGCCCTGGAACTGGCTACAGGTGAACAAGAAAAGTGCTATCAGTGAGCACAATGACAAAAAAGTGACATGGGAAGAAGAATTATGATGGATTAATATAACTCAGTATGCTAAGCTTTATTCCTAGATGTAGGTTGCATTTGAAAAGGGTAGGAGGTGAAAAAAAAATATTCATCGTGGAGTCAAAACTGTCTCTAGTTCTTGGTCTTATAAAAAGGTGTGCTATCCATTGGAACAGAAGAGGGCTTGAGGAAGCATGCAATGATGTCTCCATGGAAACAAAAGTTCTTGATAGAAAACAGAAAAAAATTGAAAGTGCCCAATGGACATATGCTTTATGTCTCCGGGAAAGGTTTTCTTCTCCGGAAAGAAGATAAAAGAAAATCTATATGGCTTTTAAGGTTTTGGGAGCCATAAAGTGAGCGAAACAGACAAACACAGCACATAAATCCACTAATCATTGTAGACAAAACTGAACAAAAAAATATTTTATGCATAACCCCAAAGAGTTTATATCCATCCATACATATCTATACATACACACACTTACGAAAAAGATCATTTCTACTACCTTCAAGGTTGGAAAAGAGTAAAGATGTATAAGACAACTATCCTCCTAAATTTCTTTTGGCAAGAAATTAATAATAATATAGAAATAGAAAATATAGAATTCATGCCTCATCTAAACTTGAGGGTAAAATTGTGTGGTTAGAATAAACCTTTTTTTTTTTTTTTGGGGTGGGGGGGGGGCGTATCACCCACTAGTATAATTTATGAAGGTAAATTTGAACACTCTTTCCAAAAGCCCAAAATCCCCAAAGTAACAAAAATTCACCAGAGCCCTCAGATACAAGCAGAAGGTACAATATCCTGATAAATAAACATCATAAAGTGAACTGAAAATGATAAAACTGAGTCAAGGGAGCTTCAGATGATTTATGTCAAGTGAGGGTCTTTTAAATGCAATTGAAGGATTCACAGTTAGAACTTAGTATATTTTTCTCAGGTGGTATTCAAGCTATTTTCCCTGAAAATATCTCAACTGCAACATGTCACCTCCCACAACAATTCTACAGATTTTTTCACCTGAGGATGGCCTTTGCGAAGATGTATATATAAATATATATATTCATACCTGGCAAGCAACCCCATCTTCTTTCAGAAAGATGCTTCTGCTTAAATGTCAAAAGTAGCCTACAAAACCAAACTGTTGCCAAACCTAGACTGTGTGAATGTCACAATGATGTATGCTACATACATACTGTTTACATAATTCTTATGCATGTCAAATTCTGTCAGATTCACATTGAAGAAATGCTGTATTTCAGAAGCAGCTATCTGGAGCCTACAGTAAAATAATACTAATGTTCTGCATGGGTCAGTAGTTACCAGAGTTTTCCACCATCAGAATAAATAAAGGCATTTTGTACACCTGTTTTCCCAAGTTTTAACACATCTCAGTGTCTACTATCATAAAAGGACCTTATTAAAATATTTTAGCCACATTTATCAAAATTACTATTTGTCTTACTCCTACATACAGTTAACATGGGGGTTTATTTCTTGATTTTTGGGGTGTCTTTGGTATAATTGCATTTTTTTTTTTGTCATGAAAAGATCTCTTGGCTAGTTAACCTCAGATTTCTAAGATCAAATTATTATATCCAGTGATATCGGAGAACTTGCTAGGTCACTGAGTTTCACATATGAGGGTACAAAAACTGATATATTTCATTCTGTGTCAGCAAATTTTCAGACTGTAACCCATGTTATATCACATAAGTCTAAAGTTAGTAGTTTCATGCCTAGATGGAGCCCAATGGAACCACAACTGCTCTGGGTCGAAAAGAGTGTGAGTTGGTGCCCATTTATAATCATATCACCCTTGTGATAATTTAACACAATGAAATAAAGAAGTTGTAGTTTTGTCTTTCTACTCAAAAGATTACTTTTTGAATGTGTGTGCCTTTGGCTTCTCCTTTACTGGGGTTGTAAATTACTGCTTTAATTTATAAATCAACTTCAGTTAACATCAACAAAATCCCAACATCTTCAATCACACAAATATCTGTATTGCATTTAGGTGGCAAGGTCTTTGTTTTGTGGGATGTAGAGGTGGCCCTTCATGATAATCTAAGATAAATAAAGTCTATCAATAGCTGAAAGGGCAGCACGGCTTTCAGTGATGCCAGTGAGAGGACCAGAGGCAATGGACACTCACTGAAATACAGAAGGCTCCATCTCAACATGAGGAAACACTTTTCACTGTGAAAAAAGGAACTGGGGTCAGGGTGACTGAGCACTACCACAGGTTGCCCAGGAAGGTTGTAGAGTCTCCCTCCTTGGATTTGTAGAAAAGGATAATGTGGAAAGTTGCTAAATAGTGTAGTACAATAGATACCACAAGGTATGTTTTCTTTCAACCTTGCCAGACTTATGAAACTGATCTTTATTTTTTTCCTTAGTTTTGAGTCCTAGGAATGATGATTTTCTCTTCCACAATTCTTTTTTTATTTTTTTTCCCCTCATGTAGGGTCTTTTACAACTTTCTTTTCTTCAGTGATCTGCAGCTCCAGGTTGCATCCAAGTTTACTATGTGTGGTGTCTTTTACACGTCAGATACTGTTTCACTGTACTCTTTGTTACCCCTAAAACCAGTTTTGTCCAGCTCCAGGTCTGCATTATCTTTTAAGTGACCTGAGCTGGTTATAGCTGTGGGGTCTCCAGTGCTAGGGGAAACTCAGATTTAGCAGGTCAGAAGAGGTAATGCTGTTGGAGCTTCATTCCCCCAGCTCCACATGCCCGGCTCCACCAGTAGGGAGGCTGAGTGTTTGCTCCTCAGGAGTCTGTAATTTGAATTCCCGCCTCCACTGTGTCCCAGTACTCCTCTGATCTTGTGAAGATGGGCTTCTGCTGGGGGGATGATTCCAGTGATGGGCCTAGGAGGAGCTAGGGCAGAATTTGAGCTCTCTTATCTGCTGTTGTCTCTGTCCTCCTTTGTGGGGTGCAGATGATCTTTCACTATGCAACCTAAGACAATTTTTTGAGTCAGTCCTTTTCACCATACACTTGCATTGTCTGGGCTGCATCCTGCGTCTCTGATTCTGAAAGCTTCTCCTGCCTTTCCAGGCATGTTTCTCTCTACATATTTATGTTAGAGTGATAAATGTATCTTTCTACCTGGAAAAACTACTTCTTACCTGTATATAAAACTACAGTTTCACACAAATGTAAACAATAATAAATCAAATTAGATACGAATACCCAGCCAGTTAGGAAGATGTTTCCATGATGAAATCAAGTAAGAACTTGGAGGCAGGTCAAGAGAAACCCAGTCAGAACAGACCAGACAAACCTCTTTCCTGACTCACTGCAAAGTCAGATCAAAGCTTACAGCTTAACACTGGCAATAGTGTATTATGAGATTACATGTTTACACTTAGTCGCAATCAAGCAATCAGGAACATGGGGTCCAGGCCACCAGACCACATTTTTCAGTCCACATCACCCAGTAATAGCCCTTTGGATATGCACTCCAGAAAGACTCCTAACCGTGTAATCAACTATTCATGACTTTTCAACCTAGGGACTCTCTGAGCATTGTTTTGTGATACACAAAGAATTTCTGAAATCCCCTGGATGTTGACTTTGTCCCCTATATTGTCATGCCTTATAAACTTTTCCATGCACTATAAAAGCTGTATTCCCTGCTGCACTGTGGCCTTTGGAAACAGATCTGCATGGATGGGTGCAGACAAACATGCATTCCTCTACTTGTACCTAACCCGAAGAATGTGACTTAACCCCTGTTGTTTTGTGTGCAGTGCTGTACTTAATGGTAGCAAAATTAGAATATATGAATACCAAAGAATCTAATTTAAGAGGTATAAGTCTCCCATACTAGTTGAATCACATGTCTTTTTCAGAGAGCTCATCTGTTTTTATCTATGTATATAAACAGATACAGGTCCATAGGTGCATAGAACTAGGATGTGTCTTTCTTTCAGATTACCTCTCACAGTGAGATGCTGAAAGACCATGGCCATATCTGGGCAGTCGATAGAGTAATTAGGCACTTCTAAATCACTATTTATTTTCATCAGATCTCGCAAAAGCTCTGTGTTTTCATCAAGCTACCTGCAGAAATACTAACAGCTGCAGTCCTGGTCTTTGGACAATCACAAGGATAGCAACTGCTATTTTTGTGATGCTCAATGGCCCAAATATTAAAAGATCAGGAAACAATACTGCTAATTGGCAGGAAGAATCACCTACTGATTTCTTTCACCAGTTTTTCAGTATTTTTCTTCTCGAATAGTAGTGGTGGGTGATATAAAATGTTAGGCAGAAAAGTACATGGCTTGCAGGAATTTGTAAAACATCTTACTACTTGCTAAGAATATCTATGAGAAAAAAGGTTTTAACAGCAGGCTCATAACACAGTTTTGCAGAGCTGGAAGAAAGATTACAATCCAAACTCTGCACTTACATAATATAGAGTGAAGAACTTTGAAGAATAATGGCGAATTTGGGAATTTGTATTGCAAAATTTTTTGTCAGTTAATAAGCCTTCTGAAAATAAGTACTGATTATTAACTTCGAAAATAGTTGAAGCAGAAAAAATGCAATATCCTATAAAATGTCTATGAACAAAGTGGAAATTCAGTGTTTATATATAAAGTCAGTGATTTTTTTTTTTTTTTTTTTTAAGGTCTAGGTCTGAACTTTACAGTAGACTGTTGTTTGCCTGTCCTAGGACTGTAAGAAATTGACATGTAAGAGGATCTGTTTAACTGTTCATAAATATTTTTAATAGAATTCAAAGCCAATTATAGACACTTTTTTCTCCTTAAATAAGTGATACAATGAGACATTTTCATCTGGTTTAGTCAGGTCACAACAGATTATGTGAAATCATCAAATACTTTTAATGTAATGCAATGTGATAAAAGAGCAATATCTGCATCAAAAATTAAAATAATAAGACTAAATTTAAAAGAAGTGCAAGAAAGTAAGAAATACAGTAATTAGAACTCCTTATTTCAAACATGTCTCTGTTTTCTTGTAATAGACAGATGTCCCTGTGTTCTCAGAATCAGTAGCAGGTACTTCATCTCCAGCTAGTTACAAATAACAGAAAATCCCTAAACATAAAAATAATAAACGACAAAACAATAACAACAAGAACAACAAAAAACCACCTAAACCACACCACCAAAAAAAAAACGACCCGTACAATTTCATTGAAATACCACTTACTTTTTTCTTGTAATGGGTCTTGACAAGAAAATGTTCATGCTGTGTGACTTTGAAAATGCCCTTTTCTGGCAGACAGCTTTCCTGCCAGTGCTACTCTTTGCTGGCTTTAAACAACAGGAACAAGGGCCAATTTAAAGTCTGGGAATCAACTAATATGAGATGCACAGACTCCCCATGAAGCAATTGTTCCCTTGGATGGACATACGGTCTTCATTATTCCATAGATTTTGAAGATCTTAAATATTCAACCACCGATGTACGTCCTTTGCACTGTCAGTAACATAAGTGATGTGATTGTCCAAAAAAGAAAGCACATTTCTGTCTCAGGCATAGTGTGATATTCCAGCACACACAGATGGGAGTGGAGAAAACATACATATATACTAAGATTAAATTACATCCTGTGGAGATGAGCTGGACAGGTTTAAAAGAAAGAAAAATTTTCAATAGCCTTTGAACAGGATAGCCTATAGATGTGAGCACATGCTCTATTAATCTTGTTAAAAATATGGAGATTCATTCTCTGCCTCCTTTGAAGAATTTTCATATTTCCTGCCCTCCCACTAGCTGGTAGCTTATTTTTGTTCAGATTATTGAGCAACCTCAGTACTTCTCTCCCAAGCAGTTTGTTTAAGTGTGCTAACAATTCCTGCTACCTTTCAAATAGATTATATATTTTTTATTTTAACAATGGAAGAGCAATAGAAAACTGGAGGAAAAAAAGGAAAGCAAAATAAAGCTAACTTCTTGTTCTTTAGAAGTCTATGGAATTTTTCTCTGAAATTCATTTGGAAAAAAATATTTGTATCATTCTATATTGTGGAATTGCTCTTCAGATCAGTCAGTGATTTTTTTTTTTTTTTAATTTTCCCCCGCCCCCCCTCTAGGTTTCTGCTAGTAATACACATTCTTCCTACAAAGTAAGGATTTGGCAACTAGTACCTCAAATTTCTGCAACTGAAAACCTCTTCCAAATAAAGGTAATACTAACCCCAAAACACTGAATTATTACAGACAGAACATCATGATCTTGGTTATTTCGAATGCAAATTTTCATAGGCTAAAAGTGAAGCAATGTGGGTGTTTTAGCAGAAACAAGATCAACCCCCCAAAATTTAAGTCTTACATGTGTTAACTAAATTTGCATCTGAATCTGTTTTCTAATCTAGCCTTGTCTTCCACGCACTATGCTTCCTCATGGACGTGGATTTAAATTGATCTGGAGAGGTCCCTGAGACAGGAAAATCCTTGACAGTTTAGCATCTCTAATTTGCCTGATGAGGACAGGTAAAACCATGAAAAGCATACATTCCACCAGCATGTCCTGAATACAGCACTTTCAAAAGACTGCAAGTAACAGCTGTGGAGGAGGAATCAGCTCCTCTACTTCCCCAGCCTCCAGGGGTCTGGAGGGGATTGCGAAATCCCCACGTGGTCAGGAGTGAAAAGATGTAGCAGTCCGGCATTGATTGGTCATAAAAAAGCTTTTAATTTCCTGTGTCCAGGGTATTTAAATCCTTCGGGTGGGGTTTAGGTAGGGTG
Organism: Anabacerthia variegaticeps; assembly: GCA_035583185.1. NCBI lineage: Eukaryota > Metazoa > Chordata > Aves > Passeriformes > Furnariidae > Anabacerthia > Anabacerthia variegaticeps. The sequence continues at coordinate 58,572,085 of JAWWEW010000001.1, forward strand.
TGACTGGGTGAGAGTTCAGGGGGAGTGGTGTGGCTTGGGGGGCACCGGGGCTAATAAGGGAACAGGAGAACCAAATCCCAGTGGGAACCCAGGAATAGGGAATGACAGGTTGGATACCTGGGAAAAAGGAAAGCTCTTTTCACATGTGTGCAGGGGTTTCTAGGGATTACAATCTAAACAGGGGAAAACCCGTACATAAAAGACGCACGTAATGTTGAATTATAAAGTCTCTGGTCCTTTGGAAGTTGTCACAGCGGTGGTTTTATACCCAGGGGCTTCTTTTTCCACGATGTATAGTCTGCATAATCCTCTGTTTCACATGTACTGTGGCAGAAGTCTCTCCCAACACTGCAAGAAACCTTTCAATTTCACCTACACCCTTGCAAGAAATTATAGGGAATCTTTCAGGAACCTACAGATTTCTAGTTCTTCTTACAGAGTAGAAATTTCTCAAAATTTAATACGCTGTTTAGATTATATTTTAATCTATTTTTTTCAGGTATAGAAATAGGATGGACACTTGAGACTAAGTCAAATAGGGACTGTAATAAGTATGTTTAATTTGCCAAAATATTAAAACTATAAGAATCAGTTATTCCCTGAATACAGAAGGAGGTTTT
>JAWWEW010000001.1:58578753-58599124 GCA_035583185.1 Anabacerthia variegaticeps
AACTCCTAACCTCCCCCCCCAAAAAAAAAATCCAAAACAAACAAAAAACAAACAAGCAAACAAAACCTGAAAAACAAACCCCAAACAAAACAAAACAAAAAACCAAAACAACCAACCAAAAAAGCCAAGCCAAAACAAAACCAACAAACTAAACCAAAACAAAACCACACACACAAAAAAATAAAAAACCATCAGGGGAGAATGTAAGAATTCACCTGCCTTGTGAGGAGCTCTACTTGCATATTTTTACTCATCAGTTGATGGGTTTTGGTTGTCTCTCGCTCTGACTGATACAGTGGGAAGGACCACCTGTGATGCCCTTTCACTTTAGATTGCAGCTGTTCCTTAGAAGCTTTGGAAGAAAAAGCCCAGAACAGGGAGGTGACCATGGCTTTAATGAGGGATTAAAAATAACTTGGTACTTTTTCTAGTGTCCTTCCTCCTACATATAACATTGTTTACACCTACTTTTCATTGGTGTTTAAAAACTACTTACATGTAACATGAGAGAAGTAAGCCAACAACGAAGTTTTGAGGTGGGATGTGTCAAGCAGAATATTTAATCAATTAATTGGGCAGCTTTTGCAACTGGCTATCCTGAGCAAGAAGACCTCTGACATGACCTTGTGTATGAGGTTTTAAAGTTACTAAACACCACTACTTAGTCAATAACTAAGTCCAAAGGAAGCTATTCATGAAAAATTGCAAGCAGATGTAGAAGACTTGCAAAATCCAGGAAGACTATGTCAAAGGCTTCAAACAATGATAGCCAGCTTTTCTGGGCACTTCTCTTTCAAATTGTCTCTGTCTTTTATAATTTATTTATTAAAAAAAATAAGATCTAATTTTTGTGTTTCTTGCTCCCTCTTTACATTTCAAGTTTCTTTCCCTGTGCTCAATTCCACCTGCTTGCTGGAAGGGCATGCCTAGCCTTGTCTGTTTTACTCTCATGGCTTACTGATTCTTGATTGTATTTTGAATGACATCTAGGCACAGGGCAATCTTTTCTACCTTGATCTAGTTTCCAGGGAAAACAAAACATGGCGGGAGCCACTGCACTCTCAAAGAGTTCAGTCTACAACTCAGAATTTTCTATTTCAGTAATGTATGTGACCAGCTAACAAACAGAACAAGCAGAGAACAATCTGTACATCCTTTCAAGAAAAAAATTATTTTTTGAAATTTCATCTTTATTCACTGCTTGCAGCTAATGCTCAGTCCCTTCAGGCTATATAGTTGTCATACAAATTGGTAATTATGGTATACCCAATCCTTATTTGTTTGGGAAAAGTAAATACTGCAGGTTTTTTTGAAGGCAACTAGGGAATTATATTGCTTTACCTGCTCTTGGAATGAAATAGAATAAGGGTTCCTGTGCTTTCCTCTTTTCTAATACAAATATATTTGTTGAAAAATGTTATACTATGTTAACAATGAATAAACTTCTTGTTATTCATATAATAATAATAAATTCAAAACTTATTGTTATTCATAATAGGGTGTATGCATATGCATTGTTTCTGTAATTTTTTCTGAGATCTGAGGTTTTATGTATAAAAAGAACAGAAGACACTTTGTTAAAAATAAATAACCTAAATCTAAGGTTGAAAATTTATTTTTCCCTGAAATCATGAATAATAACCTGTAAATATAGTACAGGAATTCTATATGTACAGGAGTCTACTATAGATTATCTAGCCAGGATGATGATGCCAATAAGTAATTCCTTGAAGAACTAAGGAATACATTGAAAACAAGTTGCTGAATGTTAGCTGGGAACACCACAAAGTTGGAACAAACAGGTCCAGAATATTTCTAAAACACCTGCAAGATAACTTCACAATACAGGTTCTAAGGGAGCTGACTCAGAAAAATAACCTCGATACTTTGTTGCTTGTTAAAGGAGAGAGTCTTGTGAGTGAAGATTGGTGTTGGTCTTGATCACAGTGATCAGGAAGTGATCTAGTTTAAAAAAAATCTGTTGACGGGGAAAAGTGCCAGCAAAACCTCAACTCTATACACGAGGGCATCAGACTTAAGGCTACTCAGGTAACTACTAAGGTCCTCTCTGAATAATGTTTTTGCAGGTGCTAGAATCTGACAGTACTGGTCACTTTATAAACATGACCTCCTAAGGGCACAGCAGCAGGGGACTCACAGATGTCAGAAGTCAAGAAAGAGAAGCAGAAGTCTGGTTTGACAGAGCAGAGATCTTCTTTTGGAACTAAGACAAAAAAAAAAAAAAAAGGAAGTGTATGCCCCGTGGAAGTGAGGTCAGGTGACGTGTGAGGAATACAAAGATGCTTCTTGCCTTTGTAAAGAGAAAATTCATGTGGCCAAAGCTCCACTGAAGTTTGAGCTGGCCAGAACTATGGGAGAAAATAAAGAGTTTTTAAAAATATGTTAATAGCAAAACCCAGTGCAGAAACGACATAAGCCTATTGCTAGGTGAGGATGGTCACCTCACAGAAAGGGACACAGACAAAGCAGAGGTGTTTAGTGCTTTCTTTTCCTCTGTCTTCAACACTAGTGACAGGCTAACGGGGTCCTAGTGCCCTGAACTGAAGGACCATGGCTGTGAGAATGATAAAATCCCACTCAACCCTGACTGATACAGAATCTACTGCTTCAGTTGGATCTCTCTAAGTCTATGGGGCCCAATGGGATTTATATGAAAATATTCAGAGAGCTGGCTGAAACCATGGCAAGGCCGCTCTCAATGATTTTTTTACAGTCTTGGCAATCTGGATAGGTCCCAGTTGACTGGCAGCAGGCTAACATTGTTCCAGTTTTCAAGAAGGTCAAGAAGGATTACCTGGGTTACTACAGGTCTGTCGGTTTCACTTCAGTGATTGTTTAAATTATAGAGAAAATTATTCTGTGAGGTATTGAAAAACACCCGAACAAGAACACAGTCATCGGTCACAGCCAGTATGGCTTCCTGAGAGGAAAGTCCTACTCATCAAATTTAATCTTCATTTATGACAAAGTAACTCACTTAGGTGATCAAGGGAAGCTGGTTGATATAATCCTTTTGGATTTCAGTAAAGCTTTTGATACTCTTACATGATCCTTCTGGACAAAATGTCCAGCACACATCTGAATGAACACATCGTGTGCTCGATGAACACTTGGCTCATGAATCCAGCACAGAGGGCAATAGTGAATGGAGTAACATCAGAGTGGAGACCTGTCACTTGTGGGGTTCCTCAGGGCTTCATCTTAGGTTCTTCAGCATTTTCATAAATGCAGGACTTGAAGGCATATAAAGTTTGGCAAAAATACGAAATTAGGAAGAGCTGTTAGTCAATGACATGGTAGCAACAGTGGCAGAGGCAGCAACTGAGACAAGTCAGGATTAGATCAGGCTGCACGTAGGGGTTCCAGAGCTCAGGAAAACCCAAACGGCACCCCTGAGCCTCCTCGGGGACATGCGGAACTGCTCAACAGCCGACCAGGTGAAGAGGGGGCTGTGTCAGAAGCATCCACAGGAGACTTAAATGGCTCCAAGGAGTGTGAGTGACCTAGAATGTGGTGAACAGGAGTGAGCAAACAGGATCGTGGCACAGCAGTGACGGCACAGCACAGAAATTTGCAGGGCAGTTTGCGGGGAAGTTTGTGCAGGCAGTGTGAGCAGGAAAGGCTCCCCTCTGACCATCTGGGAGCACAAACCAGAAGCAGTAAGCATAGTAGCTGGTAAGGAAGAGCATGAAGAGATCCTTTCAGCCCCAGTCTTATTAGCATACCTAATCCTAACCTTCCTTAGTCATTGCATTGACACACAGCAGAACTCAGTCCTGTGTAGCTGCAGGAGTCACTGAACCAGCCATGTCAGAGACCCCCAGCCAGACGGACCTGCTGATGGCAGATGCAGCATTCCAGATCACAGATTGCCAGGAGTGCCTGATGCCTCTTCAGGGGCTGAGACAAACAATTATTTTGCAGAAAGTGTGCTGTGATTGAATAGCTGGGTTGCCAGGTGAAGGAGCTACAGGAAGATGTGAACAGGTTACATAGTGTTCAAGTGATTGAGCATGAGATTGACAGGCTATTTTCACCTGCAGCCTCAAGGTTCCAGGGAGTCTTGAACCTCCATTATAGAATAGAAGGTGGACTTAGAACCCTGCAGGGTAATTAGTCAAAAGACTGTTAGTCAAAGACCTGTTAAAAATGAGGGCTGGAACGAGGTCACTGCACACATCAGGAGAAAGTTTTGTCCTTCTCAGAATGTGACAAGTAGGACTGGCACCTTATACGACAGGTATGAGGCTCTGGAAATAAAAGGCCAGACACCTGATGAAGTGGGCAAAGATCCTTCTGGAACAGAGGGGCCTTTGAGCTGGATTCTGTATGAATGGTGCCTTATGTTCCAGAAAATGCAACAATCTTTATTCTTTTAAGACGACTAGTCCAGTGTTGATTCCAGTTACAGTTAAGCAGAAAGTTTTCTGCTTATTTGAGAAGTAGAAGGAATATGTTATCATTTCATCATAGTATATTTATACATATTGCCTTGGGAAATGACATTTTTGTGAATAATCATGAAACAGTGGTCAGTGGTTAAATGTATTTGAAGTGAGTTTCTGTCATTTTTTGTCCCCTGCTGAAATGAAGGTGCTGGCAGAAGTAGTCAGGCCAATTTTTGACCAATCTCAAAGATGAAGCTAAGTATCTACAAAAAAGTTCAAGCAACCAAATCTTATCAATCCTAGTCATTCAATTACTTTAATCCTTCAGAAATTCTTCTAATGAGACAATTATTGCTATTATAGACTGGCGAAAAAGAAATCTGTGTGCAAAGTTGGAGACATTGTAATCAATAATGAAACATGCATTCTGCCTCTTTTTTTTAATCAGTGTTGAAACTCAAGGAAAAGAATAAAGCAGTGCCAGTAACCATAAATTAAATGTACAGCTAAATATGATTATTCCTGGCCAAACTCATGTTGATGTTTTCCTATTTAGATATTTTATCTATGGACAGCCAATTTAAAATCTTTATGAATTAGATAGTTTGGGATATCATCTTACTGCTTAGAATCAATAAAAAAGAAAAACACTTTTTTCTCTTAATTGATTTAGTTAAATGCCTTACCATTTTACCTCAAATTCTAAATAAACCAAATGTTTTAGGGGATAACTTTCTATTTTTTCCCTTTATTTTTAGTGAATAATGACTTTGTATGACTTCTTAGATTTTTTCATTCTATTTATTTTTTATTTTTATTTTTTTTAACACTTTCTTTGGAACTTCAGTCTTTAAAAAAATTGCATTTATCAAAGATGACATCCAGTTGTTGTACCATTGCACAGAGTTATTACATCCCAAATGTATGACAATGTCTATCTTTATTAAATTCCACAAGGCTCCTGTCAATCTATTTTTCTAACCTGTGCAGATCTCTCTGAGTAACAGGCATGCCCTCCCATATTAATTACTCCCCACAAACTGGGTGTTACTTCTGTGGAGTACACTCATCCCATCCCACACAGCATTAATAATTATCAATAATTGAGGGAAAACATTGTTAACTGACCACCAGCTGGACTTTGTACCTTCTGATTACTATTCATTAATTCCAATTTCCAGTCCACTTTTATCCACATCATCAGAAATCTCATCATAAAAGATCATGCAGTTATTGAAGCAAAATTTGTTCTTGATAAATTCATATTGACTGCTTCCAATCACCTTCTTGTTCTTCACATGCCTGAAAATGGCTTGTAGAAAGATTTGCTCCATCACCTTTCCAGACACAGAAGTGGGGCTTATTGGCCTATAGGTAGGTGACTATGATGTTTACACGTCAAGGTTATAGCAATGGGGGATCTGCAGGGGTGGCTTCTGTGAGAAGGCCAAGTTGCCACTGTGTTGGAGAGAGCTAGCATGAGCTAGCTCTAAGATGGTCCTGCCACTGGCCAGAGCTGGGCGGTGTTGGAGTCAGTCAGTGGTGTTGGAGGTGCCTCTGTAACAAAAATATTTAAGAAAGAGCAAAAATTGCCCTTCAACAGGTCATGAGGAAAAGAGTGAGAATATGTGAGCAAAACAGCCCTGCATACGTAAAGATCAGGGGAGAAGACAGGGGAGGAGGTGCTTCAGGCACTAGAGCAGAGATTCTCCTGCAGTCTATGGTGAATACAATGGTGAAGGCCATGGTGACATAGATTGTCCTTCTGCTGCCCATGAATAGGAGCACATGGATATTCCCTGAAGGAATCTACAACTTGTGGGAAGCTGTCACGGGTGGAGTCTGAGCTTCAGACAAAGTTCATTACAGAAGCCCTCCTGTTGAGTCATGAGGAGCAGAAAGGACCCCCCTGCTTTCCAAACTCCTTCTCAGAGGAGTCCAGGTGCAGCTGGATCCAAGCTTATTCCCAGACATTGTAAATGGTTTAAGTCTAAGGAATTACAGAGGTATGATTGAACCTTTGTACAACTTTGTCCCACAGGATTAAGGATGGCAAACCAGATATATTTATATAAAAGGAATGATTTATTAAGATAAATTATTCTACAAAAAGATCTTAAACAGAATTATTTGTTACATAATATAGAAGCTAAAACCATTAGTATAGTGTACTCTACCAAAGCAATTATTTTAAAGCTAGCAAAAATCCCTATTATTAAGTAGAAATTGATGCTACCCATACCAGTGACTGTTGGCAAATCTCTTTCACTCAGCCTCAGGGAGGAACCTTGAGGAGCATCCATACCCAAGGGAGAAATCTCCCCACATATTCCAAGAAGGCATATGTTAGAAGAACCTGCCATTTGAAAGTGGGACAGGACTTTCATAGTGGTTGACTGCCACTCATATATCAGCTGTGTCAGCTTAGCATTTTTAGATAAACAGGTGGATACTAGCCATTACTTGTAGGAGTCCAGGAACTTGAAGATTGGAGAAAGGACATCAAATCTTGGAACTTTGATAGTGAAGAGACTGATATTTGAAGACTTTGGACTGTTTTACCACAAGCTTTTTGGGTTTTGTATTGTGTTTCTCAGTTGATTGTATTATTCCCTATATTTAGTATTGTAAATTCTGGAAAATTCCCTCATCCCTCATAAGGGATGAACTCTGCCCTCTCATTGGTTGATTTTTGCTGCATTGCAGTAGTTTTCCCCATATGATTATCCCAACCCTCTATTTTGCATACTCCTCCCTTTCTCTGCCCCTTCTCTGCCCAAGTTACACCCTCCTTCTAGTGAGTTCTCGACCTACCCTCTATAAGGTGGGAGCCATTTTAATAAAATGCCATTTTTACCTCCGAGAAGTGTGTGGACACTTCTTTCCCAATGCAGAGCTGCAGTTGGTGAGATGGGGTGTTCAGGTAATTCAAACAGTAAGTATGGTACTTGTTAAGTGTCAGTAGCTCTGTTGTGACTTAACAGGGAAAAGCAAACAAAAAGAATCCCACTTCCCTTTCCCCCAATGTATTTTTGTATGCGTGAATAATAAAAGTAATAATCAGAATTGCACCAGGAATAAAAGAGATAATGTGTATGATGGATACATCTGAGTTTGAGGTTCTGCAGAAGCATCCTAAGGCCTTACATATCCGAATTAACTCTACTTAGAATGTTATGAGTATTGAATTGCTAGCAAGGCAATGTTACCTGAAAGTTGCTGATCTAAATCAGTTCAACTACAGTCAATCTGGTAACTACTACCTAAACCAAAATCTTGATGGTGAGACTGAGATAACCACTTTCTTGCTTAACTGATTCTATTGCAGAGTAATTTATGCATGAGGATAAGCACAGATGCAAACTGAAAATTTTGTGTTTGAGAAAAATGTTTTGTATGCACATGAAAACCAGATGGCAGAAGACGTCTCTTTCATCGGTTTTAATCTGAAACTGGGTAGGTTTACACTGGACATAAGGAAGACTTTTATATGATGAGGCTGGTGAGACACTGGGGCAGGTTTCTCAGAGAAGTTGTGGATGTCCTATTGTGGGAAGTGTTAAAGGCCAGGCTGAATGAAGCTTTGAGGAACGTGATGTTTTGAAGAAGATGTCCCTACCCGTGACAGGTGGTTTGGAGCTTTCAGGTCCCTTCCAACCCAAACCATTCTCTAATTCATGCTGCGGTTCTACAAAAATTCAGGAGTTTGTTTCGGTTTTGTTGTTGGTTTTTTGTTTGTTTGCTTGGTTTGTTTTGTTCTTGTTTTATCAAGCCTCCAGATAGTTCCTTAACATTGGAAATATTTGGGATCTTTATGACAAAACTGAGGCCTCCTTTCCCCTAAAGTTGACCATTTGTAAGTACACGACACTGACACAGAGGATAACTAGGTATTTTTGTATGTACCTACCAGCTGTGGTATACTGCCTTGGAAAAATGAGAAATAACAGAATAAATTATAAAATTTTCTGCAAAATCAGCTAACAAAACAAAAATGCAGTTCTAACAGGTGGATCAAAGGCCCCTTTTGTGACAGATAACATTCTGAGAAGAAATGCATTGAGACTAGAAGAATGAGATTTTTTACAGCTAGAAGCACTCCAAACTGATATATTAGGTCATTTTCAATACCCAAATCAGATTAGTGTTTGCCATAATCCTCAGAAGAAAAAGATATTTCAGAGATATGTTAAAAGAAAAATTACAATGGAACTTTGAGAAACAAAAGAACAAAGAAAATCAAAATTACTATTAGGAAGCAGATATTTAACAGCCCTTTTGTCTGAATAGTGAAGTTTATCAAAGCATGAGGCTAAGAAGATGAAGAAAGAATTACAGATGGGGGATCAAACTCTTCCTATGTCTGCCTTATCTGCTGGATATAGCACTAGTTACAGATTTAACCTATAAAGTGTGGGACTGCACATGAACAAAAAACCTAAATTTGGAACAGCTTGTAAATGCAGAGAGAAAGCTTTCCTGGCATCTGAAATTTTAGTGAAAGAAGTTTCTTAAGAACTTAAATTATCAAATGATTCAAAATAAACTGTAAAAACACTTGGAAAAATATTTGGAGGCAGGACCAGCAAGAAGAATAACACCAGGTCTGATTTTAAAAGCTACCACTGTTTTTTTGACAAGTGATTTTTTTATAAATTTGTATTTTGGTATATCAGCCCAGATGATTAGCCTGAATAGCCAACATTCTTCTTTTGACCATGTGAAATATAAAAAAACCCCTCCAAAATAAAAAAAGCCAAAACCCATAAGCCCCAAACTTAAAATTTAAAATACATTTATGATTAACAGGAAATAAAACAAACAAGAAAACCTCTCTCTTCTCTGTATCCTTTTGCATTCCATAGTTACTTTGAAACTAGTTTACTTAGATAAGATGTGATTCAAACTCAAGACCTAAATCTGATGAAAAGTAAAAAAAGTAAATATATCTTGGTAAAAAAAGTAAGCAAGATGGTTAGGCTTATTGGAGAGTTTCAAGAAAAATTTTAGATGCTATAAAGAGAGTCCTTAAACTATTTAATTTCTGTGATTGGCAAATAGATTTTACTGGGCTGAGAACTACCAGTAACTTAAAAAAATTACCACCTTTTCAAGAAGGAAGAAAAGAAAGAATGGCAAGCTTTTTAATTTTACCTGACATTTCATGTTTTATTTGTTATTTCTTGCTTCAAATATTACAGATATAACAAGCAATGGAATTTTCTCAAATGTCATACAAGATCATCTGAAACTGAAAAAAAAATTGAATAAAAGAGTTAATTTTTCTTTAAATGCAACTAAAAGGGGTTTTAATTTCAAGTTTTAAAATTAATGCTTGGTTAATATCTGCTCATCTGTATTTTCAATAACATATTTGAATTGAAATAAATAAAGCATGAAAGCATTTCAGTATAATGAGCTTTTCAAAAAAAGAAATTCATTGATGTAACCCATATGTCCAATAGTAATAGAAAGAACTACAGAAAGTTTCATTCTCCTAAGGTCAAGAAAAACGATGACACATATAAAAAAAAAAAAACATGGAAAAAACCCTCATTATAATAAGTAAGAATTTACCCTGGAAAATGATGAAAGGAACAAGGAATTTAATAAAGGATGAGACACGTAGACTCACAGGCATACAGTAGAAGATGTAAAAGTGTAACTATGCTATTAAAAAAGTAAATATGCATTTTTATATCACTGTCCTAGAAGCAGACTTAATAAATATCTCAACTTTATAAGCATATAATGAAAATAACCTTCAAAATTACTTAAAAAATAAGTTAGTGATGTGTAGGTTTTCTTGGTTTTGGGTGAGTGTTTTGTTTTTGGAAGGGGGGTTAGTTGGTTTTGGTTTTTGGGTGTTTTTTTTAAAAGAAATGTTACAGTTAAATCCACCAAACTTAGACAGTACACTAAAAAAACTTTGGGACACATCAGTAGGAGTATTGAGCAGCAAGGAAAGTATATGGTTATTGTCATAGTGGCCTGGCTGTGTAGTGATCTGTGTAAAAATTTTATGATTTCTGTTTATATGCTGGTAAAATTTTGATTTATGGCATTTTTTATCAAGCCTGTGAGGAAAGACAATATTCAATAAAGGTCATATGATTAAAATATGACAAAAAATACCAGCTCAGAAAAATCTTAATTTACAAATTAACTCATACATTGGCTGCATTTAACCTGAGGTTCTGTGGGAAACAAAAATCAGATTATCAGTGAAAGTGCTGATTTTGTTAGTTGAGTTTCTAAATGATCAAATACTAGATTTAACATTATTGTAATCGCCATTGTAATGACATAGGCCTATTGCAACTCTCATCAGAGCATCATATTTCATAAATATTGAGACTGAAATACCTTTTTTACCTAGCACAAAACTGACTAATGTTTGAATTCAAATATTGCCACTTTCATGGTTTCCAGGCACCCATTGTTCCACCATAAATCAGTAGTTGTCAGGAATGGAATTCTGTTTCAAGAGTCAGAGAAATGTGTTGGGCATATTGTTACACCCTGGTTCAGAAGTTCCAAGCTTTACTGGGTGTTACTGGGTGTACACTTCAGTTTCAGACTTCAAGAGATTTCATGCCACATGAACTGTTGCAGAGCCTTTGATTCTTTGATACCTTGAGTTCACATCTGGAGAAAAAACTACACAATTTTCTCTAAGAAATTTGTTTTAATTTGATGAGAAAATAGGTGTTTTGGCCGAAAGGGTTTACAAGAGCATTGTACAACGAAGAAAAAAAAATCCACAGAAGTACTGCAAGATACTAAGATAATAGCAAGATACTAGGCAAAAACCAACCTACAAACTTAAGCGAAATACCTACAACTTAAGTAAAATATGAAAAATAGGTGCTTGAGTTTACCCACACGAGGAAGAAAAGAGTAAAGGAAGAGAGATAAGAGAAGAACAAATAAGAGAGAAAAATATAGTTGCCACCAAGGGGTTACAGGGTGGCAAGAAGGAGACCTTATGTGTTCCTCATTAATCTACTGTGACTACTCCCCCGGGCAGGACTTTTGGTTCACTGACCACTCAAGTGTCTTCCTAGCCAAAGCAAGGGTTGTTGCAGCCAGACAGAGGCCCTGGGGTACATGGTATGGGTGGGCTACTAGGCAGGCCTTCCTTGACTGGCAGTCCAGCCACGTGGTTCTTGGTGCTTCCATGTGCTCTTCATGGGCACAGCTGTGTTGGCTACGAGCCTCACATGTGCCCTACTGCCATGAGGCTGCAGATCTTGTGTCTGCAGACCTAGCCTAGCCCTTCCTCACACATACACAGAGAAGATGGCTGATTTGACCCATCAATCAGTGAGATATAAATCTGGTCTCTGACATATATGTAAGGCAAAAACAGAAGCAGCAACAGCTATTGGACTTTTTCATGTGGTTTGCTCTTCAGTAGAAAAGTTCTGCTTTGGGTATTGTGTGCTTTGCAAGATGGGAGCTGAAAAACACAATGTACCTTTCAATACTATTTAAAAACTAGAATTGGTTAGAGGTTTGGTTTGTTGTTGCAAGTTTTATGTCCTATGAAATTCACAGTTTCAATAGTGATGTTACTTTTTGAGTTAAAAATCTGTATGTTTAAGCAAAATCTACTTTTGAATATTCTTATTCTTGGACAGTTGTTCAAGAATAGTCCCAGAGATAGACACTGTTTAAATTACTGTACACTTACATTTTGCTCAAGATTGCAGCACCACATAGTTGTCTAAGGCTCAAATGCAATGGTAGGTGTTTATTCTTCCCACCTCCCACTGAAGAACTTATTTCATACAGTGCCTGAAGCTTCTCCCTACAACAATGCACTTGGTAAATTAAAGAAGACTTCTCTTATCTGTCTTGCTCTCCAGTTGAGCCTTATGACTGAGAAATACAGATAAAGTGAAAATAAATAAAGGGAAACCCCGGGGAAAGGTGAAAAAATAGGGAATTTGGTATAGACAGAGGACATATAGACTCATAGGCATCTGATAAAAGTTAGATAAAAGTAAAGAGAACTCAGTGTGGCCTCTGTAAGTTCAACAAAGTGATGGTTGAAGATGTAGGAGGGAAGGTGGGGAAAGAGGAAGATGCTAGTTCACAGGAGTTAGTTAAATGAAGAAGATATTTACCATTGGGTAGAAGTAGAGGGTAATAAAGACAGATCTTTCAAGTGGATACAGAGAACCAGACACTAATCTATGTTATTGCAATATGGGTTTTGATTTGATTGATATACACGTATTTGGTGTGCATTCATTGTAAAATGCATTGTTTTTATACTGTACATGCTGTTCATCTTACCTAGTTTCAGAAATCTAAAAGTTAAACAATAAAGTGTCACTAAATCATCAAATGTCCACTCACAGTTAATGAACAAATATAATCATGACTGAAGTGTGATTTAGATGTTCTATTTTGAATACCTGTTTTAGGATGATACAAGTCACCTTTTGGAAGTCTTAAGCCATTTTAAATGCAAAATTAGGTCAGAGGAATTTTACCCAAGGAAACAAGCTCTTTAAATAAGTAAATGACGTGGATAATTTAATAACTAACTAAAATTGGGTCAAATCAACTCCTTTAAACATAAAGGTAAGAATTGCTGTACCTCTTTGGTGATCAAGATTTACTATTTAATCTGTGCCGTTGACAAGTAATTCTTCCCACAGAAAGTCAGTGTGTATCTTGTGTTTTCATTCTACTGTAAACAATGCTTTAAATATGAAATAGCAAGTAACCCCAGGTAGCCAGATTTAAGAAGTTCAGAGGCAAGAATAGAACTATGTGACATGGGCAGACTTGCCTTTCATTTCTACAAGGAATACTAGTTAAGGACTTTCAGAGTGATTTTTCTGCTCATTGAACCTGATTATGTTGAAACAGTGTGTTGGGTTGACCCTGGCTGGATGTTAGGTGTCCATCAAAGCCACTCTATCACTCCCTGCCTCAGATGGACAGGGAAGAGAAAACATAACTAAAAGCCCATGGATTGAGGTAAGGACAGGGAGAGATCACTTACCACCTACCATCACAGACAGAACAGGCTTGACTTGGGGAAATTAATTTAATTCTATTACCAATCAAACTGAAAGTAATGAGAAATAAAAAGTAAATCTTAGAATACCTTCCCCTATCCCTCCCTTCTTTCTGGGTTCAAATTCACTTCTGATTTCTCTCTCTCCTCTGCCCCAGCTGCACAAGGGGAATGGAAATGGGGGTTGTGGTCCGTTCATCACACGTTATGTCTGTCACTCCTTCCTCCTCAGGGGAAGGACTCCTGTCACTCTTCTCCTGCTCTGTGGTGTCCCTCCCATGGGAGACAGTCCTCCATGAACTTCTCCAGTTCTGTTAGTCCTTCCAACAGGCTACAGTTTTTGATGAACTGCTCCAGAGTAGATCCCTCTCAGGGTCACATTGTTCCAGCAAGCCTTCTCCATTATAGGCTGCTCTCTTCACAGGGCCACAGGTGAATCTGCCCCACTGTGGGATTCCCACAGGGTCACAGCCCCTTTTAGGAATCCTCCTACTCTAGCATGGGGTCCTCAGAAGGCTGCAGGTGGACATCTGCTCCACCATGAACCTTCATGGACTGCAGAGGGACAACCTGCTTAACCATGGTCATCACTCCAGACTGCAGGGGAATCTCTGCTCTGGCACCTGGAGCACCTCCTGCCAGAACTGTTACACTGACATTGGTAACTGCAACGCTGTTTCTCCTACATATTCTCAATCCTTTCTTTTGTCTGTTCTTTTATGTTTATTCCCCCCCACCCCCCTCATTTCTCAACTCTGTTATGCCAGAGGTGCTGCCACTGTTGCTAATGGGCTCAGCCTTGGGTCCTTCTTGGAGCCCACTGGCTTTGGGGAAACTTCTGGTAGCTTCTCACAAAAACCACTGCTGCATACCAGCAAACAACAACACAAACCCAACACCTAATACTGTAAAGTGATATGACTACCACTTTTGTAGACCAGTATAAACAAAGAAGAATTGCTATGCTACCAGGCTTAATCATGTATTATTTTGTTTGTCTCTTTCAACCCTATATGGTGATATAAAGAAGGAACTGACTTGTCATATCAACTGTCTAGTGACAATGCCATCCAAGCTGGAGTACAAAGTCAGGTCTCTTGAGCTATTTCCCATTTACAATTCTTCTCCTTGAGCCTCAAAGCATGGCTATGTGAGCAATGGGAGCAAATCTACACTTGCTGTATTTGTAAACTCCCCAAAGAGCTTAGATAACGAGCGTGCTCTGAGTGTCTTGGTCTGAAACACATTTCCTTATAAGGTGACATTTTGAAAAGGTTTGTGGAGGTGAAACAAAGACAGGGAGAACAAAGTGACTGCAGAGGAACAGCCCTTACTATCTTGTATTATCACAACGTTGCTTGCAAGAAGAATGCTTATTTTTTTTCAGTGTCCTGTGTAGCAATGTTTGGTTTGCAGACTGTTTCATTTTCACTGCAGTGGTAGTGCTGTCAGAGTACTGAAAGTTTATACTGCAGATTATGGGAACTTTGCTGTTGTTTTTTTATTTTGTTGTTTTCATTTTTGTTGTTTGTTTTTTCCATGTCTTCAATTTAAAAATCATTCCATAATTGTAGTGCAGCAATAAGAAAAAGGCAAAAATGTGCATCTCTACAAAGCAACACTAAAAAATAAGTGTAGGAGGCTACTTAGCACTGACAAATATTGCCTAAGCCTCTGTTATACAAAAAACTTGAAAAAACATCATAAAAGTGTATTCATTGATTCTCCACTCCTATAAAGAAAGCAGAAAACTGAAGCAAGTGAAAATTGGAAATCCCCTTTGTTTCTCATGCCTGGTTTATGTAGAAAAAGAAAAAGCACTGTGTGGAAGGATACCATGTGTTTTCACTCAATTGAAATCCATATTTCAAGGATCTTTTTTCCTTGTATAAACATTGTGACTCCAATACTGACAAGGTCAGTGTCAGGTTGCATTTTCTGCTGTACAAATATCACTCAGGCAAATTACTCTCGCCGTAGGGTCTAGTCTACCGCCCACCTAGCTTTCTGAAACCTTTTCGCTCCTGAATCAGCATTTCTTTTGTTCACATGGCACATCCAGTCTGTTTCTGTCCCTTCCTTGCCATTCACATATGTTAATCCCATGTCTTCATCTGATTCACACATAGAAAGAAAACTGCTTTTAATTTTTAACTTTTTAAGATAGATCCTCAACTCTCCCCCATTTAACTTTTCCTTTTAATGCAGTTACCATAATAACACGTGTGAAATATGGGGCATTGCAACTATAAACTTACAAATGGGAAATTTATGGATGGCAATAATATACGTATAAACTGATCCCTGGGAACACAGCAGAGACAAGGTACTCCTTGATGATCTTTTGATTCAACATCATCACAACTCAACCATATGAAGTTTACCGTCACTCAGATGACACTGATTTGAACTGGAATGTTGATCTGCTGGAGGGTAGGAAAGCTCTGCAGAGGGATCTGAACAACCTGGATTGATGGGCTGAGTACAATAATATCAGCTTCAATAAGGTAAAGTGCTGGCCCTATGCTTAAATCACAACAACTCCATGTAGTGCTACCAGTTTGGGGAAGAGTAGCTGGAAAGCGGCCTAGCAGAAGAGAACCTGGTAGTGCTGGTTGATAGCGGACTGAACATGAGACAGCAGTGTGTCCAGGTGCCCAAGGCGGCTAATAGTATCCTGGTCTGTATCAGAAATAGTGTGGCCAGCAGGACTAGGAAAGTGGTTGTCCCTCTGTGCTTGGTCCTTGTGAGGCTGCATCTCAAGTCCTGTGTTCAGTCCTGGGCCCCTCAGTACAAGAAAGACATTGAGGTGCTGGGGCAAGTCCAGAGAAGGGCAGCAAAGCTGGTGAAAGGCGTAGAGGGTAAGTCTTACAAGGTGTGGGTGAGGGAGCTGGGGTTGGTTAGCCTGAAGAAAAGTAAGCTCAGGGGTGACCTTATTGCTCTCTACAACTACTGAAAGGAGGTTTCAGCAAGGTGGGGATCAGTCTTTTCTCCAAGATAGCAAGTGACAAGAGAAAATGACCTCAAGCTGCTTTGAGGGAAGTACAGATTAGATATTAGAAAAAAAAAAAAAATCAGTGAAAGAGTGATTAGGTGTTGGAATAAGTTGCTCATGAAGGTGGAGTCACCCTCTCTGGAAGTGTTCAAGAAATGACTGGAAGTGCTATGCTTAATGCTTAGTTATGACTTAGTGCTACGGTCTAGTTTAGAAAGTGGTATTCAGGCTAAGACTGAACTCAGTCTTGGGGGTCTTTTCCAACCTTAATAATTCTATTGCTCCATTCTAAGGTTCTGCACCTGGGACAGGGCAAGCCTGGATGTATGTACAGACTAGGGGCCATAAGGGACATAAGAGGCTGGGGACCAGCAATGTGGAAAGGAACTTGGGGTTCCTGGTTGATGGCAAATTGAACATGAGTCAGCAGTGTGCCCTGGCAGCTGGGAGGACCAACTATGCCCTCAAATACATCAGGCACAGCATGACCAGTTGGTGGCAGGAGATAATTGTGGTACCCTACTCAGTGCTAGTGCACAGAGTCCCAATGAACACTGGTGACAAGTGGTGCTCATGTTATTTAATGTTATTTAATACCTTCATTAATTATGTAGATGAAGGAATTGAGTGTATCCTCAGTAAATCTGCAGATGACACCGAGCTCAGTGGTGCAAACAACCTCTTCTCTATGGCAAAACAACTCACACACACAAAAAAAAAGTCTGTATCAGTAGTGATTTCAATCTTCAGGTCCAATAGTAACCAGCTACAGTGTTATTTATGAAAAAAAGAAACAGCTTGCATCATAGCATGTCTTTATTACTTTGTGGATTCGACTAATCAGACTTTTTACTGGGCCACTAACTGATTTAATGAATTTCAAAGTTTTGTGAGGTAAAGGAGGGAAGTGCAGATTTCTAAACTAGGAAAGCCCTTGCGTATGCAAGCATTGTATAGCATAGCTACTCAGAGACTATCAGAGTGAAAGGGCAGAATTATGATACCTAACTTAAAATATCACTGGGCCTGAAAGGCCATTCAGGATGTAAAATTTATTTAATGAAATTGACCTCTATTTGTGCATAAGAAGTTATTTGTTCTCTGAAGTTACCTGTTAAGTTTGTCAGCTTACAACTCCTTGACAACTATAAGGAAACTTCTTATTGTACATATTTGAGGTGCAGGAAGCTATGAATGGCACATTCTTTATTCTGAGCCTCTGGAAAATGAAATGCAATTTTTGCAATTTATCACCAATAAGATAAAAACTGAAGCTATGATTTTTGCATGTAAAATTTAGATTTTTAATTCACTTTGTTAATTTCATAACACTATTTTATTTTGGTTGCAGGACATTTACTTGTTTTTTTTATTACTATATGATTCCTTCTAACTTGCAAGATTTCTTCAGTTAAGGTATATAAAATATTTTAACATGGACAAAGTACAAATAAAAATAGTGTATAATAAATAAAGTGGAAAAGCATCTACAGAATCACATTTCCAGAGTGCAGGTCATTGAGAGCTAACTATTAATGGTTTGGTTGAAAACCCAAAATTGTTCCATATGAAAGTAATCTTTTTTATTTAATTTGATGACACAAAATTGGAGAGCACGTTCTCACAGAGGGCAATAACTGAGTCACTGACAGAATATTGTTGATTTCTATTATGTCATGTTTTTTCTCAGGAGATGAGAGAAAAAATATGGAAGTGTAAGGCTAAACAGAGTTAGTTAGGATACCTGTTTGAGAAACAGGTTGAGAAAAGTCTGAAGTAAAAGGTCAGAGGACATAATAAGGAAGGTAGAACCTGGAGGAATTATCCAAAAACCCACAAATTATTTGGCAAGGAAGTAGACAACAATGGGAATGGGAGAAAAATCAAGGTGTATACATGTTGAGAGAAAAATCCAAAGTTAAAACCAGTATATTTTGGAATTTTTTTAAACTTTGGTGAAGTATGATATTAAATTACATCTAAGAATTCCTTCTTCCAGCAGAAGACAGGCCTTGGGTAACTATTTCCTGATCACCCCCAGGGAATGTGGATTGTGATGTTTGGGGTTTTTTTCACCTAGATCAACTTGACTAGTCACATATGTGCAGTCATTTTATGCAAATTCAGCTGAAAACATTTGTAGGCCATAAAATGCAGTGCTTAATGAAGAGAGTTTAAGTAGGAGAGCCCTTGGTTATGATTTCGTGGATTTTATTGAATAAATAATTTTAGTAGGGAAACCATGTATCCAGCTTTGATCATTACAGATAAGGGTAATTTGCTATATTTACAAGAAACATTTTTTTAATATTTGGTGGATGGTTTCACTTTAGAATCTATGGAAACTGAAAAATGCTGAGATATAGAGATGAGTTTAACGTTTCTGCCTGATGAAATACATTAACCACAGCCACAAATGTCACCATTTACGTGGCTTAAATTTTACAATCTGTCTAATGTTCATGTTGTCTCTGTGTCATAGCTAGCCTCTGTGAAGCAAAGGAATGTTTGCTAATACTCAGATTTACCCAGCACGAGTTTCTGCAGATGGTTCCCCTGTGGAGTTAAGGAAGATAGTCATTCCAAGGGTTACAGGAAATACTGTGACTCAAAAACCAGAATGTTTCTATAACAAGAAATTAGAGTCACAGAATCACAGAATAGTTAGGAACAGAAGGGACCTCTAAGGATCATGAAATTCAATGTTGTCCCAGCCTTGCAGAACTAAGAAATGTTTATGTACAAAACCAAAAAACTTCTATCATCTCTTTTAATCACTGGAAAGTTGTGGGGGAAAAATAATTTCTTTTTGTAATGATTCCAAAGTATTCTTATTCATGATATAACAAGATAAATTGAATTAGAATGTGTATAAATAGATCAAAATTTAAGAGTGATAAATCTAAGGCAATAAGTCTTAACTTTCAGATTACATTGCACTTTATTTACAAAAGATGACAGTGAAGAGTAGGTAAAAGAATCAAATCTGAATGTAAGAAACAATGCATGCCTACTTTAGAACACATGGAAGTTTATACTTTTGACTAATACAGTCAATCATCAATTATGACCTTTGCTGGTATAATCTATAAGTTCAGATGCCAATGTGCACCACAAATATTAGAACATAACTGAGAAACTCACTTCACTTCTACTGTCCTTTCCCTTCTACATAATTTTTGAAACTCAAGGTAACAGTCAAATATAAGAGCCTATTCAGTGGGCATCTAATAGGGCATGAACAAATGGAGACATAGCAATATGGTTTTCACCTTAGAAACTGACTGACTGAAAATGGAGTTTATGACAACTGAGATACATTAGAATTCAACAGCATTGGAGTAGGCAGGAGTAGAGTAATAGTTTCTGACTTTTTGAGTCAAGTTGCTTTTGCTAAGAAGTGTTCTTATAATTTCTATGGTACACTGCAAACCACATATCTGTCTTAATGCCTATTCTGAAGCAACAAAATATTTCTTTCCAGGGAAAATAAATAAAATGAAGCATGATTAAAGAAACACCACCAACAAAAGAAGCTTACAGTTGCATTGAGAAGAAGAAGACTACCAATTATTGGACAAACTACCTTAATGAAATATTTCAAAAATAATTAAAAAAAGACAGGAAATTAAGAAGCTGCCAGTCATGTAAGCAGAAAATATGGTTATAAATGCTAGCAAGAACATAAGTAGTTTATTAGTTAGAATGTTAAAAAATCTACTCATCAGTTACAGTAAACTTAGAATGCATAATAGTATAGTTTTCAAAGAACAAACTTCAAGAGAAACCACAGATCTTAAATCCTAAAAAAAAAAAAGTTCCCATGATTTTCACAATAATATTTACTTGTATGTTTTTATTTTCTTAATCTAACTTTCCAGTTTCTTCAACTGGAAAAGCTCTGAGGTACAATTTAAAAGCAGAGTGTTA
>JAWWEW010000001.1:58599224-58622105 GCA_035583185.1 Anabacerthia variegaticeps
TTTTTATTTTCTTAATCTAACTTTCCAGTTTCTTCAACTGGAAAAGCTCTGAGGTACAATTTAAAAGCAGAGTGTTATGTTCATTAATTAAATGTTCTGCAATAGAATTAAATAGTGTGACTATTCTATACAAGCCATGGACAGATCACTCTTGATATTAAAAAATACAGCAAAGTACAAGTCAGAAAGTTTTGTGGAATTCAATTTTTAAAATTTATATTACTTTCAAAATAAATTTCTGTGGACACAAGTAATTCCTTGCTTTCCTGTTTTCTTGCATTGTCTTGCTTGTTTGCTTTCTTACTAGTTTGCTTTCTTGCTTTCTCCTCTGTATAGCTTTGCTAGGTAAGGAGTAAGTAAGGAGTAAGTAAGTAAGGAGTAAGGAATAAGTAGGTAAGGAGTACTTTAGGAAAACAAATTCAGAAAAAATCTGGCTCAGCATTCTGTTTTACTAAAGATTGATCTAAAAAAGTATATTTTCTGTCCTATTTCTTTTCAACATATAGGACCTAGATTTCAATGACATATTTCAGATATCTAGTTTACTTAGTAAGTGAACTGTGCTAGTGGCACTATTCCATGTTCTTGAATCTTATTGCAGAAAGGACTATGAATAATAATTTTCATATATTGGTGCATAAATGCTTTTTTTTGTCTTAAATGCCTACTTTCGTTTTTGTATCTAAATAACCTGCCTTGAAGCAGCAGAAGACTTCAAAATTAAAGCACCCCTGCTGTAATTGGACAAGATCTGATCAATACTACTTGTATCTTCACTCAGTTAAATCCAGAATGGTTTAGAATTGAGGATATGTAGCACAGTATATTTAGAATGTATTTGTTATTTTCAAATCAACTCTGATTTTTTTATATCTAATTATGAGTTTAACTTGTATTTATATGTCGTATATATGCATTTTTCCTTATATAGAAATGCAACCATTAAACTGATTTTTGGGAAGCTTGGATTCTAAGGGAGGTGGACTAGTGCTAATCTATATATCCATCTGACTTACGCAATGATATTTTTTGTGCTTATAATTGTAGTACTTTGAAAGATTTTTACAGGATTTCTATATTTTTTTTTTCTAAATTCTGAAGAAGCACAAATACTGGGATGTTTAAAATACTCATTTGAATAGTGGTTAACAGGAGAGCTAAGGGCACAAAGGACAAATTTGTAGTGACTATTTAATTTTAAAGATACAAGTGATACTTTAATTAATAATATATTACAATAAGGAGCCACTGCTCCTTATATAGTTCTACCATAGTTATATTCAAGGAAATACATGTTTTCATTAATTGTTGAATGAACTGCAGTCCAAGTACCTTCACTGTTTTTATGTGGGTACTTACAGAACCTTCATCGCCACAACAGCTTGGCATTAATACCTTTACCCTTACAATACGTCTTCAAGGTAAACCTATTTCATTCAAAGAACTGACTGATACAGAAAGCAATTAAATTACCAGAAATCACAGAGGAAAGTGGTAGCTTAACTCCCATACTTACTAGTCTTCTCAGTCACAGTCACATGCCTTAATCACAATGTTATTTTTCACCTGCTTCTGAAGATGCCCCTTCACGCACTGTAGAGAGGTAGACTAGGAGTGTTTTAGAAATCAAGTTGCAAAACGTATCATATTTTTGGAAGAAGCGTCCCATCCTTCCTCTTCCTAGATATGTTTACTTATTAAAATTGTAATAATTTCTGAGGAAAAGACTGTTTAAAAATTTTTTCACTTCCAAAGCTTTTTTTAAAAAGGTTTTGAAAGTATTGAAGAACCACATTCTAATATCTTGCAAATGGGAAAACTGTATATTTTAAGAAAACCATCTTTTAAAATATTGATTATAATTAACAAGTAAAAAAAAAAATAAAAAGAGAGAAAAAAATTTCAAAACATTAGATAAAAGTGTTTGACTAATTCTATCTTTTTGAAAGAGAGAAGCACCACTTATGATTTTCAAAGTTCTTATCATTTTAATGGGAACCCTAAATGTTCACATCTCCATAATCCTTGTGGAATAGGAAAACTATTTCCTGTTAAACTTTAACTAAAAATTAAAATTCCCTGCCTTGTCTTCCCCTCTCCCACTCCATTTCTCACTCTGTCCATTCCCTCACCAAGAAAATCATATATTTGAATCAAAGTAGTCTGTAGCATCTACCCTTCCCTTGTCCCTGATTACTGAGTGGTTATTGACTACAAATAAACCCAGAATGATATGTGCTTAGTTAGATGGTATATACTTCAAACAAATAAGTTACTACTTGATATATATTTCTTTACTGTAGTATATTTAATTTATATGTGTTTTTATGTATAAGTGAAATTGCTTATTTTCTATTTCATTAGACTGTCACATTTTCTCTACTGATGCAAGATAGTCACTGGCCTATTGAATTGCTACTACATCACTGAATAGTTGGAGAAATTAGGATTAGGATCTAAAGTACTTCTCCAGACATGCCAACATGTCCTGAAGATCTACTAGTTGTGATGGGGCTTCTCACATACTGTTTGAAAATGCTAAAATTCCATGTGCTTTAAAGAAAAGACAATTATTGCAGATTTGTCAGCTCCAAGATCAATATTGATTTAAAAACTACAGGGAAGCAAACTGAGATAGCACAGATACTTGGAAATGAAGGGTCATTGCAGAAAAGTTTTCCAAACTTATTTTCTGGTTCCCTAATCTATATATTCCTTACACTACTAGATGTGGAAAATACACTTTTTCTTAAATTAGCCATATTAAGTAACATATCGGCCTCTGTATTTATGTTCCTTACCTTAGAGAAATCGTAAGAGTGATGTAAAAGTCTGACAAGAATAAATATTTATTAAGAAAAGAATAAAGTGCAGTGAAATCTATTTTTCCTATTAGTTTTATGAGAGAAGACAAGAAATGATAGTCAGAAAGGAAACAAATTAAACACTTAAACATGTTTCATCAAGATTTTTAATCTAAACATATTCCTACTTCAATGAGAATTTTAAGACATGTCACTTTTTAAGGTAATTCTTTGTATCAGTCTTTGTAATGGGCATAATTTGAAAGACCATCATTCTTATTTCTGTAAAAAGAGATCACATATTTCTTGCTGTGTTTAGACAAATGTCATTAACAAGATATTCAACGCAGGGTCTTAAAACTTGGTGCATAGTTAAGGATTGTTCTATCCTACTGCAATCTGAGCAAATAATGATATTTAGTCAACCTCTAGAATTGGACAAAATTTGGTTATTGATCCTAGAGATGTATCAGATCATAATGACATAGCTGGAAAAAACATGAAAAAAAGCTATAGATGGCTCCACCATGCAAAAGATCTGGATCCTTTTTTGACACTCAGATAACACATATCTTGTTAGTGCCCTAGCTATCTTTAACTGATGTCACATATTATATACCATTGCAGTGGTACAGGTATGGAACTGTACTCTTTTTAGGGCACTGATGAAGTACAGAGGAAAAAAAACCCTGTATTGTATCGTATTTCCTTCCATTAAACATATAAGTTTCTGGTATATTTTCAACATTAGCAAGTAAGGGGCCAACTTCAACCCTGAGTTATGCATACTCTACATTGTATTTGACAGTATTTTATCTTAATTGTACTTGCTTTCCTGTCTTACATGATCTACTTAAAGTGTACTTGCAGTGTATGTACTGAAGTAAATATAGAGACAACAGTTATGCAGAGTTTAACAGCTTGAAGAATCAACAACACACAGAATCAATGTGCTGTGGAAAAGAGAACGTTAAAAGTAGATGTATTCAGAAGTGGCAAGATTTCCATTAAATGATTTTTTATTTGTTTGTTTTGTTTGGTTGGGTTTTTTGTTTGTTTGTTGTTGTTGTTGTTGTTGTTGTTGTTTTTTCTTTTTTTTGTTGTTGTTCTTGTTGTTGTTCTCTGATGTACAGAAACAAATGTTTCCTTATTAAAAAGTACAGGGCTAATTTTATAATTAAGGCATGCACATAAAATCACTTACTCTGTACAAGCACGTTGCTGTTAAAATGTGCAACTACAGCTTGTGTAGGCAAATATAAGGTCTCTTGAAAGCAGTCAGTTTAGACGCTAATAGCAGTATACAAGAATAGCTGCCTCACCTTCTTAATTTCCCTGAACGAGTGTAACTTCTTCACCTTAGGACTATAATGCATCAGACATTATCCTCTGAATACTTACCTAGTATTTCATAGTGTGCTCACTTTGGCATCTATGTTGTCACGGGTAGACTGCCAGAAGTACCAGTGTTAGGCGGTTTGGCTTTTTCCTCATATGTTTACATGAACCATGGTTGCACTTTTGAAGTGCAAAAAAAACCCCTCTAGCCTGGAATAGTACCAACCTCTGAAGTAGAGCTGGAACAATTTTAATCTTAGATGCTGCGAAATCCTGATGCCATATAATGAGTTTTTTGCAAATGTAAGTAGTTTTCATAACCATAGGGGAATAAATACTAAATCTGCATATCGAGGTCCATTGTGTTTTGCATAGTAAATAAGGATATATATGTGTTCCTACACCATAAAATAGAGTACCATTTGAGGAATGTCCAAATAACCTAGTATATATATAAAGAACTGTGCAGTATCAGATAGAGATACACACTTGGGTCTTGGCATCAGAGCAGCCTCCTAACAGGATTATTTGGCTCTGGCACAGCACAATGTTGGCACAACAGTACTGCTTCTAGTTCCAGATGCAACTTGTGCTTGAGTAGCCTGAATATCTCTGTATGGGACTCAGTGATGCAGCATAGATCTGTACAGGTTATGAACCCATAGTAACAGTTTTGCTATTATACTGCACCCAATTATAGCGGGTTTACTTATACATACTAAAATCACTTATTATGTCATGTCATTGGAAAGATGTATTTTTCTAGGAGTAGTTTAAGTGAAGATAAGTTGATTTCTCATTAACTTAAAAATTAAGACAAAATAAGAACAGCATTTTATGTAATCTGTGGCTATATCTGTTAACTATGAGATGCTCTTTTGTTTATTATTTGGGGTGGAAGTTTATTAAAAGTTTTCATTTCTTTGTTTTTTTCACCCAGAACAACAGGAATAATAGCATTCTTTAGGAAAAAAAACAAAATCCAAGTAAAACCACATGCAGACCTTTTTACTGCAGTGATAAAGAACACATCAGCCATGCCTATATATTGTGAATAAAAATATAAACATGTAAACAAGTTATCTTAAATCTGTCTGTGTGGTCAGCAGCAAGAGTTAAGATAATATGTCAGTCAACTAAATACTCTTTAACAACATCCAGATGCATTTTTTTATCCTCTTAAAGGTAGCTGATATGTGAGTTTGCTAGTTTTAACACCATCAGGGACTTAACCTCCAAATAACCCACGCTTTTTCCCCCAGCCCTTCTGGTAATGGAACAACAATAAAGGAGAGATTATGGATTGAAATAAAAACTTACTAAATACACAAAACAATGGGATAAGACATGCACAATGACAACAGCAGTATTAATAACAAAACTATCCAAAAGAGAAGGTGTTTTACCCTCAAAAACTGATTCACCACTGGGAACTAAAAAACCCAAATTGGTGGATGCTTCCTATAAATCACACCCACGTGGTCTCCAGACAAAGACAATATGGTCACCATTCCAGGGCTCTGCACCACATGACATTGAGAGACTAAGGCATTGTGGCAGGTGGAGCTCTGGAACTAGTGCTCTTTCATCCCTGTTCCTGAGACAACGGAAAGCAATGACACACCAATTCCAAAAAGCTAGATTGTCTGCATCACACTGCCTGCTTTTCTGGACCACTGTGCTTGGTTGTGGTTGTCAGTATTTGGCTCAGCTTGTTTCCTTGTGCCTTGGTCCACTGCTATTTTGTTCCCTGCTACTGTTCCTGGTCCACCGCTTCTCTCTTCCCCCCACAGCTGCTTTCACTCTGCTGGTGCCAGGGGCACGCACTCTGGGCTCAGATGCACTGCTGCCACTTTGTCAGAGTGGGGCATGCACCCTGATGGACCCAGGCTTGTCGCCATTTTTCTCAGAGCAGTGTCTTGGGCTCATTGTTGCTGTCTTTCTGCACCACATCTTGGAGCAGCAGCTTGAAGGAACAGAAAGGGTGGCAGAGCAGACAGGCCAGGTTCACAGGGGCTGATCTCAGCACCTTCTCGCTGGAGGGAGCCAGGCAAGGTGGCACACTTATGGTTCCAGACCTCTGCTTGTCCTGTCAAAACCACACCCTTAGTGATGACATGAGTGCTCTGGAATGAACAAGTTGGTCACACTCACACAGTGCTAAAACTCCACCCCTTTTCTTTGTAACTAGGACAGTGAACATAGATGAATAAGCTATATCACATTTACTATATAGTTGGATTTGCCTATAGCTTCCTATTTTTGTAATTAGATATAAGACATAATATGCTATTGATTCAAACTTCTGCTTACTTCATGTTGTTATAGTAGCTGCATGCTAAAAGTCAGACCTTGACTAGACCTTCATTTACAACTTGCAATTTATTCCTGGTTATCTTATTGACTGGACATTATGTTTGGATCAATCATCATAAACCTGACTAAATAGCATCATACCCAATTTACAAAGCTGAATGTAAAGTATTCCAAAGTTGCCCTAGCTCTCAGTGTTGGAGAGAAGAACAGAACTAAGGTATAAATTTCTGTTCTCAATTACTGAGTTCCATTAAGGTCTAGTAGCTACACCACTTTTCAGTGGACTTGCAGCTGATGACATTAAGCCTTCACAGACTCTAAGATTTCTGTCAATTCTTGATAAAAATGAGACACACAAGCTTTGCTACAATCAATAGCCTCTAAAGCCACTTTGTATTTACAAATGTTCACCAACAAATAAATACCAATGTGACCGAGTGGCTGGATCCTCATATGTGGCACTGAACTTAGAAGTGCGACTTTTACAAGTACAACCAAACCTATCTGAATCAACAGTTCTACTTGTCCTTTCCTGCTTTCGGAGGAAGCAGACTGAATTTAGAAATGCAATATGTATTTAGTGCCATTGGCAACCAGGACCTGCATGACCATTGTTAATAAGTTGTTAAATTTTTATCTCAAAGGGAGGCAGATCAAACAATATTTTATAATTAATGAAATGCCAGTACTGAAGTATGCACTTTATTCTGAATATAAAGAGAAGTTGTATCTTTATTATATCTTCACCTGTTCACTCTCAGCAAGGTCATCTCCTCTCCTGGTGGCAATTTCACATCTCATCAGTATCAAGAGTTTTCTGTTGATCAGCAGAAAACTCCAGGCATATCCTGAAAAGAGGATTTATGCTTTTGTGAACAAATTTGTAAAATATAAAACTTAATACAGTTAAGTTTAATATATGTTTTTAAATGCCATTTAAATCCAGAAAAAAAATGCATATCTCTTTGTAATCTTTTTTTCTTTACTTTTTTCATTGATTTTTGACTCTTTACATTTTGTGATTTGTAGCAGACAGTAAAGATTGTAGATAAAAAAGAAACCAAAACAATCCCCTCCAAAACACATGGAATGGAATTATCAATGGAGGGAATAGCAAAGCAAGCCAATAATAATAGACTAGTATGAAAACTCTGCAATTTTCAGATGTCTACTCTTATCCTTCATTCTTTATATTATTACTGAGACTCTAAAACTCTCAGGGCATACAAAGTCTAACAAGCTTGTAAAAGTGTGTTTTTATCTTTATGTTGCTACTGATGGCACTTATTTTCCAGTATATATATTTAAAAATGCTTTTCACATCAAAACAATTGAATTCACCTATATTTATTTAGAAAAAAAAAGGTTTTCTGTTTTGATTTTGTTGGATGTGTTATGAATTTACTAGTAGTAGGATTAAGACAGGAGGAAGCACCCATTTTACTGTGAAATGATACAGTGATAATTTAATATAAATAATCCTCCCAGTGTTAAGAAATCAAACAAACCAAAATAGGGTTGCTATTTTGAACGCCTATCAACAAGCAGTCTTTAACCTTTGTTAAATGTCTCATGTTTACTATGCATCAGCTTTAAAGATCTAGATAAATTAATTAATTCACCTTCATCCCCTTGAGAAACACTATTGATTTTTATGAAAATGAATTAAACATTCACTATCAATTAAGTTCTGTGTTTGCTTTTTTAGAAGAGCTGTCTTCTCACTAAATGAGATATTTACCTGCCAGCAAACACAATAGACTGTTGTGCTGTCCACATATTGGCATACATATTGGATAAACAAAACCCAATTACACTCCTGCTTATACTGCATCAAGATTGCACATTATGTGAAGGCTTCTTTTTTCAAGAAGCAATGCCCAGCTAAATTGCATCATTTATCCTAGGCTTCTTTATTGCTTAAACATGTAGAAAATTAAGTTATTGAGAAGCTTGGTCCTGTGGAAAAAAAAAATAACAGAAGAAGAATAAAAGAAACTCTTTTTGGCTAGATGTAGCTTACATTTTATTTTTGCCCATTGAGTACATCACTTATTCTTTTATTATTTTCTGTGATTAAAAGTAACATAATTGGACTTGATATTATGAAAATAATTTTTTCCTCGAGTTGCCTTGGCAGTAGTTCGAAGAACTCTTTGGGACAATCTTGAGCACTTCTTCCTATTTTTTCTCTCCTTTGTTTTACACTGTTAAATTTGATATTAGATGTCTCTTGCTTTTATTCTCTTTGAAGCAGTAGTGTGTAGAAGTCTGGATGCAACCCAAAAAATCAGTATCAATTTTGAGAGCAGATGATTAATATAAAACACTGACTGGAAAGAAACAACATTTTTTTTCAGAGCAGTAAATGTATTAGATAAATTACACAGCTCTTAGACAATGTGGCAGTGCAGCTTCAAGGAGTGACAAATGCAAAGATGAGCTGAAGTAAAATCTTTTGTGATGAGCATGTACTGAAAATGGACAGCATTTCCTATGCTGTTTTCAGACCTACTAAGCTTTACAAGTAAATCTTTTCACTTTTCAATATTCAGAGGAATATCTGGGTAGAGACATTTTACTTATATTCTTGTTGGGGTGGGGGGGGGTTCGCTCATTTAAAATTGTCCAATGCTTGTTAAAGCAAAGGTGAAGAGACACTATGCAATAACAACACAAGTAGAGAGCTTATAACAGACATTATGTCCTTTTGTCCTTGATTTCCAGTTACTGAAAAAAACATTCTTTCTCTTTGCACAAAACCAGTCTTCTTTTTTTGTGTGCACATTCAGTGTCACAGAGGTGCAATCATTGACTTCAGACTTAAAGCTTTTTGCTGTCTTTCAGAGTATTCACTAGTACCTGACATGACTTTATACCCTTTTATAAGAGTATCAAGGATCTTCTGCCTGTTTAAGAAGAAAAGCTTATGAATTCTTGGCTTCTGAAACATCTCTGGATGAATTATGAAGTTCAATTAGTCTCCTAACTTATTTGTTTCCAATTAGTACTTAAGTTATGTGAAAACTAATCTGGGCCATTTTGTTCTCACAATTAGTTATTTCTGCCTTAGGGATGTGTTCCATTCATGATTTAATCTACAAGTTCTGGCTGTAATCATGAATCAGAAAAACATTAATCATCAGCTTTGCTCAGAATTCAAGTACATCAGCTCAAGAAGACATAGCAAAGATTCCTGCATGTTTATATGTCCTAAGGTTCTTTCAAATTCCTGGCATTTCATTCAGCTGAGTATCCTGGGGGCAACTCTGCAAGAATCTAACTATAATTAGAAAAAGAAAAAAAGGTTAAGTTGCTCAGTTTTCCTTCTTTTTCACAGCAATGCATACAGAAAACATATTTGTAAATATGCAAGATTTAACTACAAGATATTCTTCGGCCTAGCAAAATTTAAAAGAGTAAGTTACTCAACACCAGTTTTAAGATGTCTAGAACTATAATCACTAGTTTATAACTCTGTAAACTGAGTTGCAATATTCTTCCCAGCAAAAGCAAAATCCATATATATGAGTTAATAAAACGCTTTATTTTACCAGATATCGACTTAAAGTAGACAAACTTTTGTAAAGGTATTTTTGGAGCTGAGCTACCTTACTGCATTCATCCCACCTTTACCTCTGGAATTAATTCAAAATCATTAGCTTTGGATTTCTTTATTCTTTGTGATTTTACGTGGAGAGGGGTAAAAAAAGCCAAACAAATTAAAGATCACAGTAATGTGATTGTTTCCATGATCCACACTAGAGACTCTTCTAACAGATATGTTAAGAAAAGCAAAGAAAAATAAATCTGATTATGGAGAGAAAATTAAACATTTCTTTGGCATTTTTCTTTTCCTCATTTCACATAATAATTAACCAAAACCCAACATATTTAGCATGATTCCCTTATTCATCACTTCTGAATATTCAAAATATGATCTTATAGACTAAAGATTGTACTTTTCTTTCTATAGCATTGTCCAAAGATTTTGGCAAAAAGTGAGAGGGCACAGAAATGTGAAGACTGTTCACTATGTGGAAACAAGTTTCCATATAAGAGAATTTTCAGCTTTTTTCTATGTCTCTGTAATGTTCATGTTACATAGCTGCAGGAATCAGAGCTTCTGAATGGATGTAATAAGATAGCAAACAAATATGACTGAAGATCTCAGAGGGAACACTGAGTGTTTTTTTTGTTTTTTTTTCTTTTAGGTCTTGGAATATCTTTTAGGTATTAAGGGGCATGCAAACTGTTGGATTTTCTGAGTCATATTTTCCTTATTCCCCAATCCACTGAAACAGCAAACCCAATTTCTACATAATTTATTTTTTCATATTCAGAAGAATAGAACATTGATCTGTGTTCATGTTTGTCATTTATCCAGAGAATTTTATTCCTTCTGTTTTCTGGTGACCAATAAAAATGCTACTTCTGCCAAAAGCTGTGCTATTTTCCAGTAGTTCCACTATTTCAAATTTCATGTAAGTTTTTAAGCAGATTCTAGTCATATCTTTAACAAAAGAATGTATTTTGCTAAAAATTGACATATTTGATTTAAATATTATCTGCGGATATGGTCAGTTACCTAAAAGATGCTCTGTCAGGAAAAAAATCCCTCACAAAGCAATATTAATTTAGGTTATGATGTTAACGAGTCTAATAAAAAACTAAGAAGGCATGAAAGGATATGAATAAGTTAATCCCTATTTAAACAGATGCTCAAACATATAGTACAGGGCAGTGTGAATAAAATGATTTCCTCATATAACCAGCGTATGATGAAAAACTTCAGAAAAAAAAAAAAAATAGGTAGATAATTCCTTCTTATACCTGTTGGACATAACTAACTGCAGTCTGCACTCAAAATATTTAGTTATGTGGCTTACCTGAAATTCCTAAAGTTTGATTAACACATCTCATATAGTAATTTTGTTAGTATTTAAACTCTAAAGCAGTCGGCCATATATATATATATATATATATATATATATATATGTATGTATATATATATATATATACATA
The DNA here is from genome assembly GCA_035583185.1 of Anabacerthia variegaticeps. Lineage (NCBI taxonomy): Eukaryota > Metazoa > Chordata > Aves > Passeriformes > Furnariidae > Anabacerthia > Anabacerthia variegaticeps. The sequence continues at coordinate 58,610,708 of JAWWEW010000001.1, forward strand.
TATATATAAAACACAGTATTAAAAAAATTAAAAATCAGCTTTATGAAGGTAAAATGCTTTTTGTGTCTAAAATAGAGCACTTTTATTGGTGATGATACTGGTTAGGATGTTGAAGGGGCTGGAGGGAAAGCCATATGAGGAGTGGCTGAGGTTACTTGTCTGTTCATCCTGGAGAAGAGGAGACTGAGGGGACACCCCATTGCAGTTACAACTTCTTTGTGAGGGGAAGAGGAGGGGCAGGCACTGATCTCTTCTCTGTGGTGACAGAACCAGAGGGAGTGGCCTGAAGTCGTGTCAAGGGAGGTTGTTGACTTTCCCATCCAATCACTGACTCCTGTCTCTTAATGGCTCTGCAGATTAGTACAGGAGTAATAATACTAACTCCTCCTCCTTCTCCATTTACCAAGTATCAGATGACAGGGAAGAATTAGAGTACGAAATAGAGAGGTCAGAGTAATAAGCCTTATGGTAATCTGCTTACTTTAAGCCTTTCATTCCATAGATAGAAAACCTAAATTATGTTGTAACTTAATATGAAACAGTGTCAGCAAATCTGTATACTAGAAAGGAGTCACATAAATGGCAGTAGGAAAAAAATATATACCACCATGTTTCTGACTGAGAATGTTTGGCTTTTGATGATTATGTATTGCTTTTTTAATTTTGTTAAGAATTGTGGGGTTTATGTTAATAATCTTATCAAATGACATTCTGTATAGAATAGTAGACCTGATTCTCCATTCTTTTGAAGATTTTAAGGTGACAAGTCTTATTGATGTTGGATAAGAAGATCTGAGGTCCCTCCAGACTTAAATTCTCCTATCATTTGTAATCAGTGCTTAAAAGGAGGAAGAAAAGTAGCAATAGCTTTTCTTTAAAATTCATATAAACTTTCCAAATTATGGTGTTAGTTACCAGACCAAAAAATAGTGCAACCAAGAAAAAAGATGCATATATTTTTTTTTATATTGTTTGCATTCAAAGTAAAGTCTACATTCAGTTGTATGTTGATCAATTTGCCACTGTGGCTCAGAACATCTTTTTGAATAGCAGTCTGAAAACAGTGAGAAGCTGTAATTTATTCTTCATAGAATTCAACATTGTATTTCTCTCGAATTTACTCTTAGCAAAAAAGTCACACCCACACATGATAATTTTTCTAATTGTTTTTGGGAACACATAAATAGAAGCTCATTTGGAACCACTTTTTTACAGCAGTAAGTATGATGGGAACTGTTAGATCAATCAAAAATTACAATTCTTTCTTTCTATAAAGGCAAAAATGTAACACCCAACAGTCTGTGATAAATATTTTGATAAGAAAATGGGGTAACTATTCATTATAGCAAATATTTTCAAGATGAGAAGAACTTTTATTTTTGAATCATAGCACATAAACTTTAGTGACCCAACAGAACAAGCCAAGCTGAATAAAAACAAACTAAAATTAGTAACAGGCTAACAGCTTGCCTATTTCCTTGGGCAACATGTGGCTAACAAATGATGTGATGTTCAGTGACAGACAAATTCTGATCCTCTTTGCCACTTTTAAATTCTATACACTAAGTAAAAATAAATTTTATCTGTATCATCAACAGCAGAATCACTCAATACAGAAGATATTTCTAATTTAAAAGAAGAAAGAATAAGAAATGATTGTGATTCAATATTCCTAATCTGATACTAGTGATATACAGATGGTAGTATAGATTATAGTAATTGAAGATTTCTTTACTTAACTGCCCATTATTACCTGTCCCGATTCTGCATCAGAGACTCCTCTTTTATTGTACACCCTACTGGAAAATAAATCAATTGTTCTTCTGCTATTACCTAATAAAATTCCATGTGTTCATTCATTTTCTTTAGTAAAAGTTAGACAATATATTTATTTCTACCTATATACTTGTTACAAGAACATCTAAATTTGCAGATCAGAGAAATAGTACCAGATAAGCAATTCCGGCTTAATCTATGCAACAGTGTGATCAGTTCCCTTCTGATGTTTTTCCCCTTATGCCTGATTGTAATCTTCCTTTTGAGGTCTCTGTATAATGAAAAAAAATCCACTTATTATAAGTATGGTATTTCAAGTGAATGCAACTGTTACACTGCTCTTTGACTTTGATCTCTGATACTTCAAGACACAGCTGTCTTTTTCACCACAGGAAAACTCAGCAGTGGGAAAGAATTTTGGTGTGTGCGTTTTTTGTTTGTTTGGTTTTTTCTGTGATAACTATTATTTATTTCATAGGAGTGGTTCAAGAGCAGGGTTTGTTCTGCAAAGAAGCTCTATGCACAATAGAGTTAATGAACCCTGGCTTTCCACATATCTGTGGTCTTCAATTCCATCTTCCACTCTAAATATTGCTCAGGCTTCTCCTACTCTTTTCACATATGTCACTTTCAACAATAAAATATGCCATGTTTGTGTCATGTCTATGGTAGTATGCATGCCTACCGATTATTTGGACTCTGCCAAATGTGTTATGTCATATCTTAGCAATAAGATTTAATTTTTCCTCTCTACTCAACTAAAAAAATCCTACTGCAATTTGTTTCAGATATTTTTCTTCCTGTCAGCTTTGGTGGTTGCTGATCAGTAATTTAAAATATTTATGTAAGGGCATATAATTTTGCATGTGTATTTATATCTGAAGGCAAGAAGAAGGCTGAATAGATGGGCAAAATATAACTGGAAGAACACACGAAGGGCATGATAAGGGATTTTTATTTTATTTGAAAAATGATGTGAAGAAATTTTAATATCTATAGACATATAGCTCTAGCTCAGGAATTTCATGCATCTGTTCTTAATATACTTTGTGTGAATTGTCCTATTTATGTATAAATTTCATAAGGGCTTTAGTGTCTTAATGATTTCTAGTTTCTTCTTACGTTTAGACTGTTGATAATAAGTTTTACACAGCTAACATAATTCTACCAGCTCCTTAAGTTTGCTCACAGAAAAACATAATTTTGTTGCAAGTGGCCAAGGATCTAGATGCCCAACTCTCCTTGAAGTCAGGGAAGGTTAGATAGTAAACCACCTGTTTCTTTGATCATATATACTTCAGAAAATTGCTCTGAAGTGCCCAGGTTATTCAAATATTTGACTCTTTAGACAACAGGCTTCAACACAATTTTTAAAGTTAAGCTGATGATTAGAGAATAATTCAGAAACAGAAATTTCCTTTCTGATTAGGCTTTGTGACTATGCTTTTTACATAAAAATAGACAATGAAATAACAGTGTAATCCCATCTAAAAAAAATAAATGTTTTTTAATATTTAAGTTAGTGATTTATGAAATGTCAATAAAAATTTTACTAAGCTGTGGCTAAAGTGAATTTTATATCAGTAACAATTTTTCAAGATTAGATTCCTCTTTTTTTAAAAAAATATGCATTTTTGTTTAAGGAGGAATTGATTAAGAGTACTGTTAAAGCTTTTATTACACAATAGGATGTTTTTATTGCTAGTTTCTTCTTTTTTCATGGAAAATACATTATTCCTACATTCCCATACCAGGCTAAAACACAGGAAAATCACATCTTGCAGAGACTAAACCATGACTGTGTGGCAGAACACGACTGGTAGACTGAACACCATGAATCATGGTACAGTGCGTTGACTTCAATTTATGTTATAAACATATCTAAAAATTTAAACTTCATTTTTCAAATAGGACAGCAGGTTACATTTTGTTTCCTGAGAATCAGGGCTTAAAGACGTTTTCTCCTGAATACTGTTCCATGGAAGTGCAGCCCTCCTCTTTCAGGCAATCCAATTGACATGCATTTTTGCATCTTTAAGGAAATAAATTTTTTTCTACTTTTCTTCTTGTAATTGAATTCCTAATAGTTTTTGAAAATGCAATTGAATGTAGATGTAACTGAAAGTCAAGTATTTGCTATTCAGATCTTTCAGTAATTAATGACACTTGCAATCATTCAGTGCTGGAGCTACTGGCAGATTGGCAAGTAACTCCTTTAGTTTTCCCAGTATTCAACTAAATTTCATGAATCTCAACATTTTTAATTGCTTCCAAGGTTTCAATTTTAATGACGTTCATGCAAAACAACTTTGTGAAGAACAAGATTTTTTTAAACTTGATTGCAGATACTTGATTTATGCAAAATATGTTATCAACTGTTCACCTAAAGGTCTCTGTTGTCAGCAATGAGGGAGAGATGCCCTTCAGAAGACTTAAATCATGTATTTTTGAATTCTGCTCTAAATGACTCTGTGGAAGTTGAGTATTAAGGGTCAAAGATCTGATTTAGATGTAGTAACCTCAGTACCTTAGTGAAAGAAGCCTTTTTTCTTTCTCACTTAATAGTTAGATTTGTACCAAAGCTAGAAATGTGGATCTACCTAAACAACCCAAGAATATGAGAACAAACCTCCATTAGGACTGACCAGTGTTGTATGAACCTGGTATCACGGGAGTCAGTGCAGTCTGTGCACATGCAACTTAATCCTCACAGTTCTCCTGTTTGTCTGTATCTTATAATAAAACGTGGTTTTCTGTAACTAAGGTTCACAGTCCTGAATTGTCCCTTGATTTTATAGACAAATATTTTCACACAAAATACATGTTGGAGCTATGTTAGAATATTGAACAGTGCCTGAAAGTGTTCATGGAACTGGTAATCCATGTTGCTAATTTTATAGAACTAGGTTTTGGCACAGTTTTGACAGAGGCCAGCCAGAACAATCCCACATAATTCCCAGGAACAGTTAGAAGGCACTTTTCTAATATACTGTTTTGATGTAACCACAATGTTCTGGGTAACAAAAACATATGATGGTATGTAGATTCAGCATTCCATATCAGATGAGCTCTGCACCAGAAAATGGTCCTGCACATGTTTGACTCATTACTCCTAGCATGCTATGCAATAGTGTCTTATCATTGGCAGAGCACGTGCCATTTTAAGGGATGTCTGCAGAGACTCCCTTTTCAGGAGGAGTCACATAGAAAAGAGTAGGGGTACTGGGTACAAGGTACTCCTGGGAAGATTCAGATTGGCATAAGAGGAAATGTCTTCATGATAAGAACAATCAGCCATTGGAAAAATCTCCCCAGGGAAGTGATGAATTCTTCAACATTGGTCTCTTTTAGGATTTATCTGGACAGGGTGCTGGGCTGTCTTGTTTAACTTGTGCTTTTGCCAAGGTAATCATTGATCTTCCCTTCCAACCTGTTACTGTACGATTCTGTGATACTGTTAGTCATAAAATATTCTATACTTTACATACTATTAGTTTACATGGTAAATAGCTAACCACAGTAAACATAAAGATGAGGGAGGATCAGAGGAACAATAAAGGGTAGAGGAACAAAAGGAATATTGCAATATTCCAATTGGAACACTTCCTATGGCATTCAAAGGAGAAAACTTAGACTATGGATCTTCCACTGAATCTCACCAGAATGAAACTAGACAGATGAATGAGGAAGCCCAGCATAAGCTGAAGGCAAAAAAGTAAGGGAAGTTAGAGGCAAAAAGGTGAATCCAGCGCTAAATGGTCAGTGGACTGCTATAGCACTGAGACAGACAAGTCTGCAAGGCTCAGTGGGATCCACCCAAGGGTGCTGCAGAAGCTGGCAGAAGAGCTCGCCAAGCCACTCTCTATCATTTATCAGCAGTCCTGGATAACAGGCCAGAACACAGCTGACTGGAAGTCAGCAAACGCACCTACAAGAAAGACCAGAAGAATGATCCAGGCAACTACAAGCCTGTCAGCCTGATCTCAGTACTAGGGAAGGTTATGAAGCAGATCATCTTAAGTTCCTTTATGCAGTACATGGAGAACAATCAAGGGATCAGGTCCAGCCAGCAAGGGTTTATGAAAGACAAGTTCTGTCTGGCTAACCTGGTCTTCTTCTATGGCAGCGTGACTCACTTATTGGATGAGGGAAAGGCTGTGATTGTTGTCTACCTGGACTTAAATAACATCTAGCATACCAACATGACACAGTATAATATGATCCAATTTATTTGACAGTTACAACTTAGAAAAAAAGGCACTTTAGATACTTCTTATTTATTTACTAATTAGATAGTTCCTATCAATTTTAGCCATGAGAATCTGAATTGATTTGCTGAGTACGATGGGATTGGATGTCTGTGAAGTCCTTGTAGGTAGCCATGACAATCCAGGAATAGTAATGCATTCCTGTCTTCTCATCCTTTGAGAGCACTCATGATGCACTCAATGACATTTGGATAACTGCAGGGTTTATGAGTCAGAATTAACACCAGAAATGAGCATCAGATCTGTAAGATGAAATGAAGCTTTCCATGTATCATCAGAAGAGACATCAAAAATTATAATAGTCCTGAGACTAATTGTCCAGGAGGTCTTTAGAAATAAGTATAAGGTCCCAGTACTGTAACCTGATTACCATTTATAACATCTGTAATGGACTCTGGAAGTAGTACTGTCATTAAGGAAATTACACTTTTTCTTTTAAGTTAAAACATGAAGGTGAAGGGATGTTAAAGGTCACCATTGTGTTTTTTTTTTCTGAAAGGGAAAGAGAAAGAAGGAGCACTAGTTTTCCTTTTTTTTTTTCTCCAAAGACCTTGAAAGAGCACTACATCTCAGAACATTGCTTTCTGCAGAGGCTGGATCTTCTCCAAGGACAGCTGGTACTGACCTAAGCCAAATATGCTTAATGTGCAGAATGGTAGTGATGCTTTTTCCCTAAATTCTGTTGACTGAACAGTACCATTGACTTATATACTACAAAACCCCAATGCTTTCTGGGCATCACAACTTTCTCCCACTATTCTGAATCTCCATTTTAAAGAATTGATTTATTTTTGGGGGCAGAACCACTTATGTTTAAGAATATGACAGGAAATCTTACATCCAGGATGAATACAATGTATTGAAAATTAATCCAGAAAAATAAAATGTTGTTTCTAGGTTTGTTTCTAGCTTTTATTTCTCAATTCCTTGTTTCCTGTCTGACATAACTGACTTATAGTAATCATCACCTATATTTTGGTATGGTCTTATTGCTAGCCTCTAATACATTTCTTTGCTTTGTTGTGTAAATATATTCAAATTTTAATGCAAAATATGAAAATCTCTAACTTAAGGGTAAAGAAAAACCCGTTATGGGTAGTCCAAATCTGGAAGCAGTACCAAGTGAGAAAGAGTGGATAATATTTTACTTTGTCAAATAGTCCATCATCTAAAATTAAAAATAAATATAAGCTTCATAAAATCTGATTGGTTTAAAAATACAACGTTATTGAATATAAAATTTCTTAGTTTAATTATTTATTTTACTGAGTTTTCTTCTGCCCAGACATATTCACTGTATGCAAGAAATACATGTCTAATGAATAATTATGCAGCTTAAGTACCTGTGGCCTTCACAGGTTTTCCATGTGAACATACATGGGTGTCTTAATGGCTCTATCAAGGAAAAAGAGACCAAATCACATGAACCAGTAAGTTCACATAGGAAGGATGAAGTAGCAAGGACTTTCATTGTTATGAGTCCTGGAAACTATAAAAGACATCGCTCACAAATTGCATTAAGAGAAACAGAATGAAAGGGATGTTGCTACAGATGCCAGGGCGGGCAGGAAGTGGGCAGAAAAGTTGTATTCTGTGATACAAATGAGAGAAAAAGAAAATATAAACAAATCCAGAAAAAAATCCCTAGATAACTTGCTATTATCCAAAAGAATGGTTCAAGAGAAGAGAGAAATTTATTTAAGTGTTGTGACATGAATAGATGTTGTATATTTATCACACATAATCTTCTTTTTCTTATATGTAAAATAAGATGTAATTTTTTATTTTTAAGACAGCCTTTCAAAGTCTCTATGATCCTTTACATTCCACAAAAGAGTAAATAAATCTAGAATTTAGTTGGCACAATCTGTAAATCTATCACGCAGGAGAATTAGGAGTTCTAGAAAAAGATAGGATAAGGATTACTAGGAAAAGGCTGTGAAGTTATCACAATTATGAATTACAGACTGGAGTGTCTGCATCCAGGAATCTTGGACAAACTCTCTAAGATATGTGATAAGTACTCAGTAGAGTACTCCAACAAACAGTTTAAGCTGATGAAATGCATGAGATCAAAAAAAAAAACCAAAAACCAAACCTAAAAATGTTCCTGTAGGGAGTTACACTACAATTTATCTTTAGAACTTGTTTCCTTGGGCTGTCGTGTTCCAGAAGAACACAACCAGCAGAGTGGCCCTCTTCTTAAGTTGCTGATAATGTTCCAAGCTGAGATAGAACCCAGAAAAGTGTAGATGGCATCATTTCTCAAATAACCTTCCCCACTGCGAAAAAGGGGAGTTGCTACACAAAAGTCACAGGTTCAGTTTTGAAGGTCCACATGCCCACTCTTTGTATGCTGAGCCTTAGATTTACTGAAAGCTGGAGAAGCCTGACATGATTCAAACAAAGAATTTTAGCCTGAATGAGTAGTTCTAGTGCAAGTAGCAGAAGAGAATGATCTTTATAGTTTAAGTCCACTTCTTTTTTTTTTTTTTTTTTTTTTTTTTTTTTTTTTTTTTTAACTCTGTTCTCAAGAAATCTAGAGAAATAAATCAGGAAACTCTTCAAACTTTAATTGCATATTCGATAAAATTGGCAGGGAGAAGAGTAAAATTCAATTTTTTTGTCATTGCTCTGTACTCATATTTTTTTCCTCTTCCTGATTAATTTCACCCTTTGATAATAAAAGAAGTCAAACTCCACATACAAAAATACAATTACTGGCATCTTTGAGGTTTGCTTCCTAGCACAAGTCATAAAGGTAAGAGATCACACACTTTCCTATGTAATTCTCTTTTACATCTTCATTTATAGCTCACCAACATTATTCCTTCACTGCCTTCAATATTCTCCTGAGTATTATTTGCTGCATCAGTTTACATAGGACCTCCTTTTCTTTAGTTGGGTCACTGAACCTACTAATGAGGGTTATGATCTGAAGAGGATTACCCCCCCATTTGATTGCAGGTCTTTAATAGTTGAGCAGGAGTCTGGGAGGCACCTTGTCTTCAGCTCTGTCACCCCATGTCCCCCATCCTGGTCTCCCCTAGTCCCATTTTCATCCCTACACTCGCTGAGCTTTGAAGGATGCTGGTTTACTGCATTTAACCCAGAACTTCAGTTCCACTCCAAACTTTGTTGAATAATAAAAGCAATAGAATCAAGCAAATGGTGAAAGAAATTACTAGAGGTTTAAAATTGTGATTGTATTTTATGCTTTATGGCAATTACATTTCACTTTCATATACTAATAGGAACAAAGGTATGGTAATATGTTATCAGTTATCCCATACTACATTAGTCTTAAAACCAGAAAACCTGATTTATGAAGCAAAAAACTTGTAAAAATCAGTATATCCTAGTAAATTCCCTTTGTCTATCATATTAAATATGTAATTTGCTGTGATGGACAAATCCCTTTTGGTTTAATCTTATAGGAATTTAGGAGCTCAGAAGAAAATGTATTTGAGCTCGACATTTTGAGTCAAAAGATTGCCCACATTAACATAAGAAATATAAATACAAAAGTTGCAGGATTTGTATTAAACATTATAAACCTCTATTCATCTGTAAAGAATAGATATACAGTACCTGACAGACGTTTGGGATTGATGAGAGCAGTCTCTTAAATCATGTCACAGGTTAATGCTTGGGCAGAAGTAGGATCAGGGATTAGTAGACACACAGGAGATTACAGATAAATCAACTTTCTTCTGTTCAACCTCACAGCAACCTTACAAACAGGATAAAAGCAAAGTTCACGGTTTTTAATGGTCAGTAGGGTAGACATTAATTTATAAATCTCCAAGAGTTGTTTTCTTGGTTAATGTTCTTAATGCACTGACTTTTTATGACCTGAATCAATTCTCTCTGTATTTTTTAAAGCAGAAAGATCCTTAGATGGGATTGTCAGAGTAGATGAAAAATAGCACAAAGTCAAAAAATTCACATGTCTAGCACATAGTGTTGTGCCACAATCTTAAATTCTTACTTTACTACTGGTAGGTGGAAACCACTTGTTATATATTATGACTACCTAATTGCTGGATTGTAGAAACAGATGTACCTTTGCCAGGGGAACAGAAAGCAGAAACCAGCTTTAAGATCTGTTAAGCCATAAACAGGATGCACACAGTAGTTCTCAGCTGAGATAGATGCTAACTTAATATGTAGAATTTAAAATTTAATTTTGTTCTGTGTCTTTCTGGGAACCCACTTGGTGAAAATTTTCAAATCACGTATTGCCCACATACTAATATAGAAAACGTTTGGCAAAATGAAAAATACAGGATCATATTTCTAGACTAATTTTCCCTTGAAGTTTGAATAAAGTCAGGAAATCTTTTTCAGCATTTTTTGTTTGCATCTTGTATTTGGTTGGTGAGATTTATGGATTTCCTTCTAAACAGCTGTTACTGATTCTGTGTCACTGGGACAAGAACAATTCCAAGGAGGATTTGACCATTTGGAAATTGTAATTTGTTTATCCATTTTTCAGTCAAAAAAAAGAAAAGAAAAAAAATAAAAGTATAACTGGACTACCTAAGCCATTTTACCTCATTTCATTTCTGTGCTTCCTGTTCAATATTACCTTGAGACTCTTGGGAATGTGTTATTTTGAACTTCCAGATGATGTCCCTACAAGGTGTAGGGCAGTCAGTTGTTTCTTAATGTATCTTGAAAGTCAACATAAAATTTCTTCATCCTAATATGATCAGCACTGAACATAAGTATCGCTGATACACTGTCATGGAAGATGAGCCAAGCATCTGGGGGGAAATCCCAGGGCCGGCAGACCCTGTCCCACAGGACCCAGTGAGGTGAGGAGCATAGACTCAGAGAAGATGGTCAGAGACAAGCAAGAGTCTGGATTATAAGAATATATCCTAGTGAAGAGGCAGGTCTGAGGTCAAGCTGAAAAGTCAATCCATATGTTAGAGCTGAGATCAGGTCTTGTGTGATCAGGCAGGTCCATAGTAACAGTGGTGCTGAGATCTGACCAAGAACTCAGCCCAAAGGTTGGAGTTCAGATCAAGGGATTCCATGATGAAGCATGACAAGGCTGTGGCAGAGCTGGAGACAAACACTCCTATTACATTGCTGATAGTCTTGGGCTAAGCTGAAGTGGGGCTCCTGGATCCATCGATAGAGTATGGGGAGGTCCTTGGTGTGACTGGACAGATGCAGTAAAGTCTATAGTTCCATTATGGCCCTGGTATATACAATGATAGCAAGAGTCAAGGGAACTAATTAGAAAATGTATTATATTCTGTAAGAAAGTGTCCTAGTTCAGCAGGTGGGACCGGTTATCACTGTGTGGGGGGTGATCAAAGCTATGTATTCTACCCCCTCTA
>JAWWEW010000001.1:58622219-58691399 GCA_035583185.1 Anabacerthia variegaticeps
AAATTGTAACTCTGACTTATAAACTCTCTTGTGGTGGGTCCATTTCTCCTGCTGGTTTACCTTTAAAACCAGCACAGAAAGTAATATCCCATTTGGTCAGCAAATAAGACTATTGCATTTTAAAAGGAAATTATGCCTGCTTCTTGTAGAAGTCTTTTTAGCAAGGTTCCCAAATATACCATACTCTTTGCTAAATGAGATGCCTTGAATATTAAAGAATTTGTTCTAACTAGGATGAGAAATAAAATAAAAAATAAATGCAGGGGTAAGCAAAGTCTCTTGTAAACTTATTCACCAGGGATCTTATTTGAATAGTATATATTAAACTGTTATTTAAATTTTGCATCAAGTCATTAAAAACAAAGTCACAGGTTTGCTAGTACTCTCTGTCTAATCCATTCTGAATTTGTTAGCTGCTCCCTTTTATTTTCAAATTATTTCTCTATTACCATCCTATAATCTCCTTATTAAAATTCTCAGAACAAGAGGAGTGACTCTAGCTAAGGGTGAATTACACAGGCTGAGAGTTCTACATTGCTCTTACCAGCACAGGTCAGAGCTGCAACTCAGCAATTTTGTGCCTCTGTTACTGAGGCAGTTCTAATATATGGTGCACATCAGAGAGGCATGGGAATAAATCTTTGTGGTTTGCTACTCTTATTTTCTTCTTCAATAATTTTAATGATCTGCTCTCAATAAATAGCATAAACATCATTTCAAAATTAGATCAATATTGGAAAAAATGTAGACTGTAGTCACCATGTTGAGGCTGTGTTTGTTGTATCATGCTTTGGAACAATGTAGGAAGCATACAAAGCACTAGGTACTAAGGGTAGGATTATTCTTACTTAACTCTAGCCATCTAACCATCAAATTTAAGATGACTTTCCAGTTTCTCTTTATAGTCACAGAACAATATGACAAAGCAATCCCATGAATCCTTAAAGGTGATCCATCTGACCTACTGCAGTTTCTTGTGTCAAAATGAGATTAATTGCTCTCAGAAACTACTTCTTTCCACTGACTATGAAAGAATCTAAGAGAAACCAACTTAGAAATCATACTTTTTTTTTTTTTTCAAGGAGAAAGTGAATTTACTTTAAGTTTTCAAAAAGTTTTCATAATTTTGCTGAGTTTAAGTTTAAATATTTCCTTATATCTCATTTTCTTCTCCACCCCCAGGTATTTATGTGGAAGGAATAAAGGTGCTCAGCTTCTGTCTCATATAGGTTTTCACACCTTGAAGGATTTTTCAGATTTTTACTTTGCATCTGTGCAGAAAATCAGTTGGACAGCAGTTAGAAGGGAACATTCATTGCCATTTTCAATTAAGTAATAGAATAGTTATCTTGAAGTTAGCTTTAACATTAAGGGATCCAAATGATAATTTTTTGTGAAAGGAGGTGCAAGCTACCTGATTGTAGTATAATGCTCACATTTTCAAATATTCAATGTAATTATTATCTTGAAATCAATCAAGAGGACAAATGATTATTTCCCTCTTAAATGCACAATAAATACATATCAAAAGCATTTTTACATTTTCACAGTTTGAGTCACTACCAACCATGCCCTTTTAAACAGTCATCAACTAAAGAGGAAATAATACTCTGCTGACAACAAACAAGTTATTCCAAAATGTAGAATTCAGCTATACAGGAATGTAAGAGCATGTCTCTCTATATTTCTTTTGCAGTTAAATACTTGCCACAAATGACTGTAGGCAAAACAATGGTATGTGCTAGTCACTTCTGCTACAGCTACCTTGCAGGGGCTGTTTTTACTAACCCATATGAAATAATTTCTCATTACAGACTGAAAAGACTACCCTGAGATTTAATGGAGACATCTTCATTTGAAGATGTAGTATTACCAAAGTAGTCACTGTCACACTCATGATCAATACATAGATTGTAAGAAATTAGAAAAGCACAAATGACTCCAACTTGATTTTCTGTTGTGTTTCTGTACATACCTCACTAGCTAGTCCACAGTCATCGCTCAGAAGTTCTGCTTAATACAAGGGTATGTGTATTAGGGTAATTCTACCTGTAACGTGCAGGTGAACTGAAGCTTTTTACAAAACATTTTTAAAATTTGTCTATTTTTTCACATTTTCCTAGTGGCTGATGTAATTTCTGCAGAGAGATTTCCAAACTACTAACATTTACTTGCTTCTAATATTTTGCATAAAATGTAAAATTGTTGTTCAAAATCACACAGATTTCTTCCTTGAGTTTTGCTGAACATAGATTAGATTTACTTACTCAGGTTTTGTTGGAGTGTACTCATACAGTCTCCTGTACTGGGTTTGTGTGGCCAGACCTTGGTAGCAGGAGCTACAGGGTCTGTGAGAAGCTGCCAGAACCTTCCCCCCTGACAAAATCATAGAAAGACCTGTCAAACTGCAAGGAACCCTAAATGTCTGTCTGTGACCACTGAAGTTCCCTCCTCCCAATGCCTCCTGACTGGAATCTGGACTGTGACTGGAACTTGAGATAGGACTACTGTCTAATCATCTCAAGTCTGAGGAAAGGTAAACATGGTTCAGGGAAAAAATGTCTCTATGTTAAGAATCAGCACTAGATGAGCTCAGTGGGTTGCAGGTGAGAAAGATTTTGGGTGTGTGATGGCAAAATCTCTCCACACCAAACTAAAGGAGTAACTCCCCACCCTCCTCCTCGGAAGACCATATACACACATGACATTCACATAAGAGGCAGCTGAGAAGGGGTCATAAACCATCAAATAACCCCAAAGTGCCCCCCCCCAAACCTCATTCCTGAAGCCTTCCACCACCAAAAGACTGCACAGCATCCAAGTGAGGTAACAAATCCAGGACCTGTTGCAAGAGATTGCAAAGTTTCCCCCCCCCCCATCCCAAGGGAGGTGCCTGGCATCTCCTGAACATATAATGTTTTGGGGTACCCTCACCACCAAGACGACTGGAAGAACAAGACCAATGGAACGCTGCCAGGTTATTTTAATATCTCCCTAATACTTTCTTTCTTCCCCACTTCCTTTTCCTATTTCTTTCTTTGCCTTACATTTACCATTAAGTAAAACCTATCCTATTGACTTTGGCATCTGTTTGTACCTTAGTTTGGGCAGAGGCATTTCTATTAATTTTAATAACCAGATCATAGCACTCACACTGGAGCAACCTGTGCCTGGACGACTGCACCCTGTGGAAAAGTGACCCACGTTGCAGCAGTTTGTGAAGAAATGTTGCCCATGGGATGGACTCACATTGAAGAAGTTTGTGATGGAGTGCCTCCTGTGGGAGGGACCATGTACTGGAGCAGGGGAAGGTCTTTCCCTGAGCAGCAGCAGAAACAACCTGTGATGAATTGACTGTAATTGCCATTCTCCATTACCCTGCTCCACTGGAGGGGGAAGAGGTAGAACTGGGAAATGAGGGAGGGTAAAGGGGAAGGGGAAAATTTATTTTATTTCTCATTATCCTGCTCTGATTATTTTAGCAATAAATTCAGTGAAAATCCCCACTTCAATTCTGTTTTGCCCAGGATGATGATTGGTGAGTGATCTCTCCCGATCCTTATCTCATCTCATGAATGCTACATTATATTTTCTTTCCTCTGTTCAGTTGCAGAGGAGAGTGCTGAAGCAGGTTTGGTGGGTACCTGCTGTCCAGCCAAGGTCAACTCACTATATTTTCTTCAGGTATTCCCAGATGTTTCCTTCATTCTAGTGCCCCCAAAATAGTCTCATAGCTAAATATGAGAAAATATTTGAGCCTATTTATTTGGTAGAAAAGAGGAGCATCAACTGTTTCCAAATACACTCTTAAAATCAGACATTGACTATTTCTCTTTCAAGTTTCACCATATGACTTTATAGCTCTTCATCTGAAATCTTATTTTCAACTCAGGAAACAATATCCAAAAGATTATGTTGTTCATTTTTGCAGGGGTATAGTAAAGCTAACAGTGCTCAGATCATGCCTGACTGTGCCTCCTTACCAGTGCCTCCTTGCCTCCATGATGTTAAATTGTATGCTGTGCCTTTTGTTCATAAACTTTAGTTATAGCAGATAAGAAGCTGGAATTCAGATGTGCCTTCAGCTGCCTGCAACACAGGTAAGCTGCATTTCTGAGTTTCCATTACAGTTAGGGCATTTTACACAGGGACTCATCTGAGCAAAGTTGAGATGTATTAAGTAGTCTAAACACAGATGTGAGGTGCAAGAGTACACTGTCTTGGAGTCCAGCTGTGATAGTTGAAAATGCCATGTTTTTTTATCTATACCTCCTTAATAGGCACTCTACATGTCATCTCTGCAGATAAACTAAGCTATCATGTTGCATTATATGACGACATTTAAACATCTGCTTTGACTACTGGGTATCAATCTTCAGGTGAATGCCATTGCAAATATCTGTGTACAGAGAGAGAATCATGAAATATCAGCCTGGAAAAGAGAAGGCTTTGTGGTGACCTAATTGCACCCATCCAGTACCAGAAGGGAGCCTACAAGAAAGATGGAAAAACACTGTTTAAAAGGGCAAGAAGGGAATGGCTTCAAACTGGAAGAGTGTAGATTCAGATAAGACATCTGGAAAAAAATTATGTACTGTGAGGGTTGTGAGGCACTGCAACAGCTTGCCCAGAGAAGTTTTGGATGCCCCATCCCCAGAATTGTTCAAGGCCAGGTTGGATGGGGCTCCGAGCAACCTGATCTAGTGAGAAATGTCCCTGTCCATGGCCAGAGGGATTGGAACTAAGTGGTCTTTAAGGTCATTTCTAACCCAATCCATTCTATGATTCTGTGATTCTATGATTCTATGACTCTTTGATTCTATGGCCTTTATAGAAGCATTAAAAACATACACCAAAAATAAAATAAAAACAACAAAAAAACCCAAACCAAACAAACAAAAGCTCCACAAACCCCCAAACAAACAAATAAAGAAAAAACAAACAAAACAAAAAACAACCTGATAAACTAAGCAACCATAACTCATAATTATTGGGGATCAGACACAAAGTTTTCACCCCCACAGACCACACCGGCTCCCATTTAGGAGCAACCTTCATTTACTGTGGGCATGTATCACACCATTTTTTGGCAGACTGGCTTAGAGTGCACAAAATACAATCACTAATTAGGTGTCTCTATTAGGTGGACTGAATTTCAATTCTGCTTTTTTTCATTTCAAGTTCTAATTGAAACTGGGAGTTAGTCAACAACTGTATGGCTCAATGTTGCTCTGGAAAAGTCTTACTGGTGTTCAGTTCCCATCTTCTTTTGAACTTGTGGGACAAAGAAATTAATTAAGGGACATTCACTTATAGTAATAAAGAAAGGTCATCTCTGTCTGATGGTAGCCAACAGCTAGTGTTTAGACTGCATGAAAGGCAACCTATTAAAATATAGGCAAGCTGGTGGAGAATATGACTAGACTGTAGTTTGTTGTATAATTGATACAGTTATAGATTTAAGGATAGGATTCTGGTAATGATGATGGGCTTCATATGCAGAGAGAAAAAAACTTCCTTTTAAATTTGGGCTGTTTAGATCTGCTCAAAGGTTTGAAATAGGAGTTGTGCCAGTGGACATGAATACACATTAGGGAGGACTATGATAGTGCTTCTGGAGTGAATACCCATAATTGCTCTCAAGAATGTGTAATCAAACACAAGAACACTCATTTGCACATCAGTCTCTGTACTTCTATTAATTAAATCTCTTTCTGAAATGTTTGTACAGAGCAAAATCTGTCTTCCAAATGTTTGCAACAAGCAAGCAAACAAACAAATAAAGAGAACAAGAGGTACTGAATTGGACAAGTAGTTTTGCAAGCAAGATTTGCCAAATGATAGGATCACAGAACCACAAAGTCACTGAGGCTGGAAGACACTTCTGCAGACTACACTGCAGATTCTAGTCCAAACCCCTTTTAAAAGCAGGGTTGGCGCAGCAAGACAGTGCCTACTCTTCTTTTTAATATCTACACGGAGGGAAATCCCACAGCCTCTCTATAAAACCTCTGTCACTGTTTGGTGATCATCACAATAAAAAAAAAGGGGATAACAGAATTTCAATGCTTCTAATTTGTGTGACATATCCTCCTGTTCCATCCATGAGGAATGAGAAGATCTTCTTTACTGACCCATAAGGTATTAATCCATATGGATAAGCTGTTCCTGGGTGTTCTCTGGGCTATACTGTCCCTTCTCTCTCAGCCTCTCCTTCTATGCCAGATGCTCCAGTCCTTTACTCACCTCTGAAGCTCTTAGCTGAATAATTCTGCCAATTAAAGTTGTCTTACACTAAACTTACCATGTAGCTTACTTTGGAAAAGGTAACTATTAGCCTTTTTCTTGGTATCTAACATTCTCCCAGTGAAAAATATACTGCTTTAGGCTTTCTCTGCTAAATTTCTGATGCCAGGCAAATGCAAATATCTTATTTCTTTACCACAATATTTTGTAGGATTTTATGTGTATAAGTTTCATTGATTATTAGTTTTGCTACAAATCTTTGTGGAATACAGGATTTCTCTTGGGGAAACTTCTGATTTTGAAGGGGAAGTATTTATATAAGGATAAGTTTCTGTTTTGAAGAGAAAAGAAACATCATTTTCCTATCATAAATAATAACAGCAAATAGTTGATGTTAAGAAATTCTGGGTAAACTGTCAATGTCTTTTCAGTGAACTGGAACATTTGGAGATGACAATTTGCACTGGAGGAACAGTCATGAGAAATTCTTCTGCAATGATACATGTCATAATTTCTCACTTAATCAATAGAATTTATCATTAAAGACACTGATTCAGCACAGTTATGCTTTAGGGCATATAGACAGTCCCATTAACTTCAGTAGCTGTAGATGACAATAATTGTTCAAAACAAGGCAGCTAGTTACAATACTAGCATGTAAAACTGATGCCAGCAGAGGAAAGACCAAGTAACTCAACAGGTATCATACAGAGAGAGGGGATTTTTCCAGTCCTGTGTGGTGCAGGTTTCTCGAGATACTTCCAGCTGCATATTAGTGAATAAACTGGTCCCTTTTCTTCAGCACCTGACTATACATCAAGTGCACAGTTTTCGGTTCCCATTTCTAGTTTTAGGCCCTGTACTGGTTCTGTGCCAAATTTCAGCTCCTCGCACAGCTCTGAATTTGGTCTTAGTTCTCATTTCTCTTTTCCAGCATCAACTTTGTAACCAGTGGGAAGTAGTGAACAAATTCCTTCTTGACTGGCTTCTACACACATCTTTTGCTTTTCTTGTTAAACTGCCTTTGTCTCAGTCCATGAGATTTTCCATTTTATTTTCTGCTCCTATCCTATTTAGGAGGGAGACTTAGAGAACTGGATGAGGGACTGGCAACCAGCAAAAATCAACCCACCACATCAACCTACAACAGTCTCAAGATCTTCAGAAAGCATTTAAACTATGAAAGGGGTTGAAATTTCTCAATATTTGTCAGTAAGACATTTTCAGTGTTTAACACTGGATATGAAATAGTCATTCTATGCCTAAACCCTACATGAAACTACAAGTTTTTCACAGTCTCCCCTGCTGAAACCTGATTTGGTAGGAGCTTCTGCGGCATGGCTGCCAGACTCACAATTCGATGAAAGTTAAGAAGGAACCAACCTTTTTTTTTTTTTTCTTTTTTTTTTTTTTTTTGCTATAAACTCATTACTAAAAGGCAATAGACATTTGATACGCTCTCAGCTGCCAGGGAACAGGAATCTCTATCCAAATTTTTTTATTCTGACCTGCTTGGGGGAAAACAGAGTAAAGTCCTTCCCAGTCTCGAGTGATCACTAATCCACTTTCTTTAAATAATACAAAGTTTATTGGACTGAAGAGATAGGAAATGTGATTATTTCTGAAAGCTATTTTTTTTTTTCCCTCCAAAATGAGAACTCTATGGTTAAAGTTTCTGTCCCAGGAATAAGTTTTATTTTTGGGATTTTTTTTGATGGGACAAACTTACTGATTTGACAGAGAGATTATGCGCTTACTTAGGAATACTGATTCAGCAAACCTCTGAAAAAGGCATATGTTAAGAGTGTGGGGTCAAAAATATAGATAGACAATATCTCATAATTAAAAGTGATTTCATTAGTACAGGTTTTCCTATCTTAATTATCAATTATAATGTAGAGGACTGTAGGTATTCATATATTTTAATAATATTGCAAAATCCAGATGTAAAATCTTCATACCTCTGCGATACGTTCTAGGAATTTCTGAATGTGAAATTGCTTGTATAAAATGGGATGACATGCCAGGAAAGGTCTGAAATCCATGTTATTCTTTTTTATGGTTATCATACTGTGACGTAGCTATCTAAAGAATTTCTGGTGGTTTTCCTATTTTTCTAATCTGAAATGTTATCAGTTTCTCTTCTGTCCTGTAGACATGCAGGTGAAGAATGAAGGCAAAAAATCAGGTGGAGGCTTAAAACAAAAGACTATTCCTTTGTTAAAATCAATGAAAAATATCCTTTCAGGTCACAGACTGTGTAAGAATAATAAAGTTACTTTTCCTGATTCTAAGTCTGAATGTTTCTGACAAGTATTGACATTTAAGGCCCTTTTAGTAAGGGAGGGAAAGCTAGCCTTTCACTGACAAACCAGTTCTTAAAGTGGTAAGGGGTTACTTACATTTAACGTGAAAAATACACTTTTTGCTATATTGTTAGAAATTATTCTCATTTTTGACATATTTAACACATACTAAAATATCATTTGGAAAAAAATTATGACATAAACATACTCCAGAAGGTAGTTGTGTGTCTATCCATGTATTTTGCTCTGCTTTCACTGAACATTTATCTACATTTTACAAAGGTAAAGACATAATTTCAGATCTTTGTATGATAATGTTTTTGACAATATGAATGTCAATGTTTAGGATATTAGATTTTAAGTCTTCATCACTTCCTCTCCTGCCGTGAAGGTTTAAAACACCTCTGCCAGGATTAGATACCCATAAACAGATTTTCTGAGACTAAAAAAAACCAAAACTCTGCTGACACTGTTATGATCTTCTCATTTTCTCTTTCACAGTACCTGCAGACACTGATTCAAAATATACAAGATGATTTTTTGACACTCATTTTTGCATATTTACACAGGCCATAGATGATTATTGAGGGAACCTCTGGATCTGGAATAAAAAAGTTAATTGCAAAACACCTAAGTGACTCCGGGTAGAAGCAGAGTGCAGGGAGGATGAGAACATGGGAAAACACAGGCTTAAAGGAGTATATCATTTATATAAATATAAATATACCATTAATCATACACTGCCAAATGACTCTTTCTGATAGGGTTTAAACCTATCTAACTTTTCTATCAAAGATAGATGTCCACACTGCCACTACCATGCATAGAATCTAATCATGTGGATTTGTGTTAAATCTGCTCTGATTGCTTAATGCGTGCATCTTAATTGTATGTAAAGGTTGATACATGTATGCTGATAGAATTACAAATGATATCAAACTCAAATTAAATCCTGCTTCTGTAGTCTTATATTCAAGTTTTAAAAAACTCCTCAGGGAGCATGGACTGCCTCCTAGATCCTTCTTCCTATAACACACCAATTAATAAGACGATATTATCTACCTTTTTCATTTTTATCTCTCTCCTACTACCCTGAGATGACTCTTTTGGAAATACAGTATGGCTAGTATTGTTCCTTCTGCAGCACAATCAGTTACACTCTTTCTCCATTTGGCAATCAGAAACTTCCTCAGTAAAAGTGTCATAGATAATAGTAGTAGTTGTGATACAATCTGCTGGTATTATGTCTGTGTTAAGTGCTTGAGTGGCTATAAAGAGTTCTTTAAGAGGGTTCACGCTGAAAGACAAGATCTTTGCCTATTTTGCCTTTCTGTACCTAAGAAATAACCAAATATTTTATATTTAAAAAAAAAAAAATATTACCAAACACAGATTTTTAAAATAGTCATGAGACTGGATTAAAATTCAATTATCCTAAAAAAACCCCAAAAAAACCCCAAAAACAAAAAAAAAAAAACCCAACAACAAAAACCCAAACAAATAACGTTATTGTCTGTATTATAAACTTGTATGGATTGCGTTGTTGTCAGAAAATCTGACTTCCAAATTTGCTCTAAAAATAAAGCCAATAGTTTCAATATAACGCTGTTGTCCAGTTGTCCAGAACTTGAGTTTCAAGTGGGAAAAAAAAAAAAAGAAAGAAAGCATTGTTATGTGAGTGTATAATTTGTTTAAATGTAATCTTTATCACGGGTAAGACAATTTTACCAGCTGTTAGACATAGGGTAAAATTACATTTGCCTCATTTAGTATGTCTAAAAGTTCGCTATCTATACTACAGTCATCTTCAGTCTTTTTTCACCTACTAGTAGAAAAAGTAGGAACCTCCAGAGGTCTATTAATATAATTTTTATTGCCCATCTTAACATGGCATGAAATACCTTCTAGAGATGGCTAACTGTATCTTACTGAGTGTAAAAACAACACACATGACATAAATCTGCTGGATGTTGAACTGTTAGATGCTAAAGTCAAGCAAGGTCAGAATACGAAGTTCTATTTTTCAAGGGAAGTCTATTTCTTGTGTCATTTTCAGGAAATCTAAGGGGAACCTGTAACCCTACACTGCTGACCTGCATCACAAAATTTATGTATATGGAAAAACAATACACATTTGTTTCACCTCTCCCTTAAGAGAATGGTTAAAGAAATTAATGTAATAAAAGAAAAATTGATATTGTCCCTCCAGTGAGCCAGGCAATGCAGCTACCTGGACTACTAATGAATTCTCAAACAAGACATAGACTATAACAGCTATATAAAGTAAAAAAACCAGCTTAAGTGTTGAGTAGACATGAGAAGCAAAATAAGAAGTGTGCTGTTTTATGTAGCTACAATTTCACACTAAAGTTTCATGTCTATATATCATAGAACAGAGAAACTAGCACTTAATTTTGCTCATTTATGGAGGCCTGACAAGTACCCATTTCAATAGGTTTCTAATTAAAATAAAAGCATAACACACCAGCCCTGATATCTTTTAACTCACTTCAGTCTTGTTAACCACCAGTCTAACTTAAAGTATTTTCAATTTAAGGACAGAATAGATTGTGAATACATTACATTTATAATGTGTGGCAGCCTGTACAGTTTCATAAATGGAATGGAAACATTGAATTGACAAAATGAAAAGATGTAATGACTTGGACGAAAGCTGTGATCTGAATAGCTGAAGAGTATCCTAAATCCAGTTAATCATCTTTCAATAAGAGTTAACATCAGGGCAATAAAACCTCTCCACCAATCAGTACACTACACTATAAGACATGATTTTAAAAAGTACTTTAATAAGATAATTATAATTAATTCTCAAAATAAAGTTACAGCTCCAAGCTTACAAAAAATAAGATGGTCCTAAACCTAAGGCTAAAAGAAGAAACCTTGTAAATCAACGTGACAGAAGAGTAGTGAGAACAATTATTTATCTGCACTGCCATCATGATTTATTTGTATTTACTTCGTGTTTCCCTGTTTGAGTGATTTCTCTCACGATTAACTGAATTCCCACACAGTATTTATAAAATATACAATTGTTAGACTTTTCACAATATATAATAATTTTTTTTTTGAAATTTGGACACAAGTTGATAGGTAAGTAATAATAAACTGTCTACTATACGTATGTGTATTAGGAAAGTAAGTGTGTACATGGCCATTTTCTGTCCCTGAGGCCAACTGGCACAGACTAGACTGTGTTGATAATTTTAAACTCTTTTACTCTCTAAAACATGTCAACATTCTAACTGTTGATTTGGAATAGTCCCCTAGCCATGTTAACTGCTGAATCACAAAATAAAATTGCTTTGGAAAGTCTATGTTAGATATACCAAAAACACGCAGAGATCACTACAGCTGATGAGAAATATACATTTTCTCAAAGGGCCTTCAGTTTGAAGTTTTCAAAGACTTGGGAAGGGTGGTATTTTCACATTGCTCTTCACTTAGGTAATAAACACATTATTAATTTATGTGTGTAAAGTCATGGTGTTACACCTAATTGTTCACTTTATACTGAAATATAAATTAAAATGTTCAAGTATTCTTTAAGAATAGCTGAAATGCAAGCATGAACACAGGAATATGGGAAACCTAATACATTTTTGCTGATAACTTCTAGTAAAAAAGGCAGCTTTGCATTGCAGAATACTATGCTGCTAAGGCAAATTTGACTGAGGAGTGTTGCATGAGATGCATGCATGGAATTAGACAATTAGGCAAACTAAAGCTCATAATAAAAGCGGGAATGTGAAAGTCAACAGGAAGGGCTTCTGAGAGGACATTGACACCAACAAGAACAGAAACCAAAGTTGATTTGGGTTGCTTTTAGTGAGGCAAGTGATTTGCTGATGATGGAGAGCTGAAAGGCAGAGATCCTGATTTTCTCATTTGTGTCAGTTTGTACTTGCAATGTCTGCTGTCAGGCCTCTGACTAAAAGAAGTACAACCTAACAGCTGGAAAACATCAAGTTAGGGAACATGTTAACAAACTGTATAAACATTCAATGGGGACAGATTGAAGACATTCGAGACTTCTGAGCAACCTGTCAGATATCATTTCAAGGTCCCTCTCTGTCATCTTCAAAGGGTTGTATCTGTCAAAGTAGTTCCCTGTAGCCTGGAAAAAGGCAATTATTATGCCCATCTTCTGTAATGGAAAGAAGATCCAAGGTAATACAGGCTGTCTGTGAAAAAAGTGCAGCAAATCCTTTTGGAAGTTATTTCCAAGAAAAACGGTAGGTGGAAACAGCTAGTATGGATTCACTAAGGACAAATCATGCCTGTTCAACATGATTGTCCTCTACATTGAGTTAGCTGGTTGAGTGGGCAAGTGCAACAGGGTCAGCTGTAAAACCTCTGTAGTATAACTGCAAAGAAATGGCCTAAAATGATAGAGAAAAGGTAGGTAAGACTCACAGGATTGATAAAAAAACTTGTTTATACGTCATCAGCCATTCAAAAGCATGTTTTTGAGTGTTGCTCCTTTGGGATTAATATTAGGTCTCATTCTGTTTGAGATATTCATCAGTGACAGAGATAGTGTGCTCCCTCCCCTTGCTTTTTGTCCTTAAGCAATAGCCACCAATGGTTATAGTGATGGCTGCGTCTGGCTTACAGATAACAGTACAATAGTTAAGGGCCTTAAATCTTGCTCAACAGTTGTGGGATAGTTGAGCACGCACCAGCTCAATATAGCTGATTTGCAAAAATGGCTGTAAGTCAGTCATCTTACTCCAGAAGTAGTGGACAGTCCAGGGCCTGTTGAACTCTCCTGCATGGCTGTGGGCTGCACACCAGGATCTCCCCTTGCGAAGGGACACCTCACAAGTTTGCTACTCAAGGCTGAAAGAATACTTATCTCATCAGACACTTGGTAAGTGAATTGGAATAAGCATGCTGAAACTCTGAAATCTTAGCTAACTGATATAAAGGACTGATTGTGCACATATAGTCCTTTAGACATAAGCCATTGACAGTTTGGGACTATGTGAATTCAGCCACACCTAGACTCAGCTCAGAAAGGAGTTTAGAATTCAAGAAAGTCCTTTCTGAACCTCGTGACTCAACAAGAATATCTCCCTGACAGTTTTGTCCAACCCTGTCCTCAATGAAGTAAACAATTAAAAACAATCTTGCCATTGAATCTTGCTGAACTACTGCTGCATTTACTATCAAACTTAGTTAAATCACTGTTCTGTACTAAGAAACACACTGCTCTTTCTCTCTCACAAGTGAAGAGCTTCGCTCCATCCACAAAAATGACCTAGAGATCGGGAAACAACATACTTAGTGAATTTATAGAAGAAAGCAAATATGGGATGTAACTAGTATGCTGTCATTCAGAGAGAATTCCAGGAGCTTGGATGAGTGGGCTGGCAGAAACATCATGAAATTCAACTTATACAAGCAAAAAGTCCTATGTGTGTGATGCAATAATACTGTGGCACAATATAGGTGGATGATGACTGGATGGGATGTAAGTTTGTATACATGAATCTGGTGGTTGTGGTTGTCAACAAATTGAGTATGGATCTGCAGTGAGTCTCTGTTTTAGTGAAGACTAGTCACTTACTGGTCTGCATTAGGACAAGCATAGCTGGCCATCAAAGTGAATCCTGTGCTCATCTGTGGGGCATTTCTGAGGCTGCACTTGCAGTATCGTCTCCATCTTGGCGTTCCTCAATACAGGGGAAAGGTTGACAAACTTAACAATAAAGAGACAGGAGGAACACATGAAATAAAGAAAGGGTGAGGAAGCTGTGTTTCTTCAATATGGAAAAAAAAAAAAAGAAGGCTGAGAGATATCCTGTTTGCCATAGTTACCTTTTAACAGAGAGAGGACAGTGCCAGAATCTTATCAGAATTGAGAAGTGAAAAGATGAGAGACAACAGTCAAAATCTGCCATAATGGAAATTGAGTATGTATAGATAAATTCACAGTGAGAACAATCAGACACTGAAAATGGTTCTTCAGAGAGGCTGGATAATCTTAATTTTTTGAGATATTAACCACTCAGCTGTAGAAAGTCCTGAGCAATCTCACCTAATGTATAGCAGAAGATGAGATCAGATGAATGTTGAGTCTAAAGTTCTGTATGTTTATCGGGAAATATTTTGCTTTCCTTTAGTACTTCATTTTGTGGCAAAATTTTAATGACAGCATAATGTAACATATTTTATCCTGCCACATAACCTGATACTCATTACTATTGTTCTGTGACGTGTGCTGAAATTTTAAGGATTTCTTTCTTTTTTTTTTTTTTTTTTTTGAGTGAGGGACTTTTTAGGAATTTTTGAAGTATAATGTTTCTGCATTGCTGCTTAAGTTTCCTCTGAAAGAGAACTTGTGAGTTTTCTAGTTTCAAGACACTATAGATGCCTAATGAAATAAAAATTACCTAGTTTAGGAGCAGCTCAAAAAATTGGAATCAATGCACTAGAGTGTGAATGTACACCATTTTTAACAAAATTAATAGCTTATAGATTAGATGTAGTTATTCTATAAAAGATGGAAATAACAGCTGAAACCCAGATTCTATTATTGCTTATTATATACCTGTACCCTATCTCTTGTTCATTGTTGACACTTAACATTAGTATTCATAGCATGTTATCTTGAAAGCAGAGATAATAAAACAATACCACAGTGGTCTTCTCCATAGCAGAGTCCTACAAGAGATCTGAATCCCTCAGTCCTCAGTGACTTACAGCCAATTTTATTCTATTGCCTTTTTTTTTTTTTTTGTACCTCCCTCAAAGTAACAGCACTATAGGAAAAATATGCTTTCAAATCATACAATGAAGTTCGGAATATGTCACTAACAGGTTCACTTAGTGATTCTTGAAATCATAACATGTTATCTTTTTTACAAATAAGTACAAGAGAACTATCTGTATATGTAGTACACGTAGGAGTATTTCCTATTAAGCAGTTTAATATTTCCATAATACCTAATTAGTGTCTGTTACTTCTTTTTCAGCCAGGGAACAAAAAACTCTTTGCCAAGGAAGAACTGGAGCTCATTCCAATTTACCAATGAAGAAATTAAACTTCAGAGACCAGCTACGACTTCCCAAGGTCCTTATGGTAGAAAGGAGGGCAAAGAAACAATTTAACTTTGCTTTTCCCTGCACCTCAACAGCCCTATATGTCACAGTATGTCACAGGCTGAAGAAAACACCATGGGGTAATCCTAGTACAAGTTCAGATAGAAAAGAGGTGTCTCTAGGGCAGCCTGCAGAGCCAAGCACTATTAGGATTTTCAGCAATAATGCAAGGGTCAAAATATGCTAGAGAGGCCTTTGGCATTATTCCTACTATAGCAGCTAGCTCTCCAGCTCTGGGTTGAGCATTTTAATAAAGTTGGCTGCTGTTGATCTGCGCTGGACATGCAGTGCTGTGAGAAGCCCATCATTTCTAAGCTTTAAGAAAATTCAGGACTTTTCTGTACCTTGGTCATAGCACTGAAGGAAGTTGCCTTACCAGATAGAAGGTATAGATGGAAAGCAAATTTGATGCTTGTCTCCTGATCTGCACATTGGTCCAAAAGGAAATATAAACTCTAGGAAGGATACTTCTAAGCACTTGGAATTTTGATTCAACTTCTGAACTTAACATCTTTCTTATTGTCCATTCATAAAAAGTACTAGAGGTTCTTTGGAAAATCTGGTTACAGTATTTGATTTTAATTAACACAGATACTCAATGAAATGTAAATGTTTGAGATAGGGATATTCTATAAGGAATATGTTATCTGCTACTTTTTGCAGTAGCTATTGTGAAACAATGAAACTCCTTTTTAGGATGTTTTATTTTGTTCACCACTTTATGCCTAAAGTCTACGGTAAGTCTGGGATAGTTTGGACCATGGAATTCACTACACATATATATAAGAATCACATACATGGATTTTTTGGACCTTGATTACATAGTCTTGTGTAGGAACTCCTGGGTAGATACATACATGACAACATTTTCTAAGTGTGCAGCTTATACATTTCTAGAATATCAGCCTTTATAATGAGAATTCTATATCTCTGTCAAGACAGAAAAGTCAGAAAATGTAAGAAGAGCTGGCTCTTGCTTTCTCATTGAAAGAAGTTTGCTAACATTTCTCTATTAGCATTTATTTTTGTGCACATGATACTTAGCTTAAAGTTGATTAGATTATGTCTTCTGAAAAAGTTTCCAGGTGATTTATCTTTTACCAGTACACCAAAAAAATTACAAATTTACTTAATTCCTCACAATGTTTTTAATATTTTTACAAGAGCTGAAAGAGAGATATTGAAAATTATAAAAAAATCTCCAATTCCAATTTTATGCAAAAGAAATAGGAAGCTCAGTGAAGACATTGTTATTGTGGTATTTCAGTTGAAAAATTCATATTGAGACTCAAAATGCTACTTCAGTTTTTGCATTCACCCTAAATAACTACACTACTTAGCTCTGAATAACTGTGAATAGAACAGGTCACTCTGTACATTTGCATGAGGATGTCAGGTACATGACAGTGGGATAATGAAAAATGCAGAAATAGAACAGAAAATGTAGCAGCCTTCAGTTCATGAATCTTACAATGAAATTAAAGGAAAAATCAAACTTGTGTTGATAAAGCTACTAGCAAAATCATGTGCACACTGTAAGAAAGATTTCTGAATGTGGATTATACTGGAAACACTAATCTTTATTTCAAAACTCAGCTATGAGTGGCAGTTCTTTTTCATCTTCTATTAAAGAAAAAATCCCCGTGTATTTATTTTTGTGACATTAGCTCATTTGACAGCTTAGGACAGTAGCAAAAAAAAAATACACAGAACCTGTATTCTCCCAAATAAGTATGAAAAAGACAGCATCAAAACATTGCTTAAAAAATTTAGCTAGATAATTAATCAGAGACATTGTTGTATGGATCAAAAAAGAGAAAGTAGTTTTACAAACAGATTCAAAGCTTCTTAAAAGTAAAAAAAAATACTGTGAATGCATTTATATATATATATATTTATATATATATATTTTTATATATATATATATGAATTCCCAGTTATTTTAATATTAAATGATAGAATCATCATATAATTTCAGTTGTAAGGAACCTTAAAGATGATCTAGTTCCAACCTCCCCTGCCATGGGCAGAATTACTTTTCACTAAACTAGGTTTCTCACAGACCCATCTGCCATTGCTTTGAACACTTCCAGGAATGGGGCATCCACAGCTTTTCTGGGTAACTTGTGCCTCACCAGACTCATAGTAAAGAATACTCTTCCCAATATCTAATCTAAACCTTTCCTATTTCAGTCTGAAGCCATTACCCCTCATCCTATCACTACATGCCCTTGTAAAAAGTCCATTGGAAAAAAAAACACCCAAAAAGTTAGATTACTTGAACAAAACCATTTTATTATATTTATAAAATAAATAAAAAGAACCCAGTATTTTTGTGGATACTATTTCAAAACAATTAACTGAGACAATTATAAATATATTTTCAAAATTAAAAGAGCTATTCAGTCATAGCTATCTGTAAATGCCAAATTGTTATTTATCAGTGCAGTTATTTAAAACCATAATATCTCTTCATGTTCAAAAATTACCTGGCTATTTCAGACTTTGCATAACCTCTTGAACACTTGAGGATTTTCATGTTCATTATATTCAGATGTGAAACAGGATTTTTTATCTAAGAAACACATTTTTGTTCATGTGTGCTTATCCAACTTATTAGTAAATGGACAAATATGCTCTGAAGCATTGTTCCCAGGGTTTTATCTAATACAAAAGGGGTGAAATAAAAATATAAAATTATATAAACCCCTTCCCCCCTCCGTTTTTTGAAACACTATTTCTTACATTATGTTTATTTTCCAAACTGGTCTACATATCAACCTTATCCAATATAATTATATTATTATTATTATTATGTCTTTAGATAATTTTTATTGGTCTCTAGAAAACAAGATATTTTTATTGTTGCAGTCTAGATTTTATGCCACTGCCAGTATATATGACTGGATGCTTTCATCAAATAAGCTACTTCATTGCCATATATGTGTCCAGTATTCATAAAAAGATGAGTAAAGGGAAGCAAAATCCCCTACACGTGACACAGATATGATTAACAGCTTCCAGACTTCAAGTTAAGAAAGATGTATTAAGGAGGCTTATTAAAGAGTTTGGGGCCATTATGTCTAGATTTAATCAGCTGGACTTGGAAGATCTGCAGTTTGGAACACCTTTATTACTAATTATGTCCTGGATGATCAAGTCTAACAACAAAAGAAAAGATACTCATTAACTCATTTCCTCTAAATCGTTTATAGAGAACAGAGAAACACTGGGAAATGGTTGGTTTATGAAGTTGTTCAAGTAAGCCTGTCTTCCCATTTGCTTCCAGTCTTTAGATCAGTGATATGCTTGAAACAGAAAATAAGACACTAGACCAGAATAATTCTTCAAACACAAGAAACTGCAGGGGTCATTATGAGTCAAACTGAATAAAAATAAACCTATGACTCTGCAGTTTCACAAGGCAGATCTTCCACTCCTTTTCAATTTACGAACCTGTGAATAGCAGAAAGAGTCATAGTCATTTTTGTGTGCTTTGGAAAATTTCCTTCTGTTCACCATTTCTTGGATCTTACTCGATGCAAGAAAATACACTCTTCTCAGGAGTTCCCTAAACTTATGTGCCAAAATCACAGTTTGCTGTATCCCTTTAATTGCTTCTGTTATTCTACTCTACTTAGGTGTCCATAGTTAATTTTCTGTTGGTCTAAAAATCAGAAACTGAGGTAATGCAAATGTCTAGCCTTCTTCACTGCTGCCTGTCCAGAAAGCATGCAATACTTAGTCCTTATACCATAAACACCTCTTCCATCTATCACACTTCCCATCTTAGTCCTTCCTGAGACTCAACAGCATTGTGTAATAGCCAAGAGCAGCACAAATGCATGGGCATTTTCCCAGAAATAGAGGATTGTTAGGCTTTTGTCCATAATTCTTGGACCAAAAGTCCTCTAAGAGATTCAGATTGAAATTCAGAGTAGGCTGGAGAAGAATTGCCAGAACAGTAAGGAAAACTCTGGCCCACAGGCTCTTACCTTGCTTCAGATAATAAATGGAAAGTTTCCAGGGTACTGCAGATTCAGATTCTTTAATTTGCTGCCTTGCCTTATAGCTTGGAATCCTCCAGGCAAGTATAGCTCATGTCATTTTATCATCATCATCTTCTTCTTAGGCCAGGAAGACAGCTGCTACAGACACCACTGCTCACAGCTTAGTCTTGAATTAGAAAAGTGGCATATTACGTGACAAAAGCTGGGTAAGAGAATTTTTCTACCTCACGTCGAGTACATGAGTGACTGAATAGCCTACAGGAGCAGCATATCCTGAAGTATTCTGGTAAATTAAAAGGGGAAAAATATGGGTCTGGGAGAGGTGAAGACATAAATAAAATGGTAAGGTGTCAAATTTTAGCTCATATAATCTTACACACTTTTGTGGTGCTTTTTTTATTCTATCCTTTGGTGGACATGTTGCATAGATTTTGCCTGCTTAATTCAAAAATAGTTAATATCTTAAAGTGAACCTGGAGGAGTCTGCACATATGCCCAAGGATAGTATGGAGAAACAGAATTAGCTATATGATGGATTTTATGGAACAACTTTGCTTTATATATGCTAAAAAATATGTCACCAAAGGTTCAGTAAATTTCTATTTAAGCAGGACAGGTTTTCTTAGACTGTGTTCTTATCTGTGGCTACTTAGGAGCCAATGATCTGGAATTTCTGAGTGGTACACGTTTGCCTTTCCTTCACCAGTTTTTGGTAGGATGATAAATAATGGAGTATTCCTCTGGCACTGCATAGCCGTAGCACCAAAAATAGTAGGAAAACAAACAATCCAAAATAAAACTGTGTATCCATAGAAACTGTGTACACAATGGTATTGAAAATTTTATATTGAATTGGAGGTATTAATTAGTAGGATGAGGAATAAAACTCAGATTTCCACATACCTACTAAGTGCAACAATTACATGGCCTTTCTTTACTTAGGAAAGAACACAGTCCTGCAAAATGTAGGGCATTATGCTAAAGGGATCACATGACCTGATTTTCTCTTTCTGTTGTCAGTCCCAGGCAAGTGACAAGCTGCATAACTTGTTTAATTATTTCCATAATAAGAATTTTCAGTATCAATGCAGAAAAGTGTGTCTAGAATATGCATCTAGATATTGACACATTTCCTCTGCTGTATCTCAGCAAAATTTTTTATATGAACTTATTTAGATAACACATACAAATGCCACCATTTACTTGGTATTAGTCTAATTGTCATGTTCCTCAAAATAATAAAAACATTTATTTTAGAAACTAAGAACAAGCAAAATTATATCAGGAATTAGTAATAAAGCTGAAAAAGAACAGCAAGTGAACAGGGAGTATTAATATTAAAAATAAAATCAGCGCTTTATTTAAAATTGATTCTGAATAAAAAGTATGAGAATATCATATAAAACCCAATGACTACTTTTACTTAAAAAATAAAATGGAAGGCAAAAACCCCCAAACAAACAAAAAATCAAAACATTAACTCCAGAGTGCCATTTGCCTAGTGATTGCACTTGTGAGATTACCCTGAAAAATAGTTATGACTCTTGGGAGGAGACACTGATGTTTTGCAAAAACATAAAAGCAAATGGGAGGCTTTTATTGATCTGTGTAGAGACACCATATGAATTTAATTTAAACATGTATGGTTTTAATGTTTTTCTTTGCTAGACAATATAGGAAGATACTTTCTCTTTCAGTGTCACACTTTGAGAAAGAAATTTTGTTTAGAAGCTGAAATTAAATAATTCAGAAAGAATTAATTCAGAAGACAACCCATTAAATTATAACCCTCCCCACTGGTTAACTTGGTGCCAAAATGTATTGTTTAATTTATCATTCTTAGTATTTTTAGAAGGCCTCAAGGCAGGGAACGAAGCAATAATAAATAGGGAATAGTGGATAATTAGAGAAGGAAATGTGGAACAAAATTACTAAGGGCTTTAGGTGAAGTTCATTATTACTATTTAATAGTGCCCAAGAGCATTTGATCAAATTATGGATCATGTTTAAAAGTGGGCTGAGAGAAATCCTGGTGGAGGAGAGTTTTCTCACTACCACTTTCAGAATTCTGCAGTAAGTTTTACAGAATTTTAACAAGGAGCAGAAAAGCAAAAGCATATTGACCAAACCTTCGACTCTATCACACACGATGCTCCAGTGAGATTTGAAGAAGACAGAGGTTCTTTATTCGCTCAGATATTGTTCAAGATGAGAGTATTACATGATTAAGCAGTAAAGCACTTCAGGCATGAGCCATAAGGTGACACATTGTAAGTGTAACCCCTAAGGCTTTTAGGCACAAGGTGAAGCTGATTTTTTTTTTTTTTAATCCTCCAGGGTTTTTGCTTTTAAGTCACATCTTAAAAAATGCTCACTTTTAGCACAGATCTTTCAAGCTGACATGAGCTTTCAGTACTTTTATTTATTCAATCATTTTCCTTATGCATTTATGCTATTTCTTTTAATTATAGTATTGATAAAAGTCTTGAAAGTATTTTTAAACACAAATATATGTGCAAAAATACAAAATTCACCATTTCAGCATTCAAAAATCAAGATCCTCTATGACATTTTTCAGCTGGAAGACTTGAAAGAATGAAAGAGCATGAAATACATGGCACACAGCAAATGAGAGCATTTAATTAAAACAGTAAGACTGTTAATTTATGGAGTATTCTTTTCTACTTAAATATGTTTTCTGAAATATTAAATAATAAAAAATACTTTTCTATGTCTTTTCTATACTTCAAAAAATACAAAAGGAAAGTAAGAAAATCATGAAAAAAAGCTAAAAACCCTTCTGATTGGTATTCTAAAGTAGCAGAATGGGGGAATTGAACAAGAAACTTAATTATTTCTGAAAATTTCCCTTCCAGGGGAAGAGCTACATTTTCAGATCTATATAGTGACTCAAAGTAAAATGATGTCTGTTAAATATAAAGAATTTTGTGGGATAGGAATGCCAATTACTCAGCAGTTCTGTTCATCAGAAAACAGAGATCTCCATCTTTCAACGTCTAATTCCATAGTCATAGAAATTTAGACATTTTGCTCCACTTTTTTTTTTTTCTTTTTTCTCATAGACTTTTTTAACAGCAAAAGACTCAAGATGGTTTACCTTCGAACTAAGTTTGTATTACTGGGCAAGCTGTTTGATGTGTTTCATTTGACTTTCTGGAAATTTATGAAACCACTGGCACAGTTTAATAAATAAATCTAGTGGTAACAGCACTGGCATTAATAGTAAGAATAAAATACTATTCCCAATGTATGCAATGCCTTAATTATTACTTTAATCAGAGAAGCAGGGTGTTTACTATCTCTGTCAATATGGGAATGATAAAAACTGAATACCAATCTGTATCCAAAATTGCAATATAGTCACAGAGTTTAAGGTAGCATGATGAGGTAGTAGAAAAAACACCACCAGATTTTTACTCAGATTCACATGACAGAGGACAGAGAGCCTTTAGAGATGGAAGAGTTAGAGTGCCAAAAAAAGAGGGTAGTCTGGTTGTCAGCCAGGGGAAAGAAGTCAATTGTTTGAATAGGTTTTTCACTTAATTTCTTCTCAGTGATTACTGAGCACTCTTTAAACAAATCCACAGTATGCACAAAGAGAATAGAGCATTTTTCCTTGAGACTGTGTCCATAGTGCAGAGTGTATCTCATTAATGGATCCCACAGAGACAGGCTACAGCTCAGTCTTCTGTCATAGTCTGCCTTGTGTGGCTTGGACCTCCTTTCTCTCATGTATTCTCTGATTTCAGAGGCAATCTTACTCTTGTATTATGTAATGTTTTTCACATCCATAACATTGAAAATTATTTATTTACTTTAAGGTTGGCTATGTTATCCTGTGTCTAAATCCCTCTACACTTCCTACTGCACACATGCAGGTACTTATGTCCTGCTCATCATGTAGAAATTCACTTAGACACTTTTATTTCAAAATCTTACTCTTTCTAAATGGAAAGGTGAAGATAATAGCTAAGCAGATACATCCGAATACTACAAGGAAAAGATCAGATGAATCTAAACCCCGTAAAAAATATCAGTATACATTTTAATTGATTTGGTTCCTTTATTTTGGTCTTTTTAATTTGCTTAACCAATTGCTCTGACATACATCTGCAATAACAGAGAATTCCAAATGTGCTCAAAGGAGAAAATTTTCCTTTTCATCTTGGAAGGAGCAGTCAGCTTCCATGTGAAGTGAAGCTAAGGTCATCAGTGCAATTTAAATAATGCTTTATTAATAACACAGAAGTTGATTTTATAAATCTATTTCTTGTTATATTTTCTCACTTTTAATTCTGAAAAATTGTGCGGACAAAATATACTGTTATAATGGTGGAGATAACATTTCTTAAGGAATGGATTATTGCTTTGCAATGTTAATTAACTATTTCTGAAAGTTTCTCCACTCATGATTTTTCCAGTTTCCAGTTTGTTTATATCATCTATTATTCCTTTAATCCTAATACCAAGGCTATCTTTTACTTGTCTTCTTTTTTTAACCTTTTTTTATAACATATAATTTGCTATTAAATCTTATTACTCATCCACTGTCAAACTCACCTGTGTGCTCCTCTGCAATCATTGATGATGTTCACCTACAAATCTTAGCTGTCATGTAAATGGCTAATTTTTAAGAGTTTAGTGAACTCAGAGGAGATTTAAGAAATACTACTACTACTATTTTGCATTTATATCTTTTAAATGAAGATTACAAAGGAATTTAGGAAATTAAGGTTCACAATGACCTTGAAAACCTGAAATCTAAGCTCCTCTTTTTCTACATTTTGAAATATAAAGATCAGGAAACTGACCAAGTTAAAACAAAAACCAAAACCTAAAACCCAACAATAAAAATGAACAAACCAACAAACAGAAACAAAAACCAAACTCACAAAAATCCAACAAAAAAATTTGGTTTTCAATGTTTAAGTGAATGTTCTAAGTTTTTTTTTCAGAAGAAAAGTCACTGCTACTTTTAAAAATCAAGATGATTTCAAATATGAATTATTAATCAAAAGCTACAGACAGTCACTTTTAGATATAATTTACATTACACGTCATAGGACATGTAACTGTTACAGTCTGCTTAATAATTAGGTCAGTAGAAAGACAGTGCTTTCAGACAGGCATAGGTTTGGGTCAGCCGGTGAGGTAATTCATCAAACTTGGTACAATGCCTCCCAGGCAAGTAACTTGGTCTGGAAGAGAAGGCAGAACATGGAGATGTCTCCCAGGGATAAAATTAAATGGGTCAGCCTTGGAGGCAGCCCAGATAGGTGACTGTTCAGCTTTACTTTGAAA
Source organism: Anabacerthia variegaticeps (assembly GCA_035583185.1). Classification (NCBI taxonomy): domain Eukaryota; kingdom Metazoa; phylum Chordata; class Aves; order Passeriformes; family Furnariidae; genus Anabacerthia; species Anabacerthia variegaticeps. The sequence goes on from JAWWEW010000001.1 coordinate 58,647,229, forward strand.
TGGATTAACATACTGAGGTCACTCCTGAGTATATAACTATTGGCTCCTGTTTAGATGACAAGCCATTATTCATGGACTTCCTTCTATTTGAAGGGCTGCTTATTGTGGCTTATCTTAAAAAGAGATTATGAGACAGCCTTTGATTCACATAATAAAGTCCCGTGTGTGAATGAGTGTGTGTTTTACCAGGACATAAGAAATCATTGACCCAGTTGGTTGTGTCTTTGCCAGGGGTACTAAAAGATGTATTCTCTTAACTGGTATTGCCACAACTGAGACCACATGTATATAAATAAGAAAGATGCAAAGTTTCAAATGGGGAGACTTATATACATAACTGCCTGTACATAGGCCTGTGGCAGGTGTGAAAGCCGAGTAGGCATATGCTTACATGGAGTACATGTAAGTTTCTGACATGAAAGAGGACATCAAGACCTTCAAATATTTAAATTGGCCTTTTATTTCTGTCCATCTGAAAACTGAAAATACTGTATTATTTGATGAAAATACACTGAAAGTGCCTCACAATTATTAAAGTAATAAAGTAAGCAAGACCCATAAAACTGAAAAGACAGACAATAAGAGACTTGACCAAAGAGGATGGGAAGCCTGGAAGGAGAGATGAAGAGTAGCAAACTAGTACACAACATAATGAGGTTCTTTATCCTATTTTCTCTCTTTTTTTCCTTCTTGTCAGTTCATTCAGCATTGTGGCTGTAAGACTATAAAAGGGAGCATAGTATTATCTGAGGAGAGGAAGCCAAGTGGAGAATAGAGGGCAAACAATAAATTGGAAGTTCTGCTAGTCTTTCTGAGTGCCAAATGGCATATGCGTAAATTAGCAACACTGAAGCAATTCTGGCAGTAGAGAAGAAATTTGGCAGAGATGATTCAGAGAAAGGGCAGTTTTGTATGGGAAATCTAACAGAGACCAAGTAGTCAATGGTACACTTAATAATACTACAGGATACAGAAGATAGTAAAAGAAAGTGGAAACTTTGGATGAGGATTAACTAGGAAGATGCCTATATTTACTTTCTGTGTATTTCATGACAAACAACATTATTTTATATTGAAAGCCAATGCTCTGAGACATATGCTAGGACACTTCATAGTGTTGAAGTCCAGATTTTAAAATGGGATGCTAGAAAAATAGAGATGTACAAGAAAAACTATCACAAAAATAAAAATTAGCATTAAAGGCTGTAGTGAATGAGTATCTTAGGGCAAAGAGCTTCTGTAATGTCTGTTAGGATTTTATACAGTAAATGTTTAATGTAAATGCTTTAACTCTACCTAGAACAGACAACAGCTTCCTTTTCAAGTGAATGCTTTCATTACTAGTTAATAGGATGTTTCATATATTTTTTAATTTGTGTGGTCCCATAAATCTCAAAACCAATACATGGGAAGAATACAAAGCAACTCTATTGCCCCACTTTGATACTATCATTTCCTATTGTCAGTGTTATATGACCTATAATGTGCAAAATGGAGACTGGGATACCTAACTGCTGATCTCATTTCATACCTCATTATTTTAAGTCTAGGTTGTTTCACCAGAAAGGACCAATGTGGTACAGCCATGATTGTGTGTGTCATCAGTAAAAGGGTGAATTTTCTTGGGTGGCATTAAACTCACCATAGAAGTAAACTAAAGTTTACTGTCAAAGTCACCATCAGTTGCCCTTCTATAGTCAAAGAAGAGAAATAAACACCAGAGTGCCATTCATCAGCCGTATTTCAGATTCTATTTTAGAGAGACTGGAATTACACCTTGAAAGGGCCTTGAATTTCCAGAATGACTGAAGATTTACTGTCCAACTGAAGGTCAAATGCCAGGGCTTTTTAAGTGGGTGAAGAGTTTTCTGCTTGGAGTTCTTTTCCCATAACCAAACATTCTTGGAAGTCTTAAAAATCGTCTGAGAAGATACTAATATATAGTGACTGTTATTAAAAAATCTCAGTAGTGTCTGAAGCTGCAACTTTTCAACATAAGACGTAGTTCAGAATTCATATGTTCTTAGCTATTCATCATATAGATGAGAAATTTATGCACCTAGCATTATTATTTTAAAACCCTTGCTATCATAGCAATGGAATGGGAAGTGTCTGGTACTCAGTTACAACATGGATTAACTTCTAACACATTTTAACTTAATCAGGTAAGTTAATAAATCAAAAAGAACAGCAGGACAGTTGTCATAGTTATAGAATATAATGGGAACTAGTTTCTTTTTGGGGAAAAATTTAGAATATGTAATGAGCTGTGTGCTGCTTGCTGGCAAAATCCATTCTGGATTTGATTTTGATGTGTTTTCAATTGAATTATTTTCTGTGGTTCATTTAGCTTCAAATAGAAATTAAAAGATCTAATTTTAAAGCAGCAGACATTATGGAACACCTGATGTGTCATTTACAGACAGAGATTATTTAGTTTTGTGCTTCCCTTAAAGTTTTTGGGTACAAATGTCCTTGCTTTGACTGTGAGAGAGAAAAAAAAAATTTCCTAAATACCTTGTTTCAACAAATGAAGATCAGACAAAATGTGAATATTTTTCCTGGTTTTTTTTTTTCCCCTTGAGCAAGAGATTTCTAAATTCCAAGTGTGTTCTGGAATTGTCACTGGTTTGTGCAAAGTGATAGGTCTATCAATCCACTCTGCCTCTGTTAGATTTCAAAGCTTATTGGGTAAATATTAAAATGATAATTTTCAGCACAGAGGGCATAATATCCACAATTCCTCTCTACTCTTCAAAGTTACAGAAGGAATTATTCTTGCTTCAAGCACTATCACTCCCAGAGTTTCTCCAGTGTAATTTTGCTTCCTGTATTGATTCTGACACATAGTCTTCCTTGAAGATACATTAAAGTGCATAGTACGTGGATGCGGCTGCAGACTTGTACTCTGCTGTTTTTTAAATTCACATTATCTAATGCCTACAGGTAATAAGGAAGTAGATAAACCTATTAATCAATAGAATTAAATTGGAAAGTAGAGGTTCTGTGGGCACAAATATCCTTACTTCTATTGACAGACTTCCTTGATAAGTAGGCACTCAGCAGAAATCTGTGAGCCATTTATACTTTGTATTGGCATGCCATTACGATCAGTGTTTAACTATTTCAGTGTTGTGAAATTCATCTCTAGGTTGTCCACGTTTTTGATGTGTTTCCACTGAAACATAATTTTGTGTTTGACAGCTATGGCATTACAAAACATACTTCTGAGTTCTGCTGAAGCATTAACAGGAGCATGAATGCAAATGAAAGAATTGCTATGGAAAAATAATAAAAGCAGCAGCAGCAGCAACAACAACCAAAAAAACAAACCAACAAAGAGACACACCCCCACACACCCCCACACAGGCAAAACCCCCAACCAACCAACCAACCAAAAAAACCAAACCGAACTCTTCTAGTACTAACTGTGCTGTCATTCTTGCAAAAAAAAAAAAAAAAAAAAAAAAAAAAAACAAAAAAACCAAAAAACCTGCAATAGATGAAGCTGCTAAGTAATCTGTCCCAACAATGAAACTTTGAATTAGAAGGTGTTCAAAGAGACTTTCAAGTAGCTGTTTCAAGTGACAAAACATCACACATTTAAGTTATTTTATTGAACTATTACAGCATGAGATGATGAAATACATGTGGGAAAACCAAGGCATAAGACAAAACCAGTGCAATCACGATGTGATGTTGGCAGATGTGGTGCTTAGGGACATGGTCTAGTGGTGGGCTTGGCAAAGTCAGCTTAATGGTTGGACTCAATGCTCTTATGGGTCTTTTCCAACTTTAGTGATTCTATTACTCTACAATTCCACCTTGAAACAACTTTCAGGTTCCTTTAAATGCCTATAATTCCGTCTTTCCGCTGCACATCCAACTTTCATTAACGAAAATTGTCAAGGCCCTGTCTCAATGTTATAATGAGCCTCACTTGTTCTGCCTAGTCTTGTGCTTCCCCTGGGCCTCTTCACAATGCCTTCCCATTAATCCAGGATCCCCATTTCAGATCAGTCCAGGTCCATGTGTCCATTCCTCAGTGATGTTGTAGGTGTGCCAGAGTCCAGCCCTGCCCAGCCCAGCCCAGACATGGGCTCCACTGATTTTGGTCCAAACCGTGGTCTGACCTAAACTCTGCATTCCTAAGAACAACTTGGAATATCCTGTCAGAGTTGTATAGTTGTCCATTCTAAATTCACAATAGAGACACAGGAAAAGGAAAGCTCTCTGGTGAGAGAATAATCTCTTGATATCATTAGGCTATTGAAAATAACTCTTTCGAAATAATGAGGTTTATTAATATCAAGTTCCAGGTTTCTTCCACCTGCTTTTAGGCAACTAAGTAAGGCATCTAAGCAAAGAATAATGAGATGGATTCACCTCATCTGATTCCAGGCAAAATCTGTGTGCCTATTTCAATCTGCCTGTTTGTGATTTTAGATCTGTTTGCATTACACCATGAGAGTTTGATTTCTGACATTTGCCTTTGGAAAGATCCCAATTTAAGCTGCTGCTTATCTGAGAAAGTTTAGTGTACTGGAATAAATTTTTACCAAAGGGTGGAAGAGATTAAAATGGTCATTCAGCTTCACCAGCTCTTCAGACAAGACAATCATGTCATGAACATAATGACTTGTTTTTAATATGTAACTAAAGCCAAAAATGTTAACAATGAGTGAAAGTGGAAAGTGGTAAGAGCTTTATAGCTATGCTCTGCTGCAGTATCACAAAACACAGCTGAAAAGAGGAGACATACACCTCTGCCACATCTGTCACAGTTTAAGACCAAATGACAATGTGGAGACTAAATAGACTTGGGTAACAGAGCATTTAATCACAGATGTATGCAGTTTTATAAATTACATGATTTCCCTTGCATTGCAGCAACCGTGTGATCACTTACGGTCCAGCTCTCACAACCCTGCTACAGTGCAGGGCTGGGTGGTGACGCATCACTATGGCCACTCGGGCTGCATTGTAGCAGTCTGAACACCTTGCCCTGCACCCCTGGTCATAAGCCTCAGCCAGCAATGATGCAAATATATGACAGTCATTCCTACCTTTGTTTAATGATTGTGATGGGGATTGTCCCTTCTGTAGAGCCAGCAAACTCCCTTCTCCTTGGAGGAGAAAAAGGAAGACCAGATGTCCCCATCCAAATGTTCCAGGTCCCAGTCAGGAGAATGTGTTTGCAGTTAGAGAACAAGAACACAGCGTTTTTTGACTTGGCAGCTACTTCCACTTAGGGGCAAGTTAGCTCCACCACTGATCTCTGCACAATTTTCTGCTGTATGTCACAGTCTTGGTGGGCAGTTCTCAGTTTCTCTTCAACAAGTCATTATCATTTCCTCATGAGCTTGCTTTGTTTCTGGATCATCCTCCTGTCCCTCTGTTCTTCTTTCTTATGAAATTTGAAACTTTCCTGAACTTTGCTTCCCAATAACCCAGAATTTTCCCCTTCAAACAGGCACATGCATTTTGGTCAAATGTTAAGTTAAAATATCCTTTCCATCCTCCTGTGCAGGCACTAGACATTCATGTTTCTTAATCCGCTTGCCACAGATATGTGTGACTCATGTAATAATTTCCTTACTTCTGACACCAAAGGACAGTGCAGACACGTGAATACTAAGACATTTCAACAACAGATAAATGCACACTTTGAAGAGTTCCCTGTCCTGTGGGAGGTATAACACAGTCCAGAAGGAAGGCTTGTCAGGTTGGCACTGAGGCTCCTGCAGGCATGGTGTGGTCCTGAAGCTGGGCCATGGGGTGCCCAGGCCTCTTGCTGTATTCTCTTACTGGATACCAACATGGGTAGGATCAGGAAGAGAAAATGTGATGCCCAATCAGCCTGTTCAAGTTCCAGTCATACACAAGACCTGGTTACCTCCACCACTGGTGCACCAAATCTGCCTACCTGGGAGGTTCTCAATATGTTTGCAGCTTTCTCAGTGACTGACAGGTTGTGAAGGCTTGAGGTGCTTCTTCATTCTTAAAACTAGGCTATTTCCTTTTCCTAAATTTTTAGCTAAGTTCTATAGTTAACCAGTCCTAACCCATGCTGGCTGCTACAACCTCATCCAGAGAAATGGGTACAACATAAACTTTTGAAAATACACTTTAAACATAAAGTGTTTTCCCATATTCCCTAGCAAGTTATTGCAATATTTTAATTATCTTGCTATTAAAAATTTGTCACTGCAACTCCTGTGCGAATTTCTCAACTCCTATTTTCAACATTTGAATTTTTTCCATTTTTGGTTTCTGCTGAATTCATCATACATTATTACCAAAGGTAACTTCGTCCGTCTCTAGAACCTATTTCTTAATAAGCTGAATATTTTCTTACATATCTCACTATGAGAAATTTTTTAGAAGACTAGAAACCCTTTTGTTCTTTTCTAGATGCCCTCCAGGAAAACTGGACAAAAGCAGAACATGTGTCTTCATTAGTGTCAGAGTTCTATCCTGACTAGTTTCAAGAAATTAGAAGAATTTCTGAAGTGCATGAGGAGAGGTAGGTACAAGGTAAGATACACAATTACATCTTCTTTCAACTTTTTTTTTTTTCTTTCTTTTACACTATTAATCTGAAGTAGGATTATAAAGCTCCTAACAGCTAGATTCGTGAAAGATCCAGGAATTAAAAAGACTGCCAGGGACCAGTTTTGTCCCATTTGCCTTAGCCACTGTGAGGCATAGTTATTAATGAAAGAGCTGGCTTGGGTTTTAAACAAACTGAGACTTGAAAACATTATTTATCCCAGGCATGTTTACACTGCATTCAGGAGAAAAAAATAGTGTTCCTTATGTCTGCAGAAAGAAATAAGGTAAATGCACTCGTATCTTTAATTTAAATATAGATGAAATAGATTTGCATGTAAGTGCCCTAGTAGACTTATCAACTCCATCAGGATCCAAACTTACATAGGTCTAGACCTACCCCATTTAGCCTTGTAGATAGATATCACTGTATTAATCTGCTCCAAGTACTGTGAGACAAGGAAGTTGTGATTTTGAGATCCTCCTGTAACAATTAATCTAATAGGATATGGCAAGAGCTGATCACTGCCATGAAGTCACCTATACTGCAAAATTGTTAACATAGTCCCTAACATGTCATTCTTAAGATCGACAACTTCCTCCCAGTCAATGCCTGAGCTAAGGATTATTCCCAATATCAGTTTGAACACAGCCAATTTAGGAAATAAAAAGAGTTTAGCTGTAAAGAAAACTAATATGTTGTTCCAATTAGCCTGAGGCCCAAAGACTCCCCAGTCTACCTTATTTATTAACATAGCCAGAGATTTAATGATAGAATTTGCAACTGTATTTTTCTACTGGTTTCAGTGACAGACCTTTCTCACCTTTTCTCATCTGAAATAAGTATAAATATTTACAACTTTTATTAAAACTATCATGAGACAAATCTTATACTTCGCAATGGGCCTCAGCTGGTATTTGATTTCAGCATTATATGTGGTTTTCTTGGTCTTCTGAGATTTATGCCCTTATTAAGAAATTAGAAACCCAACTTTTCTGTCCTTGTTCAGTGCAAATAGAACCGATTTCTTCACGAATAAGAATTACACTAAAAGCCATGATCAGATAAAAAATAATCAGTAAAAATATTAAACTAAAATAAACAGCCACTCCTCAAAATTTCCTTGAACTGTCATGACTAAAATTTCATTGTACTGAATATCATCATACAGTAATGCCAATCTTCTAAAATTCAGTGTAGAATATGTGTTCAATTAATTGACAAAGTTTACTTGGTATGGACTTCACTGATAGAAATAAAATTAAAAAAGAGAATTTTAAATCTGAAAAACATAATTAAACAATACAATATTTAAATTCTTCTTTCATGGCTATCAGCAAAGGGAAAACAACTTCTAATCAAAATATTACAAGACACTACATAACCTGCTTTTCTTTATCTTTCTTCTTCCTCTTCTTCCTCAGCCTTGATCTCAACCTTTTTGTTTTTCCTTTTTCCTTTTATTTTTCTTTTTTTCCTGCCTGTCTGCCTGCCTCCCTCCCAGGAGTTTCTCTAATACAGTCATATTTGCCTTCTGCCTCTACAAAAGACAGACCTGTGCTCTTTGACCAGATGAAAATAACCTTGGGAATCAACCTTGTGTATGTAAATAGAGAGGTGAATGATAATGCAAGGATGTATAAATTTTCACTTAAAACCATCACAAAAAGAAGATTTTGTTCTACAGTGGCTGTCCCCTGACCTGCAAATACTGAGGTAGATTGTTGGTGAGCTATATGCTAATGAAGTTCAGAATGTCAATTACTGACTTGTTAATTTCTCCTTTAATGATGAGAAAATGTGTCTCACATGAGGAGTTTGTAGGTTAACACACCACAAACTTAGTAATGTATTTTGTTACTGAACATTGTTTCCAGCAAAGTACTCACTCTCAAAATATGCTATTAAATTTTAAATTAACTTCAAGTTGAAGTTTCTTATTTTAAAATTGCAGGATGGCTTTGTATTAAAAATATCAAAATATCTCTCTGGAGAAATGTGAATCACTTTCCTAAAGGAACTTTAATTAATTTACTTAGGTCTCATATCCACTCCTTTGCTCTGGGAACCCTTGACTTAACTTAAAATACAAATATTAAAAATTCTTTTTATTTTGGTGGAATTACAGAATTTTTCCAAGTGTGCTACATATCTACAACCCCAAAAGACAAATCATAATGGAAACAGTTGTCGTTTTCCATCAGATTACAGTTCTCTTCTTTCTTCAAATACTATAAAGATACATTGTTTTAGAATGTCACCCTAAAGACAGTTAAAATGAAATATCTGTTATGAAGAAGAAAAAAAAATATGGAGATACAATGCCTGAATTTCCTATGGTAATTTCACTTGCAGAGAAGGGATGTTGTGTTTGTGTCCAACAGTATCCTGCTGATGGAAAATTATCCTGGTCTATCATTTAGACTGACCTGACAAGTGGGTAGAGCTGCAACAAAAATACAGTAAGAGAAGAATTTGATTTTGCCAGGAGGGTAAGTTTGTTAGGTTTTTGAAATAACAAAACCTTGGATTTCTTTCTTTTGTATAGATTTCATTTCAACTGACTTACCGTATCTGACAATCAGATCCCTAAGTCTAAAGCAATCACTTCCCTTTGTAATCAATAACAAGAAATACACACATCTGAAAAATGATTTATCTGCCTTATCTCAAAAGTCAATCTTAAACTGGAAAGGATCAACCCTGAAGGTAATTGCTTTCTTGCAGTGGGGGGGAAAAAAAAAAAAAAAAAAAAAAAAAAAAAAGTAAATTTATTCAAACTTAGTTGTTTAAATTACAGTTATTTAAATTACAGTTAAAGACATCTATGGATTACACCAGTTCACATGATGCCCAAATGCATATACTCATGATTCCTGTATAAAAGGTACAAGTGCTTTCTACCTTTACCCATCTGTTCAAAAATACTTTCCCTAAACTGTCAAATCAATTCACCGGGAACAAAAATAATTACCGTCTGCTAATCTCGGCCTTTCAGATTAAAGCTTTTGGTTCTCCAGTTCAAAACATTAGATCTCAGGTGAAAATAAATTGCTTTCTTTGATACTTGAATTACCAGACACCTAATTTTTTTCTGTTTTTTTTTTTCTTTCATAAAAAAGATATATTCCTATGAAAGCAGGCTTTACCTGTGTGTCTTTCTAAATCCCACATATTTTTCGAAGTTTCAACTGACCAACTAAAGATTTCAAAGATAACTGGCTGAAGAAATACCAGTGATTGTCTCATCAATTAAAGTTAACAAGTGATTGGAATAGACTGCAAAGATGTATTTGCTAGAACTTTACTAAAGATTTATAGAAAGGTTGATATACATACAGGAAGGACATGTTTCAAAAAATTCAGTGGTAAGGAAAGATGAATATAAGTATGGCATAGAGAGACACAGGGAATGATTTTGCATATCTTACACTTTTGTATTGTGTCTGGCTGAGATGGGTTCATTTCCCTACAGCAGCCTTCACAGTGCTGTACTGTACATTGATAGCTAGAAAGATAGATAACACACCAGTGTTTTGGCTACTGATGAGCAGAGCTGGCACAGCATCAGCACTGCCTCTCAACATTCCTCCCCCTCTCATCGAGGACAAGATCCTGGGCAGGGACACAACCAGGCCAGCTGACCCAAATTAACCAAAGGGATATTCCGTACCATATGACATCAGCTTAGATGTAAAAGCTAAGGAAAGGAGGAGAAAGTGGGGATATTTAGTATTTACATTTGCCTTCTGAGCTGCTGCATATGTGCTGAAGACTTGCTTCTCAGGAAGTGGATGGACATTGCTGGGAAGTACAGAATAAACCTTGCTATTTTCTTCCTCACCTGCACATGTGCAAAGTTTTGCTTTTGTTTTACTAAACTGCCTTATCTCAATCTATGAGATATTTTCCGTCTTATTCTCTCTCCCCTGTCTGGCTGGGAAGGGGAGTGATAGAGCAGCTTGGTGGGCACCTGATGTCCAACTCACTACAGCTTTGAATAGTTTTAACACTTTGCATGGTTTAGTGCTCTGCAGTCACAGCAAGAAGGACTTAAAAAAGCACTCACTTTTGTAGTGTTCATAGTGTTACCTGACACAAGATGAAATTATTGGATCAAGGTACCAAGTGTAGAGAATCAGCCAGATGTCTAATAACCCATACTGTGTACCCCCAAAATCAGGGGAAACACTTCAGTCACTGAAGTAACTGATGAATATTAATTTCTTGAAATGATAAGAATATCTGAGGAGAACAGGAAAGTTCTGCTCATGACTGGAACAGCGCTTCAAGTCCTTAATTTATGAAGTTTATTAGAGTTAGTCAGTGAAAAGCTTTTAACAAATAACACTCAGTTAATTCAATATTTTCCCTTTTCATGGGTTTTATACTATGGTCTCAGTTGCTTTCAATTTATCTTTGCAGACTCTTCACATATAAAACTGTCTGAGCATCATCACCAGTCTATACATGGCTCAGAGCAATAACAAGACTGTTTTTTGCTTCATGCAAATAATCTTCTAATTGGAACACCAAAGATGTAAATACAAAAAGTTTCTACACAGTGTTCAGCTGTACAACAGGAGGATTTTGTTAAGCTGGGAAGTAATCATTAATACACTATCTTTTCAGACTCTTAATTTGTTTTTAAAGAAGACGGTAGTGAGAGAGGTCTAAAAAGCCCATTAAACCATAATGTTTTGGGAGAAGCCTGTGTACCTTTCAGACATGTCTAATCAAAGGGACAAGACAAACATTTTTTGATGGATGCATTTCCAATGGATATCTGCTCAATATTTTACAGAGTTTCTTTTTGGTTGTTGTTTCTTTTGTTTGTTGTTTTGTTTGTTTTGTTTTGGTGGGGTTTTTTTCAGGAAGGAGGGTTGTAAATTTATATTTTGTGGAAAACATACAAAATTTGAGATTTAAGTTCTTACAGTTGCATTACAACTTGTCAACATACTCATGCGCTAAATGTGTTGCCTGCTCCGAGGAACCTATAAGTGAATACAAAAACTTGTTTTGTACCAGTAGCACAAGAATACATTACTATTTTTGGAAAAAAGAATGCAGGAGGAAAGAGATGTAGCTGATTCTTTAATCTTGTCCTTTGTTTAAACTCATATGAACTTCATCTTATGCGAAATGGCAAATATAATACAAATAAAGAACAATGTACTCTCAATGCCATAAGAAGTAAACATTCTTGAAAAAGGAGCAGCCAATTTTCGCATGGTTCAGGCTCAGGAATTCAAATCTTCACTAGACAAGTTTAAAAACTGGAAAATATTTCATAACCATCTGTGTTTCTTTACTAGGAGGGCTTTTTTTGGCAACCAGTCACTTTTCAGGGAGCTGGTAACTCTGCATCATTTATAACTCTCCCCTACGAAAATGTGACTCTGAGAACTGAACTGTGAAAGCTCCATGTGTATGGTACTTTAAAATGTGAAATGTAGTAACAAAGCAAGAGTCTAAACACACGCTCTGCCAAAAGACCATTCACTAGTATTGGATTTCAATCTATCTGTATTAGGAGGCCGGGGCCTCAGATTTTTCTGATGATGAAGGGCTTTGATTTTGGAAGTGTCAAAGTGCATAATGGGGAAGAAAATTTTTTTCCACTCAATTGATTTTAAAAACAAGAGATTAAACATTCCACAAACTATGCTCTGTGGGGCATAAGAAGGACCATGGAGAATTACAAGTTTTTGGATACTTAGGCAGTACGAGGCCCTTAGACAATGCAGGGGAAAAGATAGATAAACTGGAAATGCTTCAGGCAACTGTCATGGAAACTCCAGTTCTGGAGCAATATGCAGAACTTTTTCTGTCTTAGTAAAAATCTTTGTGATAGCAATTTGTATTCAGAGAAAGTAACACATTGATTTTCTTATAAATCTGGAAGAAGAGAGAGAAAAACTAAACGGCTCAATATCATCGAGCCTGATGTTTTAAACCTGAGAATGGAGAGGAGAGAATAGGAAAGGCCAGTGATGAGGAGGGAAGCCTATTTTTTTGAAGGAGGACTTTTGTGCCTGTTTGCTTTTGGTCCTTTAAAAGTGCTGGAAATATTTCTGCTAGAATCAACTGGAAGAAAAGTTAAGGAGAAAATACATAATTAAAGTGGTTTAAGATTTATGCCATACTAAAAGAAGAAAAAATATAATCCTGCAAACTCATCACAAAATGAATTGTTGAAATGGCATAGATAAGGCACAAATTACATTTTTATTGTGTGACTGCATAATTCAATCAAATTGAAAATTTTCAGTGTTGCTGAATTCTTGGGAGCAGATTTTCTACTGTTCTCAGTGATCGTAATTTTACTGAAAACATGGTGGGTTTAGACATCAGATTAACAGAGAATCCATTCCTAATAGCCTTTTTTTTTTTTCCCTTTAGGATAGCATACATATACTTTCCCACTGTGTGATGTGATCAGGTTGTTTGCAAGCTGGTGGTGCAGTGAACCTTGTTTGGGTAATTTCCAGCTAGAGTGTGATTCCCTGGGGAATCACAGCTAAGAAACACAATTTAGAGCAATACCTAAATTGTTTAAATTCATGCAAGTGCTGGAACATTTAGAGCTTTAAATAGCAAAAACTTTAATCAGCCTCTTGGTAACTGTGTTTCCAACACATCATACATATACAGAACAGCAAAGAACATTCTCCAAATTACATTAGTTTTGTAAAACATAATAATTAGTACTTTAGTTTTCTTCGCAGAAAATAAAGGCTAGAGCCCTTAGTTTGAAGGAAGAGCATTTGTTTCATGTATTGTGATGTAGGTAACTTTCGTTGACCTTCGATCTGTTAAAGGCATGCCTAATAAGTAAACATAACTGATTAGTGAGCTGAAATTTAGCAAGCAAAACTAAAATCATCTATTGAAAGTAGGCAAAAATTACATAAAGTAAATCAAGATTCCCTTTCTTACTATAATTGAGTCTTATGCACTGTTTATTGTATTGATACATCAGTTAGAGGAATCTCTGCTAATTCCTAGTGGGTCCACCTCCCAGTGACCTATTCTTATCCTACAATTGCTATTCCTTGTTCCATTCTGTTGGAATTCTCACATTGTCCCAATAAAACCCTCAAAAACTAGGTCAGGAACAGTCTTAAATTATTTTAATTTCTAATGAAGCAGAGAATAAACAACACCCTGAGGACCAAGAAACACTGTAACTAGATTGAGGCCAGTGAATTCCTAAATTTCTATGGGCCTAGACTACAATACTAAGTGACAAAGCACTTGTATTATACAGACTTTGCATATAGAGAATTATTTCTTCTTTTTTTTCATAACACATTTCATAAGGGTAGCACTAGCTTTTTGTGGGGAGTGAGTACAGTTAGGAGAAAGAATTGGTATCCATGAAACAATTTCTAGAGACCATGGATTTATGTGGGTGAACATATTGTGTACCTAAATGAAGCATGAAACTGAAATTTCTCTGTGGATTTGTCTATCTGGAGTACTACACAGAAACAGCATCATGTTCAACCTATTTTAAAACCTAACCGACAGAATAAAGATTAGGCTTTTTTGGGTAATAATGATTATTGTTGATTTTTTCTTTTCTGATGCTGTTTATAGACAAGCAATGAACAAAACTCCAGCTGTGTCACTACCTCTTGAGCAACAATGTTATATCTGAGTAGGTTACACAGAGTGGGTAACTAGTTAAAGAACAGATGAATCCATTGGTTCTGGTTCAAAATAGGCAGAGAGATAGATTGAGATTATCTGCCCACATTATGTCTGTTGAAAGTTCCTTTAGAAAACCACAGTATCTACTTATTAAACATGATGGTTCTGCTAGCTGGAACCACAGGTTACGGAATCATAGAATCGTCAAGGTTGGAAGAGACCTGTAAGATTGACAAGTCCAAATGTTGATGAGATCTTTCCTCTTCTGGTGTATTGCACTGTCAGGCTGTACTCTTCCAGCAATGTGTATCTAGTAGATGACATCATGTAACCCACCAGGTATTAGCTTATTGAGTCGTCCTCAGCATGTTGACAACTTCAGACCATTTCATTTCTGACCTAGCTATGTCCCCATCCAGTTTCTTGATAAACCCCACTTGCCGAGGAGGAGAGCAAGGAAAAGAAAAAGCCTTGTGTATTTGTTTTTGTGGCAAGGTCTGGGTAGTAGGTGAGCTTCAGGAGTGTAAGAGACAACACATAGGGAACTGGCCACAATTCCCATTTCCTGTCACTTATGCCATTCAGGGGAGATCAGGAAATCTCAATCTCCCTTATTTCTATCAGGAGATAGAAAAAATGAGTGAAGCTGAACCCAGGAAGAAGGGAGAGGTGTGAGGAAGGTGTATTAAGATTTGTTTTTATTTTTCATTATCTTACTCTGATTTGAAAGGTAACAAATTAGAATAATTTCCCCATGACATCTGTTTTGCCAGTGATGTTAACTAGCAAATGATTTCCCCTGTTCTTATCTCAATTCATGAGGTTTTGTCTTATTTTTCTCATATGTTTTCAACGGGAAGAGAGTGATAGAGTGGCTTTGGTGGACACCTGATGGCCACCCCAGCTCAAACCAACACACCCTGACACTGTTCAAACACTACTCAGCAACAGCTAAAACACTAGTCTGTTATCAACACTGTCTTAGGCACAAATCGAAGGCAGAACATCAGATGGGCTGCTGTGAAGAAAGCTTACTCCACTCCAGCTAAATCCAGTAAAGCAGTTTAATAGAAAAGCAATTGTTTGCTCATGAAAATGTTATTGTTTCTAAGGAAAACATATCAATAGTAAGAGAAAACTGGCATTTCAAACACAGATGGTCTAACATAAAAATTTACATATTCTTTATCAAGGGAATAAGACATCTTTTCCTCCAGTGTGTTTTTACTTCTTAGTAGAGGAGACCAACTTCCATATTTATTATTTTCATTTTAAATACAAATATTTACAATATTTACATTTTAGATTAATCAGACATTCCTTATCTTCTGTTTTTTCTCTGTTCAAAAAAAGAACATAAATATCAAGTATTATCCCATGATATTATGCATGGGATGAAACAATAGATCAAACCACTTTTTAACTCAGTGGATGACAGAATGTTCCCAAAGACACACTGTTTATAAGGCTGCATCAGTGACTCCTGAAGTTCTTCACAACAACATTGCAGCCTTTATGAATGGTTGGCTCTTTTGCTAAGGATACAGGAAATTAACAGATGCAGTGCTCTGGGGATGAGAGTTGCTACTCCTTTTATGGTTTTATCCAGAATCCATTAGTGTCAGTGGAACTGCTTTCATACTCAAAGGTCAACATGGTCCAAAGGGTTTCCAAAAGTGGGCTAAATTGCTAAGCCATACGTACCTTTTATGTTCTTATGAAGAATTTTATGAATTCTTAGTACAAAATTCTATAAAGTTTTGTCAAAAATCCTTAGCTGACATAGATAATTATTATCTACAAAAATACATCTAAGATTTCTGAATTTGTGCTTCAAAATAATATCAGTTCTTTTTACAGGATGTTTAGGAAAAAGTAATTTTTAACACTTTTACTTAAAAAGAAAAACAATACAGAACTATGTTAAAAATTAATGAAATTGCAGTAATTTCTCTATCAAAAAAAGCATGAATGTTTGCAGTAAAGTTGTCAACCAACCTAAACAAAACATGTTATATGTTTCTTTCCTAAATTTTAATTTATCTAATTTCCTAAATTTTAATTCTACTAGCTTCAATTTCTGCTATAGATATGTTCCTATGAAGAGTAAAACCAGGGCCAGATTAATGAAAGCAAATATAAGAAATGCCAGTTACTGAAAATCATATTTTTGCAAGATTTCTGCCACCATACGTGCACACATATGGTTGATGGCTGTTTAGTTATGTATGCATTTATTTATCTATTTATTTGAAATTTTCAGGTTCTGAGACCAAATACTCAAACTAGTCAATATAATTTGCCATTGGAATAGCAAGGAGAATATTTAGTATCTGTGTTTGTATGTGACAACACAGGAATAGGGATACACAAAAGTGTCTAGCTAAATTGATAATTGTAGTAGCTAATACTGATTTATTTAAATGCCCTTGATTAGATTTCATTGGACACACAAGTCACGTGTTATGTGATTTAATGTTTGGTGTCTGACTGCAGCTTTTTATAATTAGGTTTTCAGTATATATGAATTTTAAAATTAGCTTGTCATGACTATGCTTAATACTCAATTAAAAATGAGTGCTTCTAGGAAAGTTCCCACTGATAAACTTCTTTGTTAGAACAAGAATCAGAGGAATGGGAACTGGAGGGTCTTAATCAAGAGAATAAAATTCTGGTTTTATAGTTTTCCATTGAATATTCACACTCTGTATTTTTAAGGTATTTACCTATCACTACCACAAATTCATATTTTTTTGAGCTAGACAAAAAGAGAACAGAGAATTATAGTGGATATCCATGAAGGCACAGGAAATATACACAATTCATCAGAGCCTGTTTAGGACTAAAAAGCTTCTCAGACTGTACTATAATAGCAAAACTTGCCAAAAGAGTATAGAAATTAATCTGAAGTCCCTTTTGGCTTTAACAACAAAATGTGCTTATTTAAGTTATTTTAGTGTTCAAAAAGAACACAATTTAAGAAAATTAAATTGTTTCTTAAAGATCATTTAAGATCTTTACAATTTCTGGCTCAGTAAAAATGTCTGAATACTAAATGTGTTAATGATCTTCATTAAGTTGCTATAAATACATAAATCAAAGTATAACTGTAGTTCTTGCTTTATGATGAAATATTTTTTAGCTAAAGCCAATTACATTTGTGGTGGCTTATCACAGCAATTATATGAAGCAGCAGGCCAGTCAGTAATGACTTTTTTGTTAGGGGAGTGCTAAGAACACTTCCAGCAGAGCTCCATTACCTGGATTACAATCACAGTTTTAAATTAGGTACCAATGCAAGTAATTTAGTTTTGTTTTTGTACTTAATTGGTCATTAACTTGTTCATGCCAATAATTTTATTTCTATGCCACTCACTCATTAAATACTCCCTGAAACATCTAGCCAGAAACATTCCCTCCTGCAAAAGAAACAGGATATTTTTATAAAACATTTCTATGTCTGCATGCCACTTTTATCTCCTAGTGAAAAAATTTGAATGATAAAACACTTCTTTTTCCACCATAGTACCTCTGAGGTCATTAACACATAAGTCAATAGGAGCCTGGTAATTGCTGTTCTGGATTGAGCAATATTTGTGTGTAGTCCAGCATCTTGTTGCTGTCAGTGACTAGAATCACATACTCATAAAGAAGCTGAAATGAACAATTATGCATTAATTTTACTGAGGGAAAATTTCTTCCTATTCCTAGTGACTACCTTTAGTTTTATGTCCTGAAATAAGATAGTTTGTAACTTGTAAGAAATAATTCTAATTCCATGCAAATGTAAATGCTCTCATTATCCATATAAATGTTTAATCCTTTTTAAAATTCTGCTAATCTTTAAGGCCTCAGTGATATTTTTGTGCCAATGAGCTCTCTGGGTTAATTATGCATGTGCAACAAAGTATATCCTTTTATCAGTTTTAAATTTAAATCCTGTCTATTTACTGCTAGACACAGGAACTTTATAAATCTATATTGTGCAATTTTCAGCTCCAGGCATTTTCCTCAAGTGAGTGTGTGCATGAATATAATGCCTGGAGGATGCCTTAATAGACTTTTCCCATCTCAGACTCCTCTCCTCAGTGTGTTTCTTCATGAAACTAATTTTTGGATCAGTGGATTTGGTTTAGAGCCGTGTCGAAAGTAGAAAGTTAAGTGCAGACTCCTTCAAACATTTTAGGATGCAGGTCAAAACAAATAACAAATGGGGTTTCTTTTCTATAGTAAAAACTAAACAGATTTTTGAAGTCAAGTCAGACTAGCTTACTCAGACCAGGCAATAATCTAGGATAAATAATAAAGGAAAACATTGTGTGAATACGCACATAACCCACAATTAGTGTGATTTTCTTTCCCTCCATAGTGACTGTACTGCAAATCATTTTTTAATCTAATCTAGCCTTTGAGCTAAGAAAGCTAGGTCATTTAGTTCAGGCAATAAGTACTCACAGCTTTAACATCCAGTGGTCCAGCTGCTCCTCCCCAAGAGACATCTATCACATTTCTTAAATTTCAAGTGCAAGTTCAGTTATATTCAGATATATGCTGTGTCCAAACACCAAGGGGATTTGTGGAAACAGGTTTTATATGAGACACTGTTTTGAAGAATTATTAAACAACTGATGAAAATTAATGTTGTGAGCTCCTCCTGCTGACTTTTTAACATCAGCCAAATAACCTTTGGATGATTAAGTAGTTCTCTATTCCTGCAGTATTCTCATTGATTTAAGGTTTTCTTACGTAGAGACTTTGTAAGGTTATTTTCACTCATGCTAGTTCAAAGGAAAAGATGAGGGAAAAGAAAAAGATGAAGGGAGATGATTAATAAGAATAGAGCAGCCAACTCTTGAGATAACAGAAAGATGAAAGTGAGATATTCAGGAATTGAAGTCTGAGAAGCAAGAAGAAAGATAACACACATATGGGTTGTGCAAAAATTGTTAGCCCAGTTTGTTGGAAGATAGTACCAGTGATACAAACCTGGAATCAATCAAAAGTCTTACTTGGGATCAAGTCCTGAGGAGCAAATGGACTCCTGCACAACTGTGGTAGGTTGATCTTGGCTGGATGTCAGGTATCCATCAAGCTGCTCTATCACTCCACTCCTCAGTAGCATGGTGGAGAGAGAAAACAAGATGGAAAAAGCCTCATGAGTCACAGTAAAGGCAGTTTAATAAAGCAAAAACAAAAGCTGCACATGGAAGCAAAGGCAAACAGTAATTTCATTCTTTTCTTCACAGAGCTTTAGTACACTTTGCATCTGCTCTGGAAGAGAGTAATAATTAAATCCTTTCCCCTTCCTCTCCCTTTCTCTTAGCTTTTATTGCTGAGCAGGCGTAATAGGCTGTGGAATATCCCTTTGGTCAGCTGTTGCTGTTATGTGCCCTCCCAAGCCCACTCCCAGCTTTCTGGTGAGGGGGGGAATGTTGAAGGAACAATGTTGATGTGCAAGAACTGCTCAGCAGGAGCCAAAACACTGGAGTGTTATGAAAGCATAGCACTATGAAGGCTACTGTAGGGAAAATGAATTCCATCTCAGCCAGACCCAATATAACATTTCAAGATTTGTCTTATAGAAGGATTAGGACTTTTTTCCTACTGAAGTTCTTTTGTTCTGCATTACAGGTACCTGAAATGTTCATTTATATTGGACTAAGGAAAATGAAAGTTTAAGGGTTTCCTTTTTTTTTTTTTTTCATTTTTCATTCATAAGTTTTGTAGATTTTTAATCAGCATGACTGACAACTGTTTGGTTTAGATGGTGATTCAGGAATACACAAAAGACTGTCTTTGACAAGGTGGTCATCAGGTGAATGGAACACAGAAGGCTGAAATTCATAGGTGCTTTTAAGGACTCACAGTTGTTTACTGTTTGCTAAGAGAAAAAAAAAACAAAAACAAACAAAAAAACTCCCACAAAAATCAGTTACGTAGTGAATTTAGAGATTGAAAAAGTGTGCTTACTTAACTAAGGACTGATGGAATTACCTGAGAAATCATGAGTAAACTTTTTAGTTGGGAAACATTGCATTAAGAAACTCTCTCAAAAATTAATTTGGAGTCTATCAAGACTGAAAGATGTTGAATAAGGCAGAGGTTTGGATGATAGAAAAGTAGAGGTTGAAAAGGACCACTGGACTGTCTTTAGTCTTTGGAGGTTAGGACAGAATAAAGGAGTTTAGCAAATAGGAGAACAGGAGATGAGAAAGTCATGATGGCAACTTCTAATCCTGGTACTCATGATGGGAGAAAAACTGTTGCATAAGGGAACAGTGGCAAATAGAGAGTGTTAGTAACAGAAAATGGGAAAGATGGAAAAGGACCTGAGGGTATTGATCAACAGTGTGCCCAGATGGCAAAGAAGGCCAATGGAGTCAGAAATAGTGTGACCAGCAGGACTAGACCAGAGATTGTCCCCCTGTACTCGGCACTGGTGAGGTCACACCTCAAACAGTTTTGGGCCCAAAAAAGACATTGAGGTGCTGGAGTGTGTCCAGAGAAGGGCACCAAAGCTGGTGAAGTTCCTGGGGCACAAGTCTTATTAGGAGCAGCTGAGGAAGTTGTGGTTGTTTAGCCTGGAGAAAAGGAGGCTCAGAGGGCATACTATTGCTCCCTACAACTACTTGAAAGGAGGCTGTAACTAGGTGGGGATTGGTCTTTTTTTCTCAAATAAGAAGCAAAAGCACAGGAGAAAATGGCCTCAAGTTGTACAAGGGAAAGTTTAGATTGGCTATAAGGAAAAAATTCTTCAATGAAAGGATGTCAGATATTGGAATGGGCTGCCCAGTTAAGTGGTGGAGCCACCATCCTTGGACATGTAGATGTGGCCCTTGGGGATATGATTTAGTGGTGAACTTGGCAGTGCTGGGTTAACAGTTGGAGCCGATGATCTTATAGGTCTTTTCCAACCTAAACAGTTCTGTGATCCTATGATTTCATAAAACACCCACTAGGAAGAAAGATAATACCACCATTTCTAAGATCCTCATAAGTGATAATAAGGCAGAGAAAGTGGTGAGCAAGAAGTCTTCATCTTTGTTTTAATATAAGCTCAGAAAACTGAAAGGAAGACCATACAATAGTAATATATACTCTATAAAGAGATAGTGGAATGGCAACAGAAATCTAGAGGAACAACAGTCAGGACTGCACATACAAAATGTATTATCTCATCAGAGAGACAGAAATAAAAGAAAAATAGGGAGAAGTATCATCCTATTAATGAGATCACCAAAAAAATCATACAAAGAAAGCAAAGATATCACTAAAACTAAAGGAGTCAAAGATGATGTTGTAGAAATACCATAAAAATTCTCTTCTGGAGGGAGAAAAGTTAGTTGTCTGTAAATAAGTTTTATGATGCCTTTGCCAATATAGTTTCCAAAAAAAACCAAACCAAAACAAACAACAACAACAACAAAACAAAACAAAAAAAACACAAGAGAGAGAGAGACAAAATACATTTAAAGTCAGTGATAAGACCCAGGCCACAAAACTGTACAGTTTTAAGTCAAATGTTATTCCAAACATATCTATATTTTATCTATAAAGAAAAATTACTAAAGTATTGAAGGAATTAATAGTATATATCGTATGTAGAAAAGACAGAGAACTTGAGTTTTGCTTAACCAAAATTTGACGGGGAAACACAGCAGTTGTCTGTAAGTATATGGAGATAAAAACGAGGAAAATAAAAATTAGTCTACAAGACAATGATAATAAGAATTAAATGAGTTGGACTGTAAATTGACATAGCATGAAAACAAGAATATGTCATACAATCATCAGTGACATCCTAAACAAGTAACTTGTTATTGTTGTTATTATTGCTATTATTATGAAAACAAACAAACCACACTGATTTTATTTCAGTTTAAATATTTAGGAGTTTGACTGTGTAAGGTGATTTCTCCTTAAGAAAGAGTGGATGGTTAATGAGTTGGGAGGTCTTAAGAAATCTTGTATCTTCGGAATACAAATTGAAAAGAAAATAGAAGCACAAAATGTCCAAGTTGACTGTGAGCAACATCAGTAGATTAAAAAACTATTTTCAATCATCTGAAATTATATTCAAAGTAATAAAAGAAAGGTCAAGAATAAAGAAGTAACTGTGCTTTTAAGCAGGAAACACGTAAAATAGTTTTGCAAAGTAATTTAGATGATAATTGTGTGCAGGCAATTGACTCCAGTCAATGACTCCATTCCAATTCACCAACTGCACTTGGCTCACTTAACGCCTAGAGTACTTCAGAGAAGAGTCAATCACAATAAAGGAAGAGAACTGAACAAGTAAGGGGAAAAAAAGGAAAGCTTTTTAAATAATTGATGCAAATATTGCAAGATAGTTCAAAATTTATGTGTTGGAGTAGAGGTGCAATTTCATCTGAAAAACTCCAGATATCTGATTAAAAAACATCCACATTTCATTTTTATGGGGTTTATTTCTTCTTACTTGAGTTAAAATTTTGCTATTTTTAATTTGTGGTGCACAGGATAATTTGAGAAATAATGATTTAAAGACAGAAGTTCAGTTAGAGATTAAAAAAAAAAAAAAGAAAGAAAAAAACCAAATCAAACAAAAGTACTTCAAAAACTTCCAAAAAAACAACTAAACAAAAAACCCACAGTACCCAAACACTATTGTCCCTGCCCTTGAAATTAGCTGAAAATTTAACTTTGTATGTGATAGGCCACACATTGATTTTATTGAATGGATGTTGCTTGCTATTCCAAATTAATGGTGGTGTTCAACAGCTGACTGCAGCTCATTAGGTTATCATTCTGTTTTAGTGGGTTCATTTTAGGTGATGTAATACCCAATGTTTTCCTACCTTAATTAATTATTATTTTTTTTAAATTTAACAAGATCATCAAAAGTGATCAAAGCACAAAATAATCTATTTGTTGAAAACTTTAAATCAAAATTAATTGCAGCAACCAATGCCTTTAAATTTGCAGTACTTTTTACTTCATTAAGAGTTGAAGAGCTATGCCAAATAACTGATGTTCAATAATTTTTAATTTGAAAAACTGAATAATAGGTGTTGTTATAGGGTCCATTTTTCATAACTAGACGCTTATAAGAAAAAGTGAGCTTTTCAAGCAACCCTCAGTGCAAGGCTGAATTCTGTGTGTATACTTGCATATTTTGGGAAAGATACAGTCCATCCATTGGTTTTGGAAACTTTCCTGATCTTTGTGAACTCCTGTTAATATAAAACAGTATTAGTGCCTAATAATCAAAGAATAGTGTTAAGCTCTGTCAGGGAAGGATGTGAAAAGAGTAGACTTTAGGTAAAAAGCTCTACTCAGGAGATTGAGCAAGATTCTTGTTGTCAGGGTTTTGCCTTTTTCAAAAAATGTAACTCCTAGGCTAGAGTTTGATACTGCTTTCTGGATTTCCTCTACTGACACAGTCAGAGATGTCTCCAGGAATGTGACAAGACTTAGACATTAAGTGTCTAAAGTTGTTTGTGCATATGAGTTGGCTGGAAGGAGGACAAAACACTTCAGTCTTCTGAATACATTGAACCTATTTGTACATGTATAAACCAAGGAATTTGGTTATGCTGTTTGAGCACCTGCCTTTTATTTTTATTTTTTTTTAATTATTATTATGGTTATATCATAGTATTTTTTCCCCTAAAAAAAACCTTAGGATAATCTTGAAATGTATGATTTTGCTTTTGTCAGTAGCTATTATTATATTTTGAACACAGAATCACAGTTTCAGCTGGTATGAATCTGCTGAAGCCAGTAGAGCTTTTATTATTGTTTATCATTGCCAGTGTAGAACAGCTGAGGCTATGTAAGATGTAGACTAATTGCCACTTAGGGGTGTGTCAGGAGAGAACTGGGACTGTGCAGCCAATCCATTTGTCAGAGCACTTGAGTAAAGGTTAAATTCATGGTTCTACAACCTCTAGTTTATACTAGCAGAAATCTGTACCAGAATAAATGTTAAATTGCATTTTTATGTGTGTGTAAGACAATAATACAGACTCAAAGTACACTTCAGACTGCTTGCACAGTTGATGTGTAGTGTCTCAAAAAGAGGCAAGAATCTTCATATGAACAATGAAAATATTTAAATCAGTGGGGAAAAAAAGATTTAGCTCTTGAAACCAAGCCATAGACCTGTAGCACTTTGAGGTCATTTGCCCCCTTATAGTTCAAAAAATATGAAGACAGATGTGTATTGTAACATCTAGACTATTAATGAAAACAGTGCCTGATTAGCTTGATGCCATTGCTTTTTTTTTTTTTTTTTTTCCCATTTTTCACCACTATATGTGATTCTAAATTACTGTTGTTCTCCAAGTTTGATCCTAACTGGATTAGGTTTCTAGATAAAATATTCCATTCTTTGCAGAAAAAAAAAAAATGCTTGAAAATACCTATTTTAAGATTTTCTTACTTTGTAAGATGTTCTGTACCCTTAATTAGAATTTTGAAAAGTTAACCTTTTTAATAATAAATACAGTATGTCAAGGAAATGACATATGATTCAACTTAAATATAATGAATAATCATGAATAATTCTAATGATCCCTTAATGTTAATGTCATTCTGCTAATTTGATATGGCAATTAATTTTGCACATGAAACACATGCAGGTGCTTTGACTAATTTTTTTAAAATCTTAATTTCCTAACTCTCTTGATAGTTTTACAAATTTGGAATTAATATTGAGTAACTTTCATAGTAATTTTTAGTTTAATATATTATCACCATAACAACCACTTAACACTTGGAGAACAACTTCACATTAATACTATTTATGGTTATATCCATTAATTATATTTAGGATGATTTCTGTGGGTAAACTTGCTCCACTGATGGTCTTAAATTAATGAAATCATAACTCAGCTAATTTCCTACATAAATTACATGACATGATTTGCTGTGTTTGTAAGAACGTTGACTTTGAGGACTTGGCAAACATCTTGAAGACTCATCATCACTGCTGTTTTCAAATTGAATGGGAACTGATAGATGAACTGATGTGGGAATGTATCTCATTTTGCAATTTCTTGTTCAAACCAAGGTCAAATAGGCAATTCTGTGTAGTTAAGATTCATAGCTGGTGTTTACAGTAGTATCACTCTTTAGACCATCTAAAGAAAAGGAAGTATTTAACTCCAACTTTAACTGAACTTAGATGAAGTAATTGTTGGATACACTAATCATATAGTATCTTCTGTTCATTTAATCAAAAGGATGGTAAAAACTCTCTATGCATTTTACTGTCATGTGTTCACAGTAGTTGTTAAGTGTGCAGTTTAGCCAAATAAAGTGTGCCTACTGCTACATTACATAAAGCACATGCACTATCCCTCCTGTACCTACCCATAGCCTTTTGGGGTGATACGGTTGTACAAATATTAACAAGAAATAATATTGTCTTCAGAGATGGTATTCTTTTTGAAGTTGACTTGGCAGCTCACACTTTCGATACTCCATCTTACCTATCCACTATACTCATAGAACATTATACTAGATAGTTATCGAGATTAAGATAGATAAAAAACTTTATCCACTCACGGTGGATAAAGAGTCTGTCTCCCATTCACTGTATATATTTCATAGATGTTCAGTAGTCATCAAGTTGCTCACCTTTCTTTGTGGCTATTCTTTGCCCAAAACCTGTTGTGATGTTTCATTTGTGCCAATCTTCTAAATCCTTTCTACATCACCACAACAAAATCTTTCAGTATAGTTGAACTGAGGCTAAAAAGATTTGTATAGTGCTATACTAAAGCTCTAAAACCAGAAATGGATTTCTCTTTTCATTATAAAATACAATTATAAAAATACCCCTGCATTATAGCTCATTTTGGCCTTCTTTTTAGGGAAGCAAGAAAGAATAGGTTTATTTTGTTTTGGTTCACCTGGAAATCATTGAGTTTGCTTTGTAAAAGTATCAGAACAAATTATAAAGGAATAAAAATGTAGCTGAAGACTGTTTGCAAGGACATTAAGTGAAAACACCTTTCCAAATAGTGAAAAGGCAGGCAGGCAGGCAGGCAGGCAGGCAGGAAGGAAGGAAGGAAGGAAGGAAGGAAGGAAGGAAGGAAGGAAGGAAGGAAGGAAGGAAGGGCTGCTTGTGATGAAAGTAAACTGTTAAAGAAGCTGTTAAAGGTATAGCCTAATAAATATAAAAAGGAATTTGTTTACTATGCAGAGCAGCTTAATGACTACTAAAAGACATCTCAGTTATTGAGACATCTATTTTTAGATTGTTCTGTAGCCTTATATACAACATTTTTTTCACCTGTGTTTCCTCTGTATTCTAATGGCCTTAAACAAGGATTTCTCTATGTTACAGAAATATTGTCGATTCATTTCTTATTTCAAACAACTGGAATTCATATGAGAACACCATTTAAAAAGATTAAAGAAAAAAAGTTTTTTTAAAACCTTTTTGGATTAAAAGTAAATAAAGCAATAGCTTTCATATAGGCTGGAAAATATCTGCAGAACTTATTTCTTTCAGCAATCAGAAACTCAGTTGTGCTTATTTTGGGGGTTTTATGTTGTTTTGGCTTTTTGTGTGGATGTAGTTTCTTATTTCTTTGTTTATGGGTGATTGGGTTTTTTGTTTTGTTTTGTTTGGGGTTTTTGTTTGTTTTGTCTTTTTGTTTGTTTGGTTTGGTTTGGTTGGTTTGGTTTGGTTGGTTTTTTGGTTTGGTTTGGTTTGGTGGTTTTTTTTTGGTTTTTTTTTTTTGTGCTGTTCTCACAGATATTTGGGTCTATCTGATCAAATTACTCTCCTTTCCTTACTAACATCTTCTCCTAGGACACACTTGGACATGACTGCCCTGCTCAGTGGAGCAGCTGACATGAGTGCTATTGACCTCAGCAAATACATTCACACAGTGTAGCAACAGTTACCTGCAAACAGCAGAACTGATTAGCTTGAAAATAGCACACAGTGCTACTGGGGCACCACAGCCTAGGCAGTCCTGCAGTCGGAGGGTGTCAGCTCGTCTGTCCAAATTGCAACCGTCAAAAACATTGCTACAGAGTTTAAACTATCTATCTGGGAGATCTACAGTTAACCATCAAAACTAATACACTGAAAGAAGTGAGTCGCTGTCCCCCACCCTACACACGGGCCTATAACATGTAGTATTTATTTTTTTCTTGAGGACATATCCTGTATCTTCACTGACTCTACAGGATGTACATGATTCACCTACACTATTTTTGAGATCTAAAGTTAGATAAAAAAAATTCAATCACGCTATTGATCTTTCCACTATGGTGCATCTATCTGAAAATTCATAAGATATTGTCCATGAATATATTTATTGATTTTAATATATTAATGGTATTTATTATAACATGTATTAAATGTCATGGCATTGATTACAACTTTCTACTGTAAAGGATCAGGCTATGTTTTAGAACCTTCAATAGATAAACTGATCATAAAACAGCAAAGATCTCTAGACATTCTTCTCCCTTGGATATCTTTAAGAAGATATTTCTTAACTGACTTTCCACTGACTTTTTCCACTGAATGTGGAAGAACTGAATTCTGTTTTACCTTATTTATTTAAAATCAGAGGGAGACTTGAATGTGATTTCCATATTTATGTTTTTTACTTGACTTTGAGTTTTGTTATAGAAGTCACTGTGAAAGAAGCAATAGGGAGTATCATAAGGAAAAGTTAAAGTCACTCTCCTACCTCTAAAATATTCAAATGACCTAAGGCTATAAACCTTTTTTCTTTTCTTAATGTGAAAGAACAGCTATGCAATACTCTTATAACATAGGCTTTAACAAACATGCATTCAAAATTAAATATCTCAATAGTGTCCTCAAGTGTTAAAGACAGCCTAAAGTCTTTGTAGATTTGAGACTACAGTAGGCAATTTCTTTATTTTTTTTAGATCACTGGACAGTTTGTTGGTAAAATTTCTTCATTGTTGAGCCTGAATTTTCATAGCAATATTTTCATTTATCATAGATAGGAAAATTTTAATATACATAGAGGTATGAAATAATTTCCTATAGCATGGGGGCTATCATTTAACATAATGAACTTCAGGTAATTGCTTGAGGAAAAAAAAAAATCCAACAGGGTTGACACAGTTTTGTCTTGTCTTCAGAGTCAATTATTGGCCAATGATATATTAAGAACAACGTAAGTATGAATTGCAGCTCATATGTTCAAATCACAGTACTTAACATTGTGCCATTATCTCTGTTGCTTGTGATTCCACCCTTTTACCTTTGTCTTGTATCTATAAAAGCTAAAAGAAAAGAAAAAGGTTAAAAGGAAAGGAAGCCAACATCTCTAGACTTACATCATTACTCTTTCATAATGCCATACACAAGCAATCAAGCATTCAGTATGACAGACGAACTGAAAGACCTTACCCCCCCAGTTTGATTTAAATGTGGGTTTATGGTTTTCTTCATGAAAATAAGGACAAAAATATCTAGGTATTTAGATTTTATTAGCATAAAATATTTGAGGTGTATTTATAAGGAAAAATGGTGAGAGGAAGAGGTGTGGTGGTACATGTTACAAAAATTTTTTGAGAGGGAGGCATTTGTCATTTACTCAAAGGGGAAATTTTTACACTAATAAGGCCATTAGTCTTATCTGGCTGTGGGAAAATAACTGAAGATTGGTGAGGTGGATCATAAACACGCTCAAGTGACTTCCAGTTGAGATGTCAAAAACCACATATATTAATACTTGCTTAGTGCCAGATGTTTGACAAGAACATATGTATTTACATAACACAAGCCTGTGATAAATGTAGAGACACCCCACTGAACATGCTTGAGATTCTTGCTGGGTGAAAAATTAAAGCACAATGGTAAACTAATCCTGCGTGAATCCCTGATATGAAGATAAGACAGCAGGTATGGTGATCCTCCTGCATGGATTGAGTTCTGCAGTTACTTGTGTCATATTTGTGTGCTTCTGATCAGATTCTTGGGATCCAATGGTTGTTGAAGTAAAAAAAAAAATAAATAAATTTACTCTTTGCATTTCATTTGTGGTTCTGCGGTTGCTTGTGTGTGCTGCTTGTGCTGGCTCACACACTGGGGAACATCTCAAACCTGTTCTCCTGCTATGTGGTGGAGTATCTCCCTGAAAGACATATTCAGGAATGAGAAATCCTCAAAATTACATTCTTTGATTTCCTGTTAATACAGTTTACACCAGAGATACATGTCTTTAGGTAGGTTTCATTCCAATTAACTCAGATATTTGAAACTAATATCTGTATTGTAATTAACAAAACTCCCTGCATATTAATAGAAAGAAGAGCTTTCAGAGGTTGTGACAACCCATATTTAGAGAGACATTTAAGGCACCATGAGTCATATTCAGATAGTGCCTGTATTGATAGCTTAAGCAAAAGTGAGTATTGTAGACCAGATAATTGTCCACTGGTTCTAAACCTATGGCTAAGAACCTGTGTTCTTAGCCATCTGAACAAGTGTCCTAGTGTTTGTCTTACTGTTTATCTTGGTAGCAACAACTACTTAATTACTTTTCATGACATGGAACAGATTCAGAAAAAATTGTTCAGAAGAAAATAACAATTCAGAACAAAACCCCTTATACTGCCTTCTTGCATGTGCGTTAGAATTCTCTTGTTAGGAAAAAAAATTATTTTGGGTCTTCTGCAGATGCTATCTATCTGTGATCTTGACACATCTTGAGGAAAAACCCTGAATTTAGACACCTATGGAACATACAAACCTGAGGTTTAACTTCCCAGGAGACTTAAAGAAGTGATACTTTTTTGTGCCTGCAGGATCTAGATGAATAGATTATAAACTATTATGGACAGAGACCGTGGAACCGTAGTATGGGTGAGTTACATATGAGGGATGTAGGTACTGCCAGAGAGCAAATAAATACTTCTAATGCTGCGCAACAACGATTTCTTTCTATTTGTTCAGATTTAATTTCTAATTTGAGAGCTAATGGGAAACATATGATGCCACATTCAACACAGCATTTCAGATGTGGCAAGTGACAGCAGACAGTGCTGTTGTCTGAATTCAGAGCATGTTCTCAGACTAAATTTTTGGTAACTGTTCCTGCTGTTGTTTTCTCATAATTTTAATGGTAATATTTTGGCCAAGAATAATACAGTACAAAGTAATAATATATTATTATTAATGTTAATTCTTGCAATAATGAAAAATATTGCCGGGGCTATATATATATATATAAGATACTTCAGAGCAAGGGGAGTAGTTTTGGCAAATTAGACAAAACTAATCTGGGAAATAGTAAAAAAATCACACTGAAATGGAAGGCTGTTATCAGCAGTAAATGATTTTTTTTTTTCCCCCGGAAAGTCATTCCTCCCTCATGTTTTACTTACATATTCAGTCTTAGTTCATAATACAATAATAAAAGTGGAAATTTTTTAATCCAAAAATATCAAATACTTAATGACATAATCAAAGCATCAATTTCAGAGGGAAAATCAAGGCAGTGGTATAACAGTGCCTTTTACTGTGTCGAATCTTTAGATTTGTTTACTGTTTACAAAGCACATGATTTTTTAAACAAAGATTGTTTTTTCATTCCGTTGTTTTCAGTTGTGCATGAAATATTTTTCTAACACAAACAGAAGCAAAGGACACTATTTGTTTATGAAGTTATATGCCCTGATTTCCCTGTTCCACACTTCCAAGGGATATTAGATGAAGATTTACATTCCTCTCTGCTTAGAAACCCATAAATTGTAAGGGTTTAACACCTTTTAATACAGAAATACATTTAGCAGATAATTAGATACCATTTGGCAAGAATTTCCACTCTGAAGATGCACTATCAAGATGGCAAACTTTCATTTGGTTTAATCGCATCACTGCTAGTACTAAAGGTCAGAGAGGAGAGAAACATCTCTTCTATTGCTCCACATTCCTGATGCACCAGTCCATTAAAAAGCTGACATGCAGGAAAATGCTCTTTTTTCTTTTATGGATCAGACCTGTTAAATTACAGAGATTACAGCTAATCAAAACTCTAGTTTCTCCAGAACATCTTGGTGTACATGGACTACTAGTCCTTAAATTAATAAAGAAGGTAATGAAAAAGGTAAATATCTTATTAAGCTGTATTTATTTGTTTGTTTGTTTGTTTGTTTGTTTGTTTAGTGTGGTATAGCAACAGTTATAGTTTAGACATTTTCATTTTGGATTGTATTTTCAAACCTCATCAAAAATATAAACCAAATTTTCATAGTTCGGTCATATCAAACATACTCAATGCTTATGTAGCCATCAATATCTCTTGTGAAAAGCACAATAAAATAATAAACTACTATGCAATCATAAAAGACAATGAAAGCTTGAAGAGCTTTTCAATTCAAGAGAATTGTGTATCCAGTATTTTAGCACTAATTGCATTCTTCTGTCCATAAGAATGCTTCACATTTTAGAGCCTAACAGTATATCTATGTAGGAACAGTAGTTCTGCAAGATATTTGTGAAATGTTAGAAGCTTGTATGACATTTCTTTCTATCCCAGTATCTCTCTTAGAACAACTTAATGGCAAGATTATATATGATACAGCCCCAGACGGTTTGTCAAATTATATTCAGAACCAGGCCAAGGTGTCCTGGAATACAAACCCCATCATTTTTCTAAGGTAATATATATACATCAAGCTGTTATCTAGTATATAGTATGGTTTTCAGATGCCTGAGGAAATCTAAAACTTTGGCATGGTGATGGCTTATACAGCATGGCATAAATCAGATAAAGGCTTCTGGAGCCCTGACTGGAGGATGCTCAAGAGAATCTGCAACACTGGAATTCTATTTTTGCATCCCAATATCCCCTTTTGTGCCTCCTCCAGTGTTTGCAGTTGGGTCTTCACCTGTTGTAGCATCTTCATTTCAGATGAGAAATTTACTGCATCTGAGAAAAATTCTATTTCATCTATTCAGTGATATGTATATCTCTAACCTTTTCCTCAAACTTCAGAAAAAAGAAATAATTTACATGCACATGCTGGAACTGTAATACAAGGAAGAAACTAGGACTGTTAGTGGGTAAGAACTGCCCTACAAAAAGAGGTTTCAATTTCAGATGCCTGTTTGCATAAGGAGAAGGCTTTAGTTCTTTTGGAAACCTCTGTAACTCAGATAATGTAGCTAAGGATATATGGTTTCAGTTTCTCAGGAATTTATCATGATCTCCTCTTATTTGGTTTTGGATGTACTTAGAATATGGTGGATCTCTATACCTAGTTTTATTGCATTTTTACTCTAGAATTACTAGCTTCTTTCTATATTTTTAACTTTCTGGTTAGTATAAAAACATCAGAGAAGACATTTGATTACTTCTTTACATAAAGCTGTATTCACTATTTGAGTAGATAGAATTTACAGAAGAATTTAAAGTACAATTTCAATAAAGAATTTTTATTGCTTTTTCTTTTGCCAAATGGCTGTAGCTGAACAAAATACATGCAGCATACAAAATACACTCCTCAGTGATATTAGAATCCAAACTACTTCATGATTTGAAGAGCAAATCCCAGCATATAGCTGCTTCATTGAAGGAAAATCAGATTTCTCTGGATATTTTAACAATCATATGTTGAAAATATGCACCTTGCACCGTAGCAATCAGTGATTCTGGGGGTTATAGTGAAGATAAAAAGGAAGGAATTTAAATATAGAGAGTGAATGTAGAGCACAGAGCTTGCCTTGCATAAATGTTTTAGGAGAGAATACAATTCTGTAATAGTAGCACATCTTGAAGAATGGCTTCTAAAATTATCTAGGTCTTCACGACTTATCATTTCAAGCAGATGCATTTTAAAAAGTTTTACTTTGTTAGACTTGGTACAAAGTTGTTTATATTGGCTTAAATGCAGTCTTTAGTTAATAGTGGCAAGATCCTTCTCTGCACCACTGAAAGAGATGTGCAGCTAACCTGGCACTCCAATGTATAAATGAGACTCAATGAAGAGACAATGAACTTTGCAATTTCTGTAGGATATATTTGTGGGCAGAAGGCAGTTGCATAACACCATTTGGAAGGGAGATATTAGTAATATGTAGGCATAAAGTGAGGTAGCCTTTGGCACTACTTATGTCTCTGATAAATACTATAATAAATAACTCAAAATTCCACAGGGCCAAATCCAGACGTGCAGCTGCTACATCTCCTGTACCTGTTCTACGCCTCAGGCACATCTCAAAAAATGCATAAAGCTGGTTTAAATGGCCCCTTACACAAATGACCACTCTTCTTCACTAGAGAAGATGGAATTCTTTGATCATCTTGGCCACAAATTCTAGCTGTCATCTTTTACAACACCTCTTCAAATATTCTCTCTCCCTTTTCTGGTTTTTTCATGGTCATGCTAGAAATTTATACTCCTTTCTCTTCTCTGCATTTGGTCTTTTGTAGCTGAATGTACAGCAAATGTGAAATTGTGCTTTGTGAAACCTATCTCCTATAGCTATCACTGTAGACTTTAAACACTTTTTCTTATCAGAATTAATATTTTTATGATCAATATGCATTATATATGTAATGATTTATCAATATGTTGTTATAACCTTCTGAACAGGACTTTGAAGAATCATTTGCTGTCTGAGAATATTCCTTTAGGAAAAAAGAGAAAAGGTTTTGGTCA
Organism: Anabacerthia variegaticeps; assembly: GCA_035583185.1. Taxonomy (NCBI): domain Eukaryota; kingdom Metazoa; phylum Chordata; class Aves; order Passeriformes; family Furnariidae; genus Anabacerthia; species Anabacerthia variegaticeps. The sequence continues at coordinate 58,681,094 of JAWWEW010000001.1, forward strand.
GTTTCTTCTTTGATAAATTCAGACCACTATGGGTCTCTTAAAGTGTGGTATCACTTTGATTCTTCATATATGTAGACCAACTCACCACCATATCAGAACACTTTTTGGATCAGGGAATGACCAGAACCTTCTGACACAGTCACACTAGTATCAACTCATGTGAAATCCCACCCCTTCTTCATTTTCCTCTGATTGTCACTGTCGAATACCACGAAGCTAAAATCTGTGAATTGGCTAGTTCTTAATCCATTTAATATGCCACATGTGGATAAGATCATAGTGATCATATTTGCTTGGCAATGAGTGAGATTCCTTACAGATTCCAAAATGTGTGACATTTTGTATACCACATTTGAAGTCTTATCAAAGAAAGACAAAAAAATCAGTTACTGATACTCGAATAAATTATATTGTTTTAGCTCTTTACTGATTAAATAATACATAATGTAGTGTATTGTTTTGCAAGGGCTGATGTCATCTTATTGGCTGACACAGGTTAACCTGTTTCTTTTTAAAATCCAGCATTAGTTTTCTTCTCGTTCTATGATTCTCCTAGTGCTGTCACACTAATTGAAAACCAGTCTTAGTGAGTTGGTGTGCTCCTCAGCCAGTATTTTCAGAATACTTTTAGGTAGGTTACAAAAATTTCTAGTTTTGGAAGTACTGTTAGAGCTGCTGTTTAAAATGTCCCTTAGATACTGTCAGGATATAAATTATATGATAGTTTTTCATTAGTGTGTCTATTTTATATCAATATTTTTACTATTTACCAGACAGTGCAGTTTGTGAAAAAAATTATCTACACAGGAATATATAAGTCCATATGCATGTCTATTTATATACACATATATATATGTATATAAAGTATACATATAAGTTCAAGTGTAAAAGCTTTTCGTGGTAAGATAAAGCAATTTAAAAAAAATATGTAGTGCAAGGTTTTTAAACCTGTCTAGCCATGTGTAGACACAGAAAACATTTTGTATCTCCAGAACACTGAATTTCCTAAAGCAAACTCTGAGAACTTGGTGAAGTTATACAAATCTTAGTACTCTTTTGAGTATATCCTTGATAAGATTCAAACCATAAAAAGGTTCCTTTAGTGCCTAAAATCAGAATTTGAGCTAATCCTTATTTAAATAAAATTTTTTCATGCTGTGCCTTATGATTACGTTCAGATCTACAAACTTTAATAAGAAGAATGGGTTAGCAGTAATATATCCCTCAAGAATACTTCTTGTTTTGGAATACTCTCTTCTTTTAAAGTATTATTAATTTTTCATCTTTGGAAAATCCCAGTTATGCTATTATATTAGGAAAATCCTTCCTTCTTTTGCTGTTAATGTCTTGATGGGGAATTAATATCCTTGCTTTCCAAATGAGAGGTGTGATCTATAATCTGATATCCTAGATACATAAAGGAACTTGGCAAAGTTTTTGCATTCAAGAAATGCTGTAAGCTATGTCACCCCCTTCACATTATGTAAAGATCAGTGATGCTGTAAAATGCCAGCCAAGTGTTTTCACTGAGTGACAGGTGACAACAGTGGAATAACAAAAAATATAACACAGTAATTAAATACGTGGCAAAACTCTAAATTACTACCTTTGTAGGTAATGTGATTAGTTAGGTATGTATTGTGAATATTTTGAGTCAGGATGGTGTGCCTAAGTGATAATTAAAAGATTAAACTGTGACTCAATTTTTTTTTTTGAGTGATAAGCAATTAAGCTGGTTATCAATAAATATCTTGGCCTTATTTGGCATATGATATGTTATGTAATGTGAATGAGTTTGGTCTAACATGTCCTGTGTTGCAGATTGCACATATGGCACTGGTTTTCTTCTCTGCATAAACCCTCTGCTATAATGAAAGTATTTATTCCCAAGCATTATTAATCCTTTTCTTTTCAAATAAAGCAGGGGGAAAAAGAAAAAAAAAGGGAGAGAGAGAGAGAGAAAAAAAGGAGAGCAGTGGAGAGAAAAAAGAAGAGAAAAAGAAAAATACTCCTTCTGCCTTCCAAACCTGATGCAGTATGCTCGGTAACAAAGCTAATAGTTAAAGATGTGGCAAGTGGAATCTGATTTGACAAATAAGATGACAGCTAATGCAGTGTCAATATACTCACTGAGAGTGTTAAAGTATCTTAGTATTTCACAGAATAGCACCTAGAGAACTAATACTAAAATGAACTCTGGTGAAGTTATTTTAATTAGGACAGGAAAAGGTAGTTATCTCCTATTTTAACACACAATTTGTTTGATGAAAGGCTCCCAAATTATAAATCAGTCTGGGTAAAGCTAGATTCACTGAAAAATCTATGCTGAATTTGATTAACCAGTTCAGCTTAATAAAAAGAAAAAAAAATTCCACTTTTACTAGTTATGCAAGTGCTTAAAGTATTGTTTTATAGGAAACAGGGGACACAGATTCAGGTCTCTCCTTCAGTATGCTTCAGAGGATGGATTTTGTTTGAGGCTCTCCATGTATTAATTGAAGATATTTAGTTGTGTTTTTCTTTTTTCCCAAAAACATCCCCACTCTAAAATGAGTTCTGTATGTTTTTATTCATTTTTCTGTATTTATTGGATTCTATTTTAGATTAACTATCATTAACTTACAATAAGATGTTGAAACCTTCTTGTAGGTGTCTACATATGTGTTTAAGCTCCTGCTGTAGTCTATGGAGATAGTACTCAGTCGGAGTGCCCTCTGAGACATTACAAGGTATCTAATACATCTACATGACGTTAGCAGATAACAACTCAGGATTTATGATGAACTATGACACTTTGCAATGGATCTCAGAATCATAGGATGGCTTGGACTGAAAGGGACCTTGAAGACCATCTACTTCCAAGACTCCTGCCTTGGGCAGGGATGTCTTCCACTAGATCAGGTTGCTCAGAGCTCCATCTGACCTGGCCTTAAACACAGGGATGAGGCATCCACAATTTTGCAGGGCAACTTGTTCCACTGGATGGTGAAGTTGAACACACTCCATTTTTGGTGCCTATAATGATTTAAAATGATTTTGAGGTCAATATGTTGTCTGAAGATAGTGTTCTTGTATCACTTGAAATGGTAACCAAGGCCTGAACATACCTAAAATGAGAGAAATCAGGACTTGAAGAAAACATGCCCTTCTGAAAGTGACCAAGAAGCTTCTGGATATGCTGCTGAGCGATATGGTTTAGTGGTTTAGGGGTTACAGTGGTAGTGCTGGGAGGATATTGGACTGCATGATCTTGAAGGTCTCTTCCAACCGTGATGATTCTATGACTCTGGCATTGGTACTTGAAGAATGATCCAGGGAAAGGTAGAGAAACGAAGGAGCGTGGTATAATAATTTAAATTGCAAAATTATTAATATTAAACTTTTTGTGCATATATGTCTTCTTTGTCTCAATATAATAATTGGTTTAAAATAAAACTAATTCTTGATCAAGACAAGTTCAGATGGAGTGGGCCTGGCAAGCTGTAGCCCTGAGCCCTTACAAACTCAGTATACTCATGGACTTACACAACTGGAAATATGATATTACACAGCTACAGAATTATAGGTCAGGATTTTACCCACGACCTGCCTGTTTCTAATTCATTGTGCAGCAACTGAAAGTTGAGCCTATTTCACCAATACTTGTGTACCTCTCTGATAATGCATAATAACAAAGAACTGATTATTCATCCTTCCCTGAGGGACCTGTGACTGCACTGCAAGTTGAAGAGGTAGAAGCAAGCAGTTTGGTGGTAGTTCTGACTCGCATGTACCAGGCGCAATGTAAAATACCCATATCAAACCTATGAACATTGTCAAATAACTGTAGTGAAAACATATTTCAGATGCTGACTTGACACCAGATTTTCCAATGAAAAGTCAATCTTTTCAAGAACAAATTTTTAAAAAAACATTTTATTTCAATTTGGCAAAACACTGAAGTGAGGGGCTATTTAGTTTGCATTTCCCAAACAAAGCTGTTGAATAGTTTTTGGAAGGTTGTTTTTCTTCCTATTCCCAGCACACTTTACTGAGGCAGACAAGCACAATCACATTTTCACAACTCGATATGACTGAAGGCACCAGATATATTGCAATGAGATTCCCACTGTAAAATACAGGGGTAAATTGCTTTGTGTTCTGTTTTTTATATGAAGAAATGAGAACACCTATAAACATCTTGAAATAACAAATTAAGAAAAATAGATTGCTTTATAAAATATTCATGCAGTTCTTTCATGGGAAGACAAGTCAGTGATTTACAGAAATTAAAGGAATTCATACTTCTGGATTAAAAAACAAAACAAAACAAAAAAAACCTGGCAAAACAAAACAAAAAACCTAAAAAACAAAAAAACAAACAAACATAAAAATAACCAGATCCAAAAAAATTGCTCGAGGCAACATGGTAATAAACAGAAATCTGAAGGCCAAAAGGAATAGCTCTTTACTCATGATGTCATAGTTTACCACAAACTAATACATTAAACTGCAAATGGAAAATCTACTAGAAATAAGTATAAGAAAAAGGCAAATTTTTGAAATTGAATGATGCATCGCTTCTAAGCAAAATAATAAGAATAGTAAAAACCCCCATCAAATCTGACTTTGAAATAACAATTTCTAGTAAACTTAGTTAAAATAGTGACAAAAAAAAATACATGAAGATTTTTTAACTCTCTCTCATTATTATTATCCAGTGCCAATAAGAAGTGGTCTAGCAAAACTTTCTTATTTTTCTTTTCAGAATCAAGATTTCATGGTGTCTTCTAGTATTTCACGCAGAATAGAGCTCAGTGCAAATAAAGGTACCTAATTTTAGTACAGGAAAGGACAGATGGTTCACTCTCACAATCTCTGAAAATAATCTGTAAAGTCTTTATATGTTAGTTCTGTTTGTCTGAGCATTAAAGAAAATAAGGTCACATTAAAGTATTTCTAAGTATCACATCCTGAATAAGATGAATAGCTTCAATTTTGGCAGTTTTAGGATGAAGGGAACAGTTATAGCAGTTCTTTGAAGATCTGTAAGAGGATCATCTTGGCTAGATGGAAAATGTTACTTGTGGTTTGTTGACAAAGCTAAAACATTTTTAATGTATCCAAGCCTTTTAGATTTTCTGCTTAGATACTGCTTTGGTTCTTTAGATTGATACAGGTGGATAGAATGGTTAATGGAAAAGCCTAAAGAGCCACTGAAGTCTCTTGTAATATAATATGGACAGCATTATAGGCAGTTCAGAAATGAATACTTGAGTCTTGGTTTTTGTGACTGTATTTGTGCATATCCAAACATACTGGTCTTCACAGGTCTATGGAAATTATTTAATTTCTGAATAATCTTTTAATAAACAACAAAAAGCCTATGCAATTAATGTACCCATTTGTGTAATAATAGGTTAAAATATTTCTCTATTAACTAATCATCCAGTCTACTTCAAGGGGTTGACTATTCCCCTTTTCATTTTTTTTTTAAATTTTTTTTTTATTTTTTTTAGAATAATGGGAAATGAAATAGTGGAAGTTGTGGTCATTGTTTAAATACTGGATATATTTTTTTTTTTGGCTTTAGCAAAGAAAATGTCACAAGATTAGCTGTACTTCTCCTTCATCCAAAATCAGTTGATTTATACTTTTGTGCATTTATGTATGTCTTCAATGAATTATACCTGAGCATCCTCTGGAGAAAAGACCACTTTTTGTTCTTTCGTAGTTTCTTTACTGTGTACTTACCTTGTTGCACAAATTTCCATCCTAATAAAAGGAAAGGAGAAGAAATTAAAATCTAAGAGAAAAGCACAGAAAATATCCTTCTACAGTCTTATTAACAAAAACAATGCTGGTTATCATGGCAAACTGTAATTCTCTCATTTTATCTGCTGACATGCAGTCACTTAAAACAATGTGTAAAGCCTAAAGTATGTTTTAAAGCCTTTTTTTTTTTTGAGTGTGTGTGGTTGGGTTTTTTTTGTTTGTTTGTTTGGTTTTTTTCTTTTGTTTTAACATCCTGCTGTTTAATCCAGAACATCCTAGTGTTGTTGTGGATTTCAGAATTTTTCTCCACCTTAGAATTGCAAAACGTTGCAGAAAAGATCTGAAGTATAACATTACTTCATTTTGTTGATGGCTTTAAAACTGCATTAGATTAAAGACCCAACTGATGTCTGATGCACAGAAACCGCTAGTGGAGAATCCCAGAAAACCCACTACATGAACATAATAAACATTTTCTTAGAGTTTATAGGGATTTATTCCTCAGAGATTTACTGGTCCAGGGGAAGTGTCCTTGGATATATCTTTCAGAAGATTTTTCTGGAATGAAGTTATTTAAATTAAAAACACTAACTATTTAATAAACACAAGTTGAAAGAAAATAATGCAGTGTATCTGTGTGATGTGGATAGCTTTTCTCTCTGTGTATCTACTTGAAACAGAAATAATTTTGTGTTTGATAAATTTGTGTTTGGGAGCACAGCAGGAGAAGATAAACTCAAAAGTCATATAAACAACTTTTTTTCAGCAACAGGATATAATGGACAAGTACCAGTCATTCAGGTTTAGTATCCAGCATATTCACAAAAAAAAATTAAGATTAAAAAATTATGTTTCAGGGAAGTACAAAAAAAAAATTAAAAAAAGATATTTCTGCAAGCAGTTAGAAGTCAATAAGGCAAAAACAAAGAAGTAGTTCACAGTTCTCCATACATCTCAGAGGAACAGTCCCACACAAATAACTTCACAGAAACTGTGGCTTCTGTATTCATCTCATTCTTCAGTGTTATACAAACTGTTGAGATGAAAGGCTATTATCTTGTACAATATGCATGATTTACCTATATGCTAAACTTCTGCAGGTTTTATTGGGCTTTTTATTCATTTTTTGAACAATTACTTTAATTGAAATATTTACAATTCAAATTTTTCTTTTCATCATGTTTTAACTTTAGGGTGAATTTTATCAACATGCAAATCAATAATTCAGAACTTGCTAGAGAATGAAATAAGGATTTGACAAACAAGAAAAAATAAGGTAGCTTCTGGATACAGGCGTGTTTTTCTCAGCTTCCAGCTCCCATGAATATCACAAAAACTTGAAATTGCACTTTAAAAGATTCATTACATTTGCTACTGTTTTTGCAACTTATGCTTTTTTCTATGCACCTAAATTATTTTTGAGATCTACTTTATGCTTAGGACAATGTACTGTTTCAAATTAAGACTGTTAAAAATAGAATCAAATGGCTAATTGCCAGATAATTCAAAGTGAACAGATGATTGCAGAAGCAGATGAACATGTAATGAACTTTCCAAAAAGGCTTGTCCACTTAGTCATCAATAGAACAGTACTCAGAAATCAGCCTGTTGCTGGGCTAATCACATTGAATTCTGACCTCCTAAATAGAAGATGTCTGTACTCTCTGATGAAACGCAAGTGTCTAGCATCAGTGGGATGATTTATCATTTTGAAAAGGTAATTACTATGAAATGAATCGGTCCAAACTCTCTATTTACTCTATTTTTTATTCTCTTCTCTTGACTGTCTACCCATGGTGGACTTCAGTTGCCTAAACATTAGTGTCAGGTGACATGCCAAATCTGCTGGGCTAGCCAAAAGGTTCATAGGGGGACAGAAGGAGAGCTTTGAGAGGTATCTCGTACAAATTTATTTGTGCCTTATTAACATTTTAAGAAACCTTATGCACTGATTATGTTACCATGAAAATGGCACAACAGTTTAGTCAAAAACTAAAGGCAATATAAAACTACATTCACAAGTTCTTTCTCCTGAGCAGTAATTGTACAGACCAACATGGAAAAAAATGAAGACAGATACATTTTTCTTTAATATGTCCATGGAATACATTGCGGTAGCAAGAAGTTTTTTCCATATAAATGTCATGTGACTGACTGATAGTCCTCAGGGCTTTTCCCTGTGGTATTAGCTAAATAGCTGAGAGGAACACGCTTGCTCAAGGGAAAAAAGGGAAAAAAAAACTAAATTAGGACTTGCCCTTTGTATCAATCTTTCGCAATGTTCTGAATGAAGACAAAGTGTGAAGAACAGAGACAATGATCATCTGAAGGAGGGGCAATACCTAAAGAAAAATTACAAAGGATTTTTGGCTCATATTTCATTTCAATGTAACTTTGTTCTCTCTGTATTCTATCTTTTCATCTGTATCAAAGAAGAGAATTCAGAAACTCCAAAGGGAAAACAAAACAAAACAAAATAAAAACCTTCTGAAAAGCTGTCTGTAAAAATAACTGCTGTAATCCAAACTTTTGGTTAGTGCTCATGTAAGTATATTATGCAGCATGCATGGTTCTAGAAAAGACTTTATGAAATTAAAAATATCCTTTTTTGTCTCACACAGATTTTAAGAGAATGCCTGTCAGACAAGGTACTTTCCTGGAAGCAGTTGTACCCCTCAATATTCCCATTTGTTTTTTTTATTAGGAGGCATTTCACAAATGTTATTTCACATACTGTGAAAAGAGTATAGTATCACATTTTTATCTCAATAGCCACAAACATTAAATAACTGACCAGTAGTGGAGCACGTACACTGGAGAACATAACTTCCACTATTGTGAAATTCTAGTTATACCAAAAAACTAAAAAAGCATAATTCATAAATGGATACAGAGAAAATATTTGACTACTTAACACCTGTCAAAGGCTAACTTAGTTAGCATAGAATCCAGATGATTTAGCTATGCATTTTAAATTTTCTCTCCAAACAAATCCTTTCTATGGCGGTGTTTATGTATATAAAAGGGCAAATTGACACATTTGGTGTTATGAATCAGGTTTTGAAAAGCAGCAAGACTGTACTGCCTAATCGAAATATGAGGGTGTGGTTTTTTTGTTTATTTGGGTTTTTTTGTTTGGTTGGGTTTTTTTAATTCTCATCTACTGTGTGGGCTATTTACCTTACTTAAAGAGTTAGCACCACTGACTTTATAACTACTCTTAAATTAAACATAGGCAAAATTCCAGTCCTGAACATCTGATGTAGACATTAATTGGATAAAAAACATCAAGAATCAGACCAAATATTTGCTAAATGTTTACATTTCTTGCAAAGAAAGAAAATTTATAATGTACCTTCTGAAACTGATGTCTTTATGAGTGGGAATAAATTTAGCTGATGAGAAATAACATAGAGAAACCAATACTAATTCTAATAATGTTATATAACAGTGGAATTAAAAGCTGAACCCTCGATGCACCAAACAGAGCTGTTATTTGTGCCACAGAAGAGTTTGTGGATTGAGAAATATCTATTTTAACAACATTAGAACTTAAAATGTCTGTAAATTGCAAAGGTCCTGTTCTCAGTTTCAGAATTTAGTCTACACTGAAGTATAATTTACTACTCTATTGCTTGTGTCCAGAGATGGGGGACATTAATACTGATTTAATAGGGATTTTGGAAAGAGTTAGAGTGTGTCCCAGAGCAATAAAAAGAAATGCTGACATTTGGCTGATGTGATTATTTTACTGTTGTTTGGATTTTATTGTATGCATTTATCATGAATAATATGTTAATGCTGCTATAGTTAATCCTAAGTGTAATTTTAGGATTTAAAATGGAAGTAAAAAATTAAATAAAATAATTTATCCTTTTAAATTAGAAGTGCTTTGTTTTCTAAAAGTAATGAATTAGCTGAGTTTTAAAATGCCATGAAAGATGAAAGCTCATTAAAGGACTCTAGATATAGCCCCTTATTGGACGAAGTTTTGTTGCTAAGCAGCAAAACTCACAGTTCATAAGTGCTGATTAATTAATATACATAGTAGATAGTGAACAAAGCCATAAATTGCACTTGAAAGGCTATATTAAAGAGCCAGGTGAAACATGTCAGGTAGCAGCTTCATACTTACTTAAAATTGGAGCCTATGATCAGACTTCCATTTTTTTCCAGTGGGGATCTAAAGCTGGACACTGCTGCAGATTTCCATCTAAATGTATCTAAGTTATCCAAGAGTTCTAAAACAGGAGCCAGTGGTGCTCTTTGGTAAAGCTTTAAATAAGCTTGGGAAGGGGAAAGGGACAAAACTAGGTTTGGCAGTGGTGAGTGATGGGATGGTTTGCTTTGGCCCACTCCCAGAGATTTGACATAACTGGCATGAGTGAAACCTGGTTGGATGAGTGTGACACACTGGATTATTATATTGGCTCAGAATAATTCAGGTGTGTGTGGTGGGGGGAAGGGACAAGTCAAATCTCACTGAGGTGAGGTAATGCCTTATCCCACACCCCAGGTGTCCTGCAGGTGTCCTGGGGCAGCCCCGGCGCAG
>JAWWEW010000001.1:58704370-58723752 GCA_035583185.1 Anabacerthia variegaticeps
TTCTTTGCTCCTTCTCCTTCTCTCCTCTCTTAATATTCTGGGTAACTTGGGACTGAGTGGGTTTGATTTTGCTAAGCAGTATGGTGTGCTAAGTCAATGCTTTACGAAATGCTTTGTTTTGGTTGTAGGTTACTCTTTAAACTTTTGCCAAGATTTCTCATTTTCTAAAGTTTACCTAAAGTACTTCGTGAGAAAATGCCTGCAGCATTTCTCCTTTGTGCTCTCTTTTAAGGTGTTAAAAGAACAGAAGTATCTTCTAATGTGTCCGGAGGGCAGATGTGATTGGAACCTTTTATATTTTTAATATAAAACCCTTTGTTGAGCTCTTTGCTCTAGACTTGGACTTACAATGACCTATCCACCAGCTCTGATGTCAGCCCTCCACAGGCTGTAAGATATATATTTGCTCTATCATAGTCCTTCATGCACTGCAGAAGGAAGAGACTGCTTCAACATGGTCTTGTCCATAGACTGCAAAGAGAATCACTGCTCCTGGAGGCACCTGGAGTACCTCTTCACCTCCATCTCCTTTATTTTTCACGTTATTATTGTTTTGTTAAATAAACAGATACATTATACTTACACTGAACGTTCTTGCGCAGTGAAATAGAATACTGCTTATTGTGTATAGAGACTATGTAACACTTGAGAAACAAGATTACAAAATTAATCTCTTATTGAATTTGTGTGTTGTGGTAGAGGTTAAGGATATATTAATTTATTACTTTTTTTAACAGTATTTTACAGTGAAAAGTAAATGATTGCCTAGTGCGTCTATAAATTCGGGAGACTTCTGTGTTTTCTTCCACTAACATTCTTTAAATATGAGGACAAAGGACTTATTCATACCTTTTTAATGAAGGAAATCTAGTTAAAAAAAAAAAACAACAAACAACTAGGTAATGCAGAATTCAAATACTAGGGAAAATACTTTTTTCCCCCTCTATTACCCATTATATTTTATCAGATTATTTGAGGTCTGCTCTTGTGCAGATAAAATGAGAAGAGGACATGAAATGTTAAGCAACAGAGAAAGGAACCCTGGGTCCTAAATAAATTTTACCTAACTCTGGGTACTTACCTTCCCTATTCACCATGAAGTAAAAAGAGGTCAGCATCTGCTGTGAGACTATTACAGGCATCAGATGTGTTTGAGTCTGCCTGTTTCTTCTTATGATTTCCTTTATATTAAAAGTGCATTATTGCATTAAAATAGAAAATGAGGTAGCAGAAGAGTGGTCAGATAGCATAGAGAAAGCACAGAAAGCTAGCTAAAACAATGAGGATATTTCAAGCCATGCTGGAACATGGGACTGCTAGTGTTGCCTGGAAGAGGAAATAATGCTCTAGAACACTGCTATTTTTGATTCTGGAAAATGAGATTAGCAGAATTAAAAGGCAACAACCAACTAAACTCCCTCAAAAACAAGCAAACAAACAAAACCCCCAACCAACTAACAAGGAAAACTTTCCCAGGAAATGTGAAGATATTCACTTACTCCTCTTTGCCATCTATCCAGGGTGCAAAAATTGATAAAGAGCAACAAATTTCATTCTGCTGCACCAACCCACTGTTAACCAACACAAAGCTGTATTTTCAATGAAAGAAAACCATGAAAGACAGTAAAAGCTGATGCACTTCTCCAAATGCCAGTAGTGTATGAGATGACCTAGGATTTCAAAAGAATCCACATAGAGCTGTTAGGTGTGACATGAGACATTGGCACTGCTATGTCCTCACATCGCAGCAGAAACCACAACACATACTCTAGGGCACACTAGATAGTACTACGTATTGATGTGCAGGAAAATGAGTAGTGCTCCGGGTTGAATGGAAGTTGAACAGCTCACAACTTGAGGGCAAAACCATAAAATTTTCAAGCCTTTTTAGATAAGTTTACTTTATAGTAGTCCTTTTCCAAGGTCTAGTATAAGAGTATATCATAGCCTAAATTTTCAGGACCAGAAATCAATATCAAACCTGATTTCTCTGTCTTTCCACATTATATGCAGAAAAAATATTTTTTGATTAATTAAACATTTTACAGTACAAGTTTCTGTTTGATCGTTTTTTGCTCTTTTTATTTTAATGCCTTCTTTTTCCTTCTACATTCCTATTTTTGGAAACAGTGTACATTACTGTCTTCCAGAACCAGCATAGACCTACTCATTGATCCCTAGTGAAAAGTTTTAGGGTGTCAGACTTTCATCATTAAACAGTATCTTGAAATAGTCAAGGAGTCTTGCATTGTTGAAGTATGTTTTGAAGAATTGAAAAATATCATTGAAACTTTCTAGCCTATGATAAAACTAGGAAACTAAACAGAAAATAAGCTTAAAGTATTTATATTCTGTTTAACACTACTTTCGTTTGCTAATTTCTCTGCTTTTATTCCAAAACTGGAATTATTCAACATTTGTCTCCTGTTGGGACTTCATTGGTATTTATCGTGTGCTTTTAAAATGAATGCTTCACAAAACATTTTGGATGAGCAATGAATTATATAGACACCATATGCAAAATGCTGATTTTATTGGACTGTCAGCAACATCTTGTGCATGTTTATGATTTTTTGCTTTAGTGGTTGGTCTCTATTAATAGTTGGTTGCAGATGATAACAGACTTTCCCAAAAAAATCTTCAGGTATCAAGTCCCATAAGAAAATGTTGTCATGTACAAACTGACTAGTGTGCATTTTGAAATTACTCATTTTGCCTTCACATAGAAAACATTTCTAAGAATCACTTCTCATTGTTTTGAAAAAGTGATGCTAGTATGAACTGCGCATCACATCTAATTTCATCTGCTCAAAAACTATAATAGGATCAGAGAATTACTGAATCATGGAATGGTTTGGGTTGGAAGGAACCTTAAAGATCATCTAGTTCCCACCTCCCTGCCACGTGCAAGGACACCTTTCACCAGACCATCCAACCTGGTCTTGAACATTTCCAGGGATGGGACATCCACAACTCTAAGCAACTGTTCCAGTGCCTTACCAACCTCAAAGTGAAAAATTTACTTCTAATATCTAATCTAAAACTACTCACTTTCAGTTTCAGTTAATAATAATTTTTCTGAAAATCACTTGTGAAATGTATTATAGTTAGGCACCTTAAAAAAAATCATAATTATTTTTTTCATAACCTGCTAGCACTATGAGAATAAACATATCTAGTAGACATCATAACGGGTGTCAAGACACCTCAGAGGTGGTTCGTATGCATTACCCTGAAAAAACAACTAAAACTTCTTTCCTTAGTTTCAGTTGCAGACTGAAGAAAAATATTACTTGTTTTTTGTTTTGAGAGCTACTTTTTACTACTCCTGATGAAGGATGCTCTTAAGTCAAAGAAACTACAAGCTTGAAAACATTTTCTGCATTATTTAAAGGACAACTTCAGGATGAGAGTATCTCATAATTTTCACAGGTAAGTAAGACCTATGAATGAAAGATGCCAAAATCGCAGGGTTCACTGGTAGTTAGAGATGTTTCCTCATGTGACTAGATATCCATTTCACTTCTCACTTTAGTTTAATATCTTTGGTAATTTGGTTATGAATAAGTAACAAGATAAAATGCAACTACAATGGTAAGATGATGTTTAGGGAAAAATCAGCAATCATCGTTAGCTCCCTGTTTCATGCTTCTTTAATGTTTCATGGTATTATTTAAATGATCCATTTACAATAAGAATATCATTAAAGTTTTGAGATGTATCAGAGAAAATGCTCTCTACACAGACATTTGTACCAGAATAATAAATTTTGGTCAAGTGAATTAAGGATTCTGGAGTTAGAGATTTGCATGTAAAGAGACTAAAAAAGGTAGAGTTATAAGGAGTAATAAAAATTATAGTGGTGAGCTGACCCTGGCTGTATGCCAGGTACCCACCAAAGCCAGTCTGTCACTCCCCTCCTCAACTTGACAGGGGAGGAAAAAAAAATCCAAGAGGCTCATGAGATAAGAACATGGAGAGATCACTCACCAATTACCATTACAGGCAAAACAAAATCGACTTGGGGGAATTAGTTTTATTTATTACCAATCAAATCACAGTAGGATAATGAGAAATAAACCCAAATTTTAAAACACCTTCCTCCCAACCCCTTCTTCTTCCCAGGCTCAACTTCACTCATGATTTTCTCTACCTCCTCCCTGCCCAGTGGCTCAGGTGAATGGGGAATAAGGGCTGTGATCAGTTCCTCACACATTGTCTACTGCTCCTTCCTCCTCACAGGGAAGACTCCTCACACTCTTCCCCTAGTCCAGCATGGGATTCCTCCCACAGGAGACTTCTCTGTGAACTTCTCCAATGCGAGCCCTTCCCATAGACACAGTTCTTCACAAACTGCTTCAGTGTGGGTCCCTTCAAAATCATGCAGTCCTTCAGGAACAGACTGCTCTAGCATGGGTCCCCCCACTGCGTCACAAAACCTGCCAGCAAACCTGCTCAGTGCGGGGTCTTCTCTCAGGTGGTGAGGAGCTTGTTGTAGTGTGGGCTTTGTAAAAGGGTCACATTTTCTCAGAGGATGTACCACTATGGCTAATGGGCTCAGCCTTGACCAGCTGTGGGTCCATCTTGGAGCCAGCTGGCATTGGCACTGTCAGACATAAGGGAAGGCTTCTGGCAGCTTCTCAGAGAAGCCACATGTAGCCCTCCTGCTACAAAGCCCATGTCACACAATCCCAATACAATGATGCATAAACAACTAGAATTTAAAAAAAAAAATAATAAAAAAAAATAAAAAAAAAGATAAAGCCCAAACCAAAACCATAAGGATGTTTAACCTGCCAATTAATTTACTGCGTCATCCCTAAATTCATCTTCAGCATATTTAACTGCAAATGGTTTGCAGCTGTTCCTGATTTATAAACTGTACACATATAAATCTAATACATGGAAGGAACTTCAAGCACTAGAATTTTTGTGAGTGAATTTTTGAAGTTAAATGGGCTAGGGTGAAAAAGAGAAATGTAAGAGGTGGGAGTTGTACATCTCATCCTAATGTTTTAACCCTGTTACGAGTCTTCTTGTACCCTTGTTATAAGTCTTCTTGTACCCTGACCAAAACTCTCTGTGACATGAATAATTGAGAAAAAAGTATGAAGAGTTCTGTGAGATTCCATTTTCCTGAGATTTGCTTTTGGATTATAACTTTCTCTAACTGCCTTCTTACTTAAAGTCTTGACAGTAAAAAAAGATGATAATTTTCTGTTTTTCAAACCAGGTGTTTGCATTTATTATGCAAAGCTGATTATTCTACCTGTTTTGGTTCATAGCTTTAATTCAAATAAAAGTACAAAGCCATATAAATTTCTAATATTATATTTTCTTGTTAAAATAAAAATATCTTTCAAAAGTAGACTCTATGACTCTCAGCAATCAGTTGGGAGAACAAAAAAATAACAAAAAATTAAAAGATAAATAAAACAGGCAAGTAGATGACATTTTATTTTCATGCTATATAGAAAACCAGATCTATGGAGAAAATAAATGAACCAGTAATAACGAGACAGCCCTGAGACCAAAGATGCCTAACACTGATATGTCTTGTTTTTAACAAAGCATCATGTTCTGAAGAAATAAAAAGTTTGATAGGCATTTTCTAACTTCATCTATTTAGCAATTGAAAAACATCCCAAGCAGTGTTCATGAGAGAGGTAGCCATGGGAAAACATCTCCATTTAAGTATTGTCTTCCTTGTAAAGGGTGGGAGGAGAAAGTTTTAAATTAATGGGCCACATTATTATCTTTTTTTTTTTCCCTCTTCAGGAGTACAGAAGCCATGAAAGGCTGGACAGGTCATTAGCCAGCAAGGTGAATGGATTAAGTCACCCAAATACCGGGAATAAACAACCAACTTCCCTTATAGGCATGCTGACCCATTAAATGTCATTTTATTTTTCTTTTCCTGCTAATAAAAGACTGCTATATCTCATTTGGTATCCATAAATGGCAGTAGATATCACATCATATCCTCCAACAGCAGCATGTACAAGTCACAATGTCACTTAACATTGTTGTCAGATTAACTTAAAAGATGCCATTTATAAAATCTGTAGTAGCACTTCCTGCAGCACCTGATGTATCCTTGGAGGTCTCCTACCTGAGTGTTGACCAGAACCACACTTGCTTTCCCAATGGAATTTGACAAGACCACAGATACAAGTAGTGTATCTGCACTTGAGTAGCAGTTTGCTCTGTAAAAACTTAATGCACCTGAAACCCATGCAAGGCTGTCAAGCAAACTATGTAAGTTTCGTTATTGTTGTTTCCTTTTAAATTTATACTCTTATCTCTCTATATATTAGGTAAAAAAAAGTTACAAAGAGATAGATATGAGATGTTAAAAAAGATACAATGCTCTTCTGAGTTGTTTCAAAGGCAAAGTTTTTATGTAGCTTACTTTGATTATATGATTGCAATTTAATTATATTATAATTATGGCTGTAATTGCTGTTTTGTATGTTTCATTAAAGCTGCATACATTAATTGTACCTAACTTCTGTTGATGAGCTTAACTAATATAAGCAGATGTTTACAGCAGAGGAGCCTGGTTAGCCTTCTATTGCAAGGTGACTATTTCCGGAAAGCAGGTAGCAACTCAGTATAATACTAGCAATTTTCAGTTTCTCATTTATTCTGTTTACAATTTGGCACTATAAAGACACACATGCACACACATACATACATACATACATGTATATATATATATATGCAAGAGCACACACATGTACATGCATATAAACATTTTAAACTTAACTCTCAGTCTATCATATTACAATAAGAACAAAGCTGTGTCAATGATTTACATCTATATTTTAAATGAGGACAACAGTTGCAGTATTTGTTTGAATTAGAGAAGATAAACAAGTATTTTTTTATTACCAAGTTATCCAATGAGGGTAATCTCAAGGGGGCTTAATTTTGCCCAAATACTTATATTTCCAATGGAATAAATTAATAGAAACTGCATTTCCTAGCCCACAGCTGTAGTTCAGTACGGTTTTTTGCTAATCAGTTATGTACTACTTATATTAAACTATTTTAAAAATTGTCTATATTCTTTTCAAAAGATTACAATATTCTAAGTCCAGCTAGGGAATAGGCACATTTTAATAGATGGGTATTATCAGCAGTAAAAATATCACTGTTGCATATTGTCAGGGTCAAACTCTGGAATACATGGAGCAGTTATGTCCTAAAAGAATTTAATTTTGTGGATTTTTAAATGAATGTTAAAAATGCATAAACAATTCTGTTAACCTTTATAATCTTGGTTTCTCTCCCTGCTCATGCTTTAGTGTGGTGACACAGTACATTTTATCGAATGTATTTTCTGAGCACTTCAGAAGTTGTTGATGAACTAATCTGATCACAATTCAGAATGTGCAACTCCTACTCATCATGCCATACATTTGCTTATCATATTGACTTTGACTAAGGCAATTTAAATAAGCAAAGATGAACATGTTGTCCTTTTCCTTTTTTTTTTGATTATGAGACTTTAGCGTGACTGTCATGATCTTTTCTGTGTATTGATGTAAATACAAATGGAAGATGTCTCAAGTACTTAGTCTGTTTGCTCATGAGTTGTCATTCAGGATGATCAGCTATACCTGACCACAGTATCTGCTCATTTCAGAATTTTGTGTCTGAATCTCAACACTCCATTTTAAACAGAACTTGGAAATTTAATATGACAAAGAGACTGCTGGCAATCTTCTGTGAGGGAAACAGTGTCTTGATCGTACTCTTTAGTCTGGAACTACTGACTGTGAGGAAAACTCACAGCCAATATCCCCAAACCATTTCTCTGGCTCTTCAGAACTGTGAACCGGAGAGTTCACTCCATTTCTCCTCCTTCCTTTCACAGGTTTCCATGGCCACCCACTTCTCCTTCCCTAGACACCTCAGTTTCTGACCCTTTCTACAGAGGAAAAGTAGGTTGAATTGGTACTAAATTAACTCACAAAATTTGGAGTGAATGAAGGAAGATTTCTGTGGCAGCAGAGCTTTGAAAAATATCAGGCAACTGAAAAATCAGTTGGATGACTAGGTGTTTCTGTGTGTGTTGGGCAAGAGGGAAGACAAAGCATGGGAGAAAAGCTGAGAGCCTGTTTACATGTATATTAGAGAAATAAATCATAAACAGTTGAAAAAGAAACTGAAATAGAGATTTTAAATTTCAGTAGTACAGGATGACACTGGAATAATTTACAGTACTGTGAAGACATTTAAGTCCGTTATATAGAACAGCCTGAATGTAGGAGGAGAAGAGAACTGCCAAATACACTAGCAGGAATTCATCATGCTGAAATCCCCCATATGTTTGTTTAAATATGTTTGCACATACAATGTATATTTAAACATATTAAACAAGCAACATTAAATCAACATGAGAGATTTTGAAGTTAGCAAAAGTGACAGAAAAAAAACTCAAACCAAGCCTATGAAACTGAAACACTGAAATACAAAGGTGTAGACTATATAACCTAAAAGGTTATTTTCCATTTTCATTCCTCTCTGATAAACTTGTAGCATATTCAAACAGATATTAGATGGTTCAGGAGATTTTATCTCAAATTCAGTATTATGTGCCTTTTCTTAAAAAAAAAAATAAAATAAAAAGCATTCATTTTTCAGCTTTAGCCAGGCTAATCCTGAAATAATCTCTCAACTTACAAATATTTCACATTAACATTTTCTTTAACGTACATTTTGTAGAATCACAGCTTCATAAAATATCCTGTGTTGGAAGGGACTTACAAGGATCAGCGAAGTCCAGGATTTCCCTGTTCCAGGTGCACAGAATGGCACTTGTCTTCCTTAAACTTCATATGGTTGGTGATTGCCCAGCTTATTAGTTTGTTTAGGTCTGTCTGCAGGGCCTCCCTGCTTTCAAAAGGGTCAACAGGCTCCTCCCAATTTAGTATCATTGGCAAACTTACTTTGTATGCCTTCGAGTCCTGTGTCCAAGTCATTTATGAAGATTGTTGAAGAGCACAGGGCCTAAAATGGAGCCTCATGGAATCCCACTAGCCAGTCTGATGTTACCCCATTCACTACAGCCCTTTGCACCTGACCCATGAGCCAGTGTTTATTCAGCCTTAGCTCCAGAAGAAGATCCTTGCTTGGCTAAGCTGGCCTTCTGCCTTGTCTGCTTGACTTCTGACATTTTGAAATTGCCTGCTCCTGTGCCCAACAGAGTAACCTGTGCTGAAAATCTGAAATATGACCATTTATGCTGTGGTCTAGCACACTCCTCTTACTGAATCACAGTCTTTTTTCTTGTATTTTGAGGAGGTGAATAGCTTAGAAAAAAATGCAGAATCATATTTCCCTAGCATGATGTAACTTAAAGAGCATCATGGTGTAAAGATAGAAATTAAAAGGTTTGGGAAAAATTACTCCATTTCCACTTGCATTTCAGTTGTAAGCTGGGTTTTCTCTCCTTGATCTTTAATTCACCTAAAAAAAAAAATAAAGAAACAGTGTGTTCATCTAGGCTTATTTAATTGGAAACTGAGTCCATTCCAGTGCCTCTGAAAATAGATGTCCAAGCCACATAGGATAAATTACTTTCTCTTGCTTTCTGGAAATACTCATGTCTTTGATGACTAGTTTTGTTAACAAGCAAGATGGGAAGCTTAAATTGCATGTTTTGCTTTTAATTGATGTGAAATGACTGCATAGTGTTGAGGTATCAATAACATAAGGTTAGTTTTTTATTCCATATAATTTTGTGCCTCAGTTTGTTTCCAGACCCATACTCCCATTCTATGATGCAGATGGAAAGTCTGGGCTCTGTTTTGTATGGAACCATCTCTGAGCTGAAAATAAGGTTTAGATCTAGAGGTTCTGGGAGCTGTTCCTTACTGGTGGAATGGAAAGGCTTGAACACCTTCCACCCTGTGCAG
Source organism: Anabacerthia variegaticeps (assembly GCA_035583185.1). Taxonomy (NCBI): domain Eukaryota; kingdom Metazoa; phylum Chordata; class Aves; order Passeriformes; family Furnariidae; genus Anabacerthia; species Anabacerthia variegaticeps. The sequence goes on from JAWWEW010000001.1 coordinate 58,714,297, forward strand.
ACCTTTCACTGTCAAACACCTCATTGTTGTGCAGCTTGCCAGGGCAGCTCTGTACCCATTTGGCACTGTGCTGTAAACAAATCGCTTCGATTTCAACAATGGTATACTGTATGAATTATTTTAGACCATTTCATCAAATAAATAGTAATTATTATGTATTAGGGTTACATGGCATGGGGAACACAGGAGATTTGGGCTGATTGATTGGTTTCATGTAGTTACAGACTATTTGATTAGGTACATAGTAAAGTTGTTAAGAACACTGGAGTTGCCACAGAGTTATGTGAATGAAGCTGAACTCAGAACACAACTTTCTGGAGATGCTGGTATAACAATGAATTTAACAACTGACCTTCCCAGGGAGAAGAGGGAATTGGGAATTAAGAATATCCAAGCAGAGTCCTCAGACAAAACAAAACACTAGAAACTTCATAATCTAGTTACATCTCAAGCCCCAGCAGGCTTGCAGGTGATCTACAAACGGCTGGAAGAAATTTTTGCAAACAACGTGGCTGGTAACATACCTGAGCTGCACACATGTTATAAAAAAGTGGCAACGCCATTCCACAAGCTAATTTTGGTGCAAAACCTATGAGTTGTGTCTTGATATCTTCTTAGGCTGTGTCTTCTGTCTTCACTGGCTGAATATGTGGTCTTGGGAAGGGCCTTGGAGCTTAAACCTTACTTCAGGCACTCCTTTTACTTTTTAATGTATTCTGTTAACAAAGCTCATATACATCTGCAATTATTTTTTGTTTACATAGGTGGCTAACTGATATTAATTCTGGATAATCCATCATAATCTAAACCAAATGTCTTTAATCTACATTTAAACAATTTAAACGTTTAGTCTTTAGCCACTTGCATCAGACTCCTTTTATAGCCAATGGAAAGAGATAGACACTTGCAGCGAGCGAATTATGTTTTCCCAATGTAGACATATACAATAAATCAGATTAACCTAACTGAAAGTATTTCCATGGATTGGCAGTATTTATGGGTGTTTTAGGTGTGACATAATAGGTAAGAAGATTGGTTTTCTTGAGATCTTGTCTTACATCCAGACAAAAATTACTTGGATAATGTCTGGTGAAAGTCAGACTTTTGACTCTTCTCTGAATGAAAATGCAATCCTTTTTAAAGATAAACTCCTCACTAAAGAAGTGAATTTTCATCACACAGTTTACATCAAACTTAAATATAAATTACAATTTTCTTCCTTTTCTTTCATCCATACTTACATATTGCATACTACCTATACGCATCTGTCTGATTCAGATAGAGAGTCTTGGAAACCAAACTCCAACCAAAGTGTTGGACACAGATGAGATATTTCCACAGCTGGATCCCAAAATTGAGTTCTGTATTTTAGGCAAGTTTATATTCCTGAGTCAAAGTATAACAGTAATAATTTTGTGTGTTATTTATTCTACTGTTTCATATATCTGTTGTTGTGAGGAGCTTACATATTTCAGTATTTTACCTGAGGTCTACTTTGAGTATTTTCAGAAGCTAAGTGAAAATGTGGATAAATTTAATCTTTCAGTATCCTTCCAAAAGCTTGTATAATTTACTCAGCGGACAATGAGGCATATCTGAATGTTATCTCCATAATGTATATTGCAGTCATTGAGTGAAAGTCAGAAAAGAAATTTTTATCTTCTATTTTATTCTTCAAAGTAAAAACCTTGAAGAAGCTGACATTTTAATAGGAAATTATTTTTGTTAAAGAACTTACCTTTTGATGAATATTTAAATATTGAAAGAAATTATATTTAAAAGGTTTCACTTAAATGCAATTTTGTGTAGAAGCATTTTTTTTTTATTTTACACCATAAAGTCTTGTGAGAGCTCACCAAAAGGAGATAGAGTGACAATACAATGGAACAAATCAGATAACAGTGGTGTTGTTTGCAAATTGATGATTCCTTAATGTCCTCCATAAGAATGAACATTATTAAGAAAATAAATTTGCTTGCCTTTATTATCTAGCATGATTAATATGAATCAGATTACTGTGCCAACAGCTTTAATCAAGCCACTTGTATAAAATATCTGTGAAGACACTGAAGCATGAGTGCAGCAGGTCATCAGATAGAGAGTATACCTCTAGTTGCTAATCCTTTTTGAAGATCAGGTTATTCTTCACAAATACTGTTTCCTTGATTCCCTTTCTCACTCACTTAAAGATGGCTCTGTGGGTGTGTCCTCATGCTGTAATCTCAAATTCATTTGTCTGAGTGGAGATCTAGTTAAAAATATAAGACAATCACTTAAATGGAAAGCATGAATTTGAGGCCACAAGTGTCCCCGCAGGTTTGTGCTTGTACCTATTGTGTTGCCATTAATAAGAAAGCAAGTTATAAGGATATTCCTCTCCATTCCATGCCTACCCTACCTCCTCTGACAAAAAGATATGTATTTTTTTTTTTAATTGTTTCAAGTGGATATGATAGATTCTCACTGACTTGTCTGTATTTCTCTTTGATAGACTGTCCTTATTCTCTAGTAACAGTTGAATCCTTTGGCCAATTCCAAAATGTGAACAGATATATTTCACATTGGGAAAGGATAATGGACAAGTTTACTGACAATATCCACAGAATAGAGACAGATTAGTGTCTGTGTTAAAGTAAGGTTACAGTCTGAGTTCAACCATGTTAATAGATGCCAAAGACTCCTACAGGGGAGATACTTAGAAAACTAACAGGAATACATCCTACAGCAACAAAGCTCTGTATTTTTTTTCCCCACTCATATGGCAAATAGTTGCATTTGGCTTTAGGGAGACACTTTCCATTTGCATTTAATAGTCCTTGAATAGATACTGTATTTGGTTGCTCTTCCTCCACTGGAAATCTCCTGTCCTTTCAAGCTAACTGATTTGCACTCAACTGCACTGTTTATTTCAAGTTCCATTTCACTGCTCTTAGCATAATGTCTATTTAGGATTGTTATTGTGATTCATATTACATTATGAGCGTCATATGCGATTAACTTGCTGTGGCCGTATCCCTTCTTTACAAATAAATTTGAAATAAGCCATATGGTTATCTGATAATGAATACAATTTCTCCTTCAAGTATGTGTTGCATTTTAGGTTGGGTATTTCTGAATTGGATAAGACGACCTTCAATTGTTATTTCATTTTATTGAAGTTACAACTCAGACATTTGATTTTTTTCTTTCCTCTCAGTCTCTGTGTCCTGGTCAAGAGACGTGCAGTATAAATCCATCTGCATCAGGAGTACAGATATCAGCTACCCATAACTTACACCTTTCACATGTCATCAGAAAGTTTCACTTTCCTGAGATTCTCTTCATTTTCTAGTTGTCTTTGGAGAGAAAAGATAAAAGTAACTTACAAAAGGAACAAATTATGGTTCTCTGGTTTAGCACAAACAATTGGCTAACAAATGGTGGAAAAGTCATTAGAGAGTGGAACTTAATGTACAAGTACTAAGATAAAAATCGGAATAGTAATTTTTATGCAAAAAAAAAAAAAAGCAACTGTACGTGCTAATTTAATTTTGAAGATATGCCAACTCATGAAGATATGTGGGCCCTAATGTCAAAGTCCTTGGAAAATTATGACTAAGTACATAATAGGTAATCTGCTCTAAACATTTACTTCACATATATCCCCATAACTCCAATGCCCAAGATTATCTTTAGTCCCTTGGGGAGGGGGGGGCGGGGCGGAGGTGCTGGGGAAGACCAATATCCATGGTAATAACAAATTACAACCTGCCACAGCAAGAGAAGAGGAGAGACTCAGGTTATGTCCTTCAACAGCCAGGGATTTGTTATATGAAAATGCCTGGATGATTGTGGGAAATAGGTCAAAGCCCACAGAACAGGAAAAGGTAAAACGCTTTCAAATGCCTTTATAGATTTTCCCTTGGGGAAAAATCCTGGCTATCAGATGTTAGATTAAATGAACTTCCAAATTTATTAGAGCAATAATTAAGGATATTGAGAACTTCTGTGAGAAACTAGTCTAAAGAAGAAAAAGTTTGGCAGCTTGATGAAGAAACTATATTAAAAGCATAATCACAAACTGCAAATACTGGAAGGATAGGAAGTGTAGAAGAAACATTGGTTGGGTAAAGTATTGACTCTACAGTGATTTTAATTACATAAAGGGAGTATACAGACCACAGAAAAAGAGAAAAAAAATTGCAAAATACCAAAATGTAAAATAAGACACAACTGGCAAGAGTTATAAAGAGTAACAAGAAGATATTCCATATGCATATTAGTATTAAGATGAAGAGAAATGCTGAATGGGAGGAAGGAAGAACTGATGATGACACCAAGAATGCTGAAGTGTTTAATATTCTTTTTAGCTTCAGATATTGCTAAAAAGGTTTTCTTAAATCAGGCAGCTGACACATAATCAACAAGAAAGGAGTAAAGATTCAGTCAGGAGAAAGGAAAAGTACATTAAAGAGCTCTAATGTAAGTTAGAAGTTTTATGTTGGGTAGTCCAATCGAATTTTACTCAGAAAACTTTAAAGACTTGCTGAAACCTTATAGAATTCATGAAAAGTTATGAAGTTTTGGAGAGCTGGGGAAAAAAAAAAGGAAAATCGTGGTTATCATCTTCAAAAAGGTGAAAAAGCTGGAATTGAGAATTATGTGTGACTTAGCTCTAGTTTCTTTTGTAAATAGCTGGAACAAATAATCAAAAAATTTATAGGCACCAAGAGGTAACATAAGAGTAGAGCAACTGCAATCACAGACTTCTTGGGAACAAAGCTTGTCAGAATAATCTAATTTTCTTTTTATGATAGGATAGCAGTCTTACAGATAAAGGGGAAGAAATGTATATGTTAGATATTTTGAATTTACAATATCTTTTGAAGCTGCTTTATGTGACACTTAGAAGATAAGATAAAGAAGATTAGTATTATAGATGTGAAAAATTATCAGATGTGCCCAATAAGTCATTAACACTGATTGGCTATCAAATCAGAAGGTAGTATTTAGTCAGGTTCTGCAGAAGGTTTTCACATGTCTTGTACAGTTCTGGCTTTTCATTAATGATTTAAATGTTGAAATACAGAAGAGACTTATTTAAATTAACAAAAGCTCAGTTGGGAAAGTGATCAGAAAACAGACAAACTGATAAAATTCAACAAAGAAAGTCTTGAAGTTCATGACAAGATGCAATGGGCACAAACTGAAACACTTGAAGTTCCATCTGTATACGAGGGAAAGTTTCTTTACTGTGAAGGTGACGAAGCACTGGAACAGGCAGCCCAAAATGGCTGTGGATTCTTCTTCCCTGGGGAAGTTTAAAACTCACTTGGATGCAATCCTGTGCAACTTGCTATAGGTGAACCTACTTTAGCAGGAGGGTTGGAGTAGATGATCTCCAGTGGTCCTTTCCAACTCCAGCTGTTCTGTGATTCTGTGAAATTCTGCACTTAGTAATAATTAATGGACTGTTCAGATATGGTTTGGGGAGGAGGGGGGAAGACAAGAAGATGCTCTGAAGAAAAGTATCTGGTCAGCATAATCACAACCAAATTGAACTTGAACTGAGTATGTCATGATGTTCTACTATCTTGGATTATAGAATTAGAAGTGCTGTGCATAACATATGTAAATTAATCTTTCTACACTGCTTGGCTCTAATAAGGCTGCATCTTGAGTACTGGTCCAATTCTGCACACTGACTAAAGGTGGAGGTAAATCAGATGGACAGAGAGCCTGAAGTCCAGCACAGGGTAATGAGAGTGGGGTTTAAAAGTGTAAGTAGGTGCTGTGTATTGTTTTGTTCTGTCATACAGAGAGCAACAAGGAGAAAAACAGGTTATGACTCTTTGAGGAGGCATACTCACAAATGACAACTTTGCTTTTATTGCAAAATCATATTCCCACCACCAGCAAAAGAAAAATCTTAGCAATTAAATATTAGCAAATTAAATGGGGAAAAGATTTATTACTTAATTCTCAAAAACTTTGTGTCCAGCAAATATTATTCCGGAAATTTTACGTTGATATCTGATTTTTTTCTTCATGGACATTTTGTCTAGAAGTCTGCCACTTGGCAAATGGCAGTTTTAATTTCAGAGATCCCATCAAGGAACAATGAATGAACAAGGGGATATTGTTTGGAAACATGAACAGAACACATCTAAAGGTTCCAGATTAATATCTATTGGTGCTGTAAACAATGTATTTTCAGATCTAAGCCTGACAATACAGCAGAAGCTGAGAACTGTTGGAAATTTCATAAGAATGACTTCATTGCAAGCTTGTTTAATTTGTGCAAGTCTCTCTTTTCTTGCAGTCTGACACCCTGCCCCCATTGTCATACAGACAGGATGTCACCTATGTTGTCTGAGATGACATGTAGTCTGTGCTGCTGCCATGTAAGGTGTGATTCTTTCAACTCTTACTCACAATGGTGGAGCCAAGGAGTGACACAACTCTTACTTGCATTCAGAAGTAATTTGCTTGATTGACTGGACATTAAGTCCCTCATAGTCCACCAGAGCTATGGTATCATTTATGACCCCGTGTGATATCAGTTATCAAGAGGAATTGCCACTTGGGTGTGTTACTGCTCATCTTTCCTACTGCTCCTGTAAGGTTTTGTTTATAACCTATTGTCAGACCCCATTACTGTTCAGACCATTGAGATATGGTTATCTGAATAATCTGGTGGTTTGCTTCATGTTGATTAGCAGCAGTGCTGTTGAAAAAAGATTAGGGAGCTCAATCATTAGAAAAAAAGACACTGATTATTAGCCTTGAATAAGAATATTTACCAAAAAATGTAAGATTATGTTCCTGCATTAATATTCATCTGTCATTAAAATTAATTCTATTTGCCCTGTATATTACTGTCTGTCTGTACATCTGAAGAGAACTCAAGTTCAAAGAGAGGTGCATCCTTCATCACCAAGCATAAATAATACCCACTAGAACCTCTGTTTTCAGCAGGAAAACAGAGCAAATAGAGCTTTGTTGAAAAAATTGCACAATCATGACACTCAGGATCAATAAACAACGTTGATGTTTGTGATCTCACTAGCACCAGCATTTTAATGAGTAAAATACTGTTAGTTTCTAGTGCCTTATTCCATAAGCATTTTTGAGAACACTGTCATACGAATTGTGATCACTCAACATGCCCTTGGATAAGTTTATAATATGGGAAAATAAATGTATATGTGTTTTGAAAAATAAAATTTATGGAAATGTCAGTGGAATGATATGGTAAAAATGGCATACACATACTACAAAACAAGATAAAAAAATTCTGCCTGGCATTATGCAACCCAAGTGAGTGGAAGATTTGATGAAATTGTCATCTGGTTTTGAATAGAAAACAGGTGAAATGAGTCAGAAAAATGTATTTTTTAAGTCAGGGGACTTTTAATGACTTAGGGGTTTTTTTACAGAACTGATGTATCTGGGGGAAAAAAAAAAGAAAACTGTAGGCAAAGTGGAGGTTGCTTTTTAATAAGCAAAAAAAACCCTGAAATGGACTATGCAAAGGAATAAAATCAAAAGGTTAATCAGGCAAGTTAGGCTGCAGATACTTTTCTATAGCTGAAATTCCTTGTGGAATAACTGAAACATACACTACACCACTGAGACACAAGTTATTAGAGGAAGTGTTGCTCTTATGCATGCTTTTTTTTTTCCATGATGCTCTTCTTCAGCAATCATTGAGAAGAGCTTTAGCAGCAGTTAACAGTGAAGTTCCTGTGCCTAAACAAGCAGTTAAAAATTACAAGCATGGTGATGATATATAGCCAAAGCAATATATTTAGTAACTTGGGGGGAAAAAAGAGACCAACACAGAAAGACTATAAACCCAGAATGTGAGCAGAATGGATCAAATGGACATTCATCATCTCCCTACTAGATCCTATCTGAAGACACTCAGTTACATCTGAATCATTTCTTTTGAGTTAAACTCTCTCTTCAGCAAGCTGACAGTTTTCCTTGAATACTGCCTTTGACTGGCAGAAACTCTTGCAAAAAGACATATTGCTCATTCCCTCCTCCAGATCAGCTCCTTGATCAGCCTTGAAGCCATACTAGCACTGGTTGCAGAAATTAATTTCACTGTGTACTCCTTGAGGATCAGCTGATAAATGTTTCAGCAGATAAAATGCATGCAAAAATATCTTCAAAATCACCTTTATGTGCTCCTTTTTGTTTCAAGACTTGTAAGTTTATGACATGGAATGAAGTCCAAATCTGGTTTTAAGCAGGTTACGTTCCAGTTGGATTTCCTGGGGGCACAAAGTATGATTTTCAAATGGGTAAATATGTGGATGTGTAAGTACCGCCCATAGATTATCTCAAGTTCTCATTTCATCTATAAAGAATTATTTGTCATAAATGCTACAGTGCTTTCTAGACACTTCCTTTTACAAAAGTGCAATCAGGTGATCATATAAAAATTGGTGCTTGTCAGATGTTTTTTTAAGAGGTTTCTATGGGACATTTATTTGAAGAAAAACTACAAAAGCATCAGTATTGGGCTTTCAGTGTGATACGTTTTTAAAGAAAAGGCCAATGCTTTTCTCATTTTTGTTCATGTTGAAAAATAATTGCCACTTTTACCCTCTGAACTCATTTCTTGCTTGTAGTTCATAACCTTCTCCTGTGGACCTGTCTGAAATGCGTTTCATATAGGAATACAGTTGAGGGGGAACAAGATCCTTTAGTCTATGCTTCATCTCACTGAAAGTCAGGTGTGAAGTGGAGTCAGAAGCTTTTGCTGTGAAGATGATTCTCTTGGGACAGTCTGAGAGAGGTTCTCAAACTATCAAGACCAGAGAAAGAAAATTGTGCTAAAACAGAAGCTCATCTGACACTACTGGTTTGAAGCAGATGATAGTCTGCAAGTGAGGCAGAGTTTAAGTGCAGACAGCTTTTGAATACATTGCTACTCCATGTATCCCAAATATTTTACTAAAGTTCACACTTGGTTATACTTTGTGATTTATTTAATCAAAAGGTGGTGGTGGGGTTTTAACTGTCATATTGAAAGATTTTATGAAAGCATTTCACCATATCACTCTTTGATCATGTGCACCACTCAAGGGAAATGTATCAATGACTAATATAGTCCTACATATTTTCCAATTGATTTTGATAATTACTGTTAGTTCCAGCCATTTTTGCCATTTTTTCTACTGTTAAAATGTCCAAGAGAATACTCTTTTTCTGTTTGTTTTTTATTTCCCCCATATATCAATCATTTTGCACAGGAGGTGTTAGACAAAAAATTAACTCAGTCTCTCTGAACTGTGTATGCCTGTATATGCCTGTGTACATTTGTGCATGTTTGTGCATATCTGTATTTGTGCTCTAGGCTTGCAAAGATACAGAAATGATCATTCCCCTTTGTCCTAGTTCAGCAGGTGGGACCGGTTATCACTGTGTGGGGGGTGATCAAAGCTATGTATTCTACCCCCTCTA
>JAWWEW010000001.1:58724385-58751260 GCA_035583185.1 Anabacerthia variegaticeps
TAAATTGTAACTCTGACTTATAATCTCTCTTGTGGTGGGTCCATTTCTCCTGCTGGTTTACCTTTAAACCAGCACACCCTTCCTATTTGAAATTAAATAAGACTTATTGTTAGAGACCAAAGAATCTGTTATATTGATGTCACATTGCAGACAGACAATAGTTTCATTCTAGATGACCTCAGTGTGATCTCACCTCCAAGAATAAGTTCAGTTCTGAAAACCTCAATATTACACATAATAACAAATTAAAGAGAGTTCAGGAAAGTGCACCAAAGAATGATTAAGTGTTCAAAAGGAACACAATGTAAAGAAATAATCTCAACATGGCCAAGCAGCAGTTAATATGAAAATGGAGTACAACACGTAAAGGAAATTTCAACAGGAACTTTTTAAAATGGTGTGAGCTAGGGAAGCCAGAAGCCATAAAAGAAACTTCTGAAAGGAGAAGCTAATATTAAATCAACAAATATGGTGTTACAGCTAGACTCCTTATAATTTTTTAAAAAAAAAAAAAGGCAACAAAAATATAAAAAATATTGTGGGGGTAAAAGGGACCCTGTAGGTCATCTACCCAAGCTACTGATTAAAGTACTGATAAATATCAAGGTACTGATATTGGATAACTTTGGAGTTAGGCTGTTTTGTTGCATATGTTAGATTTGAGAATATCTAATGGGGATGAATATTTCACAGATTTCAGGGTTCCAGTGCTTGGCCATCATCATCATGAAGTGGTTTCTTTTTCTATGTATCTATCCAGAATTTTATTTGCAGTAGCTTTTGTCTGTCTGTTGTATGTTAGTCTTTCACTGAGCATATATGAGGAGAACCTGAATATCTTCTCTCCGATGAGTATGGGTACTTTGTTGTTTCATGTTCAATATTCTACTCATTGTGACTCCTTTACACAGCAGATTTCCAGCTTGCCTTGTCACATAGGTTGACTCCACTCTGGGTGCAGAACTTTACATTTGTTTTCACTGAGTTTCTCAAGTTTGACAAAATGTCAGCCCTACCCTTCAGTACATCCTCTTCTTTCAGATTCACATGCATTATGTGAGGTTGCAGTCTGTCTCATCATCCATATTGTGCATCAGCTCTAGTACTATCTTCTGCATAATACTGCCAATACCTGTACACCAGTAAGGCTTTGAAGTGATGTCTGTTAGTGTTCTTTGACAGTCTGACAATCTAGATAGATTTCTATTCACCTCACAGTCTGCCTATCTAAAGCTCTGAAAAAATAGCTATGTGGACACTGGGAAATAGTTTGTCAAAATCATTGCTAAAGTCAAGATCAAGGACGCCTGCAGCCTTCCTCTTGTCCAGAGTCAATCAACTCATCTCAGAAGATAATTGGCATGGTTACACATGAACTGTGCTCACACACAACATATTGACAGTTCCCAATGAATTTTGCTGTCCTTCATGTGTCTGAAAATGACTTCCAGAAGGATTTGTTCTACCGTCTCAGAGACAGGTGTGAGACACTTGCATGACAGTTTTCCTCCATCTTAAAAATGGGCATCACATTTGTGTTTTCCTTTTCATCAGGGATGTGTTCTAGTCTCTGTAACTTCTCAAAGATGATAAAGGCAGACTAAGAATGACATGAGACTTTTTGATGCATCAAGTCTGGTCCCATGGACTTGTATATGTAAAGTTTGCTTTAGCAATCACTAAGACATCCTCCATCTAATCCTCCATCCTCCATCTTCTGGTGCCTTTTGTAGCTCTCTTTACCCTGAACTGTGATACTAGGGACGGAGACTTGGCTAGTCTGAGGTAGAGGAAGTGCTGAGTAGAGAAGGTGCTGAGTACTTCAGGCCTTACAATATCCTAGCTAGGTATCTGTCTTGTTCAGCAGCAAGCCCACATTTTGTTTTATACCCTTTCTATTTCCCTACTCTACCTGTAATATTGTTCCCTGTTCCCTTTCACATCTCCTGTCATTTTTAGCACCAGTTCAGTTCGGCACTTAACTTTGGTTTCATTAATTTTTGCCCTAGAGACCTAGGCACTGTTTCTGTATTACTCCTTAGTGGAGTGTCCCCAGCTCCCTTTCTGTGAAGAAAACTGGATCTCATCAGTCCCTTTGCCGTTCAGATCAGTTTCCCATGGGATCTTGCCTATCAGTCTCGTGAAAAAAGCTGAATTACATTCTTATCTTCATTACTGAAACTCAAGCTTGCTATTCTTCCACACAAAAACTAAATGGATGAATAGAATTCATGTCATTGAGATTAAAGAGACCAGAACACATGCGTCCTTCATCCGTGGAACTATTCTACTGCTTCTTTTCTTTTTATAAAAACTTCATATCTATCAGTCTGAATGGTTCTATCAGGCAATAAACTTTATAGTTATGAAATAATTATGAAAAGTAGTGACCTTGAATCTTTTCTTTGAATGTTGATTCACAAATTAAATCTATGGTAATAGATGGCTCTTTTACTCAGTAATATTCATTCAAATGCCAATAATAATTTAAACTACAGGTAAAAAAATAATATAGTTTTCATCAACAGTCATTGGGTAGCATTAAGTATTTTTGTATTATTATTAAATATTAACTATAGTATTACAACATTCTCAATAATGTATTCACGTTTAGATGTCTACATAATAGAATCTCAGAAAAACAGTACTAAGGGCATTGAGAGGTCATTTAGTCCTTTTCCCTGCCCTAAGACAGACAGCTCTCTATGTGATTCTGCAGACATTTTTCCACTTCTCCTAAAGACTTCTATGACAGAGATCCCCCCAGCAATCTATGCCTGTATTTCGTTACCTTACCATTCCATGTTTCCCCAGTGTCTATACTGAATTGTTTGTGTTGCTTTTGAACCTCATTATTTCTTGTCTAACACATCTAGATTACAGAGGACAATTTCACAACCTTCTCTGTACCTATGGCTATCCAATCTGGTTTACCTCCACCCCAATGTCATGTAACTGCACTTCCCTTATTTTCTTGAGACAGTATCCTGTGTAAAAACAATAAATATGTGACAAAAAGTGCAACTATATGACACAACTCCCTTTCTATTTGTCACTCTGTAAAAAGATTAGATCATTTGGGCTGGCTTGACCCTACTTGATCTTCATAGAGCTGCATTCTGTGTCTGTGTACTCCATTGTTGTCTCCAATATACTTGCAAATAGAAAATAGAATGTTTGAATAATTGCTGCTGAATTTTTCAGGAAGTAGAAGTTAGGGTAACTTACCTATACTTCCTATCCTTTTTTGTTCTACCACACTGGCAAGGAAGCTGGAGGTGCAGAGGTGGTTGGGAGGAGACGCAGCCAGCACAGGTGACCCAACCTGACCAAAGGGATATTCCAGACCATATGACATCATGCTTATATATAAAGCTGTGGGGAAGAAGGAGGAAAGTGGGGCATTTGGAGTGATGGTGTTTGTCTTCCCAAGTAACTGGTACACGTGATGAGGCCCTGCTCTCCTGGAAAAGGCTGAACACCTGCCCATCCATGACATACGTGACTCTGTGCTTTACTTGAGATGAATTTTTGGCAAATACCAAGATCTTTCAAGGCTGTCGTTAACAGAATTTCAAGACATGATCATCATCTCTTAGAGAGACAATTTTTTACTTTTCCTGAAAGGCTAATTTTAGTTCTCCACTGGGGATCTGTCATCTGAGAAGAAACTATTGACATATGCAACCTCCAATTACATTCTACATGAAAAAGAGGTTTGGTTCAGTTCTCATGTTATGAAGTTGTGCATATTCAAAAATAATATTCATAAATAAAAAGATCAACATCTTATCATATTCATCTTAAGTCTATTTCTATCTAGAAAAAAACAATTTTGCGCAAGAACCTTTTCAAATTTTTAAAAGAATTTTGATAAATAAATAAAGTAGTGGCATGAACACTGTCTAGGCATAGACATTTCAGAAAATACTCCAAAAAAAGTGTCAGAGGATATCGGAGTGGATAATGTTTCACTAACACCTTTCTTTTTTTTTTTTTTCCCCTCCACTTTTTATAAAATCTGCAGCTTCCTTGAATGTCAGTTTGGCAACTTTTGGATGCACTAAATTCATTTAAACTCTAACAATCAATGAAGAAATGAAATAGTAGTAAACAACACTGGCACTCTGTGATGTCTACAAATACATTTACGTGAGGTCATTCCTCCTGTGAACCCATTGTACAGGTCCATTTGTTGCAGTTTTCATTATAATAGAAAAGAACATGGGTAACAATGAACTGCAAACCCTATTTGGAAAACACATAACTTACAAACATCAAAAGACAACTGGGGTCATCTCTAAAGCAGATTTCTTAGTTGCCAATGAGTATTTTGCTGTTTTCATTAAATGGAATTTAAAAGGTTTTTAAATGCATTTCTCACTTTGGCTAACAACCTGATTCTGGTAATACTATGTCTGCAGCTATTAAGTTCTGTAGAGCATTATTTAGGCCCAGGAAAAAATGCCTATCAGTGCTATTGAGGTCTAGGTTAAGTGATCTTTCTGAAACTAAAAGCAGACTTCTTTTAAACACTTGCTTGCTAAAATTTGGTCACTTGTGTTTATACTTACCTTGTTTCCTCCATGATTTTAAGGCAATATGACTACAGTCTCCTTTGTGTTTGCAAATCATATGCTACAGAAGAGACACAATATGGGGAAAAAGCCCAAGTCAGGTGGAAAATACAGGTTGGTGTGAATGCAATTTGAGTTTTTTAAGCACACACTTCTGTCAGTACTAATTTGTATATTGTTCAAGCCTAGGAAAAAGTAATTCCCTGTTCTGAGTAATGAAATTGAACATTAACTGAATATATTGGAAACAGCTGATCTCATAGTCCTTAATATATGTGTGCAAACTTCCAGAGATTGCTCCAATTTTAGACATAGGCCTAAGTTTCACTTCTCTGAACATAGGTATCACAAATATAGGAAATCTAACTCTAGAGAGATAGTGTTTTCTATGTTTTTTTCCTTTTCCAATGAAAAATAGATACATATGTTCATAGAATACTGTGGATCAATTGTATTGGTATTTCATTTGGAAGTTCTCACGAGTGTGTTTTAAGCTGCTATAATGAAAGAGAATAGGAAGAACTGTTTTCTATATAAGCACATGAAATTATACGAATAGCTGTACTCTCTACTCAGTTTTCATCTGGCTTTATTATGCTGAGTCTTGATATTTCATGTTGTCATAAACAGTATATAAAACAAAGGTCAAACCAAAGTCAGTGATATTATCATATTGATGAGGGATGTGGTTCATACAGAAAATCTTTTACAATGTTTGTCTACGATGTGATGCCATAATAAGACTGATTTTCTCCTTTTCTTCTGGGCCTGTGGTCAGAGTGGTTGCACAGGAGGAGTAAAGAGCTGAAATGGTATGTATGAATGTTTATTTGTTTAGAATGTAAAGAGTACAGGACATTTTATATTGTTTGGGGTTTTTTTTAACTGCCTACGTGTTATCTACTACTTGAGAAAAATTCTTTAGAATGCTTTAGATACTCATTCTAAAGCTGAAAGTGTATCTTTAAAAACATAGAGAAGTTAAAAATTTTATTTGGTCTACAATGTTAAAAAAAAATTTAAAAAGTTTTTGAAAGGAAGACCTAAGAATCTTTTTTAATTACTGTCAAATAATGCACAAATATTGAGAAAATGAGTACCGACTTAAAAATGTTGCTGTAGTGTTTGCTGGATGAATGTTTATTCACAAGGAGTTGGGTTTTGACCCGTTGCTGTTATTGACCTAATTCACTCAGGAAAATGATAAAGATTTAGTTCTTACTGGCACATAGGAAAGAAATCTATTCCTTTTCATAAAAGTTGAATGAATTGCTTGATTGATTATTGACAGAACTCTTTAAGTAATTGGCATTTAAACATACTTTTTCATGAATTTCTCTGTTTATTCTCCTTTCTCTGAGGAGCTGACTCAGAGTTGCCAGAAGAAATTTACAAACTGATAATAAGGAATAATTTTCTTAAATGATCTTGTATCTGAGTTCTTCATCATACATAGTCTGACCTGACTTGGAGACTCTTTATCATCCTCCTGATGCCCATTTTCTATATCTGTTTTTTCAGACTTTTTAAGGTCTGCTTTATCATAGGAAGAGCCTTATTGTCTATATACAGGAGTTAATTTCCTCTCACTGAAATGAGATAAAGCAGAACCAGGACTCTTTGTGTCCAGTTATTTTCTGAGAGAGAATAAATAAGAAGACAAAGACACCTATATAAGCCATCACAGCATAGATTTCAAGTAATTTGGTATTTTACAAATCATATAATAAATATTCTTTTTTAAAAAAGTAAATAGAAAATTCTTTTGGCTATGGCTGAGACAGAGTTAATTTTCCCCATAGCAGTCCTCATAGTTCTGTGGTTTGTATTGGTAGTTGAAAAGGTGTTGATAACACACCGATGTTTTGGCTACTGCTGAGCAGTGCTGGCACAGCATCAGCTCTGTCTCTACAGCATTCCCCCATCACCGGTAGGATGGGAGCAAACCAGATCTTGGGAAGGGACACAGACAAGACAGCTGACTCACGCTGACAGAAGGGGTATTCCATATGACGTCTGCACTGCAACAAAAGCCAAGAGAAAGGAGAAAGAGGCAGGACATTTCTTGTTATGGCGTTTGTCTTCCATAGCAACCGCTGAAATGCTACCAACCATAAATACTAAAACCCGGCCTCCTGGAATGGACATCTCTTGCTTTTGTTTTACTTTGCTTCTACGTGCATCTTTTGTTTTTGCTTTTTTTAACAGCCCTTAACTTGATTAATGAGTGTTTTTTTCACCTTATTTTCTCCCTGCTGCCATCCCTGCCCTGCTTAGAAGGGGAGTGACGAGATGAGTGGTGGGCACCTGGCATGCCTACAACAAAAAAAAAAAAAAAAAAAAAAAAAGAAAGATAAATCTTTGTATTTAGATATCAAAAGCGAATGTTTTTAGAACACCATTACACAGAATACGGCTTATCATACACAGATTGAAAACAAAACAATAGCAAAAATCACCAAACCCTGCATAGCTGTTTTAACTGCTAAGGCTCCAAAAAATGTAAAACATAAACTACTACACTTGGCTTTTCATTTTCATACCAAGGCATTTTGCATTGAACTCTTTTTTAAATATTTCAAGCAAGCTAGAAAAAGTATTGATCAGCTTTAACTGATGACATGCCCATAAAGTCATCAACAAATATTGGTGTCTCATTCTGAAGTACATGTAAATGTCTAAGATAATAGATTATAGTGCAGTGGCAATGATAGATAAGATATTTAAATGTGTTTACTTAGATGTTAGATGTTTTCTGAGAGAGTAAGAAAGTAAGTAAGTCTTCCTATATAATTTTGGTGTAAGTTTAAAAGTTTAGACAACATTAATGGAATATTGTTTCCAATTCATCTGGGGAACTTAAAGGTTCCACCAAGCTTGGTAAATGATTTTTCTTAGATCTCTATATGTGGATATCTCATAAACTTCATATACCCTTGCTCCTGGAACTCTGAAATATCCTAATTCTGCACAATTATTCTCCCTTTCAGTAAACACAGAAACATTGTGATATTTAATAATACTAAGTAAAAAAAGGCAAAACAGCAGCATGAGAACTTCTCCTTCTAAATGGCATTTTCCCAATATTTGGGTGTGAATTTTCTTACCTATGTTTACTCTAAAAATCTCATGGTCTCTAATCAGATTTTAAGCCTGTTACAGGGACATTTTTACTCCTGCTGTTTACTGTGGTTTGTCAGGAAGGTTGAAAAACTGTCATTACAGGACAAGGAAGTTCTGTATTTGTTAGTATTTTTTTCTGAAAAAAAAAAAGAAATGTTAATGCTCAGCCCAACGTATTTCCAGCAAAATTTCAGTCACTCAAAATTTCCATTTATAAACCTGTAAGGGTTAGAAAAGGGTACATTTGAGCATCCTAAAACTAATAGAAAACAAAAGTAGCAAACCCACTACCTTTACCAAGGGCCTCCTTAGGAATACATCATAGAAGTAATTTGGTCTGACTGACTTAGCAGGGAATTTGCACCAAATCTCCATGCTTGACAACATCGACAATGGTCCCTTTGGACTCATATTCATTCTTCTGGAAGAACATAGTATGTTGCATAGGCCAATCACACAGCCACTGCTTCTTGTCCATGTCGGTGATGATCTGACTGACAGTTGGTGACATACTGTGCATCCATGGGGACATAAAAATGCTCACACAGGAGTTGCTGATAACCTTTCCTATGAGTGTCTTTGTAAAAAAAAAAAAACAAAACAAAACCAAAACCAAAAAAAAACCACCAGCAAATATAATGGGATTATATTGATTAGACTAATGACAGAGCTGATGAATTGCAATCTCTTTTAAGAGGTTATTCAGAGGAATATTCTACTGCTTAGTTAAAATTATTCAGTAGTCTGGAATTAGCAATATCCTTTCCTCTTTTTCACTCTATTTTTTTGTTTTTTTTTTTCCTTTTTTTTTTCCTTTTATTACAGCATATACACACACCTGTGAGATGGAGCTGATGACTGATGATGATAGTAATGGTAATGGTTGCTTGATTTTTTTCTTACACTGATATCCACTAGCCCTATGTGCTGACGGCGTGTGGTGTGCACTAAGACTTCACTAGGAATTTCTGAGATGAACAATTTCTTTTTTTCACCTGGAAATAACTTTCATCTTCGTTTCTTGTTGGGAAATACTTCTGCCACAGTACATGTGAAACAGAGACAAAGGATTATGCAGACTATACATCGTGGAAAAAGAAGGCCCTGGATACAGGACCAGCACTGTGACAACTTCCAAAGGACCAGAGACTTTATAATTCAACATTACCTGCATCTTTTATGTACGGGTTTTCCCCTGTTTATATTGTAATCCCTAGAACCCCCTGCACACATGTGAAAAGAGCATTCCTTTTTTCTGGGTATCCAGCCCTGCCCCCACTCCTGACCTTATTGGATGAATCACCTGTCATTCCCTATTTCTGGGTCCCCACTGGATTTTGGTCCTCCTGCTCCCTTATTAGCCCCGGTGCCCCACAAACCACACCACTCTCCCTGAACCCTTACCCAATCACATCCTACCTCCCAAACCCCGCCCAAAGGCCTTAAATACCCTGGACACAGGTAATTAAAGGATTTTCTATGACCACTCAATCTCGGACTGTTACATCTCTTCACTCCTGACCACGTGGGGATTTCGCAATCCCCTCCAGACCCCGGGAGGCTGGGGAAGTAGAGGTGCAGATCCTCCTCCACAGCTGTTAATTTCTGATCTTGGCTCCATCCTATAGAGAACTTTAAATAAAAAAAGATATTTCTTTGCTTGTGTTATTTTTGAAACAAAACCTTAAAGTGATGGACATTTGAGAAGCACTCTTCTATATGCTCTACATTCTACATCATTATTGATGAATCAAAAGAATTCTAACAAGAGAGTAATTATGTTCCACATAACCAGGAGTACCTACAAGATGATTTTCATAATGGGGCAATATAAAATAAAGCAGTTCCTCAGAAAATAAAAAAAAAAAATTACACATTGAATATTGCTTTAATTGCTGACAATCTCTGCTGCACAACACTGATTATTTTGAATTCCAGACTCTCAGAGTTAGGATTAAAGATCTAGCTCTTGTCTCTCATAAACTCTGTTCATGAACACAGGAGGCTACAGAGGTACTGATTTTTAAAACATACATCAGACTCTACAGTCTACCACAACAGGTTGATTGGTCATTGATTATGCAGATTCTCTACTTGCATATATAATAATATGGGATTCATTTTCCATTTTAGTGTTTAACCATAGACAATAAAAGTTCAAAAATATGAAAGTGCCGTGTGTGTACTGAGTAATCACGTATCAGGAAGTATCATATATTAAAACATAAGTTGAATTGACCTTGAAATGAAGAACAGCAGAGAACAGATAGGGTCATTCTCTTCTCACACAAAAAGGGGGATGGACTTCAGGTCATTCCTACTTTCTTAGCCACTAGCTGTTATCCTGGAGGTGTTATGCTTGAGAAATTTTAACAACAATACTTTGTGATTATTACTGGACAATCCAGAGACCCACATTACCATTGGCCTCAGAGGAATTTTTCCACATGTCATCCCAGCTAGAGGTTAAATAGCTATAAGAGAAGTCATGGAGGAAAGCTAATTAGAAAAGGGAAAGGATGATGAAATTGAGTATAAATTGAGTATAAAAATAATAATAAAAAAATCCTATTATTTTCAATGTTGTAATGTCCTTGTGTGTATTTCTAGCTCTTTTCCTCTGACACCCTACGACAATCTCACATTTTGAGTTATATTGTATATTCAATCAGACAGCAAGCTTGGAGGAATATTATGCCATCGTTTTTTCGTTTTTTTTTTTTTAAAGAATGACATCCTATGGCATAACTTTTTCATGAAGGACATTACTGTAAGTTAAAAAATTGGAGGTATACAGTATATTCATGTATTAAAGATGCCCAGGTGTCGTAAATCAAATGTTAGTAGAAACTGTCCTGTTTGGATATGGTGGATAGGATGTTAACTGAAAGTTTGTGTCATCATGTGAGATCTTTCACATACATTCTTTCACTGATAATTGGTTTGTGAGGGGAGAAAAAAAAAACAACACACATCTGGTTGTTTGTTGGTTGGTTGTTTTTTTGGGGGAGGCGGGGGTTGTTTGTTTTGGTTTGGTTTTTTGTTTTGTTTGTTTTTAATCTGGGGACAACAAAAGGGCTGTCACTACAGATTTCAATAGTACCTTCTGGTAGATTCCTTTACCACAGAGGTCTAGATAGAAGTCTACAGCTGTTTCAACATTTTCTGATACGCATACATAGTTTGTTTCTCTTGGATGTAATTACCTTAAACATCTATAGTTCAGGAAATCACAGATGAAGTAATCATCCGAGTCTGTCTTTATACTCAAGAAAAAAAAAAATTGCACTCTTAAGACACAATTCATTTGACTTGTTCTACATGTTTATAGTTAGATGGGGTTATTTTTTTCCATGGGCATGAGTGCTTATTTCCATTCATTAGTTAATCTGGGTCACAGTGTTTTGAGGAACTTTGAGGAACTGAATTGATGATTTCTGTTTTGAAGATATCTATATTTGATCAAGTGTGCCCAGTCATTGAAGACTAAATAATTTCAACATATTAATTTTTCAGGAGGAAAAGAAGTGAACAGAAAACTGCATGAACTTTCCTGTCCTCTTTAGATAGGAAGACCTTCACAAACTCACATCCTTCACCTTTGCACATACTTTTAAAGTATTTTCTTTCATCTATACACTGCTCAAATTTAAAGTAATTTCTAAAGTTCTGTGTAGTTTAGAACCTATCACTTATGGAAGGGGCTTTGTACAACTGTTAAGATACAGTTGTGATGCATTGAACATTATCTTGTTGGCTGAGCAAAGTGCTGAATTCCCATTGCTTTGAGAATTAGCTGTTGGAGAAATCTACCTGCCTTTAGCATAAGACAATTATATAATTGATTATTTGATTAATACTGTTTCTTGGTTAACTAGACTTCATTCAAATAACTGCTACTGAGTTTTTTAATGATGCCTTTAAATGACATTTCAAGCAGGAATACTTGTCCTATTTATTCTTGCTAGTGAGATTGATATATACAGTTTATGCATTTTTAAATTGTTTTAAAGAAAACTGTTTAGCTGCTGTGGAAATCTATAATATAAAAGTGAATAAAATAATGTTTTCAAATTTCCTAAAATTCTGTTATTCATTCGCTGTCTGCTGTGATAAAACTCAAGGTAGTAGCCGCTTAATAAAATGACTGACAGGCAATATAATGCAAGTTGCTGGTAGCTGCACTAGTTCTGTTGCACACACTTCAGATCAGCCTAAGCCCCATATCTGTGAAGAATGACAACTAAAGAAGGATAAATATGAGATATTTCGAAGACCAGTTCACTGTGATTGAATGGACATACTGCTGTACATTTTTTAATTTCATTTCACAGAATCACAGAATAAGTTGAGTTGGAAGGGACTCGTAAGGATCATCAAGTCCAACCCTTAGCCCTGCAAAGGACCATCCCTGAGTCACACCATGTGCCTGAGAGTATCACCCAAACGCTTCCTGAACTCTGTCAGGCTTGGTGCTGAGCCTACTTCCCTTGGAAGCCTGTTCCAGTGCCCAAACACCCTCTGGGTGAGGAACCTTTTTCTAATATCCAACCTAATCTTCCCCTGACACAACTTCAGGCCATTCCCTTGGGTCCTGTCACTGGTCACCACAGAGAAAAGGTCAGTCTGCCCCTCTTCTTCTCCTCACAGGGAAGTTGTAACTGCAGTGAGTTATCTCCTTAGTCTCCTCTTCTCCAGGCTGAACAGACCAAGTGCCCTCAGCCATTCCTCATGTGGTTTCCCCTCAAGGCCCTTCACCATCTTTGGTGAAGGAGTGTACATCATTGCCCTCCTTTGTACACTCTCTAAGAGTTTAATGTCTTTCTTATATTGTGGTGCTCAAAACTGCACACAATATTCAAGGTGAGGCTACCCCAGTGAAGAGCAGAGTGCGACAATCACCTCCCTTGACCGGTTGGTGATGCTTTCCCAAACATTTTCAATTTCTGTATGACATATATTCTGTTACCCATAAGTTTGAATACCCAGTGATAAGATATTAAGGTATTATTAATTTCCTAAAGCTTAAATTGTGATAATGTTTGCCTCCCTTTCTCAGCTGGCTGTTGCATCGCATTTGAATGAGATATTTGTATTATATACTTTTAACTTAGTAAATAAATCCTTCTGCTGCTGCAACTATGCATGCATGTAAAATTTTTAAAAGACAGAAAAGCTATTCAGAACATGAAAACACCTTTTTTGTTTATTGATTTTTTTTTCCTAATTGAAGACAAAATTGTAAGCTTTACAGCATAATTCTTTCCTTTTAAACTTAAGCCAAACTCAAAGATTTTGTAAGAGTTACACCAGTGAACAGGGAAGTGGCCAGTTTCTCAAGACAAAACAAAATTCCATGTAGGTGTAGATAATTTGACAAAATGCCTTTCCCTGCAGACTGGTAGGCCACTTGAATATAAACTATCAAGCTCTGAAAAGATTGTTATCCCACAAAACCCTGTGACAGCCATCACACTTTTGTGAAAAGCCTGTATTGAGATTCAAATATTATTTCTACAAATGAGCTCCAACCACTTTATTCTGGTAGAAGATTGCATCTGAAATAAAGGAACAGATATCATACAAATACAAGACAACTCTTGTATCTTAGCTAAAACTGAAGGTGAAAAAGGGATCTTTTGTATTGACAAAGTAATGGTACTTGAGTCATGAGAAAAGAATAGGTCTAACAATTCCCTATTTTAATTCTCTTCTGGGCCATTGCTATATTTTCACGAGGCTGACCTTCCTATGGACCAATCAGAGGAAGTAAGTGGAAGAGGACAAAATGGTAGCTTCTTCCATATGCCTTTGGACAATTTCCTTCAAACAGCTCACATTTCCATTCTTCATTCAAAAAAAAAAAAAAGTGCAGCACGGTATAAATTTTCACTATGCAATCTCATAAAAAGTATACTGAGATCACACTGGATACAGGAATTATCAAACTTCACTGTACCAGTTTCTTGATGGGTCTGTATATGATTTTCAAAAGCCGACAATTTAATAGCACATCTGTAATCTCTATCTGTATATTTAGACAGAGAAAATTGAGCATTATTTTTTTTCTTAAGAAAAAGGTGTTTCTAAATCTGACTTTTCTAGTGATGTGGAATTTTGAAATCTACTAAAAAAGCCACTTTTTTAAATAAGTCATTCTATTTAGTGTCCATAACCTTTTTTTCAGACTGCTTATGATGAATTTCTCAGTGTGGTGAACACTCAGATGCAATTGTAATGCCCAGAGTAAAGTGATACCATCATGTAGCTCATACCAATCAAATATTATTTAAAGTATAATAAATCAGAACAAAATTACATGTCAGGTATTCAAAGGTTATGAGCAATAGAATGGCAGTACAAAGTCATAGACAAAAAGAGAAAATCACTACTGCTATCATGCTGCAATTATCCAGTTCTAGACTTCTTTATATGAAAATGGATTGTAACAGTTTAATGAAATAGTGTTAATAATTGCAAGGTAGTATTTTTGTCTTCAGATTTGACTTTGTTAGGCTGTTTTTGAGAGGGCAAAGGAACAAAATTAACAAGTGACTAGAAGCCACCTTATATTACTGAATCACAAAACATCTGTCATAGTGTCTAAATCCATATCATTTAGTCAGAATAAAATCATCAGTGTGCAGAGTATAGTAAAAATGACTCAATGATTTTCCTTTCTCATGACATTTTGAGGGTTATTAGTAGCATTTAAACATAGGGAAACTGACATAGGAATTTCCATTCAGAATCAGGAAACTTCTCTGTGGTTTCTGATCTAGATCACCCTCCAGAAGATTTTCTCCCTTTTCTCAATCTTCACTTTCCCCTTCTCTCTCTTTGTCCTCTCTTGGTGTTCCTTTTTTTTTTTCTCTCTGTCCCTCTTCCACTATCTCCCTGGGTAGTATAAAGCACCAAGGAGACTTTTAAATTACTCTTACAGTAGGATATTGTTCTTATTTCAATCTTCAAGCAAAATTACAAAATCCATGTCTAGTTTATTAGTATTATGAGAGTAAAATACTGGGCAAGCACAAGTTTATTCTTCATACAAATAAAAAGGACAAGTACCTCTGATTACCATGACATAATCAGAGAAAATTTAGCACTCTCTCCAGCAGAAAGTGTCTTCTTGATGAACTGTGACTCTGTTTGGTTATCTGAAGAGTTGAACTAAAACCAAACAAAATGCTGATAGTTCATTTTTATCCTAAGTCCCTGAAGTTTAGGATAGGGAAAAATTCATTACTCTGAGATATTCTAATTTGTACTTTACTCTTGGGTGTGTAGACTAATATCCATGAAGAAGAACCTGTAAATTAGTTCATCAGAAGTCTAGAGACCTATTATGTGGGAAATCATAAAATTATTTTTGAAGTTATAAAAGCCCTTAAATGTACTGTAAATTTATTGTAAATACTGTCTGGTTGATCTTGCAGTCTTTTGGCAATGAGAGTTTTGCCATTATCAGAATTTCAAAGTTGAAATCTTCTACAAACACTCTAACAGGCTAAAACATTACATTTTATTATCTCCATGAGAACTATATTCCTTATAGACTTAATAAGAGCATATAAATTTGTTCTTGACTTGCAGCTCTGAGAAAAACAATGCAGATATAAGACCATATATAAAGTTTACCTGGTTTTATAGGTAAGCAATTAGGTGCGGTTTTTATGCCTTGCTGACTTGTTGTCTGCTAGTAGGTGGATGCATTTCATTCTGTGGAAACAATGGCTCTATATGTAATGGATTGGGAATGTGGAATATGAACTTAACATAGATAATTTGAGTAGTCAATACAGTGACCATTTTTCTTTGTATGAGGATAATTCAATTCCTAGGAAGTCTCTAGCCAGCCCCGTGTGATGTACAAAAGGCTGTCGCAAGCACTTTTCTCTCCTATGAGGGCAGGCTGAGAGAGTTGGGGTTGTTCAGACTGGGGAAGAGAAAGCTTTGGGGAGATCTTTTAGCAATACCTAAAGAGGGATATGAAGAGGTTGGAGAGGGACTTTTCACAAGGGCATGTAGTGATAGAAAAAGGGGAATGGCCTTAACCTAAAGGAGGCTAAGTTTAGTTTAGATATTTAGATAATGCTTTACTATAAAGGGTGGTGAGCACAGATACAGGTTGCCCAGAAAGGCTGTGGCCTCCAGATCCCTGGAGGTGTTCAAGACCAGGCTGGATGGGACTTTGAGCAACCTGGTCTAGTGGAAGGTGTCCCTGTTCATGGTGGAGGGTGATAAAACTAGATGATTTTTAAGGTCCCTTCCATGCCAGCAATTCTATCTTAATGTGTCTCTCTCTGCCCTGCTGCTTAGTAAAAATGATTTGTTTCCATGCTTTCTCTGTATTCCTATGTATAAAAGGAACGTGTCTCTCTTATTTAGCTGTTAACTGCAAATATATTTTTGAGTTAAAACAAGCAAATAAGCAATATTCAAATTTAAATATTTAGGACTAAGCCCAAACAAAAACTTTAAGTGTACAAGAAGCTACAGACTCCACAGTCCTAGTTGAAATCTTACTGTTTAATCAACCTCAATATATTAAAAATTATTTTATTATTCAGTGTTAGGATAGATATGCTTGTTAAGTGACAAGATATAAAACTGGGTAAAAAGCTTGTCAATGTACTATATAGTAGAAAACATTTGAAGTATTTAGTAACCAATTCTACTGTACAGCAATTTCCCCTCATTTCCTAGTCACTTCAAATACTATCACAGAGAATACTTCTCCACAAAACCTCATTTCCCAGTGCCATGTAGGTACCATGAAATGAGCCACTTCCCCTCAAAAGAAAACAGCAGAAGGTTGTCAGAAGACAATTAGATCACCTACCAATTCTGCACGTGCTTTCATAAAGCGGCAATTGCAATCTAGCCTTTACAGAATGCAGAGACGTAGCTTTCTGAATTTTGTTCTGGTCAGTCTTATAACTGATCAATGATGACTGGAGCAAAACAGTTCCTGTAAAGTAAATTTCAAAAGAAAACTAAGTATGTTAGAAACTATTCTGGTGTCCCAAAAGGTGTTACTTACTAGACCAACTCCAAAGAAATATTCTATTTTTTTTCTGATATAACATTTTTTTTTCTTCTGAATAATATACAGGAGGAACAAAAAAAAACCCAAACATTAAAAACTACAGTTAGTCATTGTAGAATATTAAAGATATCTATCATAATACATTCTGATTTTATCAACACCCTGGCCAAATGCTATTGTTTGATGATTATACATTATTGATAATATAATTATATGGAATCAATTTTTACTTGCATTTACAAACAAAAAAATTGCGCTATTTTTTGCTGTAGTTTGTGTCGATAACACCAAGGTTGTGGGTTCATTCCCTGTATGGGCCTCTAAAGAAGTCTTTAGTGGGTTGACCCACTATGGCTGGACATCAGGCATCTGTGAAAACTGATGTCTTTCTCTCCTCTGCAACTGGACAGAGAAGAGAAAATACAATGAAGGGTTAATGAGTTGAGAAAAAGGAAAAGGGCACTCACCAATCACCATCATAGACAAAATAAATTGGAAATGTGGATATTAATTAAATTTATTACTTACTGAATAAGGTCAAGATAGTTAGAAGCTAAATAAATCTTAAAAAACACGTTCTGTCACCCCTCCCTCCTTCCCAAGTTCTACTTCCTCACCCACAATGAAGCAGGGAGATGGGAAATGGGGGTTGCAGTCAGTTCATCACAGGTTGTTTCTGCCACTGGTCAGAGAGAGGAGTCCTTCCACTACTCCACCTGGCACTCCTCTCTCTGTGGGGCAGCAGGTGCTTCTGGGACCCTGCTCCACCATGGGTCTCCCATGGCCTCACAGCCTCTTCCTGGGCATCCACCTGCTCCTGCATGGGTCTCCTCCATGGACTGCAGGTGGATCTGAGCACTCTTGTGGTCTTCCATGGGCTGTAAGGGGACGGCCTGACTTGCCATATTCTGCACCACAGGCTGCAGGGGAACGTCAGATCCAGTGCCTGTAGCATCTTCTCCCCTTACTTCTCCACTGACCTTGGTGTTTGCAGAGTTGTTCACATGTTCTCACTTTGCTTTTCTCTGGCTGCAATTTTCATCTGCCCAATACAAAATTTAAATATTTTTTTCATTCATAAATATATTATCACAGGAGGGTTACTATCATTCCTGATTGGTTAAACCTTGGCCAGTGGCGAATCCATTCTGGAGCCAGCTGACACTGGCTCTGCTAGACATGGAGGTATCTTCTGACAACTTCTCACAGAAGCCAACCCTGTAACCTCCCCACTACCAAAACCTGGCAACACAAACCTAATGCACCCATTAAATCACTGCATAATTTAAAAGTTGATAAATTTCATCTTGTCTCTGTTGCCAATGAAAATGTATGCATGATATACACATATATTAAATTACAGAATCAGAGAATGTGCTGAGTTGGAAGGGACCCATAAGGATCATCAAGTCCAATTCCTGATCCTGCACAGGGCTATCCCTGAGTCACACCATATGCCTGAGAGTATCTTCCAAACATCTCCAGAACTCTGTCAGTCTTAGTGCTGTGACCATTTCTCTGGGAAGCGTGTTCCAGTACCCAACCACCTTCTGGGTGAAGAACATTTTTCTAATATCCAACCTAAACTTTCCCTGACAGAACTTCAGACCATTCCTGTCACTGGTCACTACAGAGAAGAGATCAGTGCCTGCCCCTCCTCTTCTGCTCACAACGAAGCTGTAGACTGCAATGAGGTCTCCATGCAGTCTCCTCTTCTCCAGGCTGAACAGACGAAGTAACCTTAGACAGTCCTCACATGGCTTCCCCTGAAGGCTCTTCACTATCTTCATTGCCCTCCTTTGGACACTTTCTAAGAGCTTAATATCTTCCTTATATTTTAGTGCCCAAAAGTGCACACAATATCCAAGATGGGGTCACACCAGTGCAGAGCAGAGAGGAACAATCCCCTCCCTCAACCAGCTGCTGATGCTGTGCCTGATGCCCCCCAGGACAGGGTTGGTCCTCCTGGCTGCCAAGGCACTGCTGACTCATGTTCAACCTGCCCTCAGCCAGGACCCCCAGGTCCCTTTCTGTGGCTTTGCTTTCCAGCATTTCATTCCACAATCTGTACATCCAGGGTTGCCCCATCCCAGGTGCAGAATCTGACAATTTCCCCTCTTGAACGTCATATGGTTGGTGATTGCCCAGTCTTCTAATTTGTCAAGGTCTCTCTGCAGGACTTCTCTGCATTTGCGGGAGTCATCTCCTCCCACTTTATTGTCATCTGCAAGCTTGCTTAGTATCATATACAAATTAGTAAGGTTTTCTGACAAGCTTTGTGAAAAAAATTCCATTGATTTTGTCTGTGATTTCAAATATGTTCTAAAAGTCAATGAGCAGTGAAAAACTAGCACAAGCTATTTGAATCTCTAGAGTCCCTTTAAGTGATTGCTTCTTTTGACCGACATCCTTTGTCGTTCAACACATGGGATGTTGAAAGCAAAACACTGACCAAAATCTTTTCACATGAATTTCATAGTGGAACTGAATAGGAGGTTGTCAGTTTCTTGAAATAAATCAATTCTCAAAGGCAAAGGTTTCTGTAGGGGAGACAGAAGGCAATCTGACATCAGCAGTAGTGTTGTCCAACAAAGCATGTTTGTGCATTGTGTGGTGGTGTGAGTGAAGTGCCCTTCAAAACCACCAAAGGTCTGTTTTGCTGCCTGCATTACTTGGAATTTCCCAATAAGATGCAATGCCTGTAGATTCCTGTAGCATAAGCAAAACAAAGTATCAAATGTATTTTAAGAATTACAGTTCGTTTGTCAAGTTCAGAAAAAGGAGTTTGCTCAGCTCAGTCCAGGGGAACACCAAAGTACTTCCCACTGCTCTATTAGTGTTTCAGATCTACTGTTCTGGACACCCCATTGAAAAAAAACCTCTCCCATGTGAATATTAAGCTGTGAAGTTCTCAGATTCTCTGACTTGTGGTAATGCTTTTAGAACTATTTACTATGTAGTCTTGAGCTCTGATCCCAGAACTTTGTAATGAATTCTATTATTTCTAAGCTATATTTCTGTATTCATCTCTGTTCTAGCAAACAGTATTTGGTACCTCCTTTGCAAATATATCTGGAGTTCTAGAAGGAATATATTTATTGATTTTACTTTCTTTTAATGACTATTCACAAGGAACATAACAATGAAACACAAGGAGCTTAAACTAGCCTGCTTCAGCAGAAATTCAATTCCCAGCTGTAGAAAAGATGTTTTAACCATAAACCCCATGAGAGAGAAGGCTGAAGTTAAAATCATTGTTTTACTTTTTCATTTGTATTCAAAACCTATTTGTTTAAATTATGTCACTGTAGTTCCTGATCTTTTAACTTTCAATAAGCTTCTATATACACACATACTCACAAGCATCTTTCTTTAAAATCTCTCTCTAAATGTATGTATGTATTGAAGTCTGAGTGTTTTTATACATGGTTACACATATTGTTAAATTCATTTAATTCATGTTTGTGTATTTATACACTCACATGTACAAGAGTGTATATATATATATCTTTACATCTCGTTGAAACCTGCCAATATGTCTTTGGTAAAGGAATGCTTAAGACATTGATTTTCCTCAGATCTCATTTCTTGAAATCTACATTAAAAACTAGAAAGCCTGTCAAATCACATTGAAAAATATGCATTTTGACAAAAGAAATTTTCTTTCACCCGTCTTCAGGACATAATATTCCTCTTGTTGTACTCCATGAGGATCCTCTCAGACTGTTTTTTGAGCCTATTGAGATCCCTCTGGCGCCCTCTGGCATATCAACCACTTCTCTGAGCATTGTTTCCTCAACAAACTTGCTAAGGTGCACTAAGACCCCATCATCTAGAGTGTTAATGAACGTGTTAAACAGCATCAGACTCGAAACTGATCCTGGGTACACCATTAGCCACTAGTCTCCAACTAAACTTTGTACCACTGACCACTGCCTGCTAGGCCAGTTGCTCAACCTGTCTTCAGCCTACCTCACTGTCTTCTCATCTAGCCCATACTAGACCAGTTGCTCAACCTGTCTTCAGCCTACCTCACTGTCTTCTCATCTAGCCCATACATCAACAGTCTCTCTATTAAGAACGTATATAGGTCAGTGTCAATGATTTTACTACTGTCAAAGAAGACAATATCCATTTCTTTCTCCTCCTCTACTAAGTCTCAATCAACATGATTCAATCAACAGACTTCTTTAGCATCCACAATCTGGGTGCTTCACTGCTTTTACTCATTTGTCAAAATAAAAATAGAACTTTTTAATTTAAAAACAATTATTTCAAAATCCAGCAGATGAGCCTTTATATCTCATATACTTCCCTGATCCTCACCCTCTGTGTATAAAGAGGAAAATGTCAAGAATTAGCTCTTTTTTTCTCTACTTTTCTATCTAGCCTATAGGTTGTTTGTATTGATTTGCTAGGTTTAGTTTGGGTTTTTTGTTTGTGTGTGTTTTCTTCTGTTTTGTTTTTCTTGGATTGGGAAAGGAGACTGAAGGCTGCTTGCCTTTTGTGGCTGTCAGAAAATTGTATACATGTATACAAAGCTTAAAGGAAAGCTGAAGAAAAGGAAATACTCTTGCATTACTTACACAAATACATACATGCATGACAGTACCTCTTCTTCACAGTTAGATGTCCAGATACTGTCAGATATTTCACATGATCTTTATTCCACTGGTCAGGAGTTTCAGAGCCTCACTCAAATGTAATGCCTTGGGAGGTCAGAATCATGCAGGGAAAGGCAATTTTTCTGCCAGTTAGTGCCTATCCTGTAGAGAGTCTTAATACTAGAGGAGAATCCTTGATTTGGTCTCTGAATTTCATGAGGAGATAATGGCCCACTGGGGTGATGTGCTCATCATGACCTCTACTGCTAAGCAGATGAGCTAACACGGCCTATAATACCTGGAGGTTTTTTAGGTTGCACTGTGCCTGATTTAGGGCAGTAGTTTGAAGCTGTGTTTCCACATCTTGATGCAAGCATCCTACTGCATTATTTTATTTTTATTTTTTAAGGAATCTTTTAAGTTTGGATTGATAACTAAGTATTCAAAAGTTTTACATGACAAACACAAATGGAAAGGCCTATATTAAAGCTCCTCATTTAGATTAACCAGAAAATCAAAAGAAAAATATTTCAGTATCTCCAAAATGTGTATTCTAATCTTCAAGTTAAAGTGGCAGCCAATGACTGGATGCAACAAGGATATAAAGATCACGTTGCCTGCTTTTTTATTTTCTGTACAATAGATCACAATCCTAAGACAGTAAATGAAAAGTCAGGTTGTTGGAGGATGACAATCCATATAACCTATTTCCAGAAATCAGAAAAAGCAAACACTAGGCAGAAGAGTGTTCCTGAGTACTTCCCTATGTTTATCTCCCCAATACAATTTTTTCCAGCAGACTCCTTCTCCCAGTCAGAGTATGAACAGTGGAAAAAAGTTGTTAGCAGTAGAAACAGGATTCACCTAATCAGATACAATTAAATCCGCTAGAATTCCTTATAAACACACACACAAAAAAATATTAAACTAATTTTATCCCTTAATAGATTTATAGAACATGGCAAATGAATTGCAGTCCATTACTCTGTGTTGACCATAGAGATAGCCAGGCAAAAATGTTTATGTTGAAATATGTTGATATTCTGGGCATATGGGAAATAATATCAAACAGAAATATATGCCTTGGACCTCGATATGTCTCTAGACATGTTTGCTATATGAAAAATGGGTGTTCACAAAGCAAAGAAGGGAAACTACAAGGCCAGGATTGAATAAGGCATTTTGGGATATAAACTTGTTGTTCCTGACTGTGTTAAGAAAAAAACTACCCAGTTTGAAAAGTTTAACCAAAATTAGGAGCAAAATAGTTTATAATTTTATTAAGGTCATGTAATTAATTACCAACCAGTGAGCATTCAAGGTCAGTATCAGTAATGCACCCAACAGATCACAACTCTAGATGCTTTTAGGAAGTTAGTAAGCATGTACACATTTCTAAATACCCTTTTTTAACAAAAATCCTCTAAGATTTAATCCTTCCCCTGCAGTTCCTCTGATTCTGGTATGAAGGTCACTAGTACTTTTCTCCAGCAGTGAAGATTCAACAATAACTCATTTCCTTTGGAGAATGTCCTCCAGCTCTGTGTGAGGAAGCCCCCCATAAGGTCCCTGCACCCAGCAGTGGGAGAGTCTGGGTGCTGCTCTCATGCTGCCACCCAAATGCCAGGTGCAAGCTGCTCCTGGTGCCCTGTGGGGTAACTCTGGTGCCTGGTTTGGGCTGAAGTTGCGGTTCTGCAGGGCCAACCAGAAGGCACAAGCCCAGTATTAATTGTTGCTGCTTCTTCTATGTCTTTCCCATCTGCAATGAATTTTCATGGTGTTGGTTTTAGTCTGGATTTTCTTTTAATTTAAAATTTTAACATAATTCTTTTAAAACCTCCTCCTTCTTTGTTTCAGAAGTACCTGAAAATTCATGGGTAGTGTTTAATTCAGCTGGTCAGTCTTCCTTCCTAACGTTGACAGTTGGGGGCTGTAGTCTTCTTTCTTAGTGCTAATTTTTTGGACAAACGCCATCCAGTTTTGGCTATTCAGTACACACACACACACACACTCTGTGCACCCATATTCTTATCTTAACAGGTGGTGTTATCTAGGCTATTGGCCAAGGTTGGATGTGCACCCCCACACTGGCTTCATGCACTAATCATCGCAGCCATGGTTTGTGCAAGAAAGCCAGCATCTGCTGTATATTTGAAGCTGAACAGATTTTGCCAAAAACTTGGTCCATGGGCACCAGAATGTTTTTAATATGGGTTATTGAATCAGATCCAGTAAGAATGAACCCTCAAGTATCATTAATTTCTCTGTCCTAGGAAGCTGTTCTCCATCTTGATTTCTGATCATGTGAAGAGCTCTAAGACACAGTTTTCCCTTATGAATTTAGATACCTTTAGGGTTGGTGGCATTTGAGGCAGGGTTTAATTTTTAATCATAATATGGTCAATAGCAAGCTAGTCTTAGACATGTATTTACGACCCTAATTCCCAATGAAATTTTCTCTACCTGCTTTTATTTATTTTGATTTTAAATTAGCAGATATCTATTTATAATGGTGACCTCTGACTCTCTTTCTGTAAAGGACAACTTCAATAGGCAGGACAAGACACCACTGAAGGAGTGTCATTTGGGATGAATACCTCTACCAATTTGACAAAGACTGCTTCACCCACATAGCAGTTAGCTGCCCCAGTCAGCAGGGATGCTTAGCTCTCACTAATCAGCTCTCTCCAGAAGTAAACTGAACCTGAACTAATACCACTTGTGATTATATTGAGGACGTGCATTTTCAATGTAAAAATAATAACATATAAAAATGTAAAATTCTGTTATCTGGAAAGTCTTTCTAGAATGAAAGAAATATTAAAATATAACTCTTTCAAGAGGTAGATAGCCCATTTTGATGAGATCTACTGGAATAATTAAAGGTGGTAATAATAGATCTTTTTGAGCGCACATATTTAAGAAGTCATTCAGAACAAAGGAGGGCATGAATTTAAAGATGAAGCAGTAGCTGCATCCAGACTGAGCAAGAAGGTAGGTGGTACAATATATCTAGGAAAGCTGGCCTTTTGATCTTCTAAATTCAGTCACCTACCCAAACACACTGCATTCCCTTCATTGCTGAAAGACTAAATATGCAGGAAAATGAAATGCTGGTGTAACCTCAAGCCTTCATTCTAAAATGCATCTGTGATGTGGACTGGACTGGTACCGAAACTGGAGAGACAAGGATTGTTCCCACAAACACCAGTTTAGAAGTGGACTTTCAAAGTGAATTCTGTAGATGAATTGCAGTAAACTTTTCTTCAGGAGGAAGGGAGAGTTTAGATGACTCCCATGGGTGTCTGTGGTCCAAACACTGCAGTACACAAAACTGAATAGGACTAACAGACGTGACCCAGGATATGTAAAAGACCTGGAGCAATGGCTGCAGGATGAGACAGATACATAAAGAAATCTCTCCCTAAGTGTCTAAGTCACTATATAATTTGGGGAATGGTTCTTCCAATTCCTCAATAATTATTCCAAAATTCTTTGTAGAAAATCCCTAAACTAAATCTATTTGTGCTCCAGTAACGGAAAAATTGAAAAAGCATCACTATGATAAAGAGATTTTTTACACGATTGCTGTTCTATTTCCTCCAGGAATTATGAAAATAACATAGAAATAGTATTAGCAAGTATCTGAAATTCTGGCAATTACATGGAGGACTCATGGGGCTGTACTAGCATTCCTAATTATTGCTATTAGAGCTCCTTTAGCTTGATTTCATACCCAACTAAGGACCCTCACAGATTCTAAAATTCTTATTTAAGAGTTTCTTGTTGGTTAACTTTATTATGTTTTTTTATACAGCATATCAGCTACAATATCTTAACCTATGCCTACCTGAAATTTATATGACCATTCACAAGTTTGAACAAACTGATCAAAAAAATATTCTGACTGCAAATCATGTTACATGGTTTTCAGGGAAGACTAGTGCAATGTTATCTTTTTCTCTTCTCTACTAATCTG
This sequence comes from Anabacerthia variegaticeps, assembly GCA_035583185.1. NCBI lineage: Eukaryota > Metazoa > Chordata > Aves > Passeriformes > Furnariidae > Anabacerthia > Anabacerthia variegaticeps. The sequence goes on from JAWWEW010000001.1 coordinate 58,749,721, forward strand.
AAAAGTAAAGTTACTTCTATTTCTATTTCTAAATATAAGACTTTTATTAATAAAAAATATGACGTATGTCTTCTAATTTGTACTGCTAAATATTTTACAACTATTTCTAAATGGAAGTACTGTGAGTTAGCTTTGAATCATCTGCATTGAACATGGAAGTTTCTATATTTTAGTAAATTAAATATTTCTGAGAATCTTCTGTGTAACTGAGGGCAAATAGCACTGAAGAAACCATATCCACACCTTTAAAATCTAGTACATCCTCCAAAATTGAATTATCGCCTGTTGTATACAGTTTCTGGTTCACATCAATTTGCACATGACATTCAGAAACTTTCTGTCAGCATACTGACCAGTGCAAGCCAGGTTGAATAAGGTTATTCTTACTCTACAAAAATATAGGATTACTTTGTATAGACATATACACACACATATATATGCTATAGACATATATATATATATATAGTATTATAGATTTTTTCAAATCCTGGTAGTGTTGCACCATTCCACAATTCTCCTTAACTTGCAAGTAATTATATCTCAATCCAGCAGTAATGTTTTAACTTTAGATTAAAGATGCTTGGATCTGGTAGTTGTCACAATTAGATCATGGAATCATAGTGCTGAAACCAAGAAAGAAATTGAAGAGGAAATAGTTTTATCAAGCTCAAACTAAGCCTTTCTGTACCTGTGTCATGGATATTCTACGTCAAGAAGTGTCTCTCTGGGTTTTTTATAAGGAGGTTATCTCTTGTTTCTTAAGATCCTGCCAGCAGTCAAAATGACAGCAACTATGACAATAGGGAAAGGGCAAGTATCTTCCTCTTGTATAGATTGCATATGCTTCTTGATGAGGCTACCATGCAGAATTTCTGTGGTCTTTTACTTCAGATTCAATTTCTTAAAGTCATAAAATGTTTCTAGTTATACTACTATAATTATTATTTTGGGAAAAAAATCTTTAAAGATTTAGATTGACAAGTACTAACATAATTCTATTCTATTTTTGACCTTTCATTTATGAATTAATGCCTAACCAGTCTGTTAATATCATCTAGAAACTTCAAATTCTAAACATATTTTTATTAGATCTCTTCAGGAAAGAAACCCACTTATATAGAGCTCTTTTCTCTTTGAGAACATGTTTCAAACAAAAATCAAACTGCTTTCTAAAATCATGTCAAGTTAAGCAACATATTTTGACAGAAAACATATATGCACACAAATACGATATTCAATACTTTTGCAATGACATCTTCTAATCTGCTGCTTTAAAAAGATTGTCTACTTAAAGAAAAAAAAAGGCATTTCAGCTGCAACTTTAAGGTAAAATTGCTTCTTTAATGGTTTTAACTATATAACACTTTCAGTTATTACTGAAAAGCAGATCAAAACAAGGTCCTGGAATGTAGACATAATAATAATAATTGCTGGTGAAACAGACTGGAATAAAATAAAGAAAGAGGAAGGGAAGGGAAGGGAAGGGAAGGGAAGGGAAGGGAAGGGAAGGGAAGGGAAGGGAAGGGAAGGGAAGGGAAGG
>JAWWEW010000001.1:58751360-58789135 GCA_035583185.1 Anabacerthia variegaticeps
AAGGGAAGGGAAGGGAAGGGAAGGGAAGGGAAGGGAAGGGAAGGGAAGAACTGGTAACTAAATATACATCCAGCCTACTTTGTCACTGCAGAGCAATTTCTGTCCTCCAAACTTTTTTTCCATTAACTTTAAATTTCTTCTTGTATTATCCGTATCTCTATATAGTCATTTTTTTCTTTAGGGATGTTTTGCAATGCTTCATTGCAAGTCTTTTCTTCATTGCATTTTACAGTCAGTAGGAATTTGAAGTTGGATTTCAGCAACCATTTTGATGCCTTTTGAACTGCTTTAGTGCATCTAAGGCATATGTGCTTATGACATAGGGGCTAAAAGGAATTACATGATCTCCTGGGTAGGAATTTTGAAGATATATGCCGGGTATATGCCATATGACCTGGTACATGGGATATGCTAGGTCATGGAAAAGAGCATTAGGTATTTATATGTGAGTAACTAAATCAAGACTTCAGTCAATACAGTGAAAGGATCAATTCAGTTTATCCTGTATCAGACATGCACCTTTAGAGATTAAATATGTTTTGATCTGCCCTGACCACAATGGCTGGAGGGTGGTTTGTGCTTCACAGATTCACTAGGGGATGCCAGATCATTTCTGGCCTTCATTTTAAAAGGTCTTTTATATATCGTGTGTCGTGCCTACAGGTATCTAGATCTTTTGAGCTAGATGTTTGCGTGTGTGAATCAAATCTTGTGTGTCTGAATCAACAACTCAAGTCATAGAAATCTGTTCATTTGAACAGAAGTCTAAACACAAAGCTTAGATGTAAACCTATATGACTGACATAGAGAGCAGGTGGGATAAATTTGCTCTGAAACATTAGTGTTTTCACCAAATCTTCTTCATATTTCTTACTATCTCCCTGTTGCAGGGCAAATACAGTCAACAAAGAACCAAAACTCAGGAGAAATTGGGTATTATAAACAAATAAAAATCTAGGCAATAACTGTGCTCAGAATTCAGGTTAAAAGTCAGGAAATTAGAAACTGTATTGGAATAGAGATTAGGTAAGTTAAAGGCTGAGAAAGAACTAAAACTAAAGCAAAAGATACAAAAAAGGCATCAGAGTTAAAGCAACAAGAATTTTAGGCAGAATTTCAATTAAGTGCTATGTTGAACAGCAACATCAGCTGAAGGGTCTAATGCATATGCCAAATCCTGGGATTAATCATGGGTCTAGAGGTAAAAAAGACGAGGTCTTCTTTGTAAATTTGACTTGTGGAAAAGGAGGGCATATGAAACAGTTTGAAACAAGCAGAAGGGAAACAATGGGAAAGAAGAGATCTATAAATTACATGTAGTCAGGTTTCCTCTAGGTATTTAAATATCTAGGCTTTAAGATACACTGTGTTGAAAGGTTATTATTCAATTCAAACATTAATATTTTCCAATTACAAGGAAAAAAAAAATCACTCATTCCCCAAAATTGGTCAAGTACACAAAGACATACTCTTGAAATCTCAACTGTGTGTGTTAACTTGGTATTAAAACTCAAAGAAACTTCTTAATTACTATTTTTTCAATTCAGTAATAATTATTTTATTTCAAAAGTAAGATATTTACACTCCACATTTTCTTTGAAAAGTAATAGCTTATCATCTTAAAAGACCTCTGAAGAGTATTTAGTATGGTTTCATAATTATGTGTAACAGTTGACAGTCAACAAATGATCTAGTGATTAATTATTGTAAAGCCAAATTATCACTATTAAATTAGAACTATATTTATTTTTTTCCTTGTATACAGCATTTAGAAAAAAAAAAAGGTCATTGAATTTACAGCAGATTTATCCTCACATAAAAAATCTACCAGTGTAGCAAGAATCTACCCTGTCTTTAGTAAAATGTATGCAGATAATTCTATTTTGCAGGAATAATAAACATGAGTAATAAGTAAAGAGGATTTTATCATTGTTGCATATTCATTTTATTATTGGTATGGTTATTACCTACTTAGTTATTCACTAATTAATCTTGAAGAATAACCTCATGAAATAGCATAAAACAGAAAAGTTGTTTTGTTCAATCTGCATAAGTGCCTTTTCAGTCTTCTAAAGATGATGTAAAGGAGCCTCATAGAATATATAACATCACAAAGCACACAACTGTTATGACTCACCCCTGAAAGGATAAGGATAGAAAGGATAAGAGTAGAAAGATATCACCACCTGTGGATCCAGCACCAGTACTTGATTGTTGCAATTTTGATGCCCATTGGTCAAAGTGATGGTTGTGGTTTTGATCGTCAGAGGTGGGGGGAGCCCTGGAAACATTAAGTTCAATAGGTTAATATGCTCTTAGGTTTATGTGGGAACACCCAGGTACCTCTCTTGAGAGGCGAGTTTTACATTGTCTGATGCAGCACTATGGATCTGTTGCAACATTGTGGATCATATGAAGTCCTCTGGTGGAAAGCACCAGAAATGTGTCTGAGGGAACTTCTGGGGTCTTTGATGATTTATGACACCTTTTAAGATGACAACTGCCTCTCAGGTCAGCATAGTTGAGCCAATTATTCACCATCAGAAGAGATGAATACCTTTAGGCCTGTGCGTGAATGTTCTGGTACTTTCCTGGAGAGGAGTTTTCACCCTGAACCTGTTGCATAAGGGAGGACATTGGCATGATAAAAAGCATTATCCCACCTCACAGAATCTGCTTCATATCAGCCTCTTCCCTTACCTGGATCAAAACCCAGCTTGTTGCTAAACAAAGGTTGATTTGTCCTGGTCATCCTCCGGTGCTCATGCCCTCTGCACCTGGGCCCTTACCTTGTACATTGTCAGCAAAGCATCCTGCTGCTTTTGCCAATGGCCAATTGTTTGAGTCATTAATCATTAGCATTTCATTCTGCCACAACTCATCGAGTTAATCATGATTTGAATTGTTAGATTGATGCCACACAGGTCAGCGTCTAGGAGGAAGATGGAATCAGGTAGCTTCACAGATTGTGTCTGGGCTTAATACTTTTGCAAAGGACCAAGATCCTTCCTTTTTTGACATGTCTTCCTTCACTACAGTCTCTCTCTGAGTCCCAAGAAATAAAAACTCATCTACTCTCTAACTAATCCGATTCTATCAAGGCAATCAGGTCCTGTTCCCTATAAATAGTATCCCAGAAAGCATTCTTCCACTGTGCACTATTTCTTCATTTGCTGTGTGCAATCCCATGTTTTATTGGTCTTGTGAGTGCTGAGATGAAATTGGTTTATGTGTTTTGGTTAATTTACTAAAATGAAAGGTCAATACCTTACCACAATATATTAACCAACTATAGGTTTGAATAGAAAATGAAATGTGCTCCTGGGATGACAAAATCTCAGTCCTCTACAGCTTCTGGGACATGTACTTTTTTCGTGGTATTTACATGAGTATATGCGAGTTTGTGACAGGCCATATATAACTACCCAAATAGATTTTTTTTTCCTTCTGAAATATAATTAATACATCTGGAAATTATACAAGAGTCAGGAAACCTGAAGGGGGAAGACACTTGTCAAGAAAACAACTTAATTACATATCAAAACTAATTAAGACATATCATTCAAGATTTTCAAGGCAGTTTTTTTATACAAAATTTGGTGCAATGGACTCATTCCACTGTGGCAGCTGTCTGTAATGCTACTGTTTCCCAACTGAAAAGTAAGGAACAAGTAGCTCAGGGACTGATAAAATCATCTTACACACAAGAGATTACTTTTAGCTGATTATCCTGCAGAATCATTTGCTTATACTCTGAAAATGATCTGTTGAATTATCTGTGATGGGTTTTTTTTGATTTTTTTTGGGTTTTTTTTTTGTTTTGTTTTGTTTTGTTTCTTTTTGGGGTGTGTGTGGGTTTTTTGGGTTTTATACTTGTTTTGTTTTGTTGTTTTGTTTTTGTTTTTGTTTTTGTTTTAAGTTGCTGGTGCAAATAAGATTTACAACTTGGGAAAGTTTTACTTGAGTCATTTTTTGAAGTTTTTCAGGACCATTAATTGAAATTGTTCTTTAGAGCTTCTTCTTTCAAAGCATTTCTTTCTTACCATAAACAATCCTACAGAATGCCAAGGCATAGGTGAGTCTGAATGAATACCCTTTTCAAACAGCAATCAAGTATTCAGCCACAATACCTTTGTTGGTGTTGTTGTTTTGTGGTAGTTTTTTTTGTTGTTTGGGTTTTTGTTTTTGCTTTTGTTTTTTGTTGTTTTTTTTTTTTTAATCATAGATTTATTTATGTAAGAAATAACCTTAAGATCATTGAGTTCAACTATTAGCCTAACACTGCCAAGTCCACCACCACTAAACCATGTCCCCAAGCACCACATCGTTACGTATTTCAGATATCTCCAGGGATGGTGACTCAAACACTTCCCTGGGCAGCCTGTTCCAGTGCTTGACAAGCATTGCAAGGAAGAAATGCTTCCTAATATTCAATCTAAACTTCCCCTGACACAATTTTAAGCCATTTCCTTTTGTCTCATTACTTGGGAGAAGAGACTGACCCCTAACTCACTGCAATCTTGTTTCAGGTAGTTACAGAGAACAAGGTCCCCCTGAGCTTCCTTTACTCCAGGTTAAACAACCCAAGCTCCCTTAGTAGCCCCTCATAAGACTTGTGCTCCAGACCCTTCACCAGCTTCATGGCCCTTCTCTGGGCTTGCTTTGGCACCTCAATGTCTTTCTTGTAATCAGAGGCCCAAAACTGAATATTCGAGGTGTGGCCTTGCCAGCTAAGTACAAGGGGACAATTACTTCCTTAGTTTGTCTGACCACACTACTGCTGATATAACCCAGCTTCTGATGCTACACACAATAGTATTGGCTCAGGTGCCAAGAATGAAACATAGTTTCATCTCATGATTTATTAATTCTTAGCAATTTTATTTATTTGTTAATACAGTATTTTGTTTTTTCTCTGCGTCCTTGTATAATTTTATCATCTTTTCACTCAATATCTCCCTTAAGTGTTGTATTAAAGTGATACTGTTGTCATGACACAACAAACATCCAAATTGTACAAGGAAATTGGAAAAGTCACAGATACTTTTGAAGGATAATGACTTTCAAACTCTACTCTTTGCTTCATTCAGAGAGGATTCAGGACGTGATGCTGGCTGGTAGAGATACGTGTGATGAGTTCAGTGGTCCATCTTTCAGCTTCTTGACACATCTTGCTATTGTTGATAGAGGCCTCTGAAAGAAGTTTTCTTAAAATGTACTCAACTATTTCCACTAAATAAAACAACCACTTGGATGTACTCTTATATCTTCAAAGGTATCAAGCCTGCAGAAAGACTGATTTCTGGAATGTGATAACAAGTGGAATACTGGAGCTCAGTTCAGTCACATAAAGGAAAAGGAAGACCCATACCCTAGGAAAAACATTCCAGTCTGCTGCTCCAGGATGGGCTCACATAGATTCCACTGTCATATCTACCCATGCAGATTATTTTCGTTTTAGGACATATGGCAGTAGGTATCTAGTCAAGCAATTCAGATCATCCTTTAGTAAAGGCAATGGATGGAGTTTGGAGAGCTAAATAGAGGCATCCAGTTTATTAGTTTGGGGAGACATTTCATGCTATGCAACACTAAAAACTCAATTCAGAGCAACAAATGAAGAAAAGATTACAAATAGTCGTAGTAAGCAAAAAGGCAAGAGGGCAGGTAAGTTTTATTCTCTTATTTCCCATCATTGTATGAATTCTTACTACAAGAGGGAGAGTTACCTGAATTTTATGAAGAATGTGTAAAAAAGGGCGTAGAATGAAACACAGATTTAATCCTTTTCCCCTGTGTTTCCTTCACACATATATTCATCATAAAATCAGCTCTGATGTCATTACTTGCCCTTGTGCATTATAACACATGGGCCCAAATTTGTGGTTCTTAATTGAATGTAACTACCATTGAAAACAACAGGATTTCATTTGATTAAGAACTGCAAAATACGTCCCCATGTGTGCACTTCTTTGCTCATGGTTAGTCAAGACAGTAAGTCATGCAAAATCTCTTTTTAATTACATTTTCAGATGATGTAATTTGTTGGAACAATCAATACCTTGCTGGATTCCTGAAGGTGAGACTTCCCAAATGACACCACTGTCATACTTATTCTGAAATATAAAATCTTTAGAGTACTGTTGTATACAGATAACACACACAAAAGGTAATAAATATTCCTCCATCATCTACTACAAGGTCTCTGTTAAAAAACATCCTGTTATAATGAACTGTGTCAGCAAAGCCCTACAGAAAAACATCCTGCTTCTGAAGATTCTCACGAAACAAAACTTCTCAGTCCTAAAAACAAATATCCTGCCAGAAAATCCTGTCATTGTATAGGATATCTTATCGTTTTGAACATCTGAACAAGGCTATGTGCCAAAGAACCATGCACAATCCTCTTTGAATGCTATAAAAACTGAAGACAAAATTTGGGGAATTAGGAGCAAGGAAGGGAGAAAAGAGACCGGCTACTTTGGCTGGGAATCACTCCCCAACCTCTCCTCACCTCTTCTCTTCGCCACCACATGCTGCCCGCCTGCCCGTGAGACCGGGACTGTGCCAGCCTGGAGGGAACGGAGACTTGAGTCTGCCTTATCCTTCTAACTTTCCATGTTTCTGAAGGCCAGGAGGGCCCAGCTCTTCACAGAGCGCTGCAGCATCCCGGCAGCGTGGCTCAGCTGGGACAGCGGAGCCCAAGCGCCCTGGCTGCACTCCAGAGAGCTGAGACCCCCTGCTGCTGCTGAGAGAACATCGGAGAAAATAACAGAGACAGAAAAAAAGTGTCGGAACCGGCTTTTTCCCCCCCACACACATGCATACACCGATATTCTGGCAAAAAGTTAGTTTTGTGGTGGTATTCTTTCTCTCTGCTTCTAAAAATTAATCTCGGCATTTTTTCAATCTTTCTTTCTTCTCTCTCTCTCTTTGCATATCCTAGCAATTAGTTAATAAAAAATCAGTTTTTGAAATAAATAGATAACTTGGTTTGAGTTTTAATTTTGTTGGGGAAAATATTCGAATCTGAAGTTCTTTCTGCAATATTTAAGCAGATTGTAACAAGTACTTTTCAGCAGATAATTAATATTTATTATTCAAGCAAATAGAAAATAAGATACAATTTTATACATTATGGCTCTTTTGAGTTTGTCAAAATTCTCAAAATGTTAGAAATACATAATAACTATTGCTTTACTTTTAGTATAGTTGAACCAAACAGATATGCCCCTTAAGAAAACTAGATACTAACACCACAGAAAAGTTGTACCTAGTTCCTTGTAAAGTATAGATGCATGTTTGACAAGCAGGCAGAAAATATTCGTGAAGGATTTTTTTTTTTTTTTTTTTTGGTGATGGTTTTTTCACCAGGGAAAAAGAGTGGGACAATTTGAAGAACACGGGTGAGAACCAGAAATCCATACAATCCATTACAACACCACTCAGAAAAGATATTTAAGAAGTCTTTTCCTTATTTTTTAATTATGGAAAAAAAAAAAAGAAACCACTTGACTTCATCATTACTTTCTTCTCCTAACATTCTCCTCCTAACAGAAAGAGCCTCAACATCCTGAATTTAGGGAAGATTTTGGGTCAAAAGAGCCAATAACACATATAAAAATTTAATAACTTTGAAAGGCAGTAACTTAAGAAAAAAGAGTGAGGGCATCAATATTATTCATCCTTTTGTTCCCTATCTACTCTGTAATTCAAAAAAAAATAACAACTAATTTAATCTAGCTCCTATGGCAATATAATATCTTCTATTTTAAGCTCTTTGCTATACTCAGACCGAAGTCTGGTTTCAAGTAAGTTGACTGATCTAAACCACTGTGATTTTAAGGTAAAAAAGGAAGCAGGAGGGTAGGGGGAGAGATTTGTACTCATTTTAACAAATATTCCTCTCATATTTCTTACAAACAAAATTCCTACCAGGATGAAACTGAAAGCACTTACCAGAAGAGATCATGTCTCTGCCATCAGACTAGGTACTGTACTGGATAAATTCAGTGCACAAAGAAGGGTACTAACACTTTTTATGTAGCTTGAACTTCTTTTCTAGATGTATTCAAGGCTTTTGAAAGTGAGCATATTTGACCGTTGGAAGAGGAAAACGTTTGAAATTCTAATAAACAGGACTTGAAATCATTTATGAGTAACAATGAATTTTCAGATGTGTAAATTACTTACTGTACTTAATGACTTGTGGATTGCATTAACAAGAACCATATGCTCCAGTAGAATGTCTTTTGTAATGCATGTTTGTATACATAGAGTAATAAACTATGCTTCCGAAACTATGTTTCAGCTTCTCTCTCACTACTTAAGAAAAGCCTTATAAGACTAGGAAGATATGGAAAATTAGCAAATTGCCTTTGAACATGGTGTATTCATTACAGGTTCCACTTATTCCTCAACATAGGACAGGATTTACGAAGCATTGTAATTTGAAAGAATAAATACATGAATGAATAATAAAATCTTCCCTACCTTTCATACTTCCTTATCCTTAATGATAGTTGTTAAGTTCTGGCAAAGCATATGTAAGTTGAAATCTTGTAATTGTTGTACTTGGTGAAGTAGCATTCTCTGACCTTAGCAGATAGCATTTTTTCTCTTTAAATTCAAAGGTCACTAATACTTGGGGTTTTTTCCTAGTATATTTAGCAGAGACTGTTGATGCTGCAGGGTTTTTCAACAAAGTTTTTCCTCAAGATTTTGTCACTAACTCTAATGTTAATATCTAAGGCAGTGAAGAGTGTTACTGAACTTTATCTAATGCTAAAGATAACTAAGAAAGGCAGGATCTGATATGTACGGTACTTTTTGCTAGTTGCTGACCTCCCTTCTATGACTGACATGCAAAACTGCATGCTTTGGTTTAATTAATTTTTGAAAGGAGAAGGTCTAAAATCACTGTCTGTGAGCTATGAGTTATTTGATTTCACAGCCAAAAATATGGATTTGCTTGGGAAAATGAACTGCACAGGCATAAATTAAACTAAGCCCTATCCAGAAAGTAATTGGAATCAGCTTCAATTACAGAATTACAGCAATTAGTAGGCTTAAAGAAGAAACACAATTCCATTGCATAACTATTCAGTTCACCCACCGTCATCTTTGCAGGGAGGATGTGTATTAAAATGATGCTCAGAGAATGTTTGAACTGTACTGTTTCACAGTGACTGAACAGTTAACTTGTGGGGAATATACAGGCAAGATAAAAATGTGCTCGTGTGATTATACAAGACACAGATGAGTGCCATTCTTTAAAGAGAAAGTTTATATTTAAAAAAAAAAGTAAAAAATAGTACCGAATATTATATAGAAGAGGGATGTCTGACCAATATATTGAGCTTGCTCTTCCAGAGGTCAGGAAAAGAGCAGGATTAAAAATTTAGCAGATAAGCAACTCTCAATACCACTGGCCTAAATTAGGGCATATTTTATTTGGCTTAGCACAACACTGACTGAAATTTCAGTGGGAAGCATCCTGGAGTCTTGATATAGTGAAACTCGTGTCTGCTCCTAACACACCATCAAGTACTACCACATGATACTCACCCACAAGATGGGAAGAATGGGTCTTCAAGATTCAATAGAGTACGTTAAAGCAAAGTCCCTTATCGTTTACGTCACATCTTCCTTTTTCTACAAATGTGGAACATATTCTTTATGGTCAAGGTGAGAAGAGGACTAGGCTGAGGGAGGACAGTATTGTAATAGCATCATATGCTGATCTTAAGGAACATTAAGAAGCCAGTGAAGGCCAGTTTTATCTCCCCTAACTCTAATCTCCAAAATTTAGGGCCAAGTCTAAGGTTATCTTATGTTGAGAAGAGCAACCTGCAGAGGGCATCTCATTTGAGATATATTGACATGCCTCATAGGGTGGGATGAGTAACCAGAGTAATTGCTTATAGATACAACATGAATTAATGCCATCCCCTGGATTGATTTAGCACAGGTCCAAGGCACAAGCTCTAGAGTGTCTGAGGGATTAGTTCAACCTTCAACCTTCCTCAAGAGCAGGGAAAAGGCAAAAGCATCACCATACCTGTCAACTCTCTGTGGAGATATATATCTGTGCAGCTGGAGATTATGCCTGGGTATTTAAATTTGGTATACTGTTCTTTATACACTGTGAAACCTCTCTGAATGTCATGTTAGGACTTGTCAGCAAAACCTCTGAGTAGGTTCTTTGCTTTGTAATTTTTACTAACTTCAGAATCCTGAAAGATAAAAAGTTGTTGGTATCAGCTTTCTAGGTGAGAAAATTCTTATTCTCTGGATTTATCTTTTTTTTTTTTTTTTAAAATGAATTTGCTGTAAAAATCTGTAGTCAGGAATTAACTTCCATATTGAATGAGACAGTAGATAGAATCCCTAGTAAGCAGGAAAAAGAAAACTGAAATATATATCTATATGTAGGCTGAAATACATATTTATGTAAAGAATCACATTTGTTATTGTCATTTTTAAAATGTAGGGTGTGATTGTAATTGAAATAATTTTTATATATAAGAGGTAAAATGTCGGTGAGTTCTGTTAAGTTATCCTGATATAAACCCAGTAACTATAAATGACAACAAAACCAGTCTCTAAGTACATCAGCTGTAAATTATGTGACCATGTATAAGTTGACCTGTGTTTACTTGTTAGACAAGCTTTAAATCTCTTTTATGACCTTCCTGTCTTGTCCTGTATTCCACTAACCAATATCCTATAGAATTTTTAGAAATGTAGGAAAATTATGAAACAGCTGCTATGAAACAGTTATTTCATGTCAGCTCTAATAGTGGTAATTTTATTTTAAAGGCGTATTTATGTGACAGATATTGAGAAACTAATACTATGACTATAGATATAATATGTAAGAGCAGTAGTAGATACAATTCCACTACAGGTTCTATAGGCAGAGTAGTGTTTCTGCATCCCTGCATCTTTACTCCCTGAGAAATCCTAGAAGAGTTCCACTACTAATAAAGTAGAACTGAAAATTCCCCAATTTGTCTCCACAGTGGTCATATTTCCCAACTGCCAAACATTTGAATCTTCTAGTAAATTTGATACCTACTGCTGGATGAATGTCTGGCAAGATGTTATCCATTATTTATCATAAATCATAAATCTTTATTTTAAAGTCAGTTGAACAAACATTACTTAGTGGCAAACAGTCTATTTTATTTTTTTTTATTTCTTTCTTCTGAAAAGGGCTAGGAAGCATTTGGTAGTCACTGACTGAACTAATGTTAGTCTCAGTGTTGACTGACACCTCTCACACAGAGGAAGGAACAAATAAGGCAGCGGCTTTGAAATGGCACTGATAACACCTCTGATTTTAGTAGAATCGAAGGAGGCATATGTGACAGACCCAGATGAACCTTTATGAAGAACTGGGACAAGCTGCCATTTAGGAAAGTTTTTATCATCAATGTTGTCATGAATGTTCTCCTCTTTTTTCAGGCTGTCACCAAAGTGAAGCTCCTGCTAATGCTTAAAAGCTTTACCTTGTTCTAGGGGACCATATTTCTGCTCACCAAGAAAGGAGCAGGCATAGGCATACCAGTAGAGAATTTCATGCTTCTGTTTTTTCTGTTTTCATGCTTATCTATAACAATTATTTCCATATCATGCTGTTCCAAAACATTTTCCCACAAAATATTAACTTTTGCAAGGAAGAGGTGTAAAAGGTGTTTTATTTTGTATGTGTGTGGGGGGAGGTGGGGCGGGGGGGTTGGTGTCGTCCCCCCACCCCATTCTTAACGAATCATAAATTTCAATTAAATTCATAGGGAAGCATGAACCCTTGTACAGTAGGTATTCTTCTTTCTTGAACATAATTAAAAAAAAACAAAACAAATAATAATTAATGAAGTAATTCCATAAGCACTTTTCTAGACTTCATTTTCAGTATAGCTTCTATGCTCAGATGTCAGATTTGCTTAAGTGTGGTGTTAATTATGTATGGCATCCAGCATTCTGGCATCCAGCATTCTAGCACCTCTGAAGCTCATCTTTTACAAGTCAAACAATGTGAAAAAAATTGAACTGTGCTTTCAACTTCTTCCTAAACAATATATGACAAGGCGGTCTAAATTTTCTTCTGGGTGCTTTTTGACAGTTCACACTGAGAAAAAATGTAAACAGCTATGTCATATTCACAAAATATAGCTGGAGAACACAACTGCGGAGGAATGTTAGAACACATACTCTGGTTGCCTAGCAGGTGCTCTGTTAATGTAAATATTAATAGTCTTGTTAAAACTTGCTAGGATAGCTCCTTCTCAATCCCCCTGTTAGGACACTACAATGTCTTATTCCTTTGTAAGAACTTATCACTTCCAGACTGAATTTATTCAGTTCTAATTTATACCCATTTGTTTCTGTGGCAATATTGTCTTTATTTATATGCTTCTCATGGTTACCTGAAACTTTATTCCACTTCTATTTCTGTAAGCAATTATGTCAGACTTCACATTTCTGGACAAATTTTCTTGATTATGGTTAAGTATCTGTTCCTCTATCACTTTGATGCTTGTTCTCAACACCTGTTTAGTCTGGTCATCTTGCATATGGATGAACAGCATGGTGTCCAGAATTTCGGATAAGATCTTATCAGGGTCATGAACACTATTCACATTTCTTATTCTTTTCTAAAAGAACTTCTCCTGATTATACTTTTTCATAATAATGTTACAGCCAATTAATACATAGCATCTCATCTCCACTATTCTTACTAAAAAGAAGATTTCAACTTTTGCAGAAATACTTATTAGTTGTCACTGTCCATTATTAAACTTCATCTTCTTTAGTCTTCACATGTAGTATTCATGTAACTTTAAGGTCAAGCCAAAAATATGTTTAATCTAAAAAAATGGTTGCAGGATCTCTTGTTTAAAAAAAAAAAAAAAAAAAGGAAAAAAAAAGGAAAAAAGAGGGTAATGCGAGATGGGAAGACACACTGTGATGTGCCACAAACTGAAACAGTCATGGGAAATTTAGCTTAATTAGCTGTGCTTTTCCTGTACCTACCTCATTTTTTCCAAACTGAATATGTTTGATTCTTAAAATGATAGTGATTTGACTTTATGTTAAAAGGGTGTGTGTACTTCCATCTACTTAGGCTGAAATGTATTTGTGTTGAAATATAAGAAAAAGGACAGACACCTACAGCTATAACATCCTTGTATTGTCTTATGTAAGTGTGCACATAATGTTATTACAGAACAAATAATAAGGAAGATATTCTCTTGGCAGCAGAATACAGTTGGAAGATTGTGTTAAAGTGATTGAATTTTCAGGTATACTGTCTTATTTCCTGGTAGAAGTGAAAAAGACCCAAATGTTACTTGAATGTTACATTTATATTTGTTATTACATTTATTATATAAATAAAATGAAATGCAGATATGTCTATTTGCAAAGATGATCATCTATAAGACATACTGTGTTTACATTTTCATCTCCCTGTCTGTTGAACAAGACAACATTACATATATGAAATATAACAATTTCCATGACACACTCATTACAAAAATGTGGGATCCCATTGAGAAAAGGAATATGTGATGATACCCAGTGCTATATATTTGTTTTAAGAGTGCAAATTAACTGTTTCAATCAGAAAGCTGATGAAAGAAAACAATTATGAGGATAGAACCATTCAATAATTCAAGGGAAATTGCAGTTTTCTGACTAACATTCATGAGTTCAGACCAGTGTATGTGTATATATATATCTATAATTTATGTAATAGTAACAATTTCCAGAAGGTATTCTTTCTTCGAGAGGAATGTCATTAAAATATTAATAAGATGTTAATGCCATATCAGTCTCAGATTGTGGAGGTGTGCTTTCCTCTTCTTTCCTGCTTGAGAAATAACCACCAGTGGTGGTTGTGATGGTTATGTCTGGCTTAAGCTGGACTCTAGGGAGACACATAACACCATAGTAGGTAAGGGCCATAAATGTTGTTCAGTAGTTGAGGGCTAGTTGAGTTGATATCAGCCTAAAATATGACTGGTTTACACAAATATAAGTCAATCATCTGACTCCATAAATGGTACACAGTCCAGGGCTCATTGAACAATCCCACATGGCAGTGGGCTGTATGCCAGGATATCCCCTGGAGTATGAATATACCACAAGGTTACTCCTCAAGGCTGAGAGAATCCTTATTGATCAGAGGCTCAGTAACAGAACTGGAATAAGCATGTTGAAACTTTGAAATCTTAGCTAAGTGATATAAAAGATTGATTGTGCACATATAGTCCTTTAGACATAAATCATTTACTGAGTCTGGGACTATGTATGGATCCAGTCACCCATAAGCTACCCTCAGAAAGAAATTTAGAATATAAAGAGGTCTGTTCTGAACCTCATGACTCCACTGGAATGTCTCTCTGACAGTTTTGTCTGATCCTGGCCTCTACACAATTGGCAGTGAAGATCAATTCTGCAGCTGTCTTGTTAAAGCATTGTTGCATGTGCTTAAAAACTTAGCCAAATAGTAGTTCTGTATCAATAAAAATACTGCTTCTTCTCTCTTACAAGTGAAGTGCACCAGTCCATCTGTGACAGTCTTTACTTTGCTCATGGAAGTGGTGTGAGTTGCTCCAATGTTACAACTCACAGCTTCATGAGTTTTAAAGCCAATAGGACCTATCAAGTAAAGCCTTCTGATTGTGGGTATGAAGACTACCATCCCTTATTACTCCAATTTGCAACTCAGGAAGAAGGATATTAATAAGTGTACTGAACTGAGTGGAGACGTAGCCTTCACACACACACAGAGTGTCCAGACAAGGTCAGTTACTCAACACCACTGTCTCTGTGCCATCTCCTTTCAACGTCAACTGTTGTCTGTTTTCACAACATCTTGTGATTATACATCAACAACATGATGCATTCAGGGCCAGGCAGCAATGAAAGCAAAACACCCTACACTGCTGGCATTGCTACCTCTTCTTCTTCATGGTTTCTTTTTGTACCCAGAGCACCTTTATACTGCTCCATTAACAGAGCAAGAGGGGCAAAAGACTGTATAAACATGAAAAGTAGGAGAGGAAAGAGCTCCTTGGACACTTGTTTATTAGTGCATGAACAGACTTAGTAACCAGAAAGAAGATAATTCAGATAAATTGGTTTTATTGTCTACAGCCCAAAAATTTGTACCACAGAGAGTGACAAAGAACAGTAAATGAGAACTCTATGTGGTACAGTAAAAAAGACAAATATTATTTGCCATAATACTGAGAGAGAAATTCACTCCCAGGTAGAGGACACCATTATGAGAATTTACATCTCCATAAGTTACTTTGTAGTGCATTCAGTAGCATCTAGGAAAGAGCAAGTTTCAGTAAGGAATTGAATTGAAGAGCTTGTGTGGAGGAAGGATGAAATTTTGAAGGTTTCACCATGTTGTACTTTATTTTTTCATGCTTGAGCACTGAACAGATTAGAAAATCCCACACTGAATTTTGGACACGCTTATTGACTGCGTTAAGGATTGAAAAAAACTTGGGGGTTCTGGATAGATCCTTTTACTGAGGTGAACAGACCTTCACCGAGGTAAACCAACATATAAGAAGAAATTCACCTGGGCTTTCTGACATTCAGATGGTACGTGTTTTTTTTTAAATAAGCCTTGAAATTTTCCTCTGTAAGAAGGAGAGATGTGGACAACTTCTGGAGAATAATTCCTGTATCCTAAGATAAGTGTCCTAAGACAGGTGAGAGGTGAGCTCTGGCATTGCTTATCTCTCTTCAGCAAATATAAATGGAGATACACAACTGGTTTAGATTGCATACCTGATTTTATTTTTATTTTTTTTGGTTAGACTCTTCCATATGAAGGATAGCTCTTATACATACTTTCTACAAATAAACCCCAGCATTTTATTAATTGACTATATATTAACTATATATTAACTATATATTATATAGTAATATTTTAATTATATATTAACTTTATATATAATATTAATAATACATATTAATATAATATATTTATTATATATTATATATTAACTATATATTAACTAACCTAAAGTTTGAGAAATATACAAAAATCCATGTCAGGGCACAAACTTTAAAATACTCTAGCATGGCAGAAATCCTACTTTATACCTGAAGCCACTCAGCAATGTGTGTAAAGACCTAGGGTTTGTTGTCTTAGTTTCAGCCAAGGATAGGGTTAATTTTTTTGCAGTACCCATGAGGACTTGTAGCCTGGAGCTCTGTGGGCATGGCCCAGACCCTAATATTATATGATAGCACTGTCAGGGGCAGGAGCAGGGCAAGGGACTCTCTCTCTGGTTTCTGAGAAAGTTGTTCCATCTGACAGGGAAAAAGTGTGGCAGGCCAAGCAGTTGGTATTGTAGAGGATTTCTGTATAAATAATTTCTTTATCTTACACCTTCTGTTATTAATATTTTTGCTATTGCTATTAGTTTTCTTGTCTCAGTGCTGCTTCCAGTAAATTGTTCTTATCTCAACCCTTCTGTTCTTTGCCTTTTGTGTGCCTTAAATTGGAGGGGCAGGAGAAGAGAGTGCTAGCATTGTTTTAGTGGAAGTACTAAACTGGACAATACCATTCTTAAAACATGACATTTTTCTATTTTATATTTGCCAGATGCTTCTAACCCCTCTTATACACCTAAGAAAATGTAGGGTTTAAAACAAAGGCAGTTCTTGAATCAGAAGTTTCTGGTCTACTGTTCTTCCACCTGTTCAATTATATCTGTGTTTCTGCAATTTTGGGAGCCTTGAGACAGAAAGAGGCTAGTCATACACACAGACAATTGAGACTACAGGAAAATAAGGCAACAGTCCAGTAGCATTCTTCATCATCTACTTGTTCAGACATGTTAGTGGCCCATAACTGGTCATTTAACACTATGAGGATGAGTCAAAACAACGTTGTTCACTGTAGTATTGAAAGTCAGTGGTGGAGAAGGTGACATAGTTGTGTATTAATCAGTGACATCATGAGGCAAAGGTCCATAGGAACAGGCTCCCAACTTTTATTTGAATGAGGTTCCTAAGGCCATTAACCAGAATTGTGATTTCCAGGCATTACCTACAGTTCAGGCATTCTCACATTACCAGATCAAATGCCATGCTGCAGATTTTCCTATCTTTTTTCTAAAAGTCAGCAAAGTGACTGTTCTCAGGAACAGCTATTCAACACAATGGGCGTGTATGTAGCAAGCCTAATAAAGCTCATGGTAACTACGATATTGAATTTACCCTCTGGAAGGGTGATGCAGGAACATGCTATGAGTCGTCAGTTTATCTGAACAGGTTTGGAAAGACTGGCAGTCAGGACTGCCAGGTGCTGCAAGATCCTTCACATAATGCATTTAGGAATATAGGTACTGTTTCAATGCACATATGAGCTTATGAAGAAAAGGTGAACTACTCTACCCACCTGGTATTACTTGGTTATCTCCTACTGACTGAAGCTTCCCATCCTAATGATGTCAGGCTGAGAAGTGCAGAAGTGGGAAAATGATGAAGTCATTCTGCCTTTCCTACTGGCTGGAAGGAATTTACCTCTTGAAAAGTAGCTTTTGAAATTTAAGTCTGCTACCCTTCTCTAATTTGGGGGTTTGTGTGGGGCTGTGAGGTTCTTTTCCTTCCCCAGTTCCCCCTCCCCCCCATAAATAAAGCCTGTTTTCTTTAATGTTTTCTTATCCATAATGTTAATGTAGAGTGCTGGAATCAGGCTAACTTTCACCTTGTTTAGTTTTTGAGAGAAATATTTCCTCTTGCTTTTGCTATAGATGTTAACCCCATTTCTCTTTACAACCCTTCTGGGGCACGTATCAGTTTTGTTTTGCTCTCTTAGCCAGCAGATAGTTTACGCTTTCTTTTGCCTTTCAGTAATGTCACCATCACCATCAGCTTCTAAGTGTGTAAGTCCACTAGGGACACAGTTCAGACTGACAGCACCATAAGTTAGTCCTGGGCCCAATCCTACTGCTTTTACTCAGTTAAATCCCGATTTCACAGGCAAGACTGCCTGGATTTTCTGAGGCTTTCAGTGGATGACAGAATCTGCCTATCTAGTTAAATCTGATTCTTCCCCACACAAATGACGGAAACAAGACACTGTATTTCAAAAGCACAGCAATTACACATTGTTTGGGTATGTGGATTTGCTTGTTGTTTTGTTTTTGTTTTTTTTTTTTCTTTCTACAGAAACTCTTTTTGCCCTTGTGCGCAAACTGCCAGAATAACATAATTTATTAAAGATTGATCTAGGCAAGATAAAGATCTTCTGTGATTAACATGTTGTGGCATCTTGAGCCCCTTTTTATGTTTAAAACGTAGAGATAAAGATTTGTGATCAAATTTAAAGTGTTTCTAATAGGGATTAAATTTAGATTCCATTAGGCAATTTTTGTATACATCCTAAGCAGCAAATGTTTGTTGCAAACATATTAATTGAGTTTTAATTATAAGATAGATGTTTACATGATATGACTGCTAAGCTTTCTTGAAACTGTTTCTAGTAATAAACCAACATTCTGAGACATATTTATGAATGTTTTAACTGAGTAACTCAGTTATAAGATGAAGCAAGATATAACAATAAACACAACATAAACCGCACAGTTAGATACAAATTAAACAGTCAGGCATTTATACAACCTTTATTGTTATAATTAATTTTTCACTTGAGCCCATCTTCTGATATGTAATCAAATCAATGCATATGAACTGCAGCAGTTATAGTGCATACATCATCCAGAGCTGAGTAATTATTAGCACTGGACATTAAAGAATACTTACTCATAAAAAGATTTTTAGATTCACCAGCTGTATGATAAAACACATATAGTCATACACTAAAACATTGCATAGTCATTAGCCCTCTGTAGATAGCTACTTAACCATAACATTAGATACACTTTTTATTAAATCTTCTTGTTCTAGCTTTTTTGCTTGTTTCCTGATCAAACTGTTTTGCACACATAAATGGTCCCAGTTCTCCTCTCTCCATGTGGATCTCTGATCTACTTCACAACTGAGGAAGTTGAGGTAAACTAAGACTTAGTTGAATGCAAAGTTGCTATTCTCTGTTTTTCAGATTAGGGTAGCAAGTTTAAGTCCTGGGATCCAGAGTCATGGACGACTTACAAGTATCACAAGAAAATATTAGTTTATATGCCAGGAAAGTGCACATTGTATTTGGGGTGGTAGCAGTTCCTGGCATAGTGTTGGTCCAATCCCTTACCTGTTCACCACAATATGGGAAAGTTACTGCTAAAACTATAGACACAAAGTGAGACTGCTTAATTGAATTGCACTCAAATACACTGAAACATTAGCTTGCTTTTGTTTTTAAAGGATCTTTTAGTGTTTGTGAATAATAATAGAATACTATCTCACAGCACTGTTATGACATTTGATTAATGTTTGTGAAGTGTTTTGAGACTCTTATTTGAAAGGCACTAAAAACTACAAAGTATTGTTATTATCCTTTCTCTGAATTCCCCCAAGTTCCAGGTGGTTCATAACATTTTAGGGAAAGGCTGTCAGAGTAACCCCATAGACTCCATTAAAGCAATGTATTTCATCTGTTTACTGATAATTTCCATTTTGTGCTTTCAGATTTTTCTAGTTTCTGGTCTCTCCTTCAACTGAGTAATGTATGAGGCAGAATGATACGTCTGATATAATGAAAATGGGGCTTTTCCCAAGGCTGTGACTTTTAATCTTGACAACCTGTTGATAAACTGCTTTTACAATAGTATCTCTAACATGAAGAAAAACAAGCAACAAAAATAAATGACAAGTAAAGTATATAGACCGTGCCAGGTATCTCTCAGAGGTTTAGTATGTGCCAAATTATTTTACTGAGAAATTCCCAGCTGTACAAGCAGATCTTAATTTCTTCCAGTTTCTGCACTTCACTTTTCTGGGGGGAGTAAAAAAAAAAAAAATAAAAAGCAGCTGAGTTAGTTTTGCATTTCTGACACAGAACTTGAATCAGATATTTTGAAGTTAGCCCAAGGCCATATGAAGCAAAGAGTGTGATAGTACAAAATAATTGTGCTCTCTGTGTGTATGTACCCAGATACACCATAGTTTGATATGCAATATTTAATGGAATTTGAATGTTACCTTTCTCTGCATATATTGGTAACTAAATGGCTGCTGGCAATTATTCTTCAAATAGTGCAGAATCTTTGTTTTGGAAAAGGTTTCTTATATAATCCACTTGTTTTTCTAGCTTCTCCATGCTTCAGGATGAAAATAGAGCAGGACTCTGGCAGATATTTTAAAACAGAAATACAAACTAATTTTTTTTGATGTTCCTGTCACAGGGCTGGATGGGGTACAACAGCATGAGAGAAACACTCAGAAGCAGTCCTGCCACTGTCTACTGACCTGAATACAAACAAATCAGGAACCATGCCAATATTCCTATTTCTGTGTCCTTTCCCTCCTCCCCCAACCCTCAGGAAAAAAAAAATATATATAACAAAAAGAAGAAAACCCAGAAAATTACACAATTATAACATATTTCCTCCTCCTGTGGTATGTTTCTTTGAGCTTTAGACTAGCAGACAGCAATGCAGCAGCAGAGTTTTAGCACAAAAAATGTCTCTATTAGTTAAAGCAAACCATACAATACAAGCAACATAGTGTGCCAGAAATCCTTACAGTCAAACAGTTAAAAAAATTCAGAGAGAAAAAACACAAGCATAAAGTAGAAGAAGCTTCACTATCTTGTTTAGTTTATCAAAGTTGGAGGGAAGTAGAAGAAAAATAAGGGAAAAATGTGTCTAAGAATAACAATTTAGGTTGTTCAGAAACTGAGGCAATTTTCAATTTAATTTTTCTTCTTTTTCTTCTCCCTAAATTTCTCTATCAATTCTATTTCTTTCCATTTAGATAATGGAAATATTCAGTTTTCATTAAAAATAAGTATTTTTAGCACAGATGATAATGAAGATAACCATGAAAACATCAACTGAGTATATAACAGGACAATGATGACTTTCATATATTACCAACAGCTTGAAGCAATAACTAAAAAAATACCCTAGTCCAATAGATGACCTGGCCCATTTGTCTCCACACCTGGGTTATTCCTGCTATGTCTAAGCTGAATGACCTAGTAGCACTTCCAAACAAACAGGTCTGGATGGACATGCTAAAAATGTTTTCAACCCATTGCAAGTTGTGCCCAAGTCCCTCCGCTCTTGCCTTCTGCATGTCCTGCTCTCTAGAATGATACAGCTGTACAAGTCAGAAGAGATCAGTGGTGTGCTCCAAGAAGGACTGTGATTTTGATGATCCCATGACAAGGCTGCAGAGAATGCACCTGTAGGACTATTCTGAGACAGACTCTTAACCCCAAGTCTGAAGTCCCTTGTTCTCAAGAGCAAGGGGACTTTCAACATTGAATTTTAATGAGGTAAATGTTCTCTGTTAATAACAACTTTGCCCTACAAAGGAAAATATTTTTAGTATAATTTATATTGTGGTTTTAAATGGACACATCTAGCTCCATGGCACAGGGAAAAGGGTTTAGTCTGTATTATACAGTAACAATCCTACAGGCATAATTATGTTGAAATACTCTCCCAAAGAGTTGTTTTTGTAGGAAAAAGTGTTCTTTTGTGTTGTGTACATTATTTCTCTAAGGAAGGATCCAGCTCTAAGGATCTCTGGGGCAGTCCCTTCTTCCCCCCTACTTCAGCTCTCCTTAAGCCCTGCAACGCTCAAGAAAAAAATTACAGGGATAAGCCAAGAAAACTTAAACCAGGACAGCTGTTGCAGAAAGATTTTAAGGGGCAAAGAATAGAGTTCATCTCTTAACAGATTTTTATTTGGGGGGGGTTGATCTCAGTTGTATTTTTTTCTGGCAGATTATATAGAGAATATCTTGTCCCTGAAGTAACCGGCTGTGTGGTACATTCCCTGCAGCCGAGTGTTCGGACATGACCCCAAATCTCTAACCTCTCTGTCTTTGTTATTATTCATCCCATTATCTTCCTACTAACATGATCCCCACTAAGAAATGGAAAATAGTAAATCAGGAAAGAAAGACACCAGACAAAGAACAAAAGAAAGCAAAACAAAAAAGCTCCAAACTCTCACAAGAAAACACAGTAGAGCTGATTTTACTGCTTTTCTGCTTGCGTCTCTCTCCTTTTTTCTTTTTTTTTTTAGCTGCCTTGTCTGGATTGTAAATGCACCAGACCTTTTATTCTGCTTGGACAGAGCCCTGAACAATGTGTTTTGTTTGATTCCTAAGGACTTTGATAGTTAGGGTGATAAAATAGAAACATCCAAAACCCCTTCAATGATAATCCCCTGATAAAGAATATTCCTCTGAATTGATAAACCAAACAATTCAGCTTTTTTCCCATTTATTTTTATGCATAAAAATGAAAGTATTAAAATTCCAGCTCCACATTTGCAAATACAACAGCAGAATGCTTGTAACAAATGGCTAAACATTTCCCTTCAAAATCTGAATGTAACCCAGAAGCCAAAAATTCTGGCTTCTCCTTAACAGGTTCACAATAAAGTGAATGTGCTGTTAGTACAAATATCTAACTTCAGACACTCAGGGAATGGCATAAACTGACCTTAAGTTCACAAGAAAAAGATGAAAGCATGTGGAAAACTGTGTTGATTTTAGTGTTTATGTATTAAATGCCACATATATGTTTATACATACATAAGCATAGATATGTATACATATGCACATGGCCCAAAAAAAAAAGTATGTAAAAGTGTTAAATACATATTTATATAAGCATATCTGTATATACACCATACATAAATAGACTGCACTGTTTTATATTTACTTCATAAACTTACTGCTTAAACTTGTCATAAAATTGGCCTTTGTTTTGCAAAGGAAGGCACTACTCTTACTGGAAAGGGTAATTATGTGTTTTGAGGCTCTCATACTACCAATAAGAAGCAGTGTTCAAGTTACAATAGCCGAGCTTGGCAAAATAGCAACAGCAACACAACACCCTATAATAAAGGACTATTTTGACCACCAGCTATGTAGGAACGAACTGTGAACATGATCTCACCTGTTCAGTTTTATAACAAAATAAGAAAATAAACACATAAATATGGTAGTGTCTCATAAAGCAAATGAAATCTTAAAAAGGATTTGAATACAGATTTATTTAATTTTTTTTTTTTTTTTGCTACTATGATTCAATTCCCTCAACCAGAAGAAACCTCAGTGGTTAGCTACTTGGTGTAACTTTGCACAAAAAGAATGTTTGTCCTTAAGAAAGATAACGAAACTCCAATAGCAACTTATTTTTATATAGCTTACATTATAAGCCAAATATGATCTGACAGTGTCCCTGTAAAGCTTCTTTGAAGTACTGAAATGCAGATTATAGTTAGAATCTGTGGGGGGTTTTCTATGAAGAAGGTATTAGGATTTTCACTTTTCATTTTTGTTTTAGAATCACTCTCTTGACAAAGTCTGTGTGAACTCTTCAGATGCTTCAACATATTTGACAGACCACTGCACAGCAATGCAGAGCATATTAATTCTTGGCACAGGTGTTTTGTCTCCAAGGAACATCAGGGCACCTTCTGTCCTGTAATTAAACTTAACCTGCTCTTGGATCTGTTTACCCAAGCTTGTGCCATCTTCTGACTGACAACCCTGTGGTGATGTATTGGTGCAATGCATCATCTAATGCTGTGATGATACGTGACTGGTGCAGGTTCAATTTAATCCTGGCACCAAAGACAGAGCACAGGGCAGCACTGATCCCACAAGTATTTTAGTGCTGCTGTCATCAGGGCACAGAGCAGGGATGAAGAGCTGTGTGATATAAACATTCACAGTGTGAAAGTATGCACCTTTTTACATGAGAGACTTGGTTCTTATGAGCCACACAAGCAGATTAGGCAGTTTAAATTTCTCCAGAAGACCTTTACTGGTACGAGACTGAGAACAGGTGTTAATGTAGTAAGAGGAGAGGAACTATAAACCTTTGTTAAGAGATCAGTCAGTTTTGAGAAAGGACTATATCCATTCCCTTTGAATTTTTTTTTACTTATTTTGGAAGAGAAAAAAAAAAAAAGAAATCTACAGACTTTCCTCTAGTCTGGACATTTTGCCTCACAGCATGTCATCTCTCTTTGGATCCATCACTGGATCCCAAAGATCCAGATATCTCTTTCCAATTCAAAAACAAAGTATCTTTAACTTTTTTTTTTTTTATATACAGAGTGTGAATGTATTAATTGTCAATGATCCACTCAGCACCATATGTCTTAGAATTAAATTCAGCATTCAGGAAATCAGATCTATTTGAGGAGCAGCTTTTAGGTACATGGTTGCCTTTAGGCCTATGCTTGTGTCAATAAACTTTAATGAGGCAAAGTTTAATAGCTTTCTTCAATCAGGGCAAAGGTAGTCTGTGTTGACAGCTTACAG
Organism: Anabacerthia variegaticeps; assembly: GCA_035583185.1. Taxonomy (NCBI): domain Eukaryota; kingdom Metazoa; phylum Chordata; class Aves; order Passeriformes; family Furnariidae; genus Anabacerthia; species Anabacerthia variegaticeps. The sequence continues at coordinate 58,775,815 of JAWWEW010000001.1, forward strand.
CTTTAAGCTTAGACGCTAACATTATTTTAAGATTTAAATATCAATTTTAAATACAGTAGCATTTAAAAAAGCTTTCAGAACTAATGCATCTTATAATATGTGAATTTTAATACTTTAATTTATGCAACCAAAAGGAAATCAAATGTTAAAAAATGTTACAGTAACATTCACACTAATATACTGTGTCCACTCTAAAGTAAAAACAAACAAAAAAACTCCAAACCCAACCCAACCTTAACCAATCAACCAAACAAAACTCCATACATTTCTGTTTGGGTGAACTGAAATTTATGATAAAAGATGTTAAACCCATTAAATTACATATTTTTTCACCTTCTGTCTCCTTCTAATGCATTTACTATATTTTGGAAGAAATTTTAGTTGCTTGAGTACAAGAAAACGTGTATTTATGCAGAATAGGAAAAAAATCATGTTTGACTTCTCATAATATATTCAAATGAGAAAGTTGTCTTTTATTTTGGTCAGAAAACTAAGTGCATTATTAAGATCTGGCTGGACAAATGAACTTTTTTATACTAGATTGTTTTTAAGGACTGATTTTTTTAAACCTAATTTTCTTTGCACATTTTCATTTACCACTAAAAATGTCATATACAAATACAAAGTGATCTTAATTTGTTTGGGATGTCTGTAATTTATGAAGAGATAGAAACCCTTTTTAATGCAAAACTTTAGATATAGCTTTTTGAGTAGCATATTGATAGGAAAATTCAATGTCTTATTTGTTTGTTAACATTATTTTATTGCATTCCAAGTCTTTCACAGATATTTACACTACTTAAACATCCCTTTCCAAAATGTACCTCTTCAAACAGATCTAATGTGACACAGCACTTGACTACTGTCCTCCTCTCCTCAAACATTATGCTATATTTCAGTGCAGCTTGGGACTCATGGAAAGAGAAGCCTTGGTCATTGTGTTCAGAGGCACTAGAACCACTGTAACTTGTTTTTGCATTTCTCTCTATTGTCTGGCATAATGATGTAGGATCACAAAAAACATACAGCCCTGATGCACCAGACCAACACCTTTATCCATTTGTTTCTGTTGTTAGAAGACACAGGGCATGGCATCTGGATAGATGGCAAATTCTGCTGGTTGTTTTATCCTTAAAGCACCAAAGACTGAAAAAATGGTGACTTGTTTTGTTTAAATTTGCAAGACAGACATTATTTTTCTGAAATGTACTGAAATAAAATCTCCAGCTTAGCTGCAATTTTAGTAAGCTTTCTGGCCTACTCCTTATACCCCTTATGCAACTAAGCTTAAGCATCTTAATGAACTTTAAATGCTTAAAGAAAACAATGCAGATGGAAAAGCCAAAACCAGAATAAAATCTTTCCAAATGAAGTACCTTTATTTCACATTTTCCTGCAAACACTCTATATAGCTTACAGGCAAATTACAGGTATATACAAGCTACAAGTAAATAGGACCTTTCAACATACTATATGTCTACAAAAACAATTGCTCACCTAGGGAAAACTCATTACTGGCAAACAATCCCATTTTCAGATCTCTAAGGAGGCAAACTGTCCAGAAACAATACCTAGGTAATAGCTACCTATTTGTCTGCTATACTGGACTCATACTTGTTTGGGTGTTTTGAGGGGGGTTTTCCCCCAATACACTTTCTATTTGAGCTTCATAGTTAGGTTAGTTAGGAGTTAGACATGCATATGTCTGTAGCTTATTTTCCTTTGAGAATCTTCTGGAAAGATGTCTATGGCCATACCTGACACTATGAAAAATGCAAGATGTATGATTCAAAAGCAGTTTTCACAGCTAAATCTGTATGTTTACCTAATTACTATGCTATAGGAAAGGTTAAAGAAAATAAAAAGAGGGCGAAAACTTCAAGTGTAATTAAAAACACAAGAGAAAATAAAAGCCACTTTCTTTGCAAGACAAGGAATCTACAAATAGCTTGTGGAGAAGAGAAGGCTATAAGGATAGTCTCAACTTGATGTGTGATGACCCTGATATCTGCATAAGACATTATTTCTAAGCATACAATTTAAGATTAGTTTTTACCATCACATTCAGTGCTGTGTATATATGTTTATGACAAATATAAAATTTTGATCCCTGTAGATGATACCTATACTTAAATACCTAACAAGTAAGCAAAACCAGGAAAAAATAAGTACTTGCAATACACCATTTCTTATTTTCTTTTATTTTTTGTGAACACTGAAACATTTTGTATTTAAAATTACTTTCCTTCTGGAGTTAAAGGTGCTTTAGAAGTGACTAGTGATCATCAGTACTTTATTTAAACCCACTCTACAGCGGTAATTTGAAAGGAACCTTTTTTCTTTAAATGTGTATACATACTTTAAAAAAAAAGAGGGTTGATCCACATGCTGCAGGCAAGCTTGACATAACTATAAATTGTAGCACAGCTGATACTTAGCCCTGACAAAGTGTATTCATACAGTTCAGTATAAATATTACTCCTAACCCAAGGCTACTCAAAAATATGCATTTACTTCTTCCTTCAGCATTCCTTCTCTTTTTCAGGCTCAAGCTTTTTCATCTTTTAAATGCATGTGCAAAAAGAAGAAAAGAATGAGTTTATCAAGTTTATGAAAGTCATCTAAATAACTTAAAAACAAGCAGGCACAAATATTGGCATATACACATGAATGATAGAAAGAGAAGAGAAAAGCATTAGGAAATATCATTAATCTTTATTTAAAAGATTAAAAGAAGGACATTGCAGTCCTTGCCTTAGGAAGTATGTTTAGTTCAGCATGTCAGTCATCAGAAGACTCATCAAGTTTTTCTTTGGTGTTTGAAATTGCCTGAGTGATTACCAAGAATAAGAGCCTGTTTGATTTTTAAAGTGTATTTTCCAGGTAGCTCGGTGATCAGAATGGAGTAAGCTTCCTTCAGAATTGCCGAGACAACAGGAAAGCTTATCACTCTGTCTCTTTCTACATGGGGTGCCTCTTTCAAGTAAGATAAAGCTAATCAAAGCCTCAAGCATTTGTGGCAGGAGAGAGTGAATTAAACATACAGAAACCACTAGGTGGTCTTGTCTTTGTAAGCAGAAATGATTTGATGCGTGCCTTTATATTTTAATTGAAATCAAGTGCAGAGCTACTGCATGAAGCAAAGAGAAAAATCGTTGTAATGAATGAATGTGTGGTCCTAGATGCCTGTCTAAAATTCATAAATATTGGATAGAGGATTTTCCACTTTTGCTTTTCTCTGTCCTTGCTGTTTAAAATGAAACTGTTTCAGTATTGATAAATAAATATGTTCCCCAAGGCGTAAGCAATTCTTATTCACCTCCACTGCACAGTGCACTATCACAATGGATTGGCTGACCATACAATTCTGATTTTGAAATTTGAGTTTCGAGAAGAGATATTGAGCTGCTTTGACTTGTCATAGCAATTGCATTTCTAAAAGAGATAAGTAGGTTTCAGATTCCTAAATAGTGCTGGATCAGGAGCATTTTAGAAACTATAATGGAACTATAGGACTCAGTATTCAGAATTGTTGTACTGGAATGATTACATCATTTATGAAAACACATACCTAGATGTCCTTGACCACTTATAACAGCAGTAATGAGAGCAAAAACAGCCCACTTCAATTTAAACATGAATAAATATGAACCTTTCTAACATCAACTGTCCTTCCTTTGACAGTTTCACGATATACTAACTAAAGAAAATGTACCACTATTCCAAACCAGATTTCATCTTAAAAAAAAATCTAGCTCTCTATTGTCAACACAGAGAACTAAAGATGCTATAAATAATAAAACACTTTTATTTCTTCCTGCATTTCAGCAATTTGAAATAATGGTGAAGCTGGCTAGTGTAGCAAGGGCTAGTAACCACACTGTTGATGAATACAGCAAAAATGGTAATTGTGTTACATACGTACTTACAGTAACCATATATTTAATATAGACTAAGCTTCCTGCTGGCACAAATAATGTCTGAATTATATGTTCATAGTCATTTTTGTATTGCGTATATAGCCATCACAGAAGAGCACCTGCAGTTCAGCACACCTGGATTCTGGACTATGATCTGTAAAGGTCTGCCTTTCTCTATTGACTCTAAAAGAGTTGGTTAAGAGACTAGCATGGTTTAAATTGTCCTTTATCTCACTACACACACTTAAAGAATTGTTTCTATGTACCTCTTTTTATCTGTGTTTCCTGGGTCATTTGCAGAGCTTTTCTAATTTCACATGGCATATTACATTGATCTGTGTAAATTGGGGGTAAACCCTTAGATCTGTTTGAATATTTATTGAAAAGAAATTTTAGGGACAAATATGCCACTTCAAGTTACCTTTTCCTACTTCTCCATTGAAGCAGTGGCTTTGGCATTATCTTAAAAGGATAATATCTGTAACAGCATCAAACACTAAAACTACTGATGAGGAAATGTCTCACTCAAACCCAACTCCTCTTTCTCTGTCATTGCACACTGAACTTGTAGCCTGTGCACTCAAGTCCCTAAAATATTTACAGCCCAAGAAAGTTAGGTTGTTTATTTGGAAGCACAGCTTTCCTGTTGGAAACTCACCTTATATTATCACTTGCTTTCTTCTTTCCTTTGTCCTGATGTGTTTGTCACATGTCCCATTGGCGTAGGGCAAATCTGTTCCTCCACAAGATCTGAATTTGAGAGAGGATGAGTTGTAGCCCCAACTCTGTCTTTCCTCCAACAACATATTTAGGTCCTTCTGAAGCACTAGGCTCAAGTGACCATTTTCAGAAGTCTACTGTTCTTCCCTGTGGCCATGCTTATAGGGCTTATATTTTTCATGCCTTCTCATGACAGGCAGTCTTTAAATCCTCAGTTTCTTTCAAACATAATTTTCCAGTTGAAGTTGCAATGGGTCAAGCTTTGGCTATCAGTAACAGCTATTAATTTTCCATCACAGCACTGTCTTCTCCTATGCATAATTTCCACCACCCACAGGTTCAACCAGCTGCCTCTCTAGCCCACTATGCCCATAAGGTCAAGCAATTCTAAATTATAGTTCTAACAGTGGAAATACAAACAGGCCTGTGACACATTTTAGTTCTGCTCTGTAAAGAGCTCTGTTACATGGTTTGCACTACTAGGTGGTTGTGTGCATAACACACACATAGTTTAGTGCCTTTTTTTACTACCCAATATTGGAAGTTTAGATTTCAAGATTCTGAAGTCAATTTCTATCTTTTTCGTAACATGAACCTAATTACCATATTTTTGAATGGATTTTTTTCCTTGTATGCTCTTAATAGTTTCTTAAACTAACCCAGCTTCAAAACTAAAGGTTCTTTTTCTGTATTTTGAGGTATTTTTCTTTTTTCTCTTTTTTTTTTTTTTGTTTTGTTTTTTCCCTCCTTTGTTTTCTTCTAGCAATGCAAGCAAGACTTGGCAATCACCTTACAATACATTTGCTTCTGAAATAATTGATGCATATCAACTTTATACATAAAACATGACAAAAGCCCATCAGCTATACTTTGCAGTCAGGAGATTAAAAATAGAGAATATTGTTAAAAAGTTGATTGGCAAAAATGGCCTAGTTATTCAACTAGTTTGCATCAATGTCTTCTCAGTGGAAACTGAGCTCTTTAAAACATCTTATTCTGTTTGATAAAAAGTCTTTTTAAAGAAGAGCTTGAATTTACATTTCCAAATTCTGGTTTTGAAGACTTTTAAAATATGTTTGCTCATTTGAAACATTGCATCTAACCCAGTAAAACATATAAGCTAACTGAACAACTTAAACAATCATAGATGTACATCATCAAATCAAAATATCATCTTAACATTGCCATTAAAAAAAGTAGGTTTCCACTAAATTCATGAAATAAAGAATGTAGAGGGCAGATGACTATATGAATATGTATGACTATGTATATTTAATCTAACTGTGATTTACAAGTGATGAGCAATACCACACTATTTAACCTATCAGAATCATTGAGCAAAGACATGAAATAGCATCTTAATCAGTATGAATAGGCATAGTACAATCAATTTCTTAGTTATAGAATTAGCATCAATATTGCAACATCCGTAGAAATTAAAAACATACTGTTCTACAGACCTGTGCTTACCTGCACCCACCTACTAAATGGATGTCTTTTGCTTGTGCTTGAGCTAATAGCATGAAAAATAATATATTTCAGAAACCCATCATCTTTATGATATACAAGTAATATTTAGAATGCCTTCTCCTCTGAATCCTGAAGAACTTACTGTTATGTGCATCTAGAGGTCAAGTAAAAGGGAATATAAAAGTTGAATCTGACAGGAGTTCTTAGAAATGCTCACACACACTTAAGAATGATACATTAGAGATGAGAAAACTGAACAAGACTAGGACTAGTTGGAATATACAGTAAATCATTTTTTGATTAAGAACTGAACTGCTAACAGAACTAATTTATACCTATGAAACCAAAGTCATGCTTGGCCAGTTTCTAAAGATAATAGAATCATGATAAACCAACAGATTTATTGAACACAAATTTCAATTTAGGTTCCTGAATATTCAGCATAATACATCCAGACAGTTCAAAGGAATCACAGAATCATAAAATCATAGAATGTCTCAGGTTGGAAGGGACACATAGAGTTCATTGAATCTAACTCCCTGTTCCTTGCAGGACTATGTAAAACTAAACCACATAACTAGGGGTGTCACCCAGATGCTCCTTGAACTCTGTCAGGTTTGGTGCCATGTCTCTGGGGAGCCTGTTCTGGTGATTACTCACCTTCTCAGTGAAAAACCTTTTCTTAATGCCCAAGCTGAACTTTCCCTGGCACAACTTCATTCCATTTCCTCATGTCACATCAGTGGTCACCAGAGAGAGAAAACTAGCACCTCCCTCTCCACTGCTCCCCTTGAGGAAGCTGATGACTGAGAAGAGGTCACCCATCAGCCTTCTCTTCATCAAACTGAGCAAACCAAGCAACCTCAGCTGCTCCTCTTGCCTACAAGGCCTTTCACCATCTTGGTTGCCCTCCTCTGGACACACTCTAATAGCCTGATGCCTTTCTTATATTGAGATATCCGAAACTCCACACAATATTGGAGGTGAGGCTGCACCGGTGCAATGTAGAGTGGAAGAATCACCTCCCTCAATCCGCTGGTGATGCTGTTCCAGATGCACCCCAGGGCACTGTTGGCCCTTTTGGCTTCCAGGGATCACTGTTGACTCATGTTCAACTTTCCGTCAACCCAAATACCCAGATCTCTTTCCAGGGTACTACTCTCCAACCTTGCATCCTCCAGTTTGTATGTATAACCAGAATTATCCTGTCCCAGGTACAGAATCTGGCTCTCGTTTTTGCTAAAATAAATAACATGATTAGCTCAGAGTAGATGGTGGATTTTTTTTTGGCTGAGCTTTGAGGCAAGAAATTCCCAATCCAAAGGAGAGTAATCTCAGAAAAAAAACATTTCCAGCTCCATACTGAGTAATTTAGCAACATTATATACTCAACAGTTTGATGAACTGTTCAAATAGACTAGTAATAAGATTAGTTTGTTGTTTTATGGTGGACATCATGAAGATTTGATTACAGCTGTGACTGTTCACCCTTAGGTTCGCTCACCCTTTTTTTCCAGTCCACTTGAATCATTAAGCAATAATAAATACCGTAAGACTCCAATTCAGTAGACTCACTTTAGGCAGCCACTGTAACATGAATTGAAAGGTACCTTCAGAGTTTCTTAACAAAGATTCTAAAAAAAGTCTATACAAGCAGTTTAGGGTTTTGCATTACAGAAGTCTAGAAGTGGTTGTCATGAAACCTTGTTTTTTAGCTTCTGTTCAGATACTCAGGAAATATCAGAAATTATTTAAGTTTGTGTGAAATGATAATACAGCCAGTTTGGGATGGCAGCAGAAAAAGAAAAAAAGGAATAAAAGGAATATTTTACAATATTAAAATTAAATTTTCACTTTACTAGTACTTATATTTTGTTCTGCTTTTTTTATGATTATGATCAGAAAATAAGGGGAAATGTTATTATTACAAGATCCATGATCCTATGAAGTCTCATAGCTTGTAGTCACTACACATTCATTGAAGACACTGTGAGGAACTGAAAAAAAAAGCTGGCTCAAAACAACTCTCTCTCTCTCACTCTACCTTTACTTCTTCCTCTTCTCCTAATTTGTTTTTCTTGATATTTGTGTAACTTCAACCTGGATGGTTTGGAATTTATTAAGTCAATGCCTTGTGAAATTCTTTATGTTGATTGAATATTTGTTTTAAGCTTTTGCCAAGTTCCTTTATTTTCCAAAGTTTGCCAGTAAAAGTGTGTTATTTTGATCCCCAGAGAAGTGTTGTAGCATTTCTCCTATACAAGATCTCAAGGAAACTGAAGACCCTTTTAATAAATCTGTAGGGTGGATTTTTTGAGCCTTGTATCTTTTTAACCTAAAACCCCTTCAGTGAGCTCGTGAGAAGTGCCTGGGGTGCTACAGAAACCAATTCAGGTATATGCTCATTTCTCTTCCTCTGCACTTTCTGTGAGGGTATTATTATTACTATTTTTGTGACCACTAGGTCATGCAATTCAGTTGTATACAATTTCTGCAGTAAAATAAAACACAAAGGGAAGAAGAGAGGAAAAGAGTGTCCAAAAGAAATTTTTTTTGCATTCTCCAGTCTCTGGTTCAGTCTTTTCCTACATTAATTGGTATTAACCCCTGAGAGAGGGATGCTTAAAGCTGTCACTCCAACATGTTGCTAGATAACTAATTAATACTAATGGTGGAGCTGTGAACTCATTAGTCTAAGCTATTAAAATTAAAGCATCATGAGCTATCACGCTCTGAGAAAGGAATAAAATGCATTTATTACCAATGAGAAAGCCATAGCTGATCCTCCCTTTCTGATTCCTAAGGAATAAGGCAGTGTTAGATTTAATTTACCACAAGGAATAGGATTTACTCATCTGTACTATACGTAATCTATGACTGGATCTCCTCTTTCAGCAGTCTGAAGTCCAAAGGAAATGGTAGAAGAATATTTTTTATTAAAATATGCTATTATCAGAGTACTAATAATTCTGAGATCTCAAAACAAACAGAAGAAAGTTTGTACTGTCTATAGAAGCACTGACACAAGGGGCAGCTGAAGCACCAGGGAGAACAGCCTAAGGGAAGCCCTTTCTTGGTGATGTTTTTAAAGGTGTCTGGGTTTTGACATGTAGCGAGAAAAGCAATGAATTTGGGAGGAACTGTTGCTCAATGTAATTGCTTAACTGATGCTTTCCACATAGGGAAATTAAGGTAGCCAGCTGGATATCTTAACTAGTCCAAACTAGAGGTTCTGACAAATGTAGTATTTGTGAAAAGTCACCTATCCAAGACTTGTTCCTTTGTTCAGCTTACCTTGGAGTCAAAATTTAAACCCCATGGATGTTAGTGGCAGTATTCTTTATTTTAGCCCTTGCATGTGCAGTTATTACTACATTCAAAAGTCGGACAAGCACATAATATGCATGTGTTTTGAAGATCCTGAAACTTTCACAGTGTCAAATAAACAGCCAGGGAGAGGGATCTGAGAGGGAACACCTTAGGGCCAGGACATGCTTATGACATGATATTTCTGCCCTCTGAAATTTTTCAGGTAATTAATTCAGGTCATGAAGCATGATGCCACCTGAAAGCTTGGTATATTCATACTGCTTACTCTGAGAATTGGTATTTATTTGATAAATGTCCACAAAGCCCACAGAAATCAAATGACATTTATAAATCTAAACGGAAGGTGATAAAATCACAAAGCTCAGCTTTTAATAAGCAGGGTTTTCCATCTGGTAGTTCTTCTGGTGACATTACATGTGTATGTAGAAGGAGGCATTTATGCATGCACAGCATTACTACCCCCAGTATTTTTTCCCAGCTTATACATCTATTGATTCAGAACGGAGCAAACCTCCAGAAACTTGCACCAAATAATTTACGAAAAAAGTAACTTTGAAAATGAAAATGAGTAGCAAAATGAGTGGGAAGAAAAATGCACAGGTAAACCCGGACATTATGCTCTGTAAGAACTGTAGTTCTTTTCAGTCTGCTGCAAATAGGTTCTTGCATAGTCTTGTTTCATTGAAATGTAAACCACATGGTCAAATTATGTGGCCAGAGGGATCTACAGAGTGCGCAGGTGCTGATTTATAGAAGACAGAGTTGCAACTGAAAACAGTAGTCACATTCTGATGTAGCAGCAAGCATGACAAAAACCCATGGAGAAAAGGATACGTGGGGGTAAGGTGTTCCTTTCATTGTGTCTTCACAAAAACCCGAATAGACATGGATCGTAATATCCAATGAATAAGCATGGGAAAAAAAATATATTTTTTTTTTAAAAAGAAAACTGGAAATCAACTAGTTTCATCCCGTTTTATTTTGTGGTACGAAATTTAATTGATTGTGACTTATTTTAAATACACTTCTTGTGTTAAAATAAGGTCTAACAACACATTTCAAACCAAATCTGATAACTATCACAATAGAAATAGAGAACTTTTTCAAATCAGTCTTTTTCAGTCTTTTTTTTTTAATTAAAAAGTACTATTCTGAATAATAAAAACATACTTTATATGATATTGAAGCTATCCAGAGAAATAAAAATGAAAAGAGAAAACTTGAATATTGATACTTGCTACATTTTTTTACAATCTCTCAAATGTCAACTGGTAAATTAGATTACTTTTACTTATAGACATCAAAGGACAGTGTCTCAGAAAATCTCTGAAAAATTATATTACAAGCACTAGCTATTCTGCATAGTACCAAGAGAAGAGCAAGATATAAAATGATATCTCTGCGTTGTGAAAGATCTAAACAACCATAAAACAGGTTCAGAACATAGTTGCTGAAGTTCTCCATCACAAGTATTTAATTAATTGTCTCCATCCACCCCTGATAAGAGACCTTTCCCATTAGCACAGACTAACTCTGTCTTTGAGAAAAGAGACAAATTCATTTACAATTTTCACCAGAACATCTCAAAGCTCTGACCAGAACTAAACTTACTAGACACAAGTATTTCAGTGTTTAAGTTAGACTGACAATCCCCTCAAGTTAGTTAAGTCACTAGGCTCCCTAGTGTTGGCCAAAAGTAGGACACAGCCAGGTTCTGAAAAAGAGTATGTGTATAAAAAGATTTTATTTTACTTAGATGTTCAGAAAGCATTTTCAGAAATTATTGCACTTTAAAATGTTACTTCTATGAATATTACTACATCAGTCCATTATTCTAAATTATATAACTGTCATGACAACTTTGTGAACATACAGTGAAGATACAAGTCCAAAGTCTACATTTGCATGTACTGCCATATGTATTTCAATGACAGTATGTCCTTCAAATGAGCAACTAAAATATTTATGATGTCTCTACACTACAGTTTTTTCCTAAATTATTTAAATTTATAGCATAAGTGAGGAAAAAAGAAAAAAACCAAACCTAACAACCTGATGTAATTAACAATTTAACACAGTCCATATTTGGCATTCTTGGATGAAGTATATAGTTTACATATAACAATGAATTTTTTTCAGGTTACATGCAAACTTTCTATCTTATTCTTTGGTTAGCCCTACTCTTTGGCTTTAATTCATTAAATATTGAGACAATTTGCAGTTTTTCTCTAGCAGATCCTATTCAAAGTTGTTTGAAGTCAAGGGAATGATGTCAACTGGGTTTAGGCCAGTCCCTAAATATAGCTAGTATTTGCATGTGCCCTTTCTTACGGCTCAGGGGGAAAGGACATAAGAAATTTACATGGTGTAATTGGAAATGTTACAATTAATACAAATACTGTAAACATTGCTGACTTTAAGCCTCTGAATTGTTTATAGAACAAGAACAAAAAAAAGTAATCAGATATGTCTGAACTTCAGTCCCACTCTGGAGTTAAGTGATGGCTAACATGAAGTCTGGTGTCTGCAGCCTGAACATGAGCCCTCCTGTTTGAAGTTGTGTTTTCCATACATGCGAAATAGGCAAGATATTTCCTGCTGAAAATTGCTTCCTATAGGCTAGATCAAAAACTGCCAGGAGGCATGGGAAAGCAATTCAGAATGTCTGTCTCCACAAAGGGAATAATGTCTCTGAAGTTTCCTAAAAGCTCTTCAGTTAGTTTAATCTTGTTAACCATGCTTCCTCTTTAGTCAGTGAGGAGATAAATCCCAGCCACCAGGTGGATGATGGCAATTAAGAGTTCCTGATTATAGAGAAAAACTGTATTCCCAAGCCGAAGGAGGGGTCTGAAATACATGAGATGTCTCTCAGGGTTCTCAACAGTTTCTTTTGACTGCAAAGAGATTCCAAAGTACTGAGGTAGCAGACTAAAATCTTCTGTGTTAACCTAGAGGGGAGGTATACAGTCCTGATACAGGATGTGCCCAGTGGCAAACTCTCCAACTCCAAGATCTGAAGCTCCTGGTTTCTTAAAATATGATTTGTGTATTTGGTGTACATTTGATGCACATTTGGTGTACACTTGGTGTATAAGGAACATGGTAACCATACTCTGACTTAGCTATCTCCATTACAGAAAAGGTACAGTTGAACCAGGGCACTGTTTCACTGAAGTTAATGTACCTGGATCCTTAGTTCAAGGTCCATGAAATGGAGTCCATGGGCCCTTAGTGGGTAATGAAACATGGCTGCAGATCTCACGGTTCAAGTCAAATGTGAGACTGTAAATGCTGCTGATAAGCAAAGGTCTGATAATGAAATTTCCCCCTTTGCACTCCTTCACTCAGTCATGTTTCCTTAATGTATGACATTTGTAGGCACTCTAAATAGTCACCTTTCAAACAATAAGACAAAAATGAAATTAAAAATAAGATTTAGCTTGTAAGCAAATATTCAAGGTGTCATTTTTTTCCTATGGATTTCTGGGTTTTTTTTCTGAGTTTTGAGGTATTAGAAAGCAAAAGACAGTATTGTTACATATTACTCATCTCTAAAAGATTGCACAATGAAAAAAGGAGAAAAAACAATCAAAAATATTTGTCATACTAGTTTACCCACTGCAGCCACCTTCTAAACCGGTAAACATGTATTTTATTTTATTTTTTTTTTCTCCTATTAGGAAATGAACAACATACAAAACACCTACATTTTACAAATGATGGGAGATTTTTTACTTTCCTGGTGGGAAACACACAGCAACCCCATGCAATGCTACAGGTTGGAGCAGAGCATTTGGAAAGTTGCTGTTATAGTTTCAAATCGAGTCAAAATTCCTTCCAAAAGCTTGGAGGCAATGCATTAGCATAACTACAGTGGTTAA